>CM064867.1:38943042-39561099 GCA_032719365.1 Prinsepia uniflora
GGTCAACATGAAACTTGCTTTGGCTTCATGGTTTTTGATTTACCGATTTGGACTGAGTTCCTGTACTTTGATTTGGCTTCATGGTTTTGGGCTGAGGCCCTGGATTTATGGTTTTGGATGTGAAATGATTTCTGATTTGTCGTAAACGATTTTGTGATCGTGGAACTAAGTGATTTCGAATGCATGCATTAGTTTTACGTGGAGAATATAAATGTATTTTCTTATGAAATGTTTTATGAACTTATTCTTTATTTTTATCCACTCACAGTCTTTTATGTTTTCATTACCCTCCAGGTTGGTGCAGTGCGGGCTGTTGTTGGAAAGACTGAGACATCACACACGTGATCCACAGTGGTTTCTGCTCACTTTGGGTATTACGAGGTTGATTTGGTACGTTGGCCTGGGTATCCCTTGTTTGTCTTATGTGTTCCACGGAGGTTGGACAGTTGTTTAGCCTTCGTGTCGCATACAGGTTAGACGGGAGCATGACTTGGCCCTTAATCCCGGGGGATTGGGGCTGGGTCGTATCAATTTCGTATCAGAGCGTGGTTTGTGGGCTCTACTTGAAAGTTTGGCTTCCAAAGAAGGTGGTTTGTCGATTAGCGTATTGTGATACTGCTGTGGATGTGATGTCTCGACGTGGAATAGCCCATCATCAACCTAGACGCTAGAGTGGTAGTATGTTAGTTAGTGGCTTAGTTTGTGGCGAGATCACGAGTGACTGGGTGCTGGTCTCCCGTTACGCAGTGTGGGTATGATTTATGTCGGCTTAGAGCCGGACAAGATTGTAACGACCCGAACCAAGAATAATAATATTTTAATGTAAAAAGACTATTTTGCCCCTGAGGGAGGAAACTTTGATTTTTGACCCGGGAAACAATTTGGACTTTGACCCATGACTATGACGTAGATCGGGACGTCACGAATCCGTGGGCAGGCGACACGCCGAAATCGGAGTTCGTATGAAGAAGTTATGGTCACGGAAGCGTTTTAGCGGAATTTACGAACCGAGAACAACGGAATAAAATATTAATTAATTATGGGAATCTGTGCAACCTTAAAATTCAAATCAATCTAGTGGATGAGTGACAAGTTTCACTCATCTAAAGACACACTATTCCAATAAAGCAACCCATCTTCCCTTCCATTTTCTCTAGACCCAAACACCCTAACCATCAACCTTCACACCATCAGACCACCACCCACAGCACCACCATCATCTCCTCATCACCACCGTGCACCACCAGCGACCACCGCCCCTTTCCCTGCCCTGAAAAACCCGTGGAAACTCAAACCCAAAACACAGAGGAATCAGGTCCAAGAAGCAACACCCCACATTTTCACCACCTCGACTCAAGTGGAGCTCCAGTTGACACTGTGAGGACCCCAGGAGCACGACTGAATAGACGGCGAAGGCTACGGCGGCGACACGGCGGCGGTAAGGCCCAAAACCCGAGAGCCCGTTCTTATTCCCTGTTTCGAACCAACCCGTTTTAATGCCTAGAAATCGATCCTTTGGTTATGGACATGCCCTAGGGTTAGAGACGAGCTGATTGGGACTGTTTTGGACGACTGAGACGGCGTGGATCGGGTCAAGCCGTGCGTCAACGGTGACCCGATTCCAGTAAAACGGGCTGACCCAGTACTGTAGCAATAACGACGTCATCATGATGATGTCACTTCTAACATCATGATGACGTCATCCTGTCAGATATTGTCAGACAAGGGACCAATCAGAACATGCCACGTGTCACCTGACAAGTGTCAGTGATGACATCACTGCTGATGTCAGCGGTACTGTAGCAGCGTTGACCCATGTGTTGACCAGACGCGTGGAGGCACGTGTGAATAGTGATTTTGGTGGGGCCGGTACCATTTTTAAGGTTTCGACGATACGGATCCAATGGAGGTGGTTTCGTGTCTATTGGAGATCGTTAGGTTAGTCAAAATGGGGTTTGTAGCATCGAGAATAGTGCCCGGGATGCGATTTTGAGGTGGATCTGTTCTAGGGTCTTGGTATTGAAGTTATAGGGTCCTTAAGTAATTCTCAGGTATAATAATACAGGTTTTAGAGATCGTTGAGCAGCAAGGACCGAGTGTGAGTGGGCTGTTTGATTTATAAAAGGCTTGCATCATAAACTGTTTTACTATTTCCACTTATGATTTCGATGAGTCTTATATGAACTGTTTATTTATGCTATTACAATGTTTTGGGCATGAGACCCGTCTGGATTATATGTGGATTTTGTTTGGGATGTCCGGGGGGACATAGGGTAAACTATACTGTTATTGTATTGTACTTTCCTACCTGTGTATATTGTCTCCTCCAGGGAGGGTCGTTGGCCTGGGTGGACCCTGGAGTAGTCACGGGTCCCTGACTGAGTGGAGTTGACCCCCGTTGGGCTGCTTACTCTCAGGAAGGCATGTTCATATACCTCGGGCAGTGACCGGGATATCGGGAGTTGATGTACCTAGAGAGTCTCGGGTGTGAGACCCTGAGTGGCAACGCGTAGCCTTAGAACCGTGACATCATTTGGGTTCGGTTTTACAGTGCACTGTATGTTAGTTTCTCCTTTCGATTATTATTGTGGTTTTATGGTTATGATTTCATTATAACATTATTTTTTCACTGCATGCAAGATTTGGAAAACGGAGGGGTAAAACCGTATGATTATTTTATTATTAAATTGATTTATAAACTGTTATTTTTGGCCCACTCACTCTTGTTTTACTGACCCCTCCAGACCCTGACACGGAAATAGAGGAGGAGGACCCGGACAAGGAGGCAGAGGTTTAGTTTGCTTAGCTGTGCACCTGTACACCCACTTGTGGGTAGGTTGAGCACCGAATAACGTACTCTGACTATTGTGCTCACGTGTTGTTATTTTACTATCCCTTGTCTGACAGTATCGCTTTAAACACTGTTGTTGTACATTATCTATCTATTTGAGTATTCGGTTTTTATTTAAGGGTAATTTTGGTATGTTTGGAGTCACTGTCAGACGGGAGCGGGGCACGTCCCCGGGTGGTCCCAGTGGGATTGGGACGGGTCCTGTCAGCTTGGTATCAGAGCATTAGGATTAGCAGTCAGAGTACTAGGTTAGCGGTTTGTACTTTGTACATGGTCGCTTTCGATGTCTTTTAACATGTTTGCCTCTTAACAGTTGGATATGCCTCCCCGACGTGATCCCCGTGCACGTGTTGACGAGGGCAACGGAGGGAATGGAGATACTGCGAGCATTGAACGGGCCCAGCGCCTGGGTGCTACGTACGTTAGTGTAGGGACCGACCCCGAGGAAGCACACCAGTGGATTGACCGCTGGGAGAGGATCTTCGAGGTCAAGCACTATCCACCGGAGGAGCGTGTCGTACTGGCGACATTCCTACTGGATGGGAGCGCCTATCGATGGTGGCACAACCATGTCCTGGCCGGCAGGACCGTTCACACCATTCCATGGGAGACCTTCCGGGAGCGGTCTCTCAACCAGTTTTATCCACGGTCGTTTCGCAACGCCCGTGAGGCAGAGTTTCTGCAACTCCGGCAGGGAGACCAGACTATAGCAGAGTACGAGGAGACCTTCCTGATGTTGTCTCGCTTTGCTGAGAACTTCGTGATCACCGAGGATGACCGATGTCGCAGATTCGAGTGGGGCCTGCGACTTGAGATTCAGGCGATGGTGACTGCGACGCCCTTTGCTACAATGAGGGATCTGACTGATGCGGCGACCAGGGTTGAGAACAGTATTCTGGCACGTCAGCGAGCTAAGAGGGAGACACGGTGACGTGATTGCCCACATTTGGGATTCTCTGGCCGTCGGGGCTCGAAGGGAGGACATTCTGGTGGATCTTCATCTTCGGGTAGCCGAGGACGTTCTGGTCAGTTCAGGAGTCCTCAGCGGTCTGGACAGCGTTCTGGGGCTTGGCAGCAGCCTTACTCACCGATGAGCACCTTACCAGGAGGATACTCGGGTCGACCTAGGGAGGTCACATGCTTCGCTTGTGGTGAGCCGGGGCACTATGCTTCTGATTGTCCACTGATTTGGGGCAGCACTATGCAAGAACAAAGCTCAGCATCCCAGACTGCCAGCAGTCGGACACGCGGTGTTGTGCGTGGTCGTGATCGAGGAGCTGAGGACGGGGACGACCTGCAGAGTCTATGGCCTGTGTCTATGCTGTCACCCAGCAGCAGGCCAGATCCATTCCGGGAGTGTTGACAGTACTGTACACATTTATGGTATTGTTGTTCGTGCATTGATGGACTCGGGAGCAACTCATTCTTTTATTTCACCGCGTTGTGCGGGTCTTTTGGGTCGTGAGGTGACCGCACTTGAGCACGAGATGGGTGTGGGGACACCGATGGGTGTGACCTACCAAGTGAACCAGGAGATACGAGCTTGTCCTGTGGAGATTGAAGGAATCGAGTTTCCAGCATATTTGATTCTTATGAATGTGCACGACTTCGATGTGATACTTGGAGTTGATTGGTTGTCGGAGTACAATTCGCTCATCGACTGTAGTAAACATGCGATTGACTTTGAGAGGTCCGGGATTGCCGGAGGTGATATTTCAGGGAGAGCGTGGAGACGCATCACCCAAGGTAATATCTGCACTCACAGCTACAAAAATTTTACAGAAGGGGTGTTAGGGTTATCTTGCTTATGTGGTGGAGTCTACGGATGAATCTTTGAGAATTGAGGATATTCCGATTGTGCGGGAATTTCCTGATGTCTTTCCAGGGGTTTACTTGGATTATCACCACCCAGGGAGATCGATTTCACAATCGAGTTACTCCCCGGGACTCAACCGATTTCGCAAGCACCATACCCTATGGCACCGACAGAGCTACGGGAATTGAAAATCCAACTACAGGAACTGGTGGATCTAGGGTTTATCTGACCCAGTACATCACCATGGGGAGCGCCGGTCTTATTTGTGAAAAAGAAGGAGGGTAGTTTGCGGTTGTGTGTGGATTATCAGCAGTTGAACAAGGCCACGGTAAGGAATCAGTATCCCTTACCCAGGATCGATGATTTGTTCGATCAGTAACGAGGAGCACGATACTTCTCCAAGATAGATCTGAGGTCAGGATACCATCAGCTGAGAATAGCCGAGGGAGATGTTCAGAAAACAGCTTTTCGAACGAGGTATGGGCATTATGAGTTCTTGGTGATGCCTTTCGGACAGACGAATGCACCAGCTGCATTCATGGACTTGATGAATCGGGTCATTCGAGCGCACTTGGATAAATTTGTGATCGTGTTTATCGACGACATCTTGATGTATTCCAAGAGCGTCAGGGCTCATGAGAAGCACCTACGGTTGGTATTGGGAAAACTACGACAGGAGCAGCTATATGCCAAGTTAAGAAAATGTCAATTCTAGCTAAATAGTATTGGATTCTTGGGTCACATCATATCACCCAAAGGGATAAGCGTGGATCCTCAGAAAACGGAGGCTGTGACAAATTGGCCAAGACCGACCACGGTGACGGAAGTGCGAAGTTTTGTTGGGTTAGAAGGCTACTATCGGAGATTCGTGGAGGGTTTCTCCCAGATTGCCTCACCATTAATTCGGTTAACACGGAAAGGGGTGAAGTTTGTGTGGGACGAGCAGTGTGAACAGAGTTTTCAGGAATTAAAGTTCCGATTAACCACTGCACCTGTCCTTGCATTACCAGACAGCAGTGGAGAGTTCGTGGTTTATAGTGATGCATCGCTGCAGGGCTTGGGTTGTGTATTGAAGTAGAATGGGAAAGTGATTACCTACGCATCTCGGCAGTTGAAGACGCACGAATTGAACTACCCTACTCATGATTTGGAATTGGCAGCGATGGTTCATGCTCTAAAGATCTGGAGACATTACCTGTTCGGTGTGACATGCCGGATATACACCGACCACCAGAGTCTCAAACATCTGTTCACTCAGAAGGAACTCAACATGAGGCAGCGGAGATGGTTAGAATTGTTAAAGGATTATGACTGTACAAACAAGTACCATCCTGGCAAGGCAAATGTGGTGGCTGATGCGCTTAGCAGGAAGTCGGCGGGATCAGTTGCACACCTGAGGTTGGTGTACCTTCCTTTGCTAGTGGAACTCCGGAAGAGCGGAGTTATGTTAGGGATGGACGATCAGGGATCCTTGTTGGCTAGCTTTCATGTGCGATCGGTGTTGGTCGACAGAATCATCGAGGCTCAACTACAGGACCAGATACTCTTTGACTACAGAAACGAGGTTGGGTCTGGACAAAGACAGGATTTCTCCATCCGGGGCGATGGAGCATTGGTGAAGCTTGGGAGATTGTGTGTACCTGTGGTACCAAATTTGAGGAGAGAGATTTTAGACGAGGCCCACAGTTCGGCCTATGCTATGCATCCAGGAGGGACGAAGATGTACAGTACTCTCCGGGACTACTATTGGTGGCCATGGATGAAGAGGGAGATAGCTGAGTATATCAGCAAGTGTTTGATCTGCCAGCAGGTCAAGGCAGAACGACAGCGTCCGTATGGGGATATACAGCCACTTCCAATCCCGCAATGGAAATGGGATCATATTACAATGGACTTTGTCTTCAAGTTACCGAAGACAAGGAGTGGATTTGATGGAGTTTGGGTGATCGTGGACCGATTGAC
This sequence comes from Prinsepia uniflora, assembly GCA_032719365.1. Classification (NCBI taxonomy): domain Eukaryota; kingdom Viridiplantae; phylum Streptophyta; class Magnoliopsida; order Rosales; family Rosaceae; genus Prinsepia; species Prinsepia uniflora. The sequence goes on from CM064867.1 coordinate 38,949,672, forward strand.
CAAATCAGCGCATTTTCTACCTGTATGTGAGACGTACAAGCCCAACCGTTTGGCCCAGCTATTCATTAATGAGATCATCCGACTACACGATACCCCAGAGTCGATAGTGTCGGATCGGGATCCGCGTTTCACTTCCAGGTTTTGGAGGAGTCTACAAACTACTTTGGGTACGAAATTGCACTTCAGTACAGCATTCCACCCACAGACCGACGTATAGTCTGAAAGGACAATATAGACTCTCGAGGACATGATGAGAGCCTGTGTGTTGCAATTCCAGGATTCGTGGGCTGATCGATTGCCATTGATGGAGTTTGCCTGCAATAATAGCTACCATGCGAGTATAGGGATGGCACCCTATGAGGCACTGTATGGTCGACAGTGCAGAACACCTGTATGCTGGATGGAGATCGGGGAAAGAACCGCAGTGGGCCGGATTTGATGGATATGACCCAGGAGACAGTTCGAGTTATTCGGGAAAGATTGAAGGCGGCCCAGGATCGTCAAAAGAGCTATGCCGATCGACATATCCGAGATTTGAAGTTTGAGGTTGGTGACTTTGTCTTCTTAAAGCTATCGCTGTGGAAAGGGATTCTCCGATTCGGACGACGTGGGAGACTGAGTCCCCGTTATATCGGGCCTTATGCGATTGTCGAGCGGATTGGTCTGGTGGCTTATTTTTTAGCACTACCTTCGTACATGACGTATTTCATGTATCTATGCTACGGAAGTATCTTCGGGATGGCTCCCATGCACTGCCAGAACAACCACTAGAACTGATGACAGATTTGAGCTTCGAGGAACGGCCAGTGCAGATTCTGAATAGGAAGGAAAAGGTCTTAAGGAACAAGACGATTTCATTAGTTAAGGTGCTATGGCGGAACCACGATGTGGAGGAAGCGACATGGGAACCCGAGGAATTGATGAGAGGGCAGTACCCACACTTGTTTGAGTAAATTTCGAGGATGAAATTTCTGTAAGGTGGGTAGATTGTAACGACCCGAACCAAGAATAATAATATTTTAACGTAAAAAGACTATTTTGCCCCTGAGGGGGGAAATTTTGACTTTTGACCCGGGAAACAATTTGGACTTTGACCTATGACTATGACGTAGATTGGGACGTCACGAATCCGCGGGCAGGCGGCACGCCGAAATCGGAGTTCGTATGAAGAAGTTATGGTCACGGAAGCGTTTTAACGGAATTTACGAACCGAGAACAATGAAATAAAATATTAATTAATTATGGGAATCTGTGCAACCTTAAAATTCAAATCAATCTAGTGGATGAGTGACAAGTGTCACTCATCCAAAGACACACTATTCCAATAAAGCAACCCATTTTCCCTTCCATTTTCTCTCGACCCAAACACCCTAACCATCAACCTTCACACCATCAAACCACCACCCACAGCACCACCATCATCTCCTCATCACCACCGTGCACCACCAGCGACCACCGCCCCTTTCCCTGCCCTGAAAAACCTGTGGAAACTCAGACCCGACACACAGAGGAATCGGGTCTAAGAAGCAACACCCCACATTTTCACCACCTCGACTCAAGTGGAGCTCCAGTTGACACTGTGAGGACCCCAGGAGCACGACTGAACAGACGGCGAACGCTACGGCGGCGACACGGCGACGGTAAGGTCCAAAACCCGAGAGCCCGTTTTTATTCCCTGTTTCGAACCAACCCGTTTTAATGCCTAGAAATCGATCCTTTGGTTATGGACATGCCCTAGGGTTAGAGACGAGCTGATTGGGACTGTTTTGGACGACTGAGACGGCGTGGATCGCCGGAGACGACAACCGGATTTCTGGCCGTGAAGTTCAGCAAGGCCCTGGTGAGTTTCTTCTACTTTTCTTCCAGTTTTGAGATTGTAGAACCACAGAACTGACCTAGACGACCCTATAGGAATGAACTCCGTCAAAAATGGTGGCCGGAAACGTACGGTGGAATCGGGTCAAGCCGTGGGTCAACGGCGACCCAGTTCCAGTAAAACGGGCTGACCCGGTACTGTAGCAATAATGACGTCATCATGCTGACATCACTTCTGACGTCATGATGACGTCATCCTGTCAGATATTGTCAGACCAGGGACCAATCAGAACATGCCACATGTCACCTGACAAGTGTCAGTGATGACGTCATGCTGACGTCAGCATGACGGCACTGCTGACGTCAGTGGTACTGGAGCAGCGTTGACCAGGCACGTGGGGGCGCGTGTGAACAGTGATTTTGGTGGGGCCGGTACCATTTTCAAGTTTTCGACGATACGGATCCAATGGAGGTGGTTTCGTGTCTATCGGAGATCGTTAGGTTAGTCAAAATGGGGTTTGAAGCATCGGGAATAGTGCCCAGCTTGCGATTTTGAGGCGGATCTGTTCTAGGGTCTTGGTATTGAAGTTATAGGGTCCTTAAGTAATTCTCAGGTATAATAATATAGGTTTTAGAGATCGCTGAGCAGCAAGGACCGAGTGTGAGTGGGCTGTTTGATTTATAAAAGGCTTGCATGCATAAACTGTTTTACTATTTCCACTTATGATTTCGATGAGTCTTATATGAATTGTTTATCTATGTTATTACAATGTTTTGGGCATGAGACTCGTCTGGATTATATGTGGATTTTGTTTGGGATGTCCGGGGGGACATAGGGTAAACTATACTGTTATTGTACTGTACTTTCCTACCTGTGTATATTATCTCCTCCAGGGAGGGTCGTTGGCTTGGGTGGACCCTAGAGTAGTCACGGGGCCCTGACTGAGTGGAGTTGACCCCTGTTGGGCTGCTTACTCTCAGGAAGGCATGTTCATATACCTCGGGCAGTGACCGGGATATCGGGAGATGATGTACCTAGAGAGCCTCGAGTGTGAGACTGTAACGACCCGTCCCGAATATCGGGATTTAATAATATTTAATTTTGATTTACTAATCTGGGATTAGTTGGGCGATTTCGGGCGAATTGTGCAAAATGACCGTTTTGCCCCTGGGTGTGGGCAAAACGTTGACTTTTAATTCGGATGGTCAAATGGACTTTGACCGATGACCGTGACGTAGTTCGGGACGTCACGAGTTCATAGACAGGTGGCACGTTCGATTTCGACGTTCGTGGTGAAAGTTATGATGTACGGAAGTCCAGGGGCATTTTCGTAATTTGGACGATATAGGGGCAAATGTTGACTTTTTGACCGGGATGTCCGATGGCCGAGGGCCAAGGACCGTTACGGATGTTTCGTCGATACGAATTCAATGACAGGCGGCACGCATCAATCGGAGTCCGTATGACCGAGTTACGGGTCAGGATGCGTGAGGGGCATTTTGGTAATTTTCTGCACAATGGCAGAATTGTAATTTTCTTCACGGGACACTGTTCCATTGAACTGGCCGTGTAAGTGGATGCTTTGTGCGATCGATCCCTTGATTGTTTATCAATTAAATTGCTGGATTGGGACGGTTTGAGGTGGAATTGCACATGGGGATTGAGTTGGCATCAATTGCACAACATGGACACTGGTTTTTCTATTGTTTTCGGGTCAGTGCAGGGGACATTGCGCAGTGGCCGGTGTGGCACTTTTGGATGCTTTTAATGGCTGTTTTGGATTGTTAGAATGGAGAGTGAGTCGAGAGGTTGACTCTGAGATTGGGAACGAAAGGAATAGAGTGAAAATGGTGGAGGTTTGTCCTGAAACCCGAAACTGTGTTTAACAAATTCAAAAATGCAATTCGAGGTTCTGGGCCAGCACAGGGCAATTTGATGACTCATTTAGCTCTCTGGGATCATTTCCAGTCGATCCAGATCATTTGGGGCAAGCTTGGGAGCTCCTAGGGCCGTGAACGGACATGGTGGACGGCCGGAAAACTCGAGCTTGAGTTGTGACGATTGAGGTATTGTCGAGTTCAATTAATCTAGCTAATTAGTTCGTATTAGTCCTTATTAACTTCCTGTGAAGTTAATTTGATGATGGTTAAGGATTGGAGGAGTTTTGGTGATCGACCCGTTTTGGGTGATCACGGGTTGTTGACTTGATTAGGGAATGGTTGATGCTAATCATGGACACAGAACTGAAATTGGTGGATTGATGATTGTTGTAGGATCAAGAACGGATTGAATTGATATCGAATTGAGGGTGATTGAACCGGATCCTATCGCTGGTAATCAGACCCGTTTACCAGTCATTCGGGTGAGGAAGGAGCACTGTAGCAGGCGCGTGGCTTTCACGCGCAGCCACTCATGGCGGCGCGTGACGGCGCGTGGGCACGAATCTCGAGGTGAGGTCAACATGACTTTTATCCTATACATTGTAACGAACATTTTGGGATTGGTTTCGTGTCGATCGGATTCCGTTTCGTTATTGTTCGGGATGTCCGAAGGTTTTAAATCCAGTTTAAAAATACTTAAAAATTCGGGAAAATTACGGGACTTGAATAGGATGTTAATGATGAGGTTAGTAATCCTCTAATGTGATTTGGACAGGATTGGGAGTCCCGGTGATAGTGATGTGGCCCGGGAAGGCCTATGGCACGCGTATCGAGGCGCACGGTTAAACGGTCTGTGAGTGGACATTGGTTTTATAAATTCGATGCATGCATAACTGTTTTATGATTGTTATGGTTATGATTAAATGATTTACTTTGGATATCGGTGAATTTAAATGATTTCACGCATTTCGAGGCGATTTACGTATTTTCACGTAAACCGAGGTTTTCTGGATTTGCACCGATTTCCATAAATGTGGTTGGATATGATTTCATGAAACGGTTACGAACTTGAATAAAGTAAAATCGGGCCAGGGGCCCAGTTAACATGTGGATCGGGCCAGGGACCCAGTTAACTTGTGAAATCGGGCCAGGGGCCCAGTTGATTTCTACATGTGTTTGCGGGTCGGGGACCCTAAAACGGAATTGAATAAATGTTTTCTGGTTTACATTTTATATATATTCACATGCTAAAAACAATAGTGGTTTTGATGATATGGAAAATCTGGTTATGGCATGTTTCACGGTATTTGGGCTTGAGACCCGTCTGATGAAACTTAATGATTGGTTTGGATTTTTATCCATGTATATATATATATGCCTTGCATGTGGATATCGATAAAATGTATTTAGTACTGCACTGTATAGATCCTTCCATATTATATTGTCTCCTCCGGCGAGGTACCCCGGAGAGGTCACGGGCGTCTAGTACGTCCAGCGTCTATGACGCTAAGCATCAGGTGATGCTGCATCAGGTGAAGCTGTACCCGAACGGGGTTCGGGGATTTAACTCGGAAAATTGAGACCCGAGTGGCACGCGTAGCCTTGTGATTGTGACCTTATTGACGTCAGGGACGTCAGACATCAGGGATGTCGGATTGGAGTGTATAGTGCAGTGGCTAAAATAATGGTTATGGTTTATATTATATGCCTTATGGTTCATATTACTAGATTTATGAAATAACTCTTGGATTTACTTTTGGAAATTGAAACTATGCTTTGGTTTCCGGGCTAAGGCCCTGATGGTTATTTATAAATAAATATGGGATTATTGGTTTTTGGTGCATGCATATGATTTTACTGAGGGGCATAAATGTCTTATAAATGTTTTAAACAGACTTGTTTATTTTCGTCCACTCACAGCTTTTGTTTTCAATGCCCTTCAGGTTGATTCCGGATACGACTGCAGCAGAGACTTGAGCATCGCATACTTCCTCCATCGATCCTTACGCACTCTGGAAGCCCGTTTGGGCAATGGCAATCGGTTATCCCTTGTCTGGCGCCTCTTGTCAGACGGGAGCACGTCACATTCCATGGTAATCCCGGGGGGATTGGGATGGGTCGTGTCAAGTGGTATCAGAGCAGGTTTTGTTCTTTTGTGCGCGAAGGACGAGGGTGTGATGTCTCTTTGGGCTGCAGTTCCGTTGTCAACCTGATAGATAGTTTTGGGTTTTGTATGGTGAATTGGGTGTGTTTGGCCCGATACGCCGTGCATTGTTGCGATTCAACCCAGGTGGGGTTGTATACGATTAACTGGTAATGTGGGACCGTCGGTTCGGTCATGTGATGATGGATTGTTGTGCCACTCGGCACAGCTGGGTTCAGGGAACCCAATTGGAATAATGATATGGAAATGTGAAACTCAGTTGAGTATTGGTCTAAGTTTTGGACCCTAGTAGTGTTGGCTAGTGTACGGGGTGTTGGTGCATCGGAGTTAGCCGATGACCTTCGTGGTGGAACCCACGATGGAACCCACGTTGAGTTGATGATTGGATTGGATTGGACGTCTATACGATGTCAGGACTGCGGGGTCGGTCAGGTTGTGGATTTTACTGCAGAAGGCAGTTGGGTTCGGTGGAACCCTAGGGTGTGATTTTGGAACCCTAACTTGTAATTGATGGGCTGGAAAAGTGAACTTTGAATGAGAACTTGTGCTGCGATGAGCGGCTGAGGTCGTGGATGACCATGTGGATGACTCTAGTGAGTCTAGTCAGGATTATGGGTTTCGACCCACGGATGCGGTTGTGAGATAAAATATGGAATCCCGTGTTGGATCGAATATTAGTGTGAGGTGTGGTTACGGATCTTGACAACGATGACTGTTGGTCGACAGTTGTGTCGAGATGACTGACTTTCGAGGGTATTTTGTGTGGCTTTCACACTTGTGGATTAGGGGATGTTCAGGGAACGTCCATTATCCTGATGTGCCAGTGGTCAAATTGGAGGTACCCATAGTCGTGGGGTACGAGTGATGTTACGGGATCGTCGTTCGGAATGAACGGAGATCCAGGGTAACAACTTTGCACACTGTGTGCTAGCATGGGTGTTCGTGTGCTATGTATGGATGTTGGTATGGTGATACCTATATGCCAATACTAGTATGGATGCCTATGTGCTGATACTGGTATTGATGATGGTGCGTTGGTGCTGGTACTAGCGCTGGTGCAGGTGACAGTAATTGGGATGACGATGAGCCACCAGTTGGGGTGTGACTCTGTCATGATGAACAGATGATCGGTATCTGCGACTCAGTGGTGGTTGAGTCTTGGACTGGATGGGATCCAGTGGAGGTTGTGTCGTGTTGGGATAAGTCCTAACAGATATATGATGACAAGTGATGAATGGATCAAAGGTATGATTGAAAACTTGGGGAATCTAGGGACGATGTTCCCTATGTCATGCGAGTTGGTGGATTTGGGGAGTTGTGGTCAACTCCGAGATTGGTAAGTTTGTGTACTGCTTATATCCCCTGAGAGTACAAGGAAATTATTGGAATTGGAAAAATCGAGGAAAACCATTCGTGGTATTGATGTGGGATGTTGTGATCGTGAATCACTTGGAACCTGAGGATTGAACCTGTGTAGGTTGAGATGTGAGACGAAGGCAGTATGGTATGCACATCCAGGCAGAGTTGAGGACATTTCCGTTCGGAATCGGGGTGTGTGCGTACGTGAGTATTGGCGGACGTGAGGTCCGAGTAATGAATTGATTTTGGACACGTGGTGGTCCAAGTAAGGTATGGACATGGGCAGTCCAGTAGTTGGACTTGACATCTCATTGGGAGCATGTCTGTTTCCAACATGGTTGGAACTCCCGTTTCGGGGAGAGTTGTGATTAGGAGACGAGAGGAGTGCTCGTTTCCGCATCAGTGATTGGTATTCCGAAGTCATTGGGGTTGACTTCATATTTTCTGCCGTGGCAGATGATGATTGTTGCTACCAGTACGTTGAGCGTGTATTGGTGGGTGGACCCATTTTTGGCTTGGGTTCGTTGGACACAAGAAGTTTTGTATGATTTTGGATTTGGTGGTGAAATGCGAGGTCATCTTTCCACCAAGGGAAATTTGGCGAAGGACTCAATTGAGGGTGTAAGACCCTACGATCAGCTTTCAGATGGATTGTTAGCTATGTGAGCATGTGTGGGTCCTAGGTGGATCTGATTTGAGATGTTGTCGACTTTGGTCGATGTGACGATCTAGGATCGTGATGTTACTTGTCGGGTGACATAGTGATGGATCTGGATCGCGATCGTGATGATCCAGATTGGACGTGAGTTTATCACTCTTACCTTGATATGTGAGTCGTAAATGACGGGACCGAACTTCTTTTCGGAGTGGAGTCCATATGGTTTGTTACTCGGTTGAGTAGGTTTCCGATGTGGTCAGACTTTGTCAACCTTGGACGTATGGATATTGGGATTGGCTTCCCTATGAAATCAATCGAGTGTTTCGGACAGGCAACCGATAGGTTCGGTTTTGTTACGTCTTGGTGGACGTAAACGAGATTTTGGGTTTTGGAATCGAATTTCTGGGTGACGATTCAGGATTCGATTGCGAAGCTCGAAAGTGGATTACTGGATTTGGGTGCGGAATGATTATTCCAATGCTAGCTTACGGAATAATGATTTCGGATTCGGATTTGGAAATGGATTAAAAATGTGATGTTTGGGTTTGGATTCGGAATTTCTTACGAAATTGCGGATTCGGATTCGGAATTGGAACTAGATGACGGGTGGAGTTCGTTTTGTCTCATGTTGGTTTGGGCAAATGTACTCCATTACTAGAACGTGTTTGGCTATGACCTGGGTGGCTATAGTCAGATTGATGGATTGAGGTACGTACAGGGTACGTTGTACGAGGATTGATAGGCTGAGTGGTGCCTAATGGCGGTACGTGGGATGTACCAGTGGTGTGTAACTAATGTGTTGGCAATCGGCTTGGTTCTGATATCTTTGTTTGGCTGTATTGTGGACTGGACATTGGATACTGTGCGCCGGGCAGAGTGATTTTGTCGGGTTCATTGATTGTATGAGCAGGTGCTCTTGGCCACGGTTGGCCAGTGGAACCCCGGTATTGATTGTGTGATCACTGCTGGGCTGGTATTCAATGTGTTCCAGTTGCGCCACTTGATTGGGTTAATTGACGGTATACGTACACTCAGGATGAGTGAATTGGTGGTCCGAGTAACCACGGGTAGCCTTGTGTGACTTGATCACACCGTGATTTCCCAGCGTCTCGGTTCGCTGAGGGAGTCGGCGATTATGGACATTGAGATTAATTGGTGTCGCAGGATTGGGCTTGCCCTGCGAATTGAGATCATGTGGTTGATCTTGCGCTACATCGAGAGTGATGTAGTACGTGGTGTTGTCACGGACAGACAGATGGTTGGGGCTTTACTAGGGTGGTAAAGCTTAGTGGTGACAGTTTGACTGATGGTGTCAGCATGGACTGACAAATGAGATTTGGTGACTCCCAACGGGAGCAAATGTAAGGATTTATTGATAATGGAAAGGAACCATCTAGCTGAAGGAGTCAGCTAAATGGTTAGGCGATTTTATCGCGGATCAGGTGATCATTTCCACTCGAGGTGGTCGAGTGTTGTTGCTATTATGACGTATGACTGTGATGGGATGTCTGGGTACAAACGAGGCTGGTGTTGTCCCAGTATGTGGGTGTACAAGTGTACACAGATGTGTGGTCGAATTGTTTTCCACAAGGTGGTTGTGGAATAAGATTGTTGGTAATTTCGAGGACGAAATTCTTTAAGGAGGGAAGGTTGTAACGACCCGTCCCGAATATCGGGATTTAATAATATTTAATTGTGATTTACTAATCTGGGATTAGTTGGGCGATTTCGGACGAATTGTGCAAAATGACCGTTTTGCCCCTGGGTGTGGGCAAAACATTGATTTTTAATTTGGATGGTCAAATGGACTTTGACCGATGACCGTGACGTAGTTCGGGACGTCACGAGTTCATAGACAGGTGGCACGTTCAATTTCGACGTTCGTGGTGAAAGTTATGATGTACGGAAGTCCAGGGGCATTTTCGTAATTTGGACGATATAGGGGCAAATGTTGACTTTTTGACCGGGATGTCCGATGGCCGAGGGCCAAGGACCGTTACGGAGGTTTCGTCGATACGAATTCAATGACAGGCGGCACGCATCAATCGGAGTCCGTATGACCGAGTTACGGGTCAGGATGCGTGAGGGGCATTTTGGTAATTTTCTGCACAAGGGCAGAATTGTAATTTTCTTCACGGGACACTGTTCCATTGAACTGGCCGTGTAAGTGGATGCTTTGTGCGATCGATCCCTTGATTGTTTATCAATTAAATGGCTGGATTGGGATGGTTTGAGGTGGAATTACACATGGGGATTGAGTTGGCATCAATTGCACAACATGGACACTGGTTTTTCTATTGTTTTCGGGTCAGTGCAGGGGACATTGCGCAGTGGCCGGTGTGGCACTTTTGGATGCTTTTAATGGCTGTTTTGGATTGTTAGAATGGAGAGTGAGTCGAGAGGTTGACTCTGAGATTGGGAACGAAAGGAATAGAGTGAAAATAGTGGAGGTTTGTCCTGAAACCCGAAACTGTGTTTAACAAATTCAAAAATCCAATTCGAGGTTCTGGGCCTGCCCAGGCAATTTGATGACTCATTTAGCTCTCTGGGATCATTTCTAGTCGATCCAGATCATTTGGGGCAAGCTTGGGAGCTCCTAGGGCCGTGAACGGACATGGTGGACGGCCGGAAAACTCGAGCTTGAGTTGTGACGATTGAGGTATTGTCGAGTTCAATTAATCTAGCTAATTAGTTCGTATTAGTCCTTATTAACTTCCTGTGAAGTTAATTTGATGATGGTTAAGGATTGGAGGAGTTTTGGTGATCGACCCGTTTTGGGTGATCACGGGTTGTTGACTTGATTAGGGAATGGTTGATGCTAATCATGGACACAGAACTGAAATTGGTGGATTGATGATTGTTGTAGGATCAAGAACGGATTGAATTGATATCGAATTGAGGGTGATTGAACCGGATCCTATCGCGGGTAATCAGACCCGTTTACCAGTCATTCGGGTGAGGAAGGAGCACTGTAGCAGGCGCGTGGCTTTCACGCGCAGCCACTCACGGCGGCGCGTGACGGCGCGTGGGCACGAATCTCGAGGTGAGGTCAACATGACTTTTATCCTATACATTGTAACGAACATTTTGGGATTGGTTTCGTGTCGGTCGGATTCCGTTTCGTTATTGTTCGGGATGTCCGAAGGTTTTAAATCCAGTTTAAAAATACTTAAAAATTCGGGAAAATTACGGGACTTGAATAGGATGTTAATGATGAGGTTAGTAATCCTCTAATGTGATTTGGACAGGATTGGGAGTCCCGGTGATAGTGATGTGGCCCAGGAAGGCCTATGGCACGCGTATCGAGGCGCTCGGTTAAACAGTCTGTGAGTGGACATTGGTTTTATAAATTCGATGCATGCATAACTGTTTTATGATTGTTATGGTTATGATTAAATGATTTACTTTGGATATCGGTGAATTTAAATGATTTCACGCATTTCGAGGCGATTTACGTATTTTCACGTAAACCGAGGTTTTCTGGATTTGCACCGATTTCCATAAATGTGGTTGGATATGATTTCATGAAACGGTTACGAACTTGAATAAAGTAAAATCGGGCCAGGGGCCCAGTTAACATGTGGATCGGGCCAGGGGCCCAGTTAACTTGTGAAATCGGGCTAGGGGCCCAGTTGATTTCTACATGTGTTTGCGGGTCGGGGACCCTAAAACGGAATTGAATAAATGTTTTCTGGTTTACATTTTATATATATTCACATGCTAAAAACAATAGTGGTTTTGATGATATGGAAAATCTGGTTATGGCATGTTTCACGGTATTTGGGCTTGAGACCCGTCTGATGAAACTTAATGATTGGTTTGGATTTTTATCCATGTATATATATATGCCTTGCATGTGGATATCGATAAAATATATTTAGTACTGCACTGTATAGATCCTTCCATATTATATTGTCTCCCCCGGCGAGGTACCCCGGAGAGGTCACGGGCATCTAGTACGTCCAGCGTCTATGACGCTAAGCATCAGGTGATGCTGCATCAGGTGATGCTGTACCCGAACGGGGTTCGGGGATTTAACTCGGAAAATTGAGACCCGAGTGGCACGCGTAGCCTTGTGATTGTGACCTTATTGACGTCAGGGACGTCAGACATCAGGGATGTCGGATTGGAGTGTATAGTGCAGTGGCTAAAATAATGGTTATGGTTTATATTATATGCCTTATGGTTCATATTACTGGATTTATGAAATAACTCTTGGATTTACTTTTGGAAATTGAAACTATGCTTTGGTTTCCGGGCTAAGGCCCTGATGGTTATTTCTAAATAAATATGGGATTATTGGTTTTTGGTGCATGCATATGATTTTACTGAGGGGCATAAATGTCTTATAAATGTTTTAAACAGACTTGTTTATTTTCGTCCACTCACAGCTTTTGTTTTCAATGCCCTTCAGGTTGATTCCGGATACGACTGCAGCAGAGACTTGAGCATCGCACACTTCCTCCATCGATCCTTACGCACTCTGGAAGCCCGTTTGGGCAATGGCAATCGGTTATCCCTTGTCTGGCGCCTCTTGTCAGACGGGAGCACGTCACATTCCATGGTAATCCCGGGGGGATTGGGATGGGTCGTGTCAGAGACCCTGAGTGGCAACGCGTAGCCTTAGAACCGTGACATCATTTGGGTTGGGTTTTACAATGCACTGATATGTTAGTTTCTGCTTTCAATTATTATTGTGGTTTTATGGTTATGATTTCATTATAACATTATGTTTTCACTGCATGCAATATTTGGAAAACGGAGGGGTAAAACCTTATGATTATTTTATTATTAAACTGATTTATAAACTGTTATTTTTGGCCCACTCACCCTTGTTTTACTGACCCCTCCATACCGTGACACGGAAATAGAGGAGGAGGACCCGGAAGAGGAGGCAGAGGTTTAGTTTGCTTAGTTGTGCACCTGTACACCCACTTGTGGGTAGGTTGAGCACCGAATAACGTACTCTGACTATTGTGCTCACGTGTTGTTATTTTACTATCCCTTGTCTGACAATATCGCTTTAAACACTGTTGTTGTACATTATCTATCTATTTGAGTATTCGGTTTTTATTTAAGGGTAATTTTGGTATGTTTGGAGTCACTGTCAGACGGGAGCGGGGCACGTCCCCGGGTTGTCCCAGTGGGATTGGGACGGGTCCTGCCAAAGATAGTGTGTTTTGTACTGGATATGATCGATATTTTGTTGGACCTTATGGTCGGATGGGTGCCAGAGCGGTTAACCCGGACAGTGACCCGTTGAGTTAGATACAATTGATGGATGGCTGGTTTGGTAAATGTGAGTACCTTAGTGAGAAACCCCCGTGTGAGTGCTTAGTCTGGGAAAACGTGAATTGGGGTTTGTGGTTCGATAGTTGTTGTGGCTTGGGCTGACTTTCGGCTAGATAGGAGATGGTGCTGCTGGGTGCAGCCGAGGTACTGGATGGGTTGGTGGGTGACTCTGGTCGAGTCTAGTGAGATTGAGGGTTTTGGCTTGGTATGAGCGGAAATTTAGGAATAGTGTGATGTGAGCCCTAGATCAGAGATGATGTGCCACGAGTTGGGATGCTTGTGAATGGTAGGATGGGCACCTCGTGAGTTGAGGTTGTGACCAGTCGTGAGGTGTCAGTGTTTAGTAAGAACCCTTAACCGAGATGGGATATGCAATGACCATTGGTAGGTTATGTTTCGGTACGAATGGTCAGGATGCCGTTAGGTTGATCAGAGTAGTGCAGTAGAAGCTCGGTGGACTTATGCTTTGAGTTGGCTTGATCTTTCGTGATGCTCGGTTGAACCTCGGAAGGATTGATGATGGACATCCTTCATCAATGGTGGTAACCGATAGGTGAGTTGGTCGGTGAGTTACGGATTTCCTAAATGTAGTAGAGGAGTTGACGTTTGGACGGTCAGGCCGGTGGTGGCATCATTGTTGAGGACGGAGTCCCACTGGTCGAAAATGTGGATACACTTCCAACATGGTTGGAATCTTAGAATCAGGAGATGTTGTATTTGAGATAAGGAGAAGTTTTGTTTGGTTCCGAGTTGGTGTTAGATGTTGAGTATTGAGAGATGAATAACGTTTGATGTGTGTGGCGAGTATAGTGGAATTGTGATATTTTGGAGTCATTTAGGCTGACTTGTGATGTCATGGTTGTGGATTATGTGAAGTTTTGTGGTATAAGGACGGAAGGAATATGAAAATGAGTGACTAAAATTGATTGATATGAGGTAAGTGAAGAGCACCCACTGTCTCGATGTGTTTCTAAACATGTTATTCTGGTCTGGTCATCTGTGGGAATGAAATGAGAAGTGGTGAGATAGTAAATGAGTGTTGAGGGTGCATGTAACGACCCGGAAATTCGAAAAAGGAAAATTTGGAAAATTTGAAGGAAATGACGATTTTGCCCATAGAATTGGGCGGTGACAGGACCCATCCCAATCCCCCCGGGATTACCATGGAATGTGCCCTGCTCCCGTCCAACAAAGGGTGTCAGACAAGGGATAACCAAAAGTCACTGCCCAAATGGGGCTTCCAGAGTGCGCAAGGAAAGATGGAGGAGACGTGCAATGTCCCAGTCTCTGCTGCAGTCGCATCCGTAATCAACCTAAAGGGCATTAAAACCAATAAAAGCTGTGAGTGGACGAAAATCATTAATTTCATTAAACACAGTTATAAGACATTTATGCCCCCCAATAAAAACGTATGCATGCCACGAAAACCAGTAACCAAAACGTTTGTTCAATCAAGCCATTAGGGCCTTAGCCCAAAAACCATAACTCAAAACCAAGTGTGGGAACTCAGCCCAAAACCATGTGGAATACCACATCCATACATACAAAACCATGTGGGCCACCACCCAAATCCATAAACATAATTCCAACCGAAAAACCATTGTATAGATCCATTAGTTTATATTTACCACGTTACCATCCCCGGCATCCCAGATGCCTAGCGTCCTAGACGCTCGACGTCCCAGACGTCATATCTCACGGTATAATAAGTGACGCGTGCTGCCCGGGGTCTCTCCGGGTCAATATCTTTGACATCACAGATGTCTGACGTCCCAGACGTCAATTATAGCAATCCTACTCCTGAGTCATTATACGGTCCGGTAACTCCGTACAATGACCCCTCGCAGACAATGCACCGTGACTTCCCCAGTGTCCCAGACATCTGGAGGAGACCATCATATAGCCTCATATCCAGATGGTATAGGGAAAACAGTTTTATTAAATCATTTCACAACATTACAATAGGCCCTGCCCAAAATCTCCATAAAAAATCACAAATCCCTTTAGGGTTCCTGACCCAAAATCACATTTATTAAACATAGGGTCTGAGACCCGAAATCACATTTATAACCCAACTGAGCCTCATGCCCGATTTTGTAAACCACTGGGCCCACGGCCCGGTTTTATAAACCACTGGGCCCACGGCCCTAATTCGTAAATCAACTGGGCCCCTGGCCCGATAATATAACTCAAATAGGTCTCAGCCCGATTTCGTAGCAACTGGGCCCCTGGTCCGATTTCATAAAGCAACTGGGCCCCCGGCCCGATTACGTAACTCAAATGGACTCCAAGTCCGAGGTTTCCAAAACAATTGGGCCTCAAGCCCGAGTTCATCTTTCCAATTTCAAAACCATTTCATCATATTATATCCAAGTCATAAGTATGGAAAATCCGTGCAAAACTGGAAAAACCTTGATTTACGTGCAAGCACGTAAATCGCCTCGAAATACGTGAAACCGTATAATTTACCAACATCCAAATCAGCATCATACAATCACAATCATAATCCATATAAAACACTTAAGCATGCATAGAATTTATAAAACCAAAGTCCACTCACAGACCGTTTAACGATACGCCTCGATACGCGTGCTATAGGCCTTCCCGGGCCACACCAGTATCATCGGGACTCCCAATCCTGTCCAAATCACATTAGAGGGTCACTAACCTCTTCATTAACATCCTATTAAAGTCCCATAATTTTCCCGAAGTTTTAACTATTTTTAAACTCGATTTAAAACCTTCGGACGTCCCGAACAATATCGAGACGGTGTCCGATCGACACGAAACCAATCCCAAAATGTTTGTTACATCGAATAGATTAAAAGTCATGTTGGAAGTTTCCCCAAAATACCTTACACGCGCCCCCACGCGCCTACTCAACTGTGCTGACGTCATGCTACAATAACTGGGTCTGAAACCGGGTCACCGTTGACCCACGGTTTGACCCGATCAGAGTTCAAGTTTTCGACCACCATTTCTGGTGAGGTTTGATCCTACAGACTCGTTACAACCTGTTCTATGGTTCTGTGGACTCAAATCTAGCTTTTAGGTCGAGGAAGTTACCTGAAATTTGACGGGAAGGTTGGCTGCCGGCTCTGGTTGTCTTCTCTGGCGAGTCGTCTAGTTTCCAGCCACGATCCTTGGTCCAAACTGGTCGTCTAGGTCCCCTAAGTATGTCTCATAAGCAAAAAAACAAACCTAACGTCAAAAATAAGAGTTTCGAAGCAGGGAAGAAAATCGAGTCTCCTCGGGTTTTTCAGCTTACCGCGCCGTGTCGCCGCCTTGGGCCGTCCAGTCCTGGTCTGAGTCGTCCTAATGTAACGACCCATCTCGGAATTCGGGATTAGATTTGCAACTAATCATGATTAGAAGGTTTAATTGGTTATTAGTTGGTGAAGTCGGACGAACGATGCAAAATGACCGTTTTTCCCCTGGTCGTGGGTAAAATGTCGACTTTTAATTCGGGGGGTCAAATGGACTTTGACCAATGACCGTGATGTAGTTTGGGACGTCCGAGTTCATAGACAGGTGGCACGTTCGATTCCGACGTTCGTGGTGAAAGTTATGACATTCGGAAGTATAGGGGCGTTTTCGTAATGTGGACGAAATAAGGGAGAATGTTGCCTTTTTGACCGGGAGGTCCGAGGGCCGAGGACCGAGGACCGTTAGGATGGTCTCGATGCCCTGAGTCCGAAGACAGGCGGCACACGTCCATCAGAGTTCGAATGACCGAGTTACAGGTCTAGGTGCGTGAGGGGCAATTTGGTAATTTGTCAACTGGGGGCAAAATGGTAATTCTGTACGTCCCTTACTGTTCACTACCGTGAAACAGAGTCTGCACGGCCATGTCGTGGTGCTTCGAGCAATCCATTGTTTAATTGTTAGTGGCTGAATGGGGTATTTTGTTTATGTACTTTGAGGGTATTGGAAACATGACTGAGTGGCCTGGACAGAATCAGAGCACGGGCAAGATTTTAAAAATTGGTGGGGTTCTGTTTATGGGAAGCAATTCTCAATGAGCCTGAGAGTGTTTCCCACGAGTGTTGGCTGAGTGTTTGGTTATCTGAGAGTTAGATGAGTGAGAGAAGTCATTTTCGAACAAGGGAGAGAGCTGAGAGTTGAGAGAAAACTGAGTCGGGAGGAAACTGAAAAATGGAGGGAAAATTCGAAGATTAATTGGTGAGGGGAGATGAGCTAAACTGAGAGTGGGGTTAGTCTTCTGGGATCAGCAGGAACTCAGCCACATCGATTTCGAAGGAAATCGATCCCAGATTGGCCAAGAACTGAAGCTCCTGGTTCTGAGGATTTTCGAGCTTACGGATGACTACCTACAGGTAAAGGGTTGTGAAATTTGTTGCGGTTTATTGTTCGTATGGATCATATTAAGCTCCTGTTTAGTTTAATTTAGAACTGGAATTGAGTTGAGCGAGTTTGGAATGTCGACCCGTTTGTTTGACCAGGAGTGAAATGGTCGAGTTAGGGCTCGTTGTAGGTAATTAGTAAGGGAGAACCTCAATTAATACTTAATGGAATAATTTAGGTGGAATAAGGGAAGGAATAGAGAGAGAATTGATGGACAATTAACCGGGTTGTGTCGCGGGTTGAACAACCCGTATTGCAGGCTTAGCGGGTGAGAACGATGAACTGTGCATGGGTACTGTACCAGGCGCGTGGACTCACGCGCAGCCACTCACGGCGGCGCGTGAGGGCGCGTGGGTCTGATTTTTGAGGTAAGTCCAACATGAATTTTGTCCTACACATTGTAACGAACATTTTAACGTTGGTTTCGAATTTATCGGACACCGTTTCGATGTTGTTTCGAGGGTCCGAAGGTTTATGTTACGTTTTTAATTAACGATTAATTCCCGAAAAATTATGGGGAATTGGTACGTTGTTATTTGAGACCATACTGACCCTGGAATGTGATTTCGGACAGGATTCGGGTTCTCTGAAAAATGCCGGAAATTACGGGAATGCGTGCGGCGCAAAACCGAGCCTTAAGATTGGTGTGTGAGTGGACATTGCTTTCAAAATTTAATGCATGCATAAATATTTCTATGATTTCTATGATTATGATTATGAATTGTGATTGAGTTCAATTTCCGTATTTATACGTATTTTTTCTCTACATACGAAATGCACGTATTTTGGAAACTATGGTTTCACTTACGCTTTGATGATGGTTTAACGAAAGAATTTGCATGATTTGTGCGTATGATGTTTTATGAATGTTGTCTATGATTGTGAGTGTGACTCACAGTGTTGACACGGTTTTCGAGATTTCTGTGATTTTGCACGTGTTACGGGATTTTGAGATTTCTGCGGTTTTCGAGATTTTGCGTATTGTGATTTGATCACTGTTTGATGTTTGAATTTGGAATTTGAAGTGAGATTTGTGATTTTGAGGATTTTTAAACGGATTTTGAAAAAGGTGATTTAGGGCTTGATTCTCGGGGCATAAAAGTAATTTTGATGAACGAGATTTCGATTTTCGGAAGTTTGAAAAAGGATTCTTGGTTTGGGTTCAGGATGATGCTTCCGGATGCCGGCTTACGGAATCATTATTGCGAATTTGAATTCGGGAATGAAAAAGGATTTAATAAGGTGATTTGGTATGATTGTACATGCCCCGTGTGTAATGATGATTTGAATATGTTTTGAGAAGTCTGATTTGGGAACTCGAATGTGGAAATTCAGACCATGAGTCCTGTTGTGAAAAATGTGATTTTGGGATGGATCTCACGTTGTTGTGTTTGACAAATGTTTTGGGTTTAAAGACCCGTTGAAAAACTATTTTGGGTTTAAAGACACGGGTACTATTGCTGGAGCACGTTTTGAGTTTAAAGACTCGGTTAATTGATGACAGGGGCGGGCCCGAAAATTGGGTTTAAAGACCCGGATTGAGTTTAAAGACTCGTGAGTTTAAAGACTCGGTTATTATGATACCCCCGAGGCCTATTGGTTATGTTCTGGGTTTAAAGACTCGTTGACATCCCTGGAAGGCCTGATTATGCGCATGGTTTTGAGTTTAAAGACTCGGGCGCACTTAATATCCAGCAAAATGTTTGACTTGTGATTTATTGTGGTTCTGATGTTTCAGATGTGTAGGGTTGTGGCCCGGTTTATGTGGTTGATGGTTTTGGATCATGTTGAGTATCTGGTTTTGATTCGTGGTTTTGGGGTGATGCCCTGTGTTCATGATTGCGGGCTGAGTCCCGAAGGTTAAGAAAAGGAAAATGATTTTGATTCCATGCACTTTTTTCTTATGTTGAAATTGTTAACCGATTGCGAAATGATTTTTGTATGCATGCATTGGTTTTTACGCGGAGGGTAAAAACGTCTTTTGTAACTGTTTTTATAAACTGATTTATTTTTGTCCACTCACACCTTTTAGTTTTTATTGACCCTCCAGGTCGTGGCGCGTTGTTCGGGGCTGATCGTGAGGCAGAGGCATGAGTAAGCACGTGTGGCTATCCCTGGTCTAGCACATACTGAGGGTAACTTGGGGATTACAGTCGTCTTGCCAGACGGGAGCAGGACCGGGCACGGTTAACAATGCCCTTTTCGGGGTCGGTCCTGTCAATTTGGTATCAGAGCACTAGGTTGCTGATTCTGTTGCCACATCATGCCTCCGAAACGTAAGCCTCGTGCGCGACCTGGTAGTGCGACGAGTAGGCGATGGCGCTTGGGACCTCGTGATAGATCTCGTGTGAGATAGACCCCGGTTTGAGGGTCAGATGTCGGGTAGTGTACACTGTGAACTGCGATTTGTTGGATATAGAACTGCGGGGGTCACAGGCCCAATTGGTCGCTTAGAATGTGGTTGAGCATTGGAATTTCTCGGGGACTGGGTATGTCAGTGATGACATGGTTGGTTTGGTTTGAGATTGGACTTAGGAGAAGTCGAGGTGTGGATGTGTGACTCACGATGAGTCAGGATTTTGGGTTAGGAACGTGAGATGAGTCATGATAAGGTGTCAAGACTCGAGAAGAGCCAGAAAGGCTGAATGAGGACCGGTTGGCACTTAGGATGCCAAGGACCAGTTTATGGTCAGGTATTGAATGAGTTAGGAAATTATGGCTTGGTTTTGTGGAACGGTGGTCTTGTGGAGATAGCTGCGGGGTACGAGTGATGATGCGGGATCATCGCTCGGTATGAGCGGAGATCCAGGGCTACCCACTTTACACACGAGGTGATAGTGTGGATGTTTGTATGTTGGTGCTGGTACTAGCGCTGGTGCTAGTGTCAGTGAGTGAGATTGTGTTGAGCCACGAGTTGGGGTGTGACTCTGTCATGATGAGCGTGCGTTGGTATTTGAGATTCAGTAGTGGTTGACTCATGGACTGGATAGGATCCAGCAGAGATTGTGAGGTATTGGGATAAGTCCCAACAGTGACGAGGTGACAAGAGTTGAGTAATTCCCAAATCGGAATCGGTGTATGTGCATAAATAGTCAGTATTGGACATGAGGTCTGAGTATTGGATTCATTGCGGACACGTGGTTGTCCAAGTAAGTTTCGGATGTAGGGAGTCTGGTGGTTGGACCTGACATCTCCTGGGGAGTGTGTCTATTCCCAACCTGGGTGGAATCTTAGTTTCAAGGAGAGTCGTGATTGTGGGACGAGAGGAGTGCTCGTTTCCGCATTGGTATTAGGTATTCCGAAGTCATTAGGGATGGCCTTTTACTCTCTGCCCTAGCTGACGATGTTGGATTACTTGGTATGGTGGGTGCAGTGAGTTGTGCTTGCACTTGCATTGGATGTTGGTGACATCGTATTGGATCATCCTTGGTCTCTCCTAGGTGGAGTGGCAGGGATCGATGTGAGGTAAATGGAGGGGATCCACAGAGTGGATGTGATACGTCGTTAAGTGAATGATTGGATGTGAAATTAGTTGAGGGCTGTTGTGCGGTTGACAAGAATTCTAGAGGGTGTAAGACTCTACGATCGGGTTCGAGCTGTGAGCATGTGTGGATCCTAGGTGGATCTGGATTATGATGTTGTGGACCTTAGACGTGGTGACGATCGAGGATCGTGGTGTTACCAGTCGGGTGACGTGGTAACGGATTTGTATTGTGACCGCCCCCAAATAGGGCATTGTTAACCGTGCCCGGTCCTGCTCCTGCCTGGCAAGACGACTGAAATTCCCAAGTTACCCTCAGTACTTGCCAGACCAGGGATAGCCACACGTGCTTACTCATGCCTCCACCTCTCGATCAGCCTCGACCAACGCGCCAAGACCTGGAGGGTCAATAAAAACTAAAAGGTGTGAGTGGAAAAAAATAAATCAGTTTATAAAAACAATTACAAAAGACGTTTTTACCCTCAGCGTAAAACCAATGCATGCACACAAAAAATCATTTCGCAGTCGGTTAACATTTCCAACATAACAAAAACTCGTATGAAACTCAAAATCATTTTCTTTTCTCAACCATCGGGTCTTAGCCCGCAGTCATAAACACCGGGCCTCAGCCCCACCCACGTATCAAACCCCAGAACACAACATAATCCAAAAACATCAACCATAAAACCGGGCCACAGCCCCACACATCCGAAACATTAGAAACAACAATAAATCACAAATCAAACATTTTGCTGGATATCAAATGCGCCCAAGTCTTTAAATTCAAAACCATGCGCATAATCAGGCCTTCCCGGGATATCAACGAGTCTTTAAACTCAAAACATAATCAATAGGCCTCGGGGGTATCACAATTACCGAGTCTTTAAACTCACGAGTCTTTAAACTCAAACCGGGTCTTTAAACCCAATTTCGGGCCCGCCCCCGTCATCAATTAACCGAGTCTTTAAACTCAAAACGTGCTCCAGCAATAGCACCCGGGTCTTTAAACCCAAAACAGTTTTCAACGGGTCTTTAAACCCAAAACATTTGTCAATCACAACAACCCGGGATCCATCGTGATCCAATTCCAAATCCAAATCCGAAAACACATTTTTGGTCATAACATGACTCACGTCCGAATTTCCATTTTCAAATCCCCAAATCTTACTTCGCAAAACATCATCAAATCATCATTAAACATGGGGCATGTATAATCAGACCAAATTATTTTTATTAACCATTACTCATTCCCGAATTCGAATTCGCAATAATGATTCCGTAAGCCGGAATCCGGAAACATCATCCCGAACCCAAACCAGGAATCCGTTTTCAAACTTCCAAAAATCGAAGTCTCGTTATTCAAAAGTACTTTTATGCCCCGAGCACCAAGCCCGAAATCACCTTTTTCAAAATCCATTTTAAATCCTTGAAATCACATCATTTTCCAAATCCAAAAGGTCAAAGAATCGAAACCACAAACAAATCACCAGTTCCCGATTAAATCACAACATACTCGAAACCTCGTAAAACGTGCAAACCGTGACATACTCGAAATACGTGTCAAAACCGTAAACCATACTCACAATCGAAATCCAACATTTTAAAAACATAATACGCACAAATCATATAAAATCGTTCATTAACCCATCATTAAAACACAAGCGAAACCATAGTCTCGAAATAGGTGCATCTCGCATGTATAGCAAAAATACGTATAAATACGGAAATCGAACTCAATCACAATTCATAATCATAATCATAGAAATCATAGAAATATTTATGCATGCATTAAATTTTGAAAGCAACGTCCACTCACACACCATTCTTAAGGCTCGGTTTTGCGCCGCACGCATTCCCGTAATTTCCGGCATTTTCCAGAAAATCCGAATCCTTTCCGAAATCACATTCCAGGGTCAGTAAGGTCTCAAATAACAACGTACCAATTCCCCATGATTTTCCGGGAATTATTCGTTAATTAAAAATGTAACCTAAACCTTCGGACCCTCGGAATAACATCGAAACGGTGTCCGATAAATTCGAAACGTTCGTTACAATGTGTAGGAAAAAAGTCATGTTGGACTTACCTCAAAAATCGGACCCACGCGCCGTCACGCGCCTGCTACAGTGACAAACACTGTTCATCATCGTCCTTGTCCGTTTCCTCTGCAAACGAGTCCTACAACCCCGAGTCCAACCCGGTCAGATAACCTTCAATTCGACCTTGATTTCATCCGTTTTTCATCCTAAAACATTCCTTAACTATCCAATTAAGGTTCTATGTCCCTGATTCATCATAACAGCCCCAAAATTAGACCCACGACCCGTGATCAACCAAACGGGTCGATCACCCAAACTCTGTGTTTACCAAACCATAATCCAATTAACATAACAGCAAGCTTATAGGGACTAATAAGAACTCATTCACAACATCAATTGGACCAGAGGTTACCTCAAAAATCACGACTCAAGCCTGGACTTTTTTCCCGAAACTGGAACATGTGGTCATGGCCAAACCGTGATCGATTCCCTTGCCAATAGCTACGGTTGATCTCCAAATGGTCCCAGAAGACGATTACTGTCCCTGGTTTCGTCCAATTCCTCACACATTTCAAATTCTGATTTTCCCTCAAATTTTCTGGTTTTCCTCCCGACTTAGTTCCTCTCCTCTCAACTCTCTGCTCTCCCTGGTGCAAAATGAACCTCAGCAATTCCCCCAAGTCTTGTTAATCGATCAAATGGCAAACAACCCGTGGGAAGCCCAACTAATGTCTCTGTAACATTGTTTCTCGCAAATACAGAAACCATGGCAATCTTTAAACCAACCCGTGCTCTGCAATCAGTTTCAGTCCTCAATGGTGCTACCCACTATCTCAAAAACCTTAAACAAATCACCCTACGCAGCCACTACTCAATTAAACAATGGCAACGATCAGAGCACTCACAGCACGGTTGAGCAGTCTCTGTTTTTCACGGTGGTGAACAGTAACCGCCTTGAACTTCCGAACGTCATAACTTTCACCACGAACGTCGGAATCGAACGTGCCACCTGTCTATGAACTCGTGACGTCCCAAACTACGTCACGGTCATTGGTCAAAGTCCATTTGACCGCTCGAATAAAAAGTCAACGTTGTACCCACAACTAGGGGCAAAACAGCCATTTTGCATCGTTCGTCCGATTTCGCCCAACTAATCACCGAGTAACCCTACTATTCATGATTAGTTACTAACTTAATCCCGAATTTCGGGATGGGTCGTTACATGGTGTGTTTGTTCAAAGGAGTAAACCGTGCTCACGGGTTTGAGAGAAATGAAAGTGAGAGTGAATGGTCTGATAGGTTTAAAACAGAATGAGCAGATGAGATCAAGGACTGAGATTCAATCTGAGTTTAAAATCAATGGTGAGGATTTCAGGAGAGAAATGGATTAAATAATCCAATGGTCAACAAGGATCCTAGTTTTAGGGAATGTAGGGGATGAGTGACACTTGTCACTCATCCAAGGGTCTAGATTGATTTGATTAAAGTAATCAGATTTTATTAATTTAATATTATTTTAATCAGGGTCTCGGTTAGTTCGGTTAATCGAGTTTACTTCCGTGACCATAACTTTTTCGTCGTACGTCCGATTTCGGCGTACAGCCTGTCTACCGATTCGTATCGACACGCTCTACGTAACGGTCCTTGGCCCTCGTCCGTTGGACCTCCCGGGTCAAAAGTAAACATTTGGCCCCTTTTCTACCAAATTACCAAAATGCCCCTCGACTTCTGAACATCATAACTTTCTCCTCGAATGTCGAAATCGAACGTGCCACCTGTCTATGAACTCGTGATGTCCTGAACTACATCACGGTCATCGGTCAAAGTCCATTTGACTGCCCGATCAAAAATTTAACATTTTTCCACGACTAGGGGCAAAACGGTCATTTTGCACATTTTTCCGATTTCACCCTACTAATCACCGATCAACCTCACTAATCAAGATTAGTCACTAATCTAATCCCGGAATTCGGGACGGGTCGTTACAACCTTCCCTCCTTAATTAATTTCATCCTCGAAATTCCTACCGATCTAATCTCAAACGTTCTTCCCTTCTTAATTAGTTTCGTTCTCGAAATTCCAACCGTCCTGATTCCACAAACACCCCGTGGAAAGTAGAATCGACCTCGCAACACGTGTACACCTGTACACCAACTAATCAGAACAAAAACGTGTCTGCACCCAAACGTACCACTAATACTCATATCGTATCGACTACATTCGACCTCGTCGAATGACTGAAACCATTCGTTTCAAATTGACACCACTTGTCAAATCTACCCTTTCGTTGACGCAACAACTCGACGGTTCCTTTCTCACTCACCAATCTATCTTGGTATTTACTCCCACTGGGAGTCATCAGACCTCACTCAACAATCTACGTTGACACATTCCGACAATCTGTCACCACTTGACAGTTGTCAGTCGAAAACTGACACTAGACTCACTCGTGGCTACACAATCCACCAACTTACTTGACTTAAGTATACACTTACCGACATTTCACTCGTCCTGTGTGTAATTAGACTCATCGGAAATACCATGACCTATTGCATAGTAATGTCCGGTGTCAGGACCCACCCCGGTTTCACCCCGAAACCCGAGGTAAATCCTGCTCCCGTCTGACTCCCCGCACGAAAACCAAAATAAACTCACGTAAACACACCAACACACCCAGTCAGACGTAGGAGAAAATTTAAACATCCCGAAGTCAAAGTCTACAGAGCATAGTTCTCTATACAATGGAAAGAAAAGTGATAAACAATATACACGCGCACAATGGAAGATTTAAACACTCCGGGGTCACTCTATGCCTCTGACAATGCCTCGACGTCGAAACCCCGCGCTAGCTCCACAACCTGGAGGGCAAGTTAAAACACAAGGTGTGAGTGGACCATAAATAAGAAAATCATTTCCAAAAACCATTTTATAAGAAAACCGGGTTTAGCCCTGCGTTTTGAAATCACATGCATAACCCAGTTATGAAAACAGTTATAAATCACATAAGCCTTATCATAAGAACAGAAACACTATAAAAACAGTTATAGAAATCATATCGTAAGCATCGTAAAACTGTATCATAAACCATCAGTTTCAGCCAATCATTAGACGATCAAACCTACTGGATCTATCTGAGTCTTTAAACTCCCGAGTCTTTAAACTCAATCCAGGCTTCATAATATCCGAGTCTTTAAACTCCCGAGTCTTTAAACTCAACAGGCCTACGGGGGAAAATATCAATATATATCCGAGTCTTTAAACTCCCGAGTCTTTAAACTCAATCCGGGTCTTTAAACCCAATCCGGACCCGTCCCCCGTCAATCAATATCCGGGTCTTTAAACCCAATATCCAGATCCAGAAAATCCAATCCAAAACCTTTTGAAAACCTTTTCCAAATCCACATCCAAACCCGAGTCCGAAATCACTGGTCCGATGCTCGTCCGGCATCCGGAACCGTCATTCCGAACCCAAATCCGGAAATCCACTTCCAATCTTAAAACCAAATCTCGTTCTCGAAATCCGATTCTAAAACCGAAAATCCTTGATCATCAAATCATGTTTCCAAATCCACTTATAATCATTGAAAACCATTTATTCTTTGAAATCCCAAAACCATAGCTTCATATTCAGAATCACAATTTCCTCGAAAAACGTGCCAAATACGCACTTCCTCGGAAAACGGGAAATTATGTAAAACCAACACCACATATTCACAATCATAATTTCACATATAAAACCATAACATAATTATAGAAAAGCAGTTATGCATGCTTAAGTTTAAAAAGGGGTCCACTCACAGTACTGAGCCCTCAATCTCGTCCTGAACGTCTCGTACGTTCCTCAGCTTCCTCTGGAACTCCCGATCCTGTCAACAACCACCAAAGTACGTTACTAACACGTCTACTAAGGTCCACCTAATTTTCCCCAAAAATCACCGGATCCTAAACGTAACGAACCGGAACCCAAAACCTTCAACCTAGCGAAACTACTTCGATTCGACGTCCGATTAACCCAAAACCAACTCCATTAGACTCGTCACAAAACCTAGACCAAAAACCATGTTGACCGTTTCCCCAACCGCCGCCGCACGCGCCCCCACGCGCCGCCCAAAGTGGCTGCGCGTGGCCCTCACGCGCCAGCTACAGTACCGTCATCTTCCTCTCGTCGACCCGGTTCAGCACAGTTCCTGCAACTCGAACCGGCGTGAGTGGTTCACCGCCGTTCCGCCACCAAAACGGCTCCTCTCTTCACCATCTTCTTCGTCCCGTCCTAAGGAACTCATCCCCCTCACTCCAACACCTCGACACGGCCTAAAACCTGTCGACTCAAGCTCGAATCACAAACCCGAACACCTGCCTTGTTTCCTTCTCCGGCCACCCAAGTCTTCCCCCGTCACGGTGGTTACCCCAAAATCTTCCTAGGACTGTCCTAAACATCACCCAACTCACCAAGACCGTCGACTCTCACCCAAAACCCACGACTTAACGTCTGAAGAAAAAGGGAAAAACAGAGTACACAGGGTACTCTCCGTTGTCTAGACTCCGTCGTGCACTCCTCCGCCACGGCTGCACAACTAGAAGAACCCTAGGACCCTACTAAGCCCCCTAAACCTCACTAGACTCCTCGATTCAACCCCTAACGCCACGACTCTCGACTTGAAACTCGACGGCAAAATAGAGTATCAAAAGGGAAAATAAGAAATTACCTGCTTCCTGTCTACGAATTCGTGACGTCCCAAACTACGTCACCGTCACCAGTCAAAGTCCATTTGACCATCCGAACTAAAAGTCAACTATTTGCCCAACCTTGGGGCAAAATCGTCATTTACTCACTAATCCCATCTTAATCACGGCCTTAACCCTAATCTCTGGGACGGGTCGTTACATCCGGTCCACGACTAATCCAATGGTATCGGAACCAATCCGACTACCAACACGCTCACCGACACACCTCGGGTATAACCCATCGACCAGACTACAACCACCTAGGTCATAGCCAAACACGTTCCAATAATGGAGTACATTTACCCAATCCAGCATGAGACAAATTGAAACTCCACCCATCAGCTAGTTCCAATTCCAAATATGAATCCGCAATTTCGTAAGAAATCCCAAATCCAAACCCAGACATCACATTTTTAATCCATGTCCAAATCCGAATCCGAAATCATTATTCCGTAAGCTAGCATTTGGAATAATCATTCCATACCCAAATCCGGAAATCCATTTTCAAGTTCCAAAATCGAATCCTGAATCGTCACCCAGAAATTCGATTCCAAAACCTGGAATCTCGTTCACGTCTACCAAGACACACCAAAACCGAACCTATCGATTACCAGTCAATAC
The DNA here is from genome assembly GCA_032719365.1 of Prinsepia uniflora. Classification (NCBI taxonomy): domain Eukaryota; kingdom Viridiplantae; phylum Streptophyta; class Magnoliopsida; order Rosales; family Rosaceae; genus Prinsepia; species Prinsepia uniflora. Next base: position 38,978,070 of record CM064867.1, read on the forward strand.
ATTCGATTGACTTCATAGGGAAGCCAATCCATCATCCAAATGTCTAAGGTTGACGAAATTCTACCACGTCGGAAACCTACTCACCCGAGTAATATACCGTACGGGATCCACTTCGAAAAGAAGCTCAGTCCCTTTGTTTACGACTCACATACCAAGGTAAGAGTGATAAACTCTCCCCATATCTGGATCATCAAGATCACGACCCAGATTCGACACTGCATCCCTGACTGTAAAAGTCACAATCCTGCTCCACCTAGGAGAAACTAAGGATGATCCAAAACATTGACGCCAATACTCATCCTACGTGGATGCAAACAAAACACGCTACACTCAGCCTAACTTCGAAAGACGCAACTCCTCCTGATGACCCCGAAACACACATGGGCCCACCAACCAATACACTCTCAACGTACCGGTAACTACAATCAACGTCTGCCAGGGCAGAAAACAAGAAGTCAAACCCAACGACTTCGGAATACCTATCATCGATGCGGAACGAGCACTCCTCTCGTCCCACAATCACAACTCTCCTCGAAATTAAGGTTCCAACCGAGTTGGAACCAGACATGCTCCCAAAGAGATGTCAAGTCCAACCACTGGACTTCCTACATTCTCAACTCACTTGGACAACCACGTGTCCACAATCAATCCGTTATTGTTTCGTTCGCACATCCCAACCTTTACAGGTTCAACACTCGGTTTTCCAAGTTATTCATAATCACAAAATCCCACATCAATACAACCAATGATTTCCTCGTCTTTTCCAATTCCAATCATTTCCTTGTCCTTTCTAGAGATATTAAAAACATACAAGCACACCAACCTTGGAGTTGCCAACAACTCCCAAAATCCACTAAATATCATGACGTAGGGGACGTCATCCCAAGATTCCTCAAGTCTCAATCATACCTTTTTAATCCATTCATCACTTGTCATTTCACCACTGTCGGGACTGATCCCAACACATCATAATCTCAACTGGGTCCCTTCCAGTCCATCACTCAACCACTATCAAATCTCAAATACCGAACATATGTCCATCATGACAGAGTCACACCCCAACTCGGGGCTCGTCGTCAACACAATCACGGACACTAGCACCAGCGCTAATACCAGCATCAACACACTATCAACAACACTAGTATCAGCACACAGGCATCAATACTAGCATCAGCACAAAAGTACCAACATACAAACATCCACACTTGCACACCGTGTAAAATTCGGACAACCCTGGATCTCCGCTCATACCGAACGACGAACCGAACCTCTACTCGTACCCCACAACTATGGGTACCACCATTCTGACAATCCACATCAGGATAATGAACGTTCCCTGAACGCCCCCTGATCCCCAAGTATTGCAACCACACCAAATACCCTCGATAGCCAGTCATCTCCACACGACTTCCGACTAACAGTTATTGCTATCGAGATCAACATCCACACATTACTCAAATATCCGGTCTAACTCGGGATTCCATATTTTATCTCATAACCGTACCCGTGGGTCGAATCCCATCATTCCGACTAGACTCACTAGAGTCATCCATATGGTCATCCATGACCTCAGCCGCTCTTCGCAGCACAAGTTCTCATCCACTAGTCACAATTAAGGTTTACCTTTTTAATACTAGGGTTCCACGATCACACCCTATGGTTCCACTGAACCCAACAGCTCTCCGTAATATAAAATTCACAACCTGACCGACCCCGCGGTCTAGACATCGTATAGACGTCAAATCCAAACCTACCATCAACTCAATGTGAGTTCCACCACTAAGGTCATCGGCTAACTCCGATGTACCAACATCCCTCACCCCAGCAATCACCACTAGGTTCACATTTTTAGACTATTACTCAAATGAGGTACCTCGAACCTAGCTGCACCTAGCAGCACAACTATCCAATATCACATGATCGAACCGACGGTCCTACATTACCAGTTCATCACATACAACCCCACTTGGGCCGAATCACATTAACGCACGGCGTATCGGCCCAATCACACTCTATTCACTATTCAAACCCAAAAACTATTTATCAGGTTGATAATGACTTGTAGCCGAAAGAGACATCACACCCTCGACCTGCGCGCACAAGAAGAGCAAACCTACTCTGATACCAAGTTGACAGGACCCATCCCAATCCCTCCGGGATTACCGTGGAATGTGCCCTGCTCCCGTCCAACAAGGGATAACCAAAAGTCACTGCCCAAACGGGGCTTCCAGAGTGCGCAAGGACCGATGGAGGAGACGTGCAATGTCCCAGTCTCTGCTGCAGTCTCATCCGTAATCAACCTGAAGGGCATTAAAACCAATAAAAGCTGTGAGTGGATGAAAATCATTAAGTTCATTAAACACAGTTATAAGACATTTATGCCCTCCAATAAAAACGTATGCATGCCAAGAAAACCAGTAACCAAAACATTTGTTCAATCAAGCCATTAGGTCCTTAGCCCAAAAACCGAAACTCAAAACCAAGTGTGGGAACTCAGCCCAAAACCATGTGGAATACCACATCCATACATACAAAACCATGTGGGCCACCGCCCAAATCCATAAACATAATTCCAACCGAAAAACCATTTTATAGATCCATTAGTTTATATTTACCACGTTACCATCCCCGGCATCCCAGATGCCTAGCGTCCTAGATGCTCGACGTCCCACACGTCATATCTCACGGTATAATAAGCGACGTGTGCTGCCCGAGGTCTCTCCGGGTCAATATCTTTGACATCACATATGTCTGACGTCCCAGACGTCAATTATAGCAATCCTGCTCCTGAGTCATTATACGGTCCGGTAACTCCGTACAATGACCCCTCGCAGACAATGCACCGTGACTTCCCTAGTGTCCCAGACATCTGGAGGAGACCATCAAATATCCTGGTATCGAGATGGTATATGGAAAACAGTTTTATTAAATCATTTCACAACATTACAATGGGCCCTACCCGAAATCTCCATAAAACATCACAAATCCATTTAGGGTTCCTGACCCGAAATCACATTTATTAAACATAGGGTCCCAGACCCGAAATTACATTTATAACCCAACTGAGCCTCATGCCCGATTTTGTAAACCACTGGGCCCACGGCCCGATTTTATAAACCACTGCGCCCACGGCCCTAATTCGTAAATCAACTGGGCCCCTAGCCTGATAATATAACTCAAATGTGTCTCAACCCGATTTCGTAACAACTGGGCCCCTTGCCCGATTTCGTAACAACTGGGCCCCTAGCCCGATTTCATTAAGCAACTAGGCCCCCAGCCCGATTACGTAACTCAAATGGACTCCAAGTCCGAGGTTTCCAAAACAATTGGGCCTCAAGCCCGAGTTCATCTTTCTAATTTCAAAACCATTTCATCATATTATATCCAAGTCATAAGTATGGAAATCCATGCAAAAACGGAAAACCTCGATTTACGTGCAAGCACGTAAATCTCCTCGAAATGCGTGAAACCGTATAATTTACCAACATCCAAATCAACATCATACAATCACAATCATAATCCATATAAAACAATTAAGCATGCATAGAATTTATAAAACCAAAGTCCACTCCCAGACCGTTTAACGATACGCCTCGATAAGCGTGTCATAGGACTTCCCGGGCCACACCACTATCACCAGGACTCCCAATCCTGTCCAAATCACATTAGAGGGTCACTAACCTCTTCATTAACATCCTATTAAAGTCCCGTAATTTTTCCGAATTTTTAACTATTTTTAAACTCGATTTAAAACCTTCGGACGTCCCGAAAAATATCGAGACGGTGTCTGATCGACACGAAACCAATCCCAAAATGTTCGTTACATCGAATAGATTAAAAGTCATGTTGGAAGTTTCCCTAAAATACCTTACACGCCCCCCCCCCCCCCCCAACGTGCCTAGTCAACGTTCTGGTCAACTGTGGACGTCATGCTACAGTAACTGGTTCTGAAACCGGGTCACCGTTGACCACGGTTTGACCCGATCAGAGTTCAAGTTTCCGACCACCATTTCTGGTGAGGTTTGATCCTACAGACTCGTTACAACCTGTTCTATGGTTCTATGGACTCAAATCTAGCTTTTAGGTCGAGGAAGTTACCTGAAAATTGACGGGAAGGTTGGCTGCCGGCTCTGGTTGTTTTCTCCAGCGAGTCGTTCAGTTTCCAGCCACGATCCTTGGTCCAAACTGGTCGTCTAGGTCCCCTAAGTATGTCTCATAAGCAAACAAAAAATCCAAACGTCAAAAATAAGCGTTTCGAAGCAGGGAAGAAAATCGAGTCTCCTCGGGTTTTTCAGCTTACTGCCGCTGTGTCGCCGCCGTGGGCCGTCTAGTCCTGGTCTGAGTGGTCCTAAGGTTCCAGTTATCCGAACCCAAGGTTAGTTCGAGTCCTGGGGAGGTGTTTTGGATGGTTGGACAGTGTCGGGTTGTTTTGGTTCCTCTCGGGTCTGGGAGGTTCCTCGGCCGTGCAGGGCGGCAGTGGGTGTGGTGACCAGTGTCTAGGGGTGGCTGAGGGTTGTATGGTGCTGCCTGGTGTGTGAGGTTGGTCAGTGAGGTGGTGGTGTGATAGGACCGCCCCCAAATAGGGCATTGTTAACCGTGCCCGGTCCTGCTCCCGCCTGGAAAGACGACTGAAATTCCCAAGTTACCCTCAGTACTTGCCAGACCAGGGATAGCCACACGTGCTTACTCATGCCTCCGCATCTCGATCAGCCTCGATCAACGCGCCACGACCTGGAGGGTCAATAAAAACTAAAAGGTGTGAGTGGACAAAAATAAATCAGTTTATAAAAACAGTTACAAAAGACGTTTTTACCCTCCGCGTAAAACCAATGCATGCACACAAAAAATCATTTCGCAGTCGGTTAACATTTCCAACATAAGAAAAACTCGTATGAAACTCAAAATCATTTTTTCCTTTCTCAACCATCGGGTCTTAGCCCGCAGCCATAAACACCGGGCCTCAGCCCCAACCACGTATCAAACCCCAGAACACAACATAATCCAAACCCATCAACCATAAAACCGGGCCACAGCCCCACACATCCGAAACATCAGAAACAACAATAAATCACAAATCAAACATTTTGTTGGATATCAAGTGCGCCCGAGTCTTTAAACTCAAAACCATGCGCATAATCAAGCCTTCCCGGGATATCAACGAGTCTTTAAACTCAAAACATAATCAATAGGCCTCAGGGGTATCACAATAACCGAGTCTTTAAAATCACGAGTCTTTAAACTCAAACCGGGTCTTTAAACCCAATTTCGGGCCCTCCCCCGTCATCAATTAACCGAGTCTTTAAACTCAAAACGTGCTCCAGCAATAGCACCCGGGTCTTTAAACCTAAAACAGTTTTCAACGGGTCTTTAAACCCAAAACATTTGTCAATCACAACAACTCGGGATCCATCGTGATCCAATTCCAAATCCAAATCCGAAAACACATTTTTGGTCATAACAAGACTCACGTCCGAATTTCCATTTTCAAATCCCCAAATCTTACTTCACAAAACATCATCACATCATCATTAAACACGGGGCATGTATAATCAGAACAAATCACTTTTATTAACCATTACTCATTCCCGAATTCGAATTCGCAATAATGATTCCGTAAGCCACCATCTGGAAACATCATCCCGAACCCAAACCAGGAATCCGTTTTCAAACTTCCGAAAATCGAAGTCTCGTTATTCAAAAGTACTTTTATGCCCCGAGCACCAAGCCCGAAATCACCTTTTTCAAAATCCATTTTAAATCCCTGAAATCACATCATTTTTCAAATCCAAAAGGTCAAAGCATCGAAACCACAAACAAATCACCAGTTCCCGATTAAATCACAACATACTCGAACCTCGTAAAACGTGCAAACCGTGACATACTCGAAATACGTGTCAAAACTGTAAACCATACTCACAATCGAAATCCAACATTTTAAAAACATAATACGCACAAATCACATAAAATCGTTCATTAACCCATCATCAAAACGCAAGCGAAACCATAGTCTTGAAATAGGTGCATCTCGCATGTATAGAAAAAATACATATAAATACTGAAATCGAACTCAATCACAATTCATAATCATAATGATAATCATAGAAATCATAGAAATATTTATGCATGCATTAAATTTTGAAAGCAACGCCCACTCACACACCATTCTTAAGGCTCGGTTTCGCCCCGAATGCATTCCCGTAATTTCCGGCATTTTCCAGAAAATCCGAATCCTGTCCGAAATCACAATCCAGGGATAGTAAGGTCCCAAATAACAACGTACCAATTCCACATAAATTTCTGGGAATTTTTCTTTAATTAAAAACGTAACCTAAACCTTCGGACCCTCAGAATAACATCGAAACGGTGTCCGATAAATTCGAAACCAACGCTAAAATGTTCGTTACCGTGTGTAGGACAAAAGTCATGTTGGACTTACCTCGAAAATCGGACCCTCGCAAGCGGTTGCGCGTGACACTCACGCGCCTGCTACAGTGACAGTCACTGTTCATCATCGTCCTTGCCCGTTTCCTCTGCAAACGGGTCCTGCAACCCGCGAGTCCAACCCGGTCAGATAACCTTCAATTCGACCTTGATTTCATCCATTTTTTATCCTAAAACATTCCTTCACTATCCAATTAAGGTTCTATGTCCCTGATTCATCATAACAGCCCCAAAATCAGACCCACGAGCGGTGATCAACCAAACGGGTCGATCACCCAAACTCTGTGTTTACCAAACCATAATCCAATTAACATAACAACAAGCTTATTGGGACTAATAAAAACTCATTCACAACATCAATTGGACCAGAGGTTACCTTAAACACCACGACTTAAGCCTGGACTTTTTTCCCGAAACTAGAACATGTGGTCATGGCCAAACCGTGATCGATTCCCTTGCCAATAGCTACGGTTGATCTCCAAATGGTCCCAGAAGACGATTACTGTCCCTGGTTTTGTCCAATTCCTCACACAATTCAAATTCTGATTTTCCCTCAAATTTTCTGGTTTTCCTCCCGACTCAGTTCCTCTCCTCTCAACTCTCAGCTCTCCCTGGTGCAAAATGAACCTCAGCAATTCCCCCAAGTCCTGTTAATCGATCAAATGGCAAACAACCCGTGGGAAACCCAACTAATGTCTCTGTAACATTGTTTCCCGCAAACACATAAACCATGGAAATTTTTAAACCAGCCTGTGCTCTGCAATCAGTTTCATTCCTCAATGGTGCTACCCACTGTCTCAAAAACCTTAAACAAATCACCCCACGCAGCCACTACTCAATTAAACAATGTCAACGATCAGAACACTCACATCACAGTTGAGCAGTCTCTGTTTTACACGGTGGTGAACAGTAACCGCCGTGCAAATGACCAAAATGCCCTCAGTTGGAAAATTACCAAATTGCCCTTCATCTTCCGTGACCCATAACTTGGTCACCCGATGTCCGTTTCATGTGTGCCACCTGTCGTTGTACTCGGGGCCTCGAGACGAACCTAACGGTCTTCGGGTCGTGTGAAAATCAAATGTCAAACAAAAAGTCAACATTTTCCCCCTAATCGTCCAAATTACGGAAATGCCCTTGAACTTCCGAATGTCATAACTTTCACCACGAACGTCGAAATCGAACGTGCCACCTGTCTGTGAACTCATGACGTCCCAAACTACGTCAAGGTCATTGGTCAAAGTCCATTTGACCGCCCGAATAAAAAGTCAACGTTTTACCCACAACTAGGGGCAAAACGGTCATTTTGCATCGTTCGTCCGATTTTACCCAACTAATCACCGAGTAACCCTGCTATTCATGATTAGTTACTAACTTAATCCCGAATTCCGGGATGGGTCGTTACAATCTTGCCCCCTTAAAGAATTTCGTCCTCGAAATTCCCAATTATCTCTAATTCACATCCACCTCGTGGAAAACATTTCGACCCCGCAACACGTGTACACTCGTACACCAACTAAGCTGAATGTAGCGTAGGATCAACAACATGATCTCATCCCGCAGGGCAAATCCAATCCTGCGACATACAAATTCAATGTCCATAACTTTCAACTCCCTCAGCGAACCAAGACGTTGGAAATGTCACGGTGTGGTAACATCACGCAAGGCCACTAGTGGTTACACTCACCACTAACTCACTTATCCTGAGTATACGTATACCGTCATCTTACGCAATCAGGTGGTGTAATGAAACACATTGTATACTAGCCAAGAAGTGATCACACATCTCAACACTAGGGTTTCATTAGCCATCCGTGGCTAAGAGTACCTGCTCAAAGATCACTGAACCAACAAAATTACTCTGTCCAATTCATGCTCTCAACCAAATCCAGTGCTGTCGGAACCAAGCCGATCACCAACACGTACAACCTCACACCACTGGTACCTCCTAGGTGCCATCACCAGGCACCACACGGCCCGTCCAGTACCGATTCTCGTACACCGTACAGAGTACGTACATCCCCCAACGAGTCCAGTCCAATTCACTCTGGATCCCATGGTCACCCGACCAGTAACACAACACCCACGCCCCAACACATCATTCAAGATGTACCAATCCAAGCACGCTCACCAAGGCGTGTACAGTCATGCCAAAATGGCATCTAATCTCATTCGAAATTAACGAGGCGCACCAACCCCGAATCTATCGAATACCCGCTCAAACGGTTACCACATCACATCCGATTGACTTCGAAAAGAAGCCAATCCCAATCGCACATATCTACGACTGACCAATTAGACCCTGTTGGATATCCACTCATCCACATGTCAAACCCCGAGTCAACTCATAAACATTCCCACTCACCCGAGTACGGATTAACTTCGAAAGGAAGTTCAGTCCAATTATTCCCATATCTACACCTTTATGACAGAGCGATAAGCTCTCCACCTAGCCTGATCAAGGCGGTCACGATTCAAATCTGGTACCACGTCACCCGACTGGTAACACCACGATCCTAGATCGTCACCACATCCAAGGTACACAACCTCATAAACCAGGTCCACCTAGGATCCACACATGCTCACAGCTAGCAATCTACCTGGAACCTGATCGTAGGGTCTTACACCCACTAGATTTCTTGTCAACCACCCAACACTCCTCAACTATTTTCTTATCCAATAATTCACTCAACAACGTAACCCATCCACTCTGTGGGTCCCCTCCATTTACCTCACATCGATACCTGCCACTCCACCTAGGAGAGACCAAGGATGATCCAATACGATGTCACCAACACCCAATGCGAGTGCAAGCACAACTCACTGCACCCGCCATACCAAGTAATCCAACATCGTCGGCCAGGGCAGAGAATAAGAGGTCATCCCAAATGACTTCGGAATACCTAATACCAATGCAGAAACGAGCACTCCTCTCGTCCCACAGTCACAACTCTCCTTGAAACTAAGATTCCACCCATGTTGGGAACAGACACACTCCCCATGAGATGTCAAATCCGAACACCAGACTCCCTACATCCGTAACTCACTTGGACAACCACGTGTCTGCAATCAGTCCAATACTCAGACCTCATGTCTATTATTGACTATTTATGCACATACACCGATTCCGATTGGGAATTACTCACCTCTTGTCACCTCGTCACTGTTGGGACTTATCCCAATACCTCACAATCTCCGCTGGATCCTATCCAGTCCATGAGTCAACCACTACTGAATCTCAAATACCAACGCACGCTCATCATGACAGAGTCACACCCCAACTCTTGGCTCAACACAATCTCACTCACCGACACTAGCACCAGCGCTAGTACCAGCACCAACATACAAACATCCACACTAGCACACCGTGTGCAAAATGGGTAGCCCTGGATCTCCGCTCATACCGAGCGACGATCCCGCATCACTACTCGTACCCCGCAACCATGGGTACCACCATCCTGGCAATCCACATCAGGATAGATGAACGCTCCTTGAACGCCCCCTGATCCTTAACTACTACCACTACACCAAGTATCCCTAATAATCAGTTATCTCCACAAGACTACCGTCCCATAAAACCAAGCCATAATTTCCTAACTCCTCAATTCATGTCCATATTCCGGTCCTTGGCATCCTAAGTGCCAAACGTTCCCCACTCCGCCTTTCTGGCTCCCCTCGAGCCTTGGTACCTTACCATGACTCATCTCACATTCCTAGCCCAAAATCCTGACTCCTCGTGAGTCCTACATCTGCATCTCGACTCCTCCTGAGTCCAATCTCATACCAAACCAACCAGTCATCACTGACATACCCAGTCCTCGAGAAATTTCCAATGCTCAACCACATTCTAAGCGACCAATAGGGCCTAAGAGATAGTACAAGTTGTCCAATTATGCGGCCTTCCAGCCACCGGTCTCGTTCGTCCCTGCGACCCCCCGCAGTTCCATATCGACAAATCGCAGTTCACAGTGTACACTACTCGACATCTGACCCTCAAACCAGGGTCAATCTCACCCGAGATCTAACACGAGGTCCCAAGCACCCTCGCCTACTCGTCTCACTACAAGGTCGCGCACAAGGCTTACGCTTCGGAGGCATGATGTGGCAACAGAATCAGCAACCTAGTGCTCTGATACCAAATTGACAGGACCGCCCCCAAATAGGGCATTGTTAACTGTGCCCAGTCCTGCTCCCGCCTGGCAAGACGACTGAAATTCCCAAGTTACCCTCAGTACTTGCCAAACCAGGGATAGCCACACATGCTTACTCATGCCTCCGCCTCTCGATTAGCCTCGACCAACGCGCCACGACCTAGAGGGTCAATAAAAACCAAAAGGTGTGAGTGGAAAAAAATAAATCATTTTATAAAAATAATTACAAATGACGTTTTTACCCTCCATGTAAAACCAATGCATGCACACAAAAAATCATTTCGCAGTCGGTTAACATTTCCAACATAAGAAAAACTCGTATGAAACTCAAAATCATTTTTCCTTTCTACACCATCGGGTCTTAGCCCGCAGTCATAAACACCGGCCCTCAGCCCCAACCACGTATCAAACCCCAGAACACAACATAATCCAAAACCATCAATCATAAAACCGGGCCACAGCCCCACACATCCGAAACATCAGAAACAACAATAAATCACAAATCAAACATTTTGCTGGATATCAAGTGCGCCCGAGTCTTTAAACTCAAAACCATGCGCATAAGCAGGCCTTCCCGGGATAGCAACGTGTCTTTAAACTCAAAATATAATCAATAGGCCTCGGGGGTATCACAATAACCGAGTCTTTAAACTCACGAGTCTTTAAACTCAAACCAGGTCTTTAAACCCAATTTCGGGCCCACCCCCGTCATCAATTAACCGACTCTTTAAACTCAAAACGTGCTCCAGCAATAGCACCCGGGTCTTTAAACCCAAAACAGTTTTCAACGGGTCTTTAAACCCAAAACATTTGTCAATCACAACAACTCGGGATCCATCGTGATCGAATTCCAAATCCAAATCCGAAAACACATTTTTGGTCGTAACAAGACTCACGTCCGAATTTCCATTTTCAAATCCCCAAATCTTACTTCGCAAAACATCATCAAATCATCATTAAACACGGGGCATGTATAATCAGACCAAATCACTTTTATTAACCATTACTCATTCCCGAATTCGAATTCGCAATAATGATTCCGTAAGCCGCCATCCGAAAACATCATCCCGAACCCAAACCAGGAATCCGTTTTCAAACTTCCGAAAATCGAAGTCTCGTTATTCAAAAGTACTTTTATGCCCCGAGCACCAAGCCCAAAATCACCTTTTTCAAAATCCATTTTAAATCCTTCAAATTACATCATTTTCCAAATCCAAAAGGTCAAAGCATCGAAACCACAAACAAATCACCAGTTCCTGATTAAATCACAACATACTCGAAACCTCGTAAAACGTGCAAATTGTGACATACTCGAAATACGTGTCAAAACCGTAAACCATAATCAGAATCGAAATACAACATTTTAAAAACATAATACGCACAAATCACATAAAATCGTTCATTAACCCATCATCGAAACGCAAGCGAAATCATAGTCTCGAAATACGTGCATTTCGCATGTATAGCAAAAATACGTATAAATACGGAAATCAAACTCAATCACAATTCATAATCATAATCATAGAACCCGACTGCACGTGACACTCACGCAAGCGGCTGCGCGTGACACTCACGCGCCTGCTACAGTGACAGGCACTGTTCATCATCGTCCTTGCCTGTTTCCTCTGCAAACGGGTCCTGCAACCCGCGAGTACAACCCGGTCAGATAACCTTCAATTCGACCTTGATTTCATCCGTTTTTTATCCTAAAACATTCCTTAACTATCCAATTAAGGTTCTATGTCCCTGATTCATCATAACAGCCCCAAAATCAGACCCACGACCCGTGATCAACCAAACGGGTCGATCACCCAAACTCTGTGTTTACCAAACCATAATCCAATTAACATAACAGCAAGCTTATTGGGACTAATAAAAACTCATTCACAACATCAATTGGACCAGAGGTTACCTCAAACACCACGACTCAAGCCTGGACTTTTTTCCCGAAACTAGAACATGTGATCATGGCCAAACCGTGATCGATTCCCTTGCCAATAGCTACGGTTGATCTCCAAATGGTCCCAGAAGACAATTACTGTCCTTGGTTTCGTCCAAATCCTCACACAATTCAAATTTTGATTTTCCCTCAAATTTTCTGGTTTTCCTCCCGACTCAGTTCCTCTCCTCTCAACTCTCAGCTCTCCCTGGTGCAAAATGAACCTCAGCAATTCCCACAAGTCCTGTTAATCGATCAAATGGCAAACAACCCGTGGGAAACCCAACTGATGTCTCTGTAACATTGTTTCCCGTAAACACAGAAACCATGGCAATTTTTAAACCAGCCTGTGCTCTGCAATTAGTTTCAGTCCTCAATGGTGCTACCTAATGTCTCAAAAACCTTAAACAAATCACCCCACGCAGCCACTACTCAATTAAACAATGGCAACGATCAGAGCACTCACAGCACAGTTGAGCAGTCTCTGTTTTTCACGATGGTGAACAGTAACTGCTGTGCAAATGACCAAAATGCCCTCAGTTGGCAAATTACCAAATTGCCCCTCATCTTCCGTGACCCCTAACTTAGTCACCCGATGTCTGTTTCATGCGTGCCACCTGTCTATGAACTGGTGACGTCCCAAACTACGTCACGATCATTGGTCAAAGTACATTTGACTGCCCAAATAAAAAGTCAACGTTTTACCCATAACTAGGGGCAAAACGGTCATTTTGCATCGTTCGTCCGATTTCGCCCAACTAATCACCGAGTAACCCTACTATTCATGATTAGTTACTAACTAAATCCCGAATTCCGGGATGGGTCGTTACATGGTGTGTTTGTTCAAAGGAGTAAACCGTGCTCACGGGTTTGAGAGAAATGAAAGTGAGAGTGAATGGTCTGATAGGTTTAAAACAGAATGAGCAGATGAGATCAAGGGCTGAGATTCAATCTGAGTTTAAAATCAATGGTGAGGATTTCAGGAGAGAAATGGATTAAATAATCTAATGGCCAACAAGGATCCTGGTTTTAGGGAATGTAGCTCATCCAAGGGTCCAGATTGATTTGATTAAAGTAATCAGATTTTATTAATTTAATATTATTTTAATCCGGGTCTCGGTTAGTTCGGTTAATCGAGTTTACTTCCGTGACCATAACTTTTTCATCGTTCGTCCGATTTCGGCGTGTCGCCTGTCTACAAATTCGTATCGACACGCTCTACGTAACGGTCCTTGGCCCTCGTCCAATGGACCTCCCGAATCAAAAGTCAACATTAGGCCCCTTTTATACCAAATTGCCAAAATTCCCCTCGACTTCTGAACATCATAACTTTCTCCTCGAATGTCGGAATCGAACGTGCCACCTGTCTATGAACTCGTGACGTCCTGAACTACGTCACGGTCATCGGTCAAAGTCCATTTGACTGCCCGAGCAAAAAGTCAACATTTTTCCCACGACTAGCGGTAAAACGGTCATTTTGCACATTTTGTCTGATTTCGCCCTACTAATCACCGATCAACCTCACTAATCAAGATTAGTCACTAATCTAAACCAGGAATTCGGGACGGGTCGTTACAGGTGGACAGTTAACTTTTGGTTCAAGCGGTCAAACGGACTTTGACCGATGACTGTAACCTAGTTCGGGACGTCACAAGTTCAGAGACAGGTGACACGCCCGATTTCGAAATTCAAGGAGAAAGTTATGATGTTCGGAAGTTTAAGGGTAATTTGGTAAATTGGTTAAAATTTGTTGACTTTTTGATCGAGATCGTGTTTGGACTTTCCGAAGGGACCATTGGATAGGTCTTGAGACGCTAAATCTGTAGACAGGCGGAATACGTCAATCGGAGTTCGGATGAAAAAGTTACGGGCCTGAGAAAGTGAAGGGCAATTTGGTAATTTTACAAAAGAAGGGTAAATTGGTAAATTGGAGCAGTGTGGGATTACTCAGCCAATTTGGTGAGTTAGTTAGCCCCTTGACTGACATCTGTCACTCGCAAAATGTGGATTAGTGGTTGTGACCGTGCATAATTGGGCGGTAGAGAGGTTTAAAATTGAAAAACAAATCGTGTGTGTGTGTACTGGTGAAGAAAAATAGGGCAGTATGCTCAAACAGCTCATTCAATCTCCCTGTCTGATCAACCTGTGAGAGGAACAACAAGATAATTAGAGAGGAAGAACAGAGAAGGAGAGACGGTTACTTACCTGAAACCGTACAGGGAACCCGAAACCCCACCCAAAACTTGAATTGGAAAGTTGGGATTGATTAGGATAGTTGTGTGATAAATTGATGAAAACGGAAGTGAGGATGAGTTTAGGGAGACCTAAACGAGTCGAATAGAATAAAAATGAAGGAGAATGGTGAAGAAACAAGCCCAGACGAACTCTGTAATTGTCTAAGGAAACTCGAATTGAGTTCAAATGGTTGGAGGGAATTAAAGTTATAATTGAAACTAGAAGTGTGTTTGGATGAACCTTGTGAAGCTTCTGAATGCATCAATTTGGAGAAACGGGTGGAATTCGGATGAATTGAAGAATGAACAGTACGATTATGTTCTTCAAACAATCGAGTTCGAATTGACGGATTGAGGTAAACTCTTGTGTAAATTAGGTTACAGAACCCTAATTAGACTCCTAACGATGCTATTCGTTGATTCAATTGGAGGAATCGATGACTAATTGACAAGATTCTAGCCGGGTCAAGCCGCGGGCCAACCGGACCCGTTTTACAGATAAATGGGTGAGGACGAACACTGTAGCAAACACTGTGCAGGTGCGTGGGCTTCACGCGCAGCCGTTTGCGACGGCGTGTGGGGACGCGTGAGCGGGATTTTTGAGGTGAGATCAACATGACTTTTGTCCTATTTAATGTGACGAGCATTTTGACACTAGTTTTGAGGAAATCAGTTATCGTTTTGACAGTGTTCTGAGTATCCGAAGTTTTAATATACGTTTAAAATATGTATTCAAATCCTAGAAAAATTGGGGAAAATTATATGAGGTATATTGAAGTGTTAGTGACCCTCGATAATAATTTTGGACAGGAATGATGGCTTCACAAATTTACGAAAAAACGTGCAACTCGGAAAGCGAGCGATATGGACGGTGTGTGAGTGGACTTTTGTTTTCTACCCAGAATGCATGCATATATGTTTTAAATGCTTTATTATATGATTTGAAATGATTTGGCATGATTGATGTTTTGATTTGATGATTCCTGGATTTTGGGAATATTATATTATTTTATATTGATTTTGAGCACGATTTTAGAGAAAATTGTGGAATTGTTGTTTTGGGCGAAGGCCCGGGATTTGAGATTGGTTTTAACTCAGATTATGAGTCGGAAAATGATTTGAAGGATTTGTAATGCTTTTTCGATATATTTTATGGATTTATGTGAAAGTGGAAACTGGGGTTGCAATTGCACGGATTTACGTGAAAATGATATTTTGGGCTTGAGACCCAATTGGATAGTGATTTTGACTCGGATTTGGAGTCACATGTGATTATGATGATTTTGATTTATAAAGTGAATTCTGGACACTGTTTTATGATGGATTTGTGGAACTTGCTTTGTGAAAGCTATGTTTCGGGCAGAGTCCCTGTTGAAATGTTTTTTATTTGATTTGAGAAAAATGGTTCTAAAATTAGATTAATGGATTTGGTGACTGTTCCACATATACCATCCTCTGTGATTTGATGATCTCCTCTAGACATCATAGATCCTGGAGTAGTCAGGATCCACTACCTGGAGATGAGTAGCTCCGAGGGAGGCTCGGTCTCAGGAGTGTGAGATTATGATGATATCCTCCAGACGTCGTAGATCTTGGGGAGGTACTAGGAAGTGAGACATCCGAGTTTGCACGCGTTGCATTGATATCGTGATGGGTTACTTGGATATTGAGATTGGATATTGAGGATTGGTGGTATTATGATTTATTGATATTTGTGTCCAGATACTTTATATCGTGCACTGATTTGATGAACATGAGTTTTATGGACCATGGAAAAACAAGTTTTGATTTTATCGGTCCACTGTTCATACTTGATTTATTTCACACTATTACTCATGTTTTATGATATGCATGCATGTTTATGAAACTAGAGGGTAAGAATGTATTTTGATAAATGTATTTCTAAAAGTTTGTTTTGTCCACTCACACCTTTTCTGTTTTATTGACCCTCCAGGTCGTGGCGCGATGATCGAGGCTATTCGAGAGGTGGACGAATAAGTGGGCATATGTATGGTTATCCCTTGTTTGGCAAGTACTGAGGGTAATTTCGGAACTTCAGTTGACTTGTCAGACGGGAGCAGGACCAGGCACGGTTATCTACGTCCTTCGGGGACGGGTCCTGTCAGTGTATGGACGATAAGTGGGATCCGTTTAGGAGCAAGTGGATCGGGATCGAGTTGTTGTGCTCCTGGATCAGGATTGGGTTACAGTTGTTGTGGATCAGGAGAATCGGTTGTAAAACAGAGATTGGATATGTTAGTGGGATGGCAAGACAGACATGAGGATGATGAGCTTACGTCGTCTTGCAAGAGTGAGTGTCGCTGTATATCGGAAGTACTTTGAGGTGGACATAGTGATGGGTAGGTTGGCTATAGTGAATATCTTGGAAATGTTGGATATGAGTACTTTGCCTTGTATACGTATGGGTATATGGTCTTGGATCTAGTGCTGGGTCTGCCCTGTGATATGATTAGAGTAGATGTAGTGGACATTGGTTGGGAGACCCAGGAGACCCAGGAGACCAGGAAATTTGGAGGGTTGATCGACCTGATGTTGTACTTCAAAAGTGAAGTGTGATTGGTTTGAGCCAAGTGGTGGTCAATGTGGTGTTGTATGTGCCCCTGGGAGACACTGTGATGTTGTTGGATGGAATTAGGATGCATCGTAATATTCTGGCAGAGATGTTGGTGATCAGTTGAGTGTTGAGGTATGGATGATCAGAGTAAGTCCGAGATGATGGATTAACTGAGCTTAAGGACTAGATTAGGGTGATCCCGAGTGGTCTGATTCGTTATGGCAAGATTCAGTAATGATGTGAGCTGGATGCTCAGACCCATGAGTGGCTGGTGGGACCCTGATGCGGGGATGTGTGATGATGGTTTACAGGTAGGTGATAGGGTCCAGTTGCAGACAGGTAGATTGGGACGTGGATGGTGTTCCCATAGGTTGATTGTGTTGGTGGTTAGTGTAACCATCGGTGAGGTGATTTAACGAGTTGTTTAGTGTGAACGATTATGTTGTGACGTCGGTATGGTCGACACGGATTGCTGACAGAGTCAGTATGGTCGGTTGAACGGATGTGGATTGAGAAGAGTACCAAGGCTGATGAATGCCATCTTGCGGATTAATTTTACGAGGTGAGTCATGCCTGTTAACGGCAAGATCTTATTTTGGACTGAGGGCATTGGTTACGAGGTATGCCAATGGTGTCATGACATTCTTAGTGTTAGTTAAGCCGTGAGTGTCAACTGGTGCGATGTTAGAGGTACCTCGGGACTGAGTTAGACATGGGTCGGACTGCAAGTTGGTCTGAGCTGGTCCGCTTGGCAGAGATGTAATAATAGAGGTGACAATTTGGGCACTATCAGGATAAGAACAAGAGTGACAGGCGATGTACACCGAGTAAGAGGCTCATGTGTGAGACAAGTTGGATTCCCCCATGAGTTGTGGATGTACGAGATTCGGAATTTCGAGATTTGTAACAACCCGTCCCGAATTTCGAGATTTGATTAGTAATTGATGACGAATTAGTGAGATGAATCAGTGATTAGTCAAGTAATTTCGGATGGAAGATGAAAAATGACTATTTTGCCCTTGGAAGAGGGGGCAAAAGTTGACTTTTCATATGGGACAAGTTTCAGACATTCCGAAGAGACCATTGGGTAGGTCTAGGGATGCTGAATCCGTAGACAGACGGCATGCGTAAATCGGAGTTTGGATGGAAAAGTTACGAACCTTGGAATGCTAGGGGCATTTTGGTAATTAGCCATGAAAGGGCATTTTGGTCAATTGTAACCTAGGGGCAAATTTTTCCTTTCGCTAGTATTGATGAATCAATTAATTGGTGACTCGTTTAGTGCAATTATTGACATTTGTCACTCTAAGGGTGCTATTAGTGTTGGCGGTGAGCGGTTTTGAATGAATTGATGAATAGGAAAACTTGGACTATGTATAATTGAGACAAAAATAGAGGACGGGTATGCTTGATCCAAGGTAACAATCAATCCCTTAAACTGAAAACCGTGAGACTCAAAGGAGAATTGAGAGTGTGAAATCATGAGGAAGCACGAAAGACTAAAGAGGAAGAGGTGGTGTACAACCCGAAATCCAACTGTTTGAAATTCAATGTGATCAAAGTCGAATTTAAAATTGTGAATTTTAATGACTACAATTGAGCTTAGAGTTAGCTCTCTGGAACCCAGACGACTCAAACGACTTCAAAAACGAAGGAAAATGAGGTCATTTTGGCCGTGAACGGAGTACCTCGACTCCTCGAAAATTCGAAGGTTGAGTTGTGTAATTGGAGGAGTTGGACAATGAAATTGAGATCGAGAACAAGTTCAGGAGGATCCCACGAAGCTTCTTGATGATTCAATTGCAAGAAAATGGATAGCAGTGAGGAAATTCGATAGATGAACAGTTCCCGAGTGTCCTTCAAAAAATCGAGTTCGAATTGAAGGATTGAGGTAAGTTCTAATGTAATTGAGGTTATAGAACCATAATTAGATTCATAACCATGCTATTGGCTTAATCAATTGAAGAAACCGATTGGAAATTGACAGGATTGAATCGAGTCGAACACGCGAGTTAACAAACCCGTATTATAGAACTCGGGTGAGAACGATGAATAGTGCACTGCACTGTAGCAACGCGTGGGCTTCGCGCGCAGCCACTCTTGGCGACGCGTGAGCCACAATCCCAAGGTGAGGTCAACATGAAACTTGCTTATTTTGATGTAACAAACATTTTGGCACATGTTTCGAGATAATTGGACATCGTTTCGATATAGTTCGGGATGTTCGAAGATTTAAGGGATAGTTTAAAATTATTAAAAATTCGGGAAAAATACGGGGATTTAGTGGAAGTATCTTGGAGTGGTTAGTGACCCTATAATGTGATCTGGACAGGTTCCGGAAGTCCGGTGATAGTGGATTAGCCAGGAAAGCTTGATTGCACGTGTATCGAGCGGTATCGCGAATGGTCTGTGAGTGGACTTTGTTTTCTAAATTATGATTCATGCATAAATGTTTTATATGTTTTCCATATGTGATTTATATGATTATGATTGTGATATCGATGATTTATGATTTTCATGTATTTAGAGATATTTTAAGTATTTGCACGTTTTACGAGATTCTATCTTCAGTTGTGATTTGATATGATTTCGATGATTTACTTTTGGGATTGAATTATGATTTGAATTCACGGATTTACACATGGATTTCGGAAAGTGACTTCCGGTGTGAGGCCCAGTTTCTACTGATTTTGGATTTTGGTTTTCATATGATTTCTGAATTTTCTATGATTTACACATGGTTTTGGGTTTAAAAACCCGTTGCTGTTGCTGGATCTGGTTTTGGGTTTAAAGACCCGGTTGATTGATAACGGGGGAGAGCCCTTGACTGATACGTTTGAGTTTAAAGACTCGGATATGTTTTGAGTTCAAAGACTTGGTTATTGTGATATCCCCCGAGGCCTATTGATTGTTTTTTGAGTTTAAAGACTCGTTGATATCCCGGCAAGCCCTCATATATGTGGTTTTGAGTTTAAAGACTCGGTGATTGAGATCCAGCAGATTGATTAACTTGAGATTTCCTGTTGATTTCCGGATGGGGGCTGTTTGGGCAGTGGCCCAGATGTTTTGGATTTACGGATTTGGACTGAGTTCCTGTACTTTGATTTGGCTTCATGGTTTTGGGCTGAGGCCCTGGATTTATGGTTTTGGATGTGAAATGATTTCCAATTTTGTGTAAGCGATTTTCTGATCGTGGAACTAAGTGATTTCGAATGCATGCATTAGTTTTACGTGGAGGGTATAAATGTATTTTCTTATGAAATGTTTTATGAACTTATTCTTTATTTTTGTCCACTCACAGTCTTTTATGTTTTCGCTACCCTACAGGTTGGTGCGGTGCAGGCTGTTGTTGGAGAGACTGAGACATCACACACACGATCCACAATGGTTTCTGCGCACTTTGTGTATTACGAGGTTGATTTGGTACGTTGACCTGGGTATCCCTTGTTTGACTTACGTGTTCCACGGAGGTTGCACAGTTGTTTAGCCTTCGTGTCGCATGCAGGTTAGATGGGAGCATGACTTAGCCCTTAATCCCGGGGGATTGAGGTTAGGTCGTGTCAATGTGCACTTGACCCCCCCCCCCCCCCCCCCCCCCCGCGCGCGCGGGTGAAAGTCAACATTTTACTCTTCTAGGGGTAAAATCGTCATTTTACCTCGATTAATCCTGATTAGTCCTGATAATCCTTAATTAATCTCGATAATCACGTAATTTCGAGACGGGTCGTTACAATCTACCCTTCTTAAAGAATTTTGTCCCCGAAATTCAAACTAACCTAATCCAACTACGGAAACCATCTTGCCACGTACACATCCAACATCTATCCATAGTAAGCATAAGAACTAAACGTCACTCGACATCAATTGCAATCCAACGGTCAATGCTAAAACTCGGCACATTCTCCGTGACCGTATCTGACACATGAGTGATCAAACTGTCACTTGAAACTTCCAAAGCTCAAATCTTAAGCCTCTCTTGATACATCGACGCTCGTCGATCTCACATGTCACCCCACGCAGGTGTACTCAGAACCCAATCTGACAATTCTTTCCTCCCACTGAGCAATCACAAGTCCTCTGTCACTAGACAGTCTCTAACCGTTAATTACACCCATGACACACCGTCGTGTCAAGCGGGTAACCTACGGTTCCACTGTTTCCGTTAAAGTTCCCTACCAAATACCTAACTCAAACTAGAGTCCTCTTATAGTACCTCGTATCACTCAGCGACCAACACTGTGATCTTGACTTCTCTCGAGTCTCGAACTCGCATCTCACTCATCCTAAATGTATCTAGACCCCATCGAATACTTGCTCTAGTCGACATAATCAAAACTCAATTTCACTAGGGTTCCTCTATCGAACCATGGCCCTGAGCTCCAAGCTCGCACAATAATCAAACCCTCTAAAAGTCCCTCGCATCTAATGCACAAGTACTTGACATCTCGTCAATTATCTCATCGAAAAATCAACTTCGGATCCATTCCGATTACAATATCGTGTCCATCTCGGATTCAATCTGAAGATCATACCACATCAATCAGAATGATCGACACTCAATGATTACACCATCCAACATGCACTACTCACAGGTGCACACATATCACACAATCATATCGTCACTACTCACAGGCCTGCTGAAGGACTGCACTCACGCAACATCCGAGCTAGTCCGGGGACTGCACACGTACCATCTGGACACGTACCAGTATCCACAATCAAGTCCACATATACCACATCAATCTCGGATCTAATCCGTCTATCATCTGGCTGGCTTGGTAGCCATTCTTGATCCAACATTGGAACCTATATGTCCAATCTCTGCTCTAGATAGACCAGATACCCATACAAAAAGTCCTCTCTGAGTTCTCGTGGTCACCCGACCAACTCCAGAGACAATCCAACCAGTTCACTAACCAATCCAATTTCTTGGTTAACTCTCAAGGTCAACAGACTTACGCCTACCAAGATGTACCAATCCTACCTAAAAAGTCATGTCGATTACCTATCTCGACCCCCATCCCGATGATGCGAAGGGTTGAATCCTGAAGCTATACTGTAAACCACTAATCCAACCATATGGGTCTCGTGGGAACACTGCACAACAACGCTCCACAATCATCTACTTCCAGCAATCATCTCAACCCAAATCAATTTGACTCCTTTTCGAGTCAATCGAGTCAATAGACTACAATCACGGGGAATTCCGCTACTAAACGTCTGTACTACTCAACTAGTTCGAGAGACTCCAAATCTCAATTACCGTGCTTGGCTAAGCTAATCCCAAACCATATCGATCCTTGGAGGATCCACACTAATCTTGCAATAATGAAATCATGACCAGGACCCTAACACTGGTCCAACAAAACTAATACTCACTCAACGTTAGGTGATACCAAGCACCTTCCGCTCCTCAACTCATTCAAAATTTGGCACACAACCAGTTCAACTTCTACAAGCTTACACATCCATGAATTTTAGAGGTGATGAAGATAGTTCACTAAGAACTTCCACGATAAGGAGTACTAGTTCCACACTATGACTCAGTGCAAATCACCAATGGTTAACTCAAATATCAGGGCACCATCCCATTTTGCATCACTAACACTGAGCTTCCTAGGTCACACACCAGACCGAAGGAACTCTAATTCCACTGAAACCTGTAGCTGAACCTTCAATTATCTCTACTCTGTCGGTACCATCCGACACAGTGGTTATAAAAAGGGTTGAGTACCCGGAAGAAACTCAATTGTAACTCAACCTCCCTCTGAGGTAGCAACCCCGGTAAATCCTACGAGGAACACCACTAGAAATGTCGACATAAACGACATCTTCCTCAAGCTTACTGAGCCATCTGGGGACTTCACAACACGTGTCCCATATCCCGAATAGATATTCTATAAGAACTTCCCAGTTTCCAAGCTGTTACTTCCGAATGAAGTATCTTCTGGTCCTACTAGCAGACCAATCATGACAACTTAGGACTACCAAATACCACCGGTTCCTCCAACACTTAATAGAGGAGTAATGGGTAGTCCACCAATCCATCCCTAAGATCATCCAAATCATAAATCTCTAGGGAAATCCAACCTGTCTCATTGTCCAACCTTCCACACAAATCCAATAGGTGATTCCATCACCGCACTAATCGGAGTACTGACTCGCATGTCCCAACCTTATGGGAAGCTGATCCTAAGAAAAGAGTGTGTGAGTCCAAACTCCATCAACACTCATGAATTCCGTCCAAAGATAGCTAGGGTCCATGTCACCAATCTAGACATACCCCATACCTCCAGTAAACTAACCAAACTAGGAGGATACTGAAATCTTACTAAGCCACTCGGGATCCTCTCCGCCCCGCTCATCGACCATTGTAATCTTACGATTGCCACTCAAAGACTCAGAGATTGAGGAGTCCCTCTTCTAGGCTCCCTAGAAAATACATCATCTAGAAGCCCTCGGCATCCACCAGAATCATCTGATTGCCGCTAGAATTCGGACAAACTTATCCCCATCTGAGATGTCACACCATCACTCGAGTCTTAGTCCCAAGACCAGACACAAACCGACGAAGCCTTACTACCTCAATCGAGTGCGATAGTGAATCTAAACCAAACCGCTCTGCTTATACTAAGCAATCGTCACGTCCTCCTGTTCTAGACACAGGAACACCGCCTCTTGGCATCCCAATAAAACTAGGGCGTAAAAAACCTCATAAACATTCCTCGAACGTCGCCCAACTCTCGGTAGTATCATCCAAAACCGTAGATAGCATCGTCTACCTTCAACCCTGTGCAGACCAATCCAAAAGGCTCATAGCATACTAGGCGTACAATCCATTTATCGACCACCTCGTGATCTGATCCATCACTATACCGGGATAACTGGTTGATTGGATCCCATCCAATTGTAACTCTACGACCTCCAAGCTGCTAGGCACATAAGAAACTCAGCCCTCCTCGAGTCTACTCGGCCCTACTCGGGTCGGACCCCATTGAAACATGACATCCAATGCCAAACAGAATCCTACAGATAGGTTCATTCCCACTTAACTTTCCTATTCTTACCCTCACTATCAGCTGATGACTGGATGTCGTTGTCAAGACATCACATCCGAAGCACGCACAACACCACAAGAGCAACTCAGTGCTCTGATACCAAGCTGACAGGTCCCATCCCTGATCCCTCTGGATTAATGTGGGATGACCTGCTCTAGTCTGGCACCACGTGTCAGACCAGGGATAATACCGTGACCCAAACAGGGTTTCCAAAGTACGCAGCTTCATGTGATACCTCGGTCTCTACTACAGTCCACATCCACGATAGACCTAAAGGGTATCAAAAACCATTTAAACTATGAGTGGACAAAAATAAACATTTTCAATTACATTTTGGGAAAATGCATTTATACCCTCCAATTAAAAGCATGCATGCATCAGGAAACATGAATTCTCAAACAAGTTATATTTCTTTTCAAAACCAAAATATGTGAAAATATCTAGACATAAAGCAATGCTCAAAAACATGACCAATCCGCATATCCCACAATTGTCTCATCTCATATCATCATCAGTCACGTCATCTCTGCAACAGGTGCAAATAAGTTCCAGGACAGCTCACGTCCGAGCACGTCGCCGTGAACAAATCAACGGCTGGTGTTCATATCGTCGTGAACATATCAACGAACGATCTCATACATCATAAGCACTCCTGATTCGAGCCTCCCACGGCTACTTGACAAGAGGCACTGCATCGTGACCTCTCCGGGGGGAACACAACGCATCCCGAAGGCGAGCAACATATCATAGGGACCGTTCTGGGGAAACATATTCACAACCGGGGTCACTCTCCAGGGAAACACATTCCTACCAGAGTTACATAAATATCAAGACGATGATCTTAGTGAAAACATTTATCAAATCTCATAAATGCATTTTCACAAACATTTTCTTTAAAATCAAATCATGCGTTTCACCTAGGGTCTCAACCCAATACATAGCTTCCACATATCATCTTAAAACAGTGTACAACACTCATTTCATAAATCACATCATTTCTTTCAAATTCACATGGACTCACACTCGGAGTCAAACATCTTTCAAATAGGATCACAAGCCCGAAACATCATTTCATAAATCCGAAAACCATTTCATTATTCAAATCACTGCTCAAATTCACATTTGACAGTCAAAATCGTTATCCAACTAGGTCTCAAGCCCAAAATGCCATTTTCACACAAATCCGTAAAATCTTTCAAAACCGACAATCAAATTCACAAATCATCATTAAAATCACTATGCAATCATTGAATTTCAAACCATGATAAAAAAACATTAAAAAAATTTATGCATGCATCACATTTATAAAACAATGTCCACTTACACATGGTCCATCATGCACGCTCAAAAATCATGTCGTAAGCCAATCTGAAGTCTCTGAAACATCCGGGCCTATCTAAATCACACCCAAGGATCACTAAAAATCCATATAACTCCATAATATAAACCTTCAAAAACCTTGAAATCGAAAACACGTCCCAAACACTCTTTCAGAGGAGAAAAACCTCCAAAACACTAACCAAACGATCTCCAATCGACCTGAAATCACCATCATTAGATTCAGAACGTCGAAACCTTTTGAATGAAAGTAGTTTGACCTCAAAATTCATGCCCATGCGCCCGTACACTCCGGTCAAAGGTCGGTCAACAAAAATCAACGCTGACATCATCTATTGACGTCACCCCTAGCTGACGTCACCTGCTAACGTCATTGCTGACGACCTGAAAACTAACAGCTCTAACAGCCTGCCACATGGCACTCCCAGACTGGTGCCACATGTACTGGCACGTCACTCTGACAACTCTAACATGTTACCACGTGGCACCACCTCACTTGTCCACGTGGTCTAACAGTGCTGACGTAAATTTGCCACGTCACCTGACATGTTAGCGTGACAATCTAACAAATCTCTGATACGTTGCCACGTGGCACCACTTCACTGTTTCAGGTGGTCTGACAATGCTGGCGTGACACTACCACGTCTATATTGATTGAACTTGACAGGTTGCCACGTGTCACCATTTGGTTGGCCACGTGGCCTAACAAGTTGACGTAGACTGCCACATCATCTCCTTCAACCTCCATCTAGGTTGACCTGTTTCACTATAATGGGTCGTTCAACCTCGACCTTGACCCAGTTAGAACTCACCCAAAACTTGACCAAAAATCGTCATTCTTTCACTAATCGACTCGCAATCAACCCTGAAAGAGTTCTACGACCTCAAAACTAAGAAAAAGGCCCGAAACTCACCTGTCAAATTCAAATCCTCATGGCCAACCTTCGAACCAGTTCCATAGCCTGTCCAATGGTCTTTTCTCACTCTTTTTCGTCCCTACAGCCTCGCACAGACTCAAAAAACATAACCAAGGCATCAAAACGAGACCCAAACATCAAAAATAAAAATTTCAAAATCCAACCTAAACGGATTTTCTGGTTTACCTGGGTTTCACAGCCAGCCACCGTGGCTCCGCCGTCTCTGCCATCCCACTCAGTCTCTCAACCTCTCCCTCACTCTCAGTTTCTCTCGAGCAGAACAAATTGATGAGGAAGATGATAGAAAATGGTAGGGTGGGTTTCGGGTTAGATGAAGAAGAAAGGAAAATAAGATGTATGAATGTGGGATGAGGATCAATGGATGAGTGACACTTGTCACTCATCTATTGATCCCCACATGATATTTTGGGTCCCATTTAAACTACCAAAGTCGACTCTCATCGTAAATCGTGTAACCGTAAAACAATTCGTACAATCGTTCTAGACCCGTAACTTTCATGTACGATGTCCAAATTCCGCGTGCCACCTGTCTACGTGATCGTAATCTCTCGATCTACGTAATGGACCTCAGTACACATGCACTTGACCTCCTAGGTCAAAAGTCAACATTTTACCCTTCTAGGGACAAAATCTTTATTTCACCTCGACTAATCCCGATTAGTCCTGATAATCCTCAATTAATCCTTAATTAATCTCGATAATCACATAATTTAGGGACGGGTCGTTACACGAGGAGGCGATTGGGAGGAGATAAGAGTTAGAGAGTAAGAAGATGAGAAGAGAATGAAAGGAAAGGAGAACGAAGACAATGTAAGAGGGGTTGTTGTCAACTCCAAAGGGGATCATCAGCTAGGGTTGAGTTCTCGGTTTTGTTTTTAGAGAGAGTTCACAACAAATAGATGAGAGAGAAGCGATGTGGATTTGTATCGCTTGACACGACATCCTTTTATCTCAAAATTATGTTTGGTATTCATTGTCTAATGTGTATTTAATCTTCATTAAATTTTATATATTTGTACCAAACCATTTTTTTCTTTTTTTATTCTTATAGAATCATATTCAAAGTAAATTCTTATGCGTATTTTCAAATACTGAATACAAAAAGTTCAATTTGTTATTTGTAGAAGGGGCTGAGATGAAGTGATTTTGATATACGTTGTTCTCTTTTCTCCCTCTTTTTAGCGTAGGAGTGAAATACCCTAGTTTACTCAACAGTCTAGCCTTTCTCTCCTACGCCTTCAATATAGCTAAGCTATGGTTTTCCAATGACCACGTTCACCACCTCGCCGAGTCGACTCATCCTTCTCTCCCATCTTTTAAGCCCCCTCACTCCTAAGATCTCTGAAATACCTAAAAAAATCCCAACTTTACCATCTTCTTCGATACACCCTCATGACCTCCCCGTAGCTCGATATGTTAAAGCCCCTCGAAACCCCACCTCTCCTTCGGCTGCAAATCCTCCACTTTCTATTGGGTCCTCAACATTTTGTGAGAATCTCACTGGGAACCAGGCTTTTCTACAAACTCTCTCATCAGCACTCCAATCCTGCCCCAAACGTGGTATCCAAAATCTGTGACATTTTGTGCGAGCCTCAATGGGAAAAGAACTCGGAGCTCCACTGGCTGAGCGCCAAACTTAGAACCCATCACGTATCGAAGATTATCGAGATCCACAAGAACGCAGACTCGGCGCTTAGATTCTTCTACTGGGTTTCTAATAGGCATTTATACAAACACGATATGAGCTGCTTCTCATCAATGCTGAATAGGCTTGTGCGCGAGCGGCTTCTCGTGCCTGCAGACCGCGTGAGAATTCTGATGATTAAAGCTTGTGAGAAGGAGGAAGAGCTTAAATGGGTAATTGATTATTTGAATGAAATGAACGGACTAGGTTTTGAGTTTACATTTTATAGTTTTAATACGCTTTTAATTCAGTTGGGCAAGTTTGATATGATTAGTGTAGCTCAGAATGTGTATACTCAGATGCTAAATAGTGGCATTAGACCGAGTTTATTGACATTTAATACAATGATCAATATATTGTGTAAGAAGGGCAAGGTTCAGGAAGCAAAGTTTATTTGGAGCAAGATTTTTCAGTTTGATATGCTCCCGGATGTTTTTACTTATACATCCTTCATTCTTGGGCATTGTAGAAATCGTAACTTGAATTTGGCGTTTGAGGTTTATGATCAGATGGTGAAGGAGGGTTGTGATCCTAATTCAGTCACATATTCAACTCTTATCAATGGGTTATGCAATGAGGAGAGGGTGGATGAGGCATTGGATATGCTTGATGAAATGATAGAGAAGGGGATTGAACCCACAGCATATACTTACACTGTTCCAATTACTTCACTATGTGAGGCCGGTCAATTGGTGGAAGCAATTAAGCTTTTCAGAAGCATGAGAATTAGGGGTTGCCATCCTAACATTCATACTTATACAGCATTGATCAGTGGGTTGTCTCGGACAGGGAAGCTTGACGTTGCTATTGGACTCTATCACAAACTGGTGAAGGATGGTTTGGTCCCAAACACAGTTACCTTCAATGCATTGATAAATGAATTATGTGGAACAGGAAGATATGGCATGGCTCTGAAGATTTTTTACTGGATGGAGAGACATGGTACCTTGGCAAATACCCAAACACACAACGAAATCATCAAAGTTTTCTGTTCTATGGGTAAAACTAGTAAGGCAATGGTTCTTTTAAGTAGGATGCTTAAAGTGGGCCCCCCTCCAAGTGTGATTACATATAACACACTCATCAGTGGATACATCAATGGAGGAAAGTTAAATAATGCTTTGAGGTTGTTGGATTTTATGAAAGGCAGTGGTTGTGAACCAGATGAGTGGACTTACACTGAACTTATTTCTGGTTTTTGCAAGGCGGGAAAGACTGAATTTGCATCTACTCTTTGCCATGAGATGGTAGAACAGAGAATTAGTCCCAATCAGGTAACTTATACTGCTTTGATTGCTGGATACTGCACGGAGGGGAAGGTAGATGCTGCATTGTCATTATTTGAGCTCATGGAAGAGGATGGTTTCCGTCCGAGTATTGAAACCTACAATGCCATTATAAATGGTTTTTCCAAAGATAATCAATTAGTTAAAGCTGAGAAATTTTGTAAAAAGATGGAGGAGGAAGGATTGGTTCCAAATGTCATTACCTACACCTCTCTAATTGGTGGCCTCTGTAGGAATGGTAGCACTGACCTTGCATTCAAAATCTTTTACGAAATGGAAAAGCAAGGTTGTTTGCCGAACTTGTACACATATAGTTCACTCATTTTTGGGTTATGTCAAGAGGGCAAAGCTGATGATACTGAGAAGTTACTTGAAGAGATGGAGAGGAAAGGATTGGCTCCTGATGTGGTGACATTTACCACACTCATTGATGGTTTTGTTATGCTTGGTAGGCTAGATCATGCATTCTTGCTTCTTAGGCGAATGGTTGATGTTGGCTGCAACCCCAACTACCGAACATATGCTGTGTTGGTGAAAGGATTGCAGAAGGAAAGTCAGTTGCTGACAGAAAAGGTTGTGGGCCTTGAGGCTGAATTTGACGCGATTTGTAGTTGCAGCTCTGTCGAGAGGTACAACTCTTTCGAGATGGTGTGTAATCTCTTATCTAGGATGTCAGAGAATGGATGTGAACCTACTGTTGATACCTATGGTATTTTAGTTAGAGGCTTGTGTGCAGAAGGCAGATATTATGAGGCTGATCAGTTAGTGCAGCATATGAAGGAGAAAGGCCTGTACCCCAATAGAAAGGCGTATCTGTCTCTCTTCTTCGCTCATTGTACAAATTTAAAGGTGGAATCTGCGCTGGAAATCTTTGGCTTGATGGCAGTTAGTGGGTTTGAGGTTAACTTATCAGCTTATAAGGCACTTATTTGTGCTCTCTGCAGGGGGAGTCGGGTGGAAGAAGCTGAAACATTTTTCAAAAGCATGCTAAAGAAACAATGGAGTACTGATGAGATTGTTTGGTCCGTGTTAATAGATGGGTTACTGAGGGAAGGGCAATCAGATGTATGCATAAAGCTTCTTCATGTTATTGAATCTGAAAAATACAGAATTTCTCTCCAGACATATGTTATCTTGGCCAGAGAACTCTCTAAAGTAAACAAGACTACAGTCAAATTGTTAACAAAGCAAGAGATTTAAAGGATGTCCATTGATCATGGTTTCTTTACATACATGGAGAAAAAAGGAAATTCATTAACGGAGATCCATCAATCAGCTAATAAGAAATGACGCTTTTTTTCGCCCGAGTTCTATTCTTTGGCTGTGACCATTTTGCAGCTTCATACAATAATGGTACATAGATGGTTGCCTTTTGCAATCAAACCTTGCTAACATTCATTTCTCTCTATTTCTTTTTTATTTAGTGCGTTGATTATCAGAATACTGTAGTTCTGTGATGGCACTATTTGTCCAATATTCACCGAGAAAATTAGTTCGATGTTTACTGTGTTCATTGTTCCATCTACCTAAAATTGGAAAGTTAATTTCAGAAGATAATTGTCTTTAGATGGAACTGAAATTCTTGTATCCAAGGAACTAAATTGACAAGTTAGTTTCAGAAGAGAATCCAAGTTGACCACTTGGTATATTCTGGTAGTTTGTTTAGGGATTAGAGTATTCCGGCCTAGGTAGGCTTCATAATTATAGAAACAGGGATATATGTGATCATCTAGGCACGCTATTTAGTGCATGGATCATCTTTGTTATGATGCTCGCTCACCTGGTTTGTTATTGTTTAGCTTGCTCAAACCATATTTATACTGGCATAGTTTTTGTATGGAATTGAGAGCTAGACACTTTTGGCATTCTATACCTGCAGGTGTTGCAGCTTGGAAGCTCCCCGTTGAACAGTTAATTCTTTCTTCAGCAACATTTTACAAGATGTCCGGGTAAACCTTCTTTGATACATTCTTCGGTGTCTTAGCCTCATATATTTTTTCATTCATTGTATTCTTTAGACCAAGAGTCTTCTATAACCATACCTCATTTAACAATTGCATATGTTACTGCCTGTTTAGTAAAATTTTGGATTTCTGTTTTAGTTTCAGTTTTTATTTTAATGATCATTATCTGAAAATAAAAACAAAACCCAGCCAAATGGGCCATTGCGATGTTGCTTGATTCTGTATCTGCCAGTAGAACCATTTTATTGTGAATCACCAACAAAGTGTTATCTACAGTTGCCACCTGATTCACAGCTACTTAAATGATGTCTATGATTCACATT
Source organism: Prinsepia uniflora (assembly GCA_032719365.1). Classification (NCBI taxonomy): domain Eukaryota; kingdom Viridiplantae; phylum Streptophyta; class Magnoliopsida; order Rosales; family Rosaceae; genus Prinsepia; species Prinsepia uniflora. The sequence goes on from CM064867.1 coordinate 39,010,001, forward strand.
TTTAGGATAATTGGTGATTTAAAGTTTACATAATTATATCAATTGAGATAGACATAATAGTCTCAGGTCCTATTAAATAGAGCTCAACCTTGCACCAGGGCGCTTAGAATGGACTACCAACTGGCCAAGGCTACTGGCCCCTGTTCACCACTTTTTGAATTTACCAGTAGTAGTTCTAAAGTGCTAAAAATTTAGTGTGTTTGGTCTTCTTTATCATTGATCTCTTGGATCTTTGTGACTCTGGCATTTTCAAAAATGAGAATAGCACTCTAAATCATACTTCTTGAGCTTTCCTTTTACCTTTTACCCCTTAATCTGGGTTTGGATTGGGAAGGAATAAGCTCAGAGATTGCTTTTATTCACTTTGATTGTCTTTCATGATCTTTTACTCAGTATTTTTCTGGGATTCGCACTCCTTGAATGGAGAAGGGTGGATCAATAAAGCTTGGTTCACACATGAAGATCTATTCTTTCCTGTCTGTGTGATATATTATGGGTATGAATGATATTGTGGATCAATGGTGAAATGCATTCATTATTGTGTCTGGTGGTGCAGTATTCTCACTTTTCCTCCAAGTTTTAATCCCAAGTATGAGAAACTCTTTGAGTGAAAAGTAAATTGTTTTCTGTATGCAAGAGGTGGCGAAAATCTCTGAAGGTGATTTTGGGAGAGACTTCATCCGCCCAGCAGTCAATTTCTTGTGAATTTGTTTATTTGTAATTCATAAGTTACCCTTAATGATTGTTATTTTCTAGTGGTGTCCATAAAATGTCTTGTAATTCCATTTTGATAATGGAAGAATTTGCTCTTCAAAAGGCTCTTATTCTTTGCAGGATGTAATTCCATTATTTTATGCCTGGTTATTACAGGTATATTGGCAACCTGGTCTAATCATGGTGTTTGTTTTTTCCTCAACAAAATGAATGAATGAAATTATTATGTTCTCCTATTTACTGGTTTTTGGGCCCAGGTGTTTGGTTTTATCAAAGAAGAAAACAAAAGAGGACAACTACCAGCACAAGAAAGGCTTTTTGCTTTTGTTGATTCTTCACATAATCCCTGGGTTGCTTTGGACCCCCACATGGCCTCCATTATATGACTTGATCTCTCAATTATTGGTCACTAGCATCTCTTCTTGCAATTCAATTATTTCATACAAAAATTTGTGCTGCATCATTCACAAGCAACACAGCAACAGCCCACACTTAACATCACTTCAACATTTCATTCAAGCATCTCTTTCAACTTTGTTCTTTTCTTTTGAAACACCACAATCAAAACGATTACAATCTGCAAACCCATTTTGATTTCATATTTTTCTCTTACATATTCTCTTCCTATAGTTTTCTCTTACATATTTTCCTCCCGTGATTCTAGCCTGTAAGGATAACTTCTATATCTAACTTGTGACCTATGACGTGAGAAGGGAAATTGTTTTAAATGGACACGGCAACATGTGTAAGAATGTTTAAACCCTAATAAAAGGGCTCTATTGTATTGTGCACAAGATTCTCTGTTTCATTCCTCACTTGCCTGCTGACAGTTTTACTGCCCACAAACATACAAGATCTAATTTACTTATCTCAGTTTGGTGTAATTTAAATTCTTACAGATCTGAAAGTCAAGAGAAAAATGTATCATATTACAGCTTTGTTATATTCTAAGGCCAGCCCTCTTCATCTGCACATACAAAGTGCAAGAAATATGCGAAGGCAAAATGGAGGACTCTTTTCCATTTTGCCATGTGCAAATGTACACATCAAAACCTCCATGACCCAAAATACGTTCCCTCTCCCTCGTCTTTTCTCTACATCCGTATCTTCATTCCATCAACTTCACTTTCACAACCCTAATAAGAATTCAGAAACCTAAGTTTTAAAATCAGGTACAAAAAAGAATCAATATTCCCTTCTGGAGCATTTTTGCTCACCACCCTTAATTTTCTGTGAGCACCACAATCACATTAATTACCGTTAAACAAACATCATCTAATTTACATTGTATACAAATATTAAAAATTATATTTATTTGACGACAGCTATTGTGATGTTAATCTTCATCGCTGACTAAGGGTGCTTCTATTTTCTCCAAAGATGAAATCGGAGTGATGGATGCCAGAAGTGTCTTAAAATACAACAAGACACAGGGCATGACCTAACAATTGATTCTCCATAACTCAATTCCAAACGCTACTTCCATTCTCGTTTGGACCCTTTTTCTTGCTCTCTTCCTCTTTCGAAAAGTCCTTTTGCCTACCCTTTCCACCAACCCAACCCTCTCTAGACTAGCCATTTAAACCATTCCCTTTGTATTTTTGCTGCACAGCAGCCGATTCCTATTTATTTTACATCATCCAAACCAATTGAAAAACTCTTATTTTCATATTTAAAATGCCAAACAGAACACAGCCCATTTTTCTATATTAACACATCGAACCTATTTTGGCCCCTCAGCGCCAATTATAGCCAAAACCACCAAAAACCCATCAAAACTCAATCTCTTCTCTCCAATGGGTAGGCAAAGTTCTGATCCAAGCCTAACCATTGTCAGCTCCTCCATTGCTCTCTTGCAGGAGAGGTTTAGGCAGTTGCAGAAAGTGAAGGAAAGGAGAGAGGAGCAGCAGCTGATCAAGATGATATCTGAGGCTGATCATCAACATCAAAGGGTTGTTTGCTCAACAAAGCACTTTGATCAGCCTGAAAAATTGTCCTTCCAATCTAATATCATGGCGCCGACAATTAGGCCAAGCCCTCCTGCAGACTCACTCTCTCTGGGGCTTAACTTGCAGATTAAACAAGTGGATTATTTTCCAATGAAGACAACATATCCTGCCACACCAAGTCCTTCAAAAGGTTTTGACAACACATCTTCAGACCTTGATACCTCACTTCATCTGTAGACAATGAAATCCTTCTTGCCTTCACTTAATTTCTCTATGGCTTCTCCATGTTTTTTTTTTGTATGCAATATTAGAAGATTATGTAACTAGTAATTTTATATGACTTAATGTTTATTCATCTAAGTAATGAAATAAATAAAAGAATGGAAGAGAATATCCTTATTGCAACTCTTCTCTTCATTTTTGACCCTTTAATTTGTTTGCCTATTAGCTTAACAAGATCAACAAATCATTCACCATGGGAATATAAAAAAGCTTTACGATCAAGAAAGTAATATATATGGGATTGAAGATGATGGATTTCTGTTCTTTCGTTCCAAATGTGTTCAACTAGAGATATATGAAACAAAACATGTTTTGTTGGAAGGAAGAATAAACGACGAAATTTGTGCCTAATGGCAAGCCGTATTCTGAACAGAAATTAGGAGCATTGTTCAGAACTTAAGGACACATCGTGTTATATACTTTAAAAAAAGAAAAAAGATAAACGACAAAACATGAGATAAAACATGTCAAAATATATGTTCATTGCGCATGCGACTTGACTTTTTCATTTTTTTGCTCAAGCAATTGGTTCTTGACTTTTAAAAGAAAATGTGTCCCACCTTTATAAAGGTAGTATATGTGGTGGTTGGAATCTTAGCTGTCACGGTCCGACTTTCTCTAAAAGGATATTATCCGTTTTGAACTCAACTCTCACAGTTTTGTTCTCGAGAACTCACGTGCAACTTCTCAGTGGGTCACTCATCTTGGGATTGCACCAGCCTCTACTCACTTAACTTTGGAGTTCCTTAGGAATCCAAAGCCAGTGAGCTCCCAAAAAACCTCATGTTGGATAGATGTGCGCCCACACATATAAGACGCATTCCCAGATCCCCCAGGCGATGTGGGATTGCTAACCATGCCCCCAAGGCACGGGTCCACACAATCCACCCCCTTGGGGCCCAGCGTCCTCGCTGGCACAATCAATTTCGGCTAGGGTTGGGGTCTGATACCAAGTTATCATGACCCGATCCATCTAGCACGATATTGTACGCTTTAAGCCCAACCTTCACGGTTTTGTTTCTGGGAACGCACGTGCAACTTCACAGTAGGTCACCCATCATGAGATTGCACCAGCTCAATCTTGCTTAACTTTAGAGTTCCAACCAAACTCAAAGCGAGTGAGCTCCCAAAAGGTCTCATGCTAGATAGATACGTGCCCACACATAAAAGGCACTTCACTTTTCCCTCTCCGAGCAATGTGGGATTGTTCACCGTTCTTTCCAAGACACGGGTCTTACAATTCACACCCCCCCCCCCTTGGGGCCCAGCGTCCTCGCTAGCACACTTCCGGTCGGGGTCCAGCTTTGATACCTAATTGTCACGAAACGACCTTCTCCAACAGGATATTATCCGCTTTGGGCCCAACCCTCATGATTTTGTTCTCGGGAGCTCACATGCAACTTTCCAGTTGGTAACCCATCTTGAGATTGCACCAACCCCTACTCGCTTAACTTTGGAGTTCCCTAGTAATCCAAAGCTAGTGAGCTCTCAAAAGGCCTCTTGTTGGATAGATACGCACCTACACATATAAGGCGCATCCCCTAGATCCCCCAGGCGATGTGGGATTACTAACAATGTAACGACCCGGATTTCCTGTTTATTTGTAAATTGGAAAATTTCGTGTAAAATGACAATTTTGCTCCTAGTTAGGGCAAAATATTAACTTTTGATACGAGACACTATTTTGATGTTGACCCTTGACCGTTATGTAGATTGTGTCGCCTTGAGTTCGTAGACAGGCCGCATGTAACGACCCGGAAATTCGAAGGATGTAAATTTGTAAAATAATAAATAAAATGACGTTTTTAACCTTGTGAATAATATGGTCAAATTGTTGACTTTTTACTTGGTTGATCGAACGGACGTTGATAGATGACTGTGACGTAGTTCGGGACGTCACGAGTCCATAGACAGGTGGCACGTCCGATTCCGACGATCAGGGAAGAAGTTATGACGTAGTTCAAAGGCATTTTCATAATTAGGTCGAAAAGGAGGAAATTGTTGACTTTTGTTCGACCACTATTTTTCACGCAATTCGAGGAATGTTAGGTAGGCCTCGATGTCCTGAGTCCGTAGACAGGCAGCACGCTGAAAATGGACCTCGGACGGATGAGTTACGGTTCTAGAACGAGAAGGGTATTTTGGTAATTTTGTGAAGGAGGACAAAATGGTAATTTTGTGAAGGAGGACAAAATGGTAATTTTGTGAAGGAGGACAAAATGGTAATTTTCCAAGGCTGCAGTTTGAAACAACCATGGGAGTGCTGTGCAATTGTTTAAGCCTGGTTTGACAGGACTCGTCCCCGAAGGACATAGATAACCGTGCCCGGTCCTGCTCCCGTCTGACAAGTCAATTGGAGATCCGAAACTACCCTTCTGCACCTGCCAGACAAGGGATATTTGCGCCTGTGCCCACTCATACCTCCACCTCTCGAATAGCCTCGATCATCGTGCCACAACCTGAAGGGTTAATAAAACAGAAAAGGTGTGAGTGGACAAAAATGACCTCTTATAAAAACATTTGCAAAAACACATTCCTACCCTCCAGTTTTCACAAACATGCATGCATATCGTAAAACATGAGTATTAGTATGAAATCATTCAAGTATGAACAGCGGACCGATAAAATCAAATCATGTTTTCCCCTGGTCCGTGAAACTCATGTTCACCAAATCAGTTCAAGTTATAAAACATCAAATCCCGGTTCTCAGGCCAAAACATGTGAACACCATCACCTGGCCACAAAGACCAAAAACCCGTACTCAAAACCGGTACGTAATCACAAACAACATGTTTCTAAATTCCATGTCCACATTTTCCTTGAAACTCATTTTCATCAAATCAATTTAAATCTCAATAAACTCACATTTTCCTTAAATCATTTTATATTTAAACCACGGTTTCCTCAAAAGCATTTTCCATAAAATCACGGTTTCCTCAAAATCATTTTCCATAAAATCACGGGACTTATTTCCATATCATGTTGCTTAGAGTCACGTTTATCCCTGCAACGCGTGCAAATCAATAGGCTCAAGGACCGCTCAAAATCCGAGCATCCGCCGCTGTGAACACATCACCAGCCGGCAATCCGGATCTCGTGAACACATCACTTACCGATCCATATATATATCCAGCACATCTCTGGTCTGAGTTAAGCCTCCCTCGGCTGCACGACAAAGATCGTGCTACGTGACCTCTTCGGGGTAAACACTTCCATCCCGAAGGCGAGCGTTATCTCCAGGGTGCACTCCGGGGAAAAACATATTTTCACCCGAAAGCCCTAATTATCCGCAACATATCACCATTATGAAAACCAGTGAAAAACAGTTGCGTTGAAAACCAAATCATTTATCAACACAGGGTCTCAGCCCCAAAATATAGTTTCCCCAAATCCGGAAAACCAAAGTCCCGATTTAATTTATAAATCCGAAAATCATCAATGTCATCATGTAATCACATGGAAATACAAATCCAATCAAAATCACAATTCCATTGGGTCTCAAGCCCAAAATATCATTTTCACGCAAATCCGTGCAACCGTAGACCCGAGTTGCCATGATCACGTAAATCCATACAATCAATCACTGACTCATAATCCGAGTCCAAATATCATTTTTAATTCCCTGACTCATAACCCGAGTTAAAACATCATTTTCAATCCGGGCCTAGCCCAAAACATCAATTTCATAATTTCTCCAAAATCGTGCCAAAAATAATATAATAATCCATAAAATCGAGAAATCACCGGATTGAAACATCAATCATGCCAAAGCATATAAAATCATATAATAAAGCATTTTAAATCATATATGCATGCATCACGGTTAGAAAACAAAGTCCACTCACACACACTGTTTAAACTGTTCGTTTCCAAGCTGCACATTTTTCCGTAAATTCTGGAAATCACAATTCCTGTCCAAAATCATTAATGAGGGTTACTAACATCTCAAAATACTTCATATAATTTTTCCCAATTTTTTCGGAATTCAAATACGTATTTTAAACGTAAAACAAAACTTCGGATAAGCGGAACATTAACGAAACGATATCCGATTTCCTCGAAACCAGTGTCAAAATGTTCGTTACACTAAATGGGACAAAACTCATGTTGAACTCACCTCGGGATTCTCACTCACGCGTCCCCATGCGCCGCCGCAAGCGGCTGCGTGTGAAAGCCACGCGCCAGCTACAGTACCTTCGTCCCAACCGATTCTCTGTGATTCGGGTCCTGCAACCCGCATCTTAACCCGACCAGCTCTCTGTCAATTCGACATCAAACCTTTCAATTGATCATTCACAAAGCTTATTTTTAAGTCTAATTAGGGTTTTGTGAACTTAATTACAATCTTACCTCAAATCATACAACTCGAAGATGAACATCGAAGAACACTTGAACACTGTTCATCATTCGAAATCCTTCCATGTCAATCGATTTCCTTCCATTGATGCATCCAGAAGCTTAAATGGACCAAGAGAAACAGTTTCCCCAACTCAATTGCATCAATCCAAGGCTCACATCCCACGACTCAAACTCGAACCTTGCTCACTGTTACTAGACCCGTTCAGAGCCAATTAAGCCTCAATTCCCTTCGTTCTTGATCTGAAACAACTCGTCACAACCTCAGGAAGCTAATTCTAAGCTCAATTTCGATCCCCGTAGCTCATGGTTTAAAATTCGAATTTCCCCCCTAATTTTCTGAAATTCGAATTCCAGCCCCCCTCGCTCTCTCAATCCCTCGTGATTCCCCAGTTTAGTTCAATCTCAACAATCACTCAATTCCCTACCCTCAAGTTCAGTAATGGAAGAGAAATTAAGGTTGGATGGAGACTGAGTTTTTGATTGTGCACGGTTAAGAAAACAGAGAGGATTAATGGTGGATTAAATTAATTAAAGAATAATTAAACAAATAATAAAACACAATGATCATGTTTTCCCTAAAACATAGATCAGATTTCTAGCCTTAAATCAAGGGATGGGTGACACTTGTCACTCATCCAGGTGTGTTCAATCCTCGGGTACTGTTCACAATAAAATAATATTTTAATCCCAGTTCGTTCGGTTAATCGAGTTTGTTCCCGTGACCATAACTTCGTCGTCTAATCTCCGATTTCGGCATGCCGCCTGTCGTTGGATTCGTATCGACAAGACCTACGTAACGGTCTTTGGCCCTCGTCCATTGGATTTCCCGGGTCAAAAGTCAATATTTGGCCTCTTTTCAGCCATATTACCAAAATACCCCTCAACTCCCGAACGTCATAACCTTTTCCTCGAATGTCAGAATCGAACGTGCCACATGTCTATGAACTCGTGACGTCCCGAACTACGTCACAGTCATCGGTCAAAGTCCGTTTGACTGCCCGAACAAAAAGTCAACATTTTACCCACGCCCAAGGGCAAAACGGTCGTTTTGCACATTTCGGCCGATTTCACTCCACTAATCCCAGATTAATCATTCCAAACTATAATTAATTAATATTCAATCCCGACACTCGGGACGGGTCATTACATGGTTGTCTGTTCAGTGCATTTTTAAACCTGTTAGTGGCATTGAGGACTGAATTGGGGGAGTTTTGAGGTAGTGGAACACATTTAGGTGGGTTTGTAACATGGAACAGAGCATGGGAGGAAATTTTGAATTGGTTTTGGGTCTGTTTGCGGGAAACAGAATCACAGTGGGACTGAGAGATTTCCACAAGCTGTTGGGTGGACAGTTTGAATATGGGGAGTTAGAGTGAGTTGAGAGGATCAGATTGGAGAGGAGAGAGCTGATGAACTTGAGAGAAAACAGAATCGGGAAAATTGGGAAAATTGGAGGGAAATTCGAAAATTAATTTGTGAATCGAGAGGAGCTAAACAGAGGTTAGAAACAGTCTTCTGGACTCATTTCGACTTCAACCACACCAAAATCGAAGGAAGTTGATCGCGGTTTGGCCAAGAACCTAAGTTCCAGTTTCTGGAAAATTTCGAGCTTGAGGACGACCACCTACGGGTAAGTATTCATGAAATTGGCTACGGTTTAATGTTTTTTTAGGTCATACAAAGCTTATGTATCAATTAATTTGATAACTGAGTTGAATTGAGTGAGGTTCGAAAGTTTGACCCGTCTATTTGATCTTGAGAGAAGAGTTGGATTTAGAGCTTGTTGTGTGAAATTAATAATGGAGAACATAAATTAAGTTACCATGGAAGGTTTTTGGTGGAAAAACTAAAGGAATTACGTGAGAATTGATAGAGTTTCAACCGGTTTGTGTCGCGGGATTGGGACCCGTTTAACATAAATACGGGCGAGGAAGATGACACTGTAGCATCACTGTGCATGGCGCGTGGCTTTCACGCGCCGCCACTTTGGAAGGCGCGTGGCTTTCACGCGCCGCGACTTTGGGTGGCGCGTGAGGGTGCGTGAGGCCGTATCTCCGGTCACGGTCAACTTATGATTTCATCTTTTCAGTTTAATGAACATTTTGAGTTAAATTTCGAGTCGATCGGACGTCGTTCGGGATAGTTTTGAGGGTTCGAAGGTTTAGGATTTTAAGTTATTTACGTCGAAAAATCCCGAAAAATTAGGGAAATTAATGTAACCTTATTGGAAGTGTTTGTGACCCAAATTGTGATCTTTGACAGGCCGGAACATTCCCGAGGAAACCGAGGAGCGTACGAGACGCGATTGACGCGTTCGAACTCTGTGAGTGGACTTTTGATTTCTAACCAAGCATGCATAACTGTTTTTACTCACTTGTTTTATGTTTCTATATATGGTTTTATGGTGATGATTATGTCATTCCTACTTTACGTGATTGCATGATTTTCGATGTGATTATCGCATTTTACGTATTTCGAGATTACTTTTTTCCCCTATGCATTAATGATGGTTTGATGAAGTGATTTTATATGATTATGCATATCACATTTTAATGATGATTTGATTGTGAATTGTGAGTAAAGATTTGGGATTGAATCTGAAATTTGGACATAAGTCCTATTATGACAAAATGTGATTTCGGATTGATTTTGGAACTTGAATCATGTTGGATCCGGACTTGTTATGATTTACACATGATTTGGGTTAAAGACCCGGTACGATTGCTGGATTTGGTTTTGGGTTTAAAGACCCAGTTAATTGTTGACAGGGGCGGGCCCGGATTGGGTTTAAAGACCCGGATTGAGTTTAAAGACTCATGAGTTTAAAGACTTGGTTACCGTGATGAGTTTAAAGACTCGGTTATTGTGATACCCCCCGAGGCCTATTGATTATGTTCTGAGTTTAAAGACTCGTTGATAACCCGGGAAGGCCTGATATATGAGTTTAAAGACTCGGATAGCTCCAGCAGATTTGATTTGTTAATGTTACATTCAGTTTTACATGGTTTTATGACTGTTTACTGTAACACTTTCCATATGATTCGTAAAAGTGTTTTCGAATACTTAGTTATTCATGCGTGTTGTAAAACTAGAGGGTGAACCCCGATTTCATGAAACTGTTTTCTAGAATCTTTTGTTTTAGTCCACTCACAATTTTCTATTTTAAATACCCTCTAGGTCGTGGTACAAGTTTTGGGGGATAACGCCGAGGCAGAGGCAGAGGCATAAAGTTTTCCCGTTGTGGTGTAGTTAGTCCACAAAGTAGGATTTTATCCTTATCTTGTTTTATATCTATGCTCTATGAAACTGTGGATTTGTATTTCAGTTGGTTGTATCGTTTAATCTCCCTGGTCTGACAATGTATGTGGTGTAATTTTTGGTTATTTTGGTCTTTTGTGTTCAGTTGTCAGACGGGAGCAGGATGCTTCCCGATTATCGAGGGGATAATCGGGGTGGGTCCTGTCAATTGGTATCAGAGCATAGGTTTACGGTTTATGTTTGGAACTTGGATGTGCCCTGGTTGTTGTACTGACTTATGCCTTTTTCAGAGACGATCAGTCATGCCTCCACGATGTGAACCCCCTCCACGACCTATAGAAGGCGTCGTTAGTGATGCCGAGAGTGCTACGATCGAGCGAGTCCAGCGTCTTGGGGCTACAGTATTTAGTGGTGGGGCAGATCCCGAGGAAGCCCACCGATGGATTTCTTGGTTTGAGCGTATTTTTGCTATGATGCGATGTCCTCCTGAGGAGCGAGTTGTGTTGGCCACCTTTCTTCTAGATGGGACCGCTTATAAGTGGTGGTATACTCTGGAGTTATCGGGTTGGGATGCGCACACGGTGATTTGGGAGACCTTTCGTGAGCGGTTCCTTAATAAGTACTATCCCCGTTCTTTCCGTGACGCTCGGGAGACAGAATTTCTGCAGCTTCGACAGGGAAGCATGTCTGTAACATAGTATGAGAAGAGATTTCAGATGCTAGCCCGTTTTGCTCCTACCTCTGTATCTACTGAAGCTGAGAAATGTCGTAGGTTTGAGCTTGGCCTGCGAGGTGAGATACGGGCCATTGTGACGGCTGGAGCTTTTACTACTCTCAGAGAGTTGTCTGATGCCGTAGTGCGGGTTGAGGCTAGTTTACCGATACGTCCATAATTCTCAGGTGGTGGACAACATCGAGAGCGCTCATTTCCTGGATCGTTGAGTCAGAGAGCCCCGAAAAGAGGACGTTACGGTGGAGCTTCGTCCGCGGGCAATGACCGTTTTGGTAGGCCTGGCAGTTATCAGAGTCCCGGATACAGAGTACCCAGAGCACCGCCGGCTCCGCATGCGAGTGCGACCTTAGTTGCTTCCACCAGAAGACAGAGTGGCGGTTTTACTCGAGATGTTTCCAGTGTTATCTGTTTCTTCTGTGGCGAGCGGGGCCACTACCGGAGAGAGTGTCCATCTTTGCTATAGAGTGGTGGCGCAAGTCGGGGTGTAGTGGAGCAGGGGCAGAACACAGCTGCAGTTTCTGCGACACGGAGTACTAGAGGAGGTGCTGGAGCGACCAGTGGATAGAGGGGTCGTGGGTGAGCAGCAGGACCACAGGCCCGAGTTTTTGCGGTTACACAGCAGGAGGCCCGGGCACCACCTGGTGTTGTGACATGTACACTTACAATCATTGGTCATGATGTATGTGCTTTAATAGATCCCGGAGCCACTCATTCGTTTATATCACGGGGTTGTGGTTTGTTAGAGGATAGAGTGGTGTCTGCACTAGGTTGTGATATGGGTGTGAGTACGCCCACAGGAGAGGTGTTTGTGGTAAACTAGGTGCTGAGAGAGTGTCCCGTAATGGTAGGTGACGTTGGATTGGTAGCTGACCTGATATTCTTGGACTTGCATGATTTTGATGTCATTTTGGGGATGGATTGGTTAACATTCCATCATGCTTCTATCGAGTGTGTCGATAAGAAGGTAACTTTTTGGAGTCCAGGGTTACCTGAAACTACCTTTCAGGGAATACAACGAGCAATTCCTATTGGAGTGATTTCAGCTCTGAAAGCAAGTAAGTTGCTAAGGAAATGGTGCCAGGGATACTTGGCTCACGTGGTGGACACACATGCTGCACCATTGAAGGTGGAGGATATACCGATAGTGCGAGAGTTCCCAGATGTCTTTCCGGAGGATTTTCCGGGATTACCACCTCATCGAGACATTGAGTTCACCATTGATATTGTTCCAGGTACGCAACCTATATCTCAGACTCCATACCATATGGCGCCAGCTGAGCTGAAGGAATTGAAGGCGCAGTTGCAAGAGTTGGTAGAGTTGGGGTTTATTCGACTGAGTGTATCCCCTTGGGGAGCCCCAGTTTTGTTTGTGCGGAAAAATGATGGGAGTTTGAGGCTCTGCATCGATTATAGGCAATTGAACAGGGTAACCATCAGGAATAAATACCCCCTGCCTCGGATAGATGACCTGTTTGATCAGCTGAGAGGAGCTCGGTACTTTTCCAAAATCGATCTTCGTTCTGGGTATCATCAACTGTGGGTTAAGGAAGTGGATGTGCCCAAAACAGCCTTTAGAACCCGATATGGTCATTATGAATTCCTAGTGATGCCGTTCGATTTGACTAACGCACCCGGGACATTTATGGATTTGATGAACCGGGTGGTTCAGCCCTACTTGGACCACTTCGTTATCGTATTCATCGATGACATTTTGGTTTACTCAAAGAGTGCGAAGACACACGAAGAGCACTGAAGGATGGTGCTTAGTACCCTAAGGAAGCATCAGTTGTATGCAAAGCTCAGTAAATGTCAATTCTGGTTGACTAGCGTGAGTTTCTTAGGACATGTGATTTTGGCTGAAGGAATCAGTGTAAATCCCCAAAAGATTGAGGCAGTAGCAAAGTGGGAACAACCAAAGACATTCACTGAGGTAAGAAGTTTCTTGGGGTTAGCTGGTTATTACAGGTGATTTGTGGAAGGATTTTCTACCATTACTGCCCCATTGATACGGCTGACGAGGAAGGGAATCAGATTTGTTTAGGATGAGGATTGCGAACAAAGCTTTCAGGAGTTGAAGAAAAGGTTGACAACTGCTCCTGTATGGACCCTTCCAGATGATAGTGGGGAATTTGAAGTGTACAGCGATGCATCCTTACAAGGATTGGGATGTGTGCTAATGCAGCATGGGAAAGTGATTGCCTATGCCTCCCGCCAGTTAAAGCCTCATGAACGCAACTACCCTACCCATGATTTAGAGCTAGCTGTTGTGGTACACGCTCTAAAGATTTGGAGACATCACTTGTATGATGCGACTTGTAGACTGTTTGCCGACCATAAGAGCCCGAAGTACTTGTTCACACAGAAGGAATGAAATGTGAGGCAAAGACGATGGTTGGAGCTGATTAAGGATTATGACTGCACGATTGAGTATCATCCTGGAAAAGCTAATGTGGTAGCTGATGCGTTGAGACGAAAATCAACACATTCTGTGGCACACCTACGGATGACCCATTTGCCCTATTGGTTGAACTCCGTAGAACTAGCATAAATTTAGGACTTGACAGTCAAGGTGTTTTGCTAGCTAGTTTCCAAGATCTTATCTCGTGTATACTTCGGATTGAAGTGGAAGTGGGGGAGCGGCAAGATTTTACAGTTAGAGAGGATGCAGCCTTACTAAAAGAAGGACGGTTGTGTGTACCAGACGATGAAGCACTGAAGAAGGAGATTCTGGATGAGGCTCACAGTTCTGCCTATGCGATGCATCCTGGAAGGACCAAGATGTATCGTACACTTCGAGAATATTATTGGTGGCCGGGTAAGAAACAGGAGATCGTTGAGTTTGTCAGTAAGTGTTTGATTTGCCAGCAAGTGAAGGATGAGAGACAAAGACCCTATGGAGCCTTGCAACCACTTCCTATCCCAGAATGGAAATGGGATCACATAACGATGGATTTTGTGTTTGGACTTCCTACGACACCCAGAGGCCATGATGGAGTTTAGGTGATTGTGGATAGGCTTACGAAGTCAGCCCATTTCTTGCCGGTGCGAGAGAATTTCAGGATGACACAGTTTGCTCAGTTGTTCATCGATGAGATCATCTGATTGCACGGTACTCCAAAATCGATAGTTTGTGACAGGGACTCGAGGTTTACTTCACAGTTTTGGCAGAGTCTGCAAGAGGCTTTTGCGACGAAACTACATTTCAGCACTGCTTTTCATCCTCAGACCGACGGTCAGTCTGAGCGGACCATTCAGATTTTGGAGGACATGATACGAGCCTGTGTTGTACAATTTCAAGGTACTTGGGAATCACATCTAGCATTGATGGAGTTTGCTTATAACAACAGTTATCAGGCGAGCATTGGAATGGCACCTTACGAAGCCTTGTATGGACGACAGTGCAGAACCCCGTTATGTTGGATGGACGTGGGTGAAAGGAAATTGACTAGATCCGAGTTGGTGGAATTGACAACAGAGAAAGTAAAACTCATCAGAGATAGGCTCAAGCCCAAGACAGACAAAAGAGCTATGTGGACCATCGGATTAGAGATCTTGAGTTTGCGGTTGGAGATTGGGTATTTCTGAAGCTATCTCCTTGGAAAGGTATAGTGAGGTTTGGCAGGCGGGGAAAGTTGAGCCCTCGTTTCATCGGGCCGTACGAGATTGTTGAGAAGATTGGCCAGGTTGCTTACAGATTAACACTACCTCCATAACTTTCTAAGGTCCACGATGTATTCCACGTGTCGATGCTACGGAAGTATGTGTATGATGCATCTCATGTACTGGAAGAGAAACCCATTCAACTCAGAGAAGACTTAAGCTTTGAAGAACAGCCCGTACAGATTTTGGATCGAAAAGATAAGGTTCTTCATCTGAAAACCATTCCGCTAGTAAAGGTTCTCTCGAGAAATCAGAATGTGGAGGAAGCCACATGGGAACCCGAGACACAGATGCGAGAGCAGTATCCATACTTGTTCCATTAAAATTTCGGGACAAAATTTCTTAAGGGGGGGAGGTTGTAACGACCAGGAAATTCGAAAGATGTAAATTTGCAAAATAATAAATAAAATGACGTTTTTACCCTTGTGAATAGTATGGTCAAATTTTTGACTTTTTACTTGGTAGGTCGAATGGACATTGACCGATGACTGTGACGTAGTTCGGGACGTCATGAGTCCATAGACAGGTGGCACGTCTCATTCCGACGATCAGGGAAGAAGTTATGACGTTCGGTAGTTTAAGAGCATTTTCATAATTAGGTCGAAAATGAGGAAATTGTTGACTTTTGTTCGACCACTATTTTTCACCCAATTCGAGGACCGTTAGGTAGGTCTCGATTCCCTGAGTCCGTAGACAGGCGGCATACTGAAAACGGACCTCGGACGAATGAGTTACGGTTCAAGAATGAGAAGGTTACTTTGGTAATTTTGTGAAGGAGGGCAAAATGGTAATTTGCCAAGGCTGCAGTTTGAAACAGTCGTGGGAGTGCTGTGCAATTGTTTAAGCCTGGTTGTCTGTTCAGTGCATTGTTTAACCTGTTAGTGGCATTGAGGACTGAATTTGGGCAGTTTTGAGGTAGTGGAAGCACATTTAGGTGGGTTTGTAACAGGGAACAGAGCACGGGAGGAAATTTTAAATTGGTTTTGGGTCTGTTTGCGGGAAACAGAATCACAGTGGGACTGAGAGATTCCCACGAGCTATTGGGTGGGCGGTTTGAATATGGGGAGTTAGAGTGAGTTGAGAGGATCAGATTGGAGAGGTGAGAGCTGATGAACTTGAGAGAAAACAGAATCGGGAAAATTGGGAAAAGTGGAGGGAAATTCGAAAATTATTTTGTGAATCGAGAGGAGCTAAACAGAGGTTAGAAACAGTCTTCTGGACTCATTTCGACTTCAACCACACCAAAATCGAAGGAAGTTGATCGCGGTTTGGCCAAGAACCTAAGTTCCAGTTTCTGGAAAATTTCAAGCTTGAGGACGACCACCTACGGGTAAGTATTCATGAAATTGGCTACGGTTTAATGTTTTTTAAGGTCATACAAAGCTTATGTATCAATTAATTTGATAACTGAGTTGAATTGAGTGAGGTTCGAAAGTTTGACCCGTCTGTTTGATCTTGAGAGAAAAGTTGGATTTAGAGCTTGTTGTGTGAAATTAATAATGGAGAACATAAATTAAGTTACCATGGAAGGTTTTTGGTGGAAAAACTAAAGGAATTACGTGAGAATTGATAGAGTTTCAACCGGGTTGTGTCGCGGGATTGGGACCCGTTTAACATAAATACGGGCGAGGAAGATGACACTGTAGCATCACTGTGCATGGCGCGTGGCTTTCAAGCGCCGCCACTTTGGGAGGCGCGTGAGGGTGCGTGAGGCCGTATCTCCAGTCACGGTCAACTTATGATTTCATCTTTTCAGTTTAATGAACATTTTGAGTTAAATTTCGAGTCGATCGGACATCGTTCGGGATAGTTTTGAGGGTTCGAAGGTTTAGGATTTTAATTTATTTACGTCGAAAAATCCCGAAAAATTGGGGAAATTAATATAACCTTATTGGAAGTGTTTGTGACCCAAATTGTGATCTTTGATAGGCCGGAACATTCCCGAGGAAACCGAGGAGCGTACGAGACGCGATTGACGTGTTCGAACTCTGTGAGTGGAGTTTTGATTTCTAACCGAGCATGCATAACTGTTTTTACTCACTTGTTTTATGCTTCTATATATGGTTTTATGGTGATGATTAGGTCATTCCTGATTTACGTGATTGCACGATTTTCGATGTGATTATCGCATTTTACGTATTTCGAGATTACGTTTTTCTCCTATGCATTAATGATGGTTTGATGAAGTGATTTTATATGATTATGAATATCACGTTTTAATGATGATTTGATTGTGAATTGTGAGTAAAGATTTGGGATTGAATGTGAAATTCGGACATAAGTCCAATTATGACAAAATGTGATTTCGGATTGATTTTGAAACTTAGATCATGATGGATCCGGACTTGTTATGATTTTACACATGATTTGGGTTAAATACCCGGTACGATTGCTGGATTTGGTTTTGGGTTTAAAGACCCAGTTAATTGTTGATGGGGTCGGGCCCGGATTTGGTTTAAAGACCCGGATTGAGATTAAATACTCGTGAGTTTAAAGACTCGGTTACCGTGATGAGTTTAAAGACTCGGTTACCATGATGAGTTTAACGACTCGGTTATTGTGATACCCCACGAGGCCTATTGATTATGTTATGAGTTTAAAGACTCGTTGATAACCCGGGAAGGCCTGATAGTTGAGTTTAAAGACTCGGATAGCTCCAGCAGATTTGATTTGTTAATGTTACATTCAGTTTTACATGGTTTTACGACTGTTTACTGTAACACTTTCTATATGATTCGTAAAAGTGTTTTCGAATACTTAGTTATGCATGCGTGTTGTAAAACTGGAGGGTGAACCCTGATTTCATGAAACTGTTTTCTAGAATCTTTTGTTTTAGTCCACTCACACTTTTCTGTTTTAAATACCCTCTAGGTCGTGGTACAAGTTTTGGGGGATAACACCGAGGCAGAGGCAGAGGCATAAAGTTTTCCAGTTGCGGTGTAGTTAGTCCACAGAGTATGATTTTATCCTTATCTTGTTTTTTAACTATCCTCTGCGAAACTGTGGACTTGACAGGACCCGCCCCGATCCCACGGGGACCACAAGGGGACGTGCCCTGCTCCCGCCTGACACCCCAAATAACATTCCAATTTTAACCTCAAAAGTTCAAATGCATAAATAACCAAATTAAAGTTATACATCAAATCCAAATTTAACAGATATCCGACAAGAGATGAAAACCAAAATTACAAATTGCGAGCACGACTCTAAAATAATCCTGCAGGTCAAACCACCCGACAGGGGTTCAGATACGCAGAAGTAGATCTATGCCTCAGCCTCAGGATCCTCCTCTACCTCAGTAGCACAACCTGGAGGGGTTACCAAAACATTTTAGAGTAAGTGGGAAGAAACTCAAGTTTATAAAACAGTTCAATAAGTAAAACATATAATTTACCCCTCCGTTTTCCAAACATGCATGCATCAGAATTTAAAACCATAAGCCATATAATATGAACCATAAGGCATGTAATAAAACCATAAACATAATTTTAGCCACTGCATTGTACATTCCGATCCTGACATCCCAGATGTCTGACGTCCCTGACGTCCAATATGGTCATAGTCTCAAGGCTACGCGTGCCACTCGAGGTCTCAATCCCGAATCCAATCCCCGAACCCCGTCTGGGTACGCGTACCACTCGGGGTCTCATCGCTGACGTCACTGCTGACGTCAGCTTGATGTCATCAGACAGCTGTCAGGTTTGACGTGTCAGACTCTGATAGGTGCCACGTGTCATCAGGTGGTTGGTCCATGTCACGGATCTGTTGGTGCCACGTGTCAGATCTGACATGTGCCACGTATTAGCACGGCACTGGTCCACTTCACTGACATGTCAGTGACACGTGGAAGCCCCTGATTGGGCCACGTCACTGACATGTCAGTGATGACTGTGCACTTACATGTGACACGTGTCGACTAAGGAGTAGTCCATGTCACCTGACAGGTCTGACAGGGTGCCACGTCATCACCATCAACATCGCGACAGGTCGACCCGTTTCTCTGAAACCGGGTTGGTCAGACCTGCCATCTGACCTGGTCACCAATCCTTCATTTCTTGACCATTTTAGATCAGGTTTCTTCCTAATTACTCGTTTCAATCCCAGTAAGGGTTCTAACCAATCAAAATCATCAAACAAGCACTGGATCAGAGGCTTACCTCGATGAACAGAAGCTGGATTTCCCGTCGCCGTTTAACCTCCGTTCAGGTCACCTCTGGTCACGAAATCAAGTTCTAAAGCTTCCTATCAGTCCAGGGAAGTGAATAGAGTCAAAAGGAATTGGAAATAAACGTTGAAAAGAAAACTTCCATTTCTGAGTTTTCAAACCGTCTCGGGTTTAGAACCGCCTACCTCGCCGCTGTCAGCCCCCGTGATCACCGCCTTCTCTCAGCCTCACCAGCGAGTCTATCACACACGGTCATAGAGAATGGGTGATACGCATGTGTGTTGGTCGAATGGGTAGTATGTGTGTGTCGGGTAGGAAACTATATAGTATGGAGGGAATCTGATAAAATGAAATGGACGGTCCAGATTTAACCTTGGAAATGAGATCAAGGGTTCTGATACAATCTGGGGGTTTAAGATGGGTGGCTGAGATTAAAAGGTAGTTTTAATCCTATTAAATTACCTTAGTGGAGCTTGATCCAATCTAGCCAATGGATGAGTGACACTTGTCACTCATCCAAGTGTCCTCCAACCTTTAATTCAGAATAAAATAATCGACACGATTACCGAGACGCAAACTTCCTGATTTCACGTTTCAGACCATAACTTTTCCGTACGAAGTCCGATTTCGGCGTGCCGCTTGTCAACAGACTCAGGGCATCGAGACCTACCTAACGGTCTTTGAGTCGTGTGAAAATTAGTTGTCAAACGAAAAGTCAATATTTTCGCCCCTATCGTCCAAATTACCGTAATGCCCCTGAACTTCCGATAGTCATAACTTTTTCCCTGATCGTCCGAATTGGACATGCCACCTGTCTATGGACTCGTGACGTCCCGAACTATGTCACGGTTATCGGTCAAAGTCCGTTTGACCCACCAATCAAAAAGTCAACAATTTGGCAATACAATTCATAGGGGTAAAAATGTCAATTCAATCAATAATTTACAATATTAAAATACTCGAATTTCTGGGGCGTTACAACCTTCCCCCCTCAAGAAATTTCGTCCTGAAATTTCAAAGAAACAAATAAGGAAATTGTTCTCGCATCTGTGCCTCGGGCTCCCATGTGGCTTCTTCCACATTCTGGTTTCTCCAGAGAATCTTCACGAGAGGGATCGTATCTAACGTAGTACTTTGTCCTTCCGATCCAAAATCTTTACGGGCTGTTCCTCAAAGCTTAAATCCTCTCGGAGTTCGATAGGTTGTTCCTCCAGTACATGAGAAGCATCATGTACGTATTTCCGTAGCATCGATATGTGGAAAACATCGTGAACTCTAGAAAGTTCTGGTGGTAGCGCCAATCTGTATGCAACCCGGCCAATCCTTTCCACAATCTCATAAGGTCCAATAAAACGTGGACTCAGTTTCCCCCGTCGACCAAAACGGATACTCCCTTTCCACGGAGATAACTTCAGGAAGACAAAATCTCCCACTTCAAATTCCAAGTCTCGAATCAGTCGATCGGCATAACTCTTTTGGCGATCCTGTGCCGCCTTCAATCTTTCCTTGATAACACGAATAGTTTCCTGGGTTAAGTCCATCAATTCCGGCCCTAAAGCCGCTTGTTCCCCTATCTCCATCCAGCAGATAGGTGTTCTGCACTGTCGACCGTACAGTTCCTCATAGTGTGCCATCCCGATACTTGCCTGATAGCTGTTGTTGTAAGCGAATTCCATCAACGGCAAATGAGTATCCCATGAATCCTGAAACTGTAGCACACAAGACCTCATCATGTCCTCCAGGTTCTGAATGGTCCTTTTAGACTGTCCATCGGTCTGTGGATGGAAAGCAGTACTGAAACGTAGGGTTGTTCCCAAAGTAGTTTGCAAACTCCGCCAGAACCTGGAAGTGAAACGTGGATCACGATCGACTCTGGCGTACCATGCAATCGTATGATTTCCTTTACGAACAATTGAGCCAGTCGGTTAGGTTTATAAGTCTCCTGAACCGGCAGAAAATGAGCTGACTTGGTTAACCGGTCCACAATCACCCACACTCCGTCAACTCCACTCTGAGTCCTTAGTAACTTAAAGACGAAGTCCATGGTGATGTGATCCCACTTCCACTCGGGAATCAGAAGTGGTTGCATAGCCCCATAAGGTCTCTGCCGTTCCGTCTTAACCTGCTGACAGGTTAAGCACCTTCTCACGAACTCTGGAATGTCCTTCTTCATTCCTGTCCACCAATAATGGCTCTGGAGGGTACGATACATCTTTGTACCTCCCGGATGCATAGCATAAGCTGAACTATAGGCCTCCTCCAGAATCTCGGCCCGTAACTCTGCCACTGCAGGTACACACAAACGGCCCAACTTCACAAGTGCTCCATCATCCCGGATGGTAAAATCCTGTCTCTCATCCGCATCGACCTCAATCTTGTAGATACAGAGTATCGGATCCTGAAGTTGTGCTTCGATGATCCGATCAATCAGCACTGGTCGTACATGAAAGCTGGCCAACAAAGCTCCATGCTCATCTGTATCCAAAATAACTCCCGCCTTCCGGAGTTCCACCAGCAAAGGAAGATACACCATCCCCAAGTGTGCAACTAATCCCGCTGATTTCCTGCTGAGTGCATCTGCCACCACATTGGCCTTACCTGGATGGTACTCAATCGTACAGTCATAATCCTTTAGCAGCTGTAACCATCTCCGTTGTCTCATGTTAAGCTCCTTCTGAGTGAATAGGTACTTTAGGCTCTGGTGGTCGGTGTATATCCTGCACGTTGCGCCGAATAGATAATGTCTTTAGATTTTTAGAGCATGAACCACCGCTGCCAACTCCAAATCATGGGTAGGGTAGTACAACTCATGTGTCTTTAGCTGTAGGGATGCGTAGGTGATAACCTTACCAGTATGCATCAACACGCAGCCCAAACCCTGTAGCGATTCGTCACTAAAGACCACGAACTCTCCACTGTCATCTGGTAATGCAAGGACATGTGCCACGGTCAATCGATCCTTCAATTCTTGAAAACTCCGATCACACTGCTCGTCCCAAATGAATTTCACCCCTTCCGAGTCAATCGAGTCAACGGTGCAGCAATTTTGGAGAAACCCTCCACGAATCTCCTGTAGTAACCTGCTAACCCGACAAAACTCTGCACCTCCGTTACTGTTGTCGGTCTAGCCCAGTTAGTCACTGCCTCTGTTTTCTGGGGATCCACGTTAATCCCATCCGTTGATATCACATGTCCCAGAAAACCAATACTGCTCAGCCAAAACTGACACTTGCTCAGCTTGGCGTACAACTGTTCCTGTCTCAGCTTCTCCAGCACCAACCATAGATGTTCTTCATGTGCTCTGGCACTCCTTGAGTACACCAAGATATCATCGATGAACACAATCACAAACTTATCCAAGTAAGGTCGGAAGACCCGGTTCATCAGATCCATGAATGCTGTCGGAGCATTCGTCAAGCCAAAAGGCATCACCAGGAACTCATAGTGTCCGTAATGGGTTCAAAATGCTGTTTTCGGAATATCCTCCTCCGAAATCCTCGGTTGGTGATACCCAGACCGCAAATCAATCTTCGAGAAGCAGTGCGCTACCCGCAACTGGTCAAAAAGGTCATCCATCCTGGGTAGAGGGTACTGGTTCCTCAGTGTCACCTTGTTGAGTTGTCGATAGTCAATACACAAACGGAGACTCCCCTCCTTCTTCTTCACGAACAACACCGGTGCTCCCCACGGTGAAGTACTCGGTCGGATGTATCCCAAATCCACTAACTCCTGCAACTAAGTTTTGAGTTCTCGTAACTCGGCCGGCACCATCCGGTATGGTGCCTGGGATGTAGGTCGGGTACCGGGGCGTAGTTCAATTGTAAACTCGATCTCCTGCGGTGGTGGTAATCCAGGTAAGTCTTCCGGGAACACATCCGGAAACTCACGTACCACTGGTATCTCGTCAATACCCGGAGTATCAACCTGCTTCGACACGACATGCACCAGATAACCCTGGCATCCCTTCCGTAGAAGTTTGGTAGCAGTAAGTGAAGAAATCACTTCAGGAGGCGAACCGTCACGCTCCCCCTGAAAGATAACCTCCGGAAAACCCGGACTTCACAGAATCACTTGCCTGCTACAGCAATCGATGAGCGACCCATGCTCCGATAGCTAATCTATCCCTAAAATTACATCGAAGTCGTGGAAATCTAGAATAATTAAGTCCGCTGGTAAATCCACATCCTCGATTCTCACCGGGCACCTCCAAATCACCTAATTCACAAGGTACACGATGTCCATCGGGGTGCCAACACCCATCTCGCAATCTAAGGCTGATACCACACAATCAAGCATACCAGCAAACCTCATTGAAATAAAAGAATGTGTAGCCCCCGCATCCATCTATACACGTACAATAAGGTTTGAGATATGAAGTGTACCTGTAACCACGCCTGGGGTTGTCCTCGCTTGCTGCTGGGTCATTGCAAACACTTGAGCCCTAGGCCCTCCATTTCGTCCGCACCCGCGCGCGCCACGCCCAGCACCAAGGTCACTTCCCTGACCTTGACCTCCATTAGTGTGGGAAGCCGTGCTCTGCCCCACACTAGAGCCCCCAGCGTCGTTGCTCTTGGACAACAGCGGGCAATCACAGGCATAGTGGCCCTCTTCTCCGCAAGCAAAACAGTTTACTGGCCTCGGCCTGTCCGAATGCCCACCATAAGCACCGCTCCAAGATGAACGCTGCCCAGAGTTGAATCCTGATCCTGTTTTCTGAGAGCCCCCACGTCGACCTGACCAGCCACGACCTTTAAAGGATGAGGGTGCTCCCCTGTAGCCTCCTCCCTTAGTGTTCTTCTAGCCCGTCGGTCCAAGGTGTAGACGATCCCGACGTCGCCCCACGTACGAAGGATGTCGTGTCTAGTGTGCCGCCAGACTAGCCTCGACATGAACCGCCGCGTCGACCATGTCTCTCAGAGAAGCATGACTGGCAGCAGTCACACTTGCCTGAATTTCCCCTCGAAGTCCAAGCTCAAACCTCTGGCACTTGTCTTCCTCACTGCTCACGAAAGGTGCAGCGAACCGGAAAAGTTTCCCAAAAGTCTGCTCATAGTCCTCAACGGACATATCCCCCTGCTCCAGTCGCAGGAACTCTGCCTCCCGTGCCGCGCGAAACGATCGCGGGTAATACTGATCCAGGAATAGGGAACGGAAAACCTCCCAGGTAGTGGTGTGGACAGACTATCCAGACATCTCAAGGCCATGCTACCACTAATAGGCTCCTCCTTCTAGTAATAAGGCCGCCAAGGTCACCCGCTCGCCCGGAGGGCAGTGCATTACCGTGAAAATCTTTTCCCACTTGGTAATCCATTCATGAGCATCTTCGGGGTTTGATACCCCGTTGAAAGGAGTGGCTCCCAAATGCTGAGCCCGTTCAATGCTTACGCACTCCATTTCCCTCTCCAGATCCTCGTCAATCCGTATGTGAGGAATCCTCCTTGGAGGCATAACCAACTGTCAAGAGGCATAGATCAGTAACAGCATCCTTAAACTCGAAAAGTAACTAGTACTAATCGCTAGTCTAGCATGCTGACCACAACCTAGTGCTCTGATACCAAGCTGACAGGACCCGGCCCGATCCCACGAGGACCACAAGGGGACGTGCCCTACTCCCGTCTGACACCCAAAATAACATTCCAATTTTAATCTCAAAAGTTCAAATGCATAAATAACCAAATTAAAGTTATACATCAAATCCAAATTTAACAGATGTCAGACAAGGGATGAAAACCAAAATTACAAATTGCGAGCACGACTCTAAAATAATCCTGTGGGTCAAACCACCCGACAAGGGTTCAGATATGCAGAAGTAGATCTATGCCCCAGCCTCAGGATCCTCTTCTACCTCAGTAGCACAGCCTGGAGGGGTTACCAAAACATTTAAGGTTGAGTGGGCCGAAACTCAAGTTTATAAAACAGTTCAATAAGTAAAACATATAATCTACCCCTCCGTTTTCCAAACATGCATGCATCAGAATTTAAAACCATAAGCCATATAATATGAACCATAAGGCATGTAATAAAACCATAAACATAATTTAAGCCATTGCACTATACACTCCGATCCTGACATCCCAGATGTCTGACGTCCCTGACATCCAATATGATCACAGTCTCAAGGCTACGCGTGCCACTCGGGGTCTCAATCCCGAATCCAATCCCCGAACCCCGTCCGGGTACGGTATCCTAGATGCCTAGCGTCCTAGACGCTCGACGTCCCAGACGTCAAATTATATCAATCCTGCTCCTGAGTCATTTTACGGTCTGGTTCCTCCGTAGAATGACCCCTCGCAGGCAATGCGCCGTGACCGCTCTGGGGTACCACATCCGGAGGAGACAGTATCACAAGAGTGGATCTATATAGTGCAGTACCAAATACATTTTATCGATATCCACATGCAAAACATATATATAGATAAAATCCAAAACCAATCTTTAAGTTTCATCAGACGGGTCTCAAACCCAAATACCGTGAAACGTGCCATAACCATAATTTCAATATCATCAAAACTGTTTCTTGATTCCAGCATGTGAATATATAAGTAAATCAGAAAACATTTATGCATGCAAGGGTTTAATGAAATCGGACCCACTCATAGTACAATCCTGCTGAAAACCGAACGTATACCCTCGTCCTGGTACTATTTTACAATCCCTGTCATGTCCAAAGCATATGTAAAGGTCAATATAAGCCCCTAACATTCAACCATGAAACCCTAGACTGAAACTTTCCCAAAAAAGCAGCCTGAACTCGCTCTCTCAGCCTCCGTGATCACCGTCGTCTCTCAGCCTCACCAGCGAGTCTCTCACACACGGTCACAGAGAATGGGTGATACGCAGGTGTGTTGGTCGAATGGGTAGTATGTGTGTGTCGGGTAGGAAACTATATAGTATGAAGGGAATCTGATAAAATGAAATGGACGGTCCAGATTGAACCTTGGAAATGAGATTAAGGGTTCTGATGCAATCTGGGGGTTTAAGA
Organism: Prinsepia uniflora; assembly: GCA_032719365.1. Classification (NCBI taxonomy): domain Eukaryota; kingdom Viridiplantae; phylum Streptophyta; class Magnoliopsida; order Rosales; family Rosaceae; genus Prinsepia; species Prinsepia uniflora. The sequence goes on from CM064867.1 coordinate 39,036,103, forward strand.
TGGGTGGCTGAGATTAAAAGGTAGTTTTAATCCTATTAAATTACCTTAGTGGAGCTTGATCCAATCTAGCCAAAGGATGAGTGACACTTGTCACTCATCCAAGTTTCCTCTAACCTTTAATTCCGAATAAAATAATCGACACGATTACCGAGACGCAAACTTCCCGATTTCACGTTTCAGACCATAACTTTTCCGTACGAAGTCCGATTTCGGCGTGCCGCTTGTCAACGGACTCAGGGCATCGAGACCTACCTAACGGTCCTTGAGTCGTGTGAAAATTAGTTGTCAAATGAAAATTCAACATTTTTATCCCCTATCGTCCAAATTACGGTAATGCCCCTGAACTTCCGATAGTCATAACTTTTTCCCTGATCGTCCGAATTGGACGTGCCACCTGTCTATGGACTCGTGACGTCCCGAACTACGTCACAGTCATCGGTCAAAGTCTGTTTGACCCACCCATCAAAAAGTGAAAAATTTGGCAATACAATTCACAGTGGTAAAAATGTCAATTCAATCAATAATTTACAATATTAAAATACTCGAATTTCCGGGGCATTACAGGACTTGTATTTCAGTTGGTTGTATCGTTTAATCTCCCTGGTCTGACAATGTATGTGGTGTAATTTTTGGTTATTTTGGTCTTTTGTGTTCGGTTGTCAGACGGGAGCAGGAAGCTTCCGGATTATCGAGGCAATAATCGGGGTGGGTCCTATCACGGCATGCCGAATTTGGACACTCGATGCTAAATTTCCGGGTCACAGAGTTCGAGGCTTACTATTACGTTTTTCAAGACGTTTGGGCCAAGTGGCATTATTGGATTGGTCAACTGATTCCTTGGACCAATCAGATGAGTGACAAGTGTCACTCATCTAACTGGCCTATTTACCCAAAAGATTGGGATGCATGTATATCTTCTCTCTCTCTTTTGTTCATTCGAACCATGCACTAAGTCATTGCAAACACACACACAACCATCAACCCTCTCCCCTAAACCTTTATCTTCATCTAGTGAGCCTGAGGAGTAACAAGGAGAGCTTTGGACGGTAACTCAGAGGCTGAGAACGGCGGCCCACGGTAGAGAAGGAATTCGCAGGTAAGAAACTCGAAACTCTTAATCAGGTCAATTTTGGTTTTGGATTTTTAGGCCATGTTGAGTGAGTCTAAGGGCCCAGAATATTGTTTAAGGTTAGTACAAGAGACGGGAACCCAGAACGAGGCTTAACGGCACCGTGAGCGACAGAGAACTGATGATCAAATCTGGGATGCATGGTTGCTTGATTTAAGGTACTATTTTATTGGGTTTTAGGTGATTTTGAAACCATAGATCCAACCTAGACGTCTAGACGATCCAGTAGGACGAAATGGTTTTGAAAACGGGTAAGAAACAAGCGAGTTACAGACGGGTTGGGGTTCGCGGGTTTGGACGACTCAAACACAGACCCGTCGAGAGGTTAGTGGTGATGACGTCATCAAGCTGTCAGAAAATGTGGACCACTCAATGCATGACACGTGTCACATGTCAGTGCAAAGACAACACTGACATGTCAGTGCACAGTCAGCACTGACATGTTAATGTGTGGACCAATGTGATGTTGACATGTGGCACCTGTCAGAGCCTGACACATGGCACCTATCAGAGCCTGACACATGGCACCTATCAGAGCTGACACGTGGCACCTGTTAGAGTTTGACAAGTGGCCCTATTAGAGTCTGACACGTGTTAGTCTGACATTGTCAGATGATATCATGCTCACCTCAGTAGTGATGTCATACTGACGTTAGCATAGGTGACTGTTGACTTTTGACCAAACGCGTTGACCCGTACGTGGGTGCTAGTTTCAAGGTAGGACCAGCACCATTTTCAAGGTTCCGACGTTTCGAATCCAATGGCAGTGGTTTCTTATCGATTCGAGACCGTTAGATAGGTCAAATTGAGGTTTGAAGCCTCGGGAAGCGTGTTCAGGATGCATTCCCAGGCAGGTTTTGTTCTAGGGTTTGATGTTAGACCTATTAGGGTCAATTAGTGACCTTTGGATGTGTTTGAACATGCCCGGAAACTGTTTTTAGCTTTGGGACAGATTTAGGTTGGTCGTTAGCGCAGCAAGGACTGACTATGAGTGGACTGGTTGTTTTATACTGAAATGCATGCATAACCATTTTCCATGTTTTCTTAAATGATTTATGTTGAATATGTTGGAAAGCATGGAATTTATATATTTTAAGCATTGGTTACAAACTATGTTGTGGATTTTCGTGGAAAAACGAGGTTTTCGGGCTTGAGACCCATTTGGTAAGGTTTCGGGCCTAGTCCCAATGTAAACAGTGGTTGGTTTTGATCTCAAAAAAGACGGATTTTAAATGTGATGTTATTGAATTGCATGTTTTCACACTTATATATGCCCTCCTATATGTACGGTTAGTTTCCTCCAGACGTCGATGATCCTGGAGTTGTCACGATTCACTGCTTGGGATGGGTGACTCCAAGGGGAACTCAGGCCCAGGAGTGCGAGTTATGATATCGTCTCGGACATGTAAGGATCTGGGGCAAGACCACCCCAGACGTCGTAGATCCTAGGGAGTAGGCTCGGAGATGGGACCCCGAGTAGTACGCGTACTGTAGAGAAATTGTGACTGGTCTTGGTTGGACATCTGGGATGTCGAGGATGGGTTATATATATGTTGTGTTTCACTAATGTTTACTTCTAGACGTACACTTGTATCGATATATGTATATGTATTGTAATGACCCGTCCCGAGTGTCGGGATTGAATATTAATTAATTATAGTTTGGAATGACTAATCTGGGACTAGTGGAGTGAAATCGGACGAAATGTGCAAAATGACGATTTTGCCCCTAGGCGTGGGCAAAATGTTGACTTTTAGTTCGAGCGGTCAAACGGACTTTGACCGATGACTGTGACGTAGTTCGGGACGTCATGAGTTCATAGACAGGTGGCACGTTCGATTTCGACATTCGAGGAAAAGTTATGACGTTCGGAAGTTGAGGGGTATTTTGGTAATTTGGCTGAAAAGGGGCCAAATGTTGACTTTTGACCCGGGAAGTCCAATGGACGAGGGCCAAGGACCGTTACGTAGGTCTTGTCAATACGAATCCAACGACAGGCGGCACGTCAAAAACGGAGTTCGGATGCGACAGTTACGGGTCACGGAAGTCTAGGGGCAAAATGGTAATTTGTCGAACGCAGGGCAAAATGGTCTTTTAACATTGATTCTTGATGCCAGACAGTGACATCTGTCACTTTGTCTTCTTCTTGCCCGAGAGAACATGGAAACGGGTATTAAGGAATACATAATTATGCTACTTTGGACATTAACCGCTAAATTATGGCTTGACCTCATCATTTTGTCCAAATTGATCCGTGATAAACCATTGTCTCAGCTCCATTGTGTAATTGAGAGCTTAAGGAACTGAATTGAGAGAAATGAACTCGAGGGACTGAGAGTAACTGGTTTTACAGTGCTCGAAAAATCTTGAAAATGGGGGGAATTTCGAATTCAAAATTGTGAGCGGTGAGGATCCCAATTGAGGCCTGATTAAGACTTCTGGGATCCAAACGAAACTCCCTGCAACAAAAACGAAGAGAAATCGTGTCGAACAGAAGCTTCCATGACTGCTTAAAATCGAGCTTGGGTTCTACTAGCTTAAGGTAAGGAATTATCAAATTGATCTTGTAAAAACGTTCGTTACACTCTCACGATACTCACTGTATGAATTAATTTGAAAATCAGGGACGAAATCAGCAAACCCGAATAGAAAACCCGTCGAAGGTTGATCGTGAGTTGTGAAGATTTAGACCCTATTTGTGGAAATTAAACTTACAGAACTTGAGTTCAGTTGGATTAGATGGGATCAGTTGAAAGAATGGATTGATTTTAGGTCGAATTGAGTGAGATAGAATCGGGTTCTATCGCGGGTTTTCCAACCCGTTTATCAGACTAACGGGCGAAGACGAAACACTGTAACATTACTGTGCTACGCGCGTGGCTTTCACGCGCAGCCGCTTACGGCGGCACGTGGAGGCGCGTGAGTGAGAATCCCGAGGTGCGCTCAACATGACTTTTGTCCCATTTAGTGTAACGAACATTTTGACACTGGTTTCGAGGAAATCGGATATCGTTTCGTTAATGTTCCGTGTATCCGAAGTTTTGTTTTACGTTTAAAATACGTATTTAAATTCCAGAAAAATTGGAGAAAATTATATGAAGTATTTTGAGATTTTAGTAACCCTCTATAATGATTTTTGACAGGAATTGTGATTTCCAGAATTTACGGAAAAACGTGCAGCTCGGAAACGAACCGTTTAGACGGTGTGTGTGAGTGAACTTTGTTTTCTAACCGTGATGCATGCATATTTGATTTAAAATGCTTTATTATATGATTTGATATGCTTTGGCATGATTTATATTTCATTCTGGTGATTTCTCGATTTTATGGATTATTATATTATTTTTGGCATGATTTTCGAGAAATTGTGAAATTGATGTTTTGGGCGTAGGCCCGGGATTGAAAATGATGCTTTGACTCGGGTTATGAGTCACGAATTGAAAATGATATTTGGACTCGGATTATGAGTCAGGGATTATTTTCATGGATTTACGTGATCGTGGAAACTCGGGTTTACGGTTGCACGAATTTGCGTGAAAATGATATTTTTGGCTTGAGACCCAATGAAATTGTGATTTTGAGTGGATTTGTATTTCCATGTGAATACATGATGATATTGATGATTTTCAGATTTATAAAGTAAATCGGGACTTGGGGCTGAGACCCTGTATTGAAAATGATTTTGATTTCAAGCGCAACAGTTTTCACTGGTTTTTGTGATGATGATATGTTGCGGATATTTAAGGCTTTCGGGTGGAAATATGTTTTTCCCCGGAGTGCACCCTAGAGATAACGCTCACCTTCGGGATGGAAGTGTTTACCCCGAAGAGGTCACGTAGCACGATCTTTGTAGTGCAGCCGAGGGAGGCTCGACTCAGACCAGAGATGTGCTGGATATATATATGGATCGGTAAGTGATGTTTTCACAGCGGCGGATGCTCGGATTTTGTGCGGTCCTTGAGCCTATTGATTTGCATGCGTTGCAGGGATAAACGTGACTCTAAGCAACAGGATATGGAAATAAGTCCCGTGGTTTGATGGAAAATGCTTTTAAGGAAACCGTGGTTTTAAATATAAAATGATTTAAGGAAAGTGTGAGTTTATTGAGATTTAAATTGATTTGATGAAAATGAGTTTCAAGGAAAATGTGGACATGGAATTTAGAAACATGTTGCTTGTGATTACGTGCCGGTTTTGAGTACGGGTTTTTGGTCTTTGTGGCCAGGTGATGGTGTTCACATGTTTTGGCCTCAGAGCCGGGATTTGCTGTTTTATAACTTGAACTGATTTGGTGAACATGAGTTTTACGGACCTTGGGAAAATATGTTTAGATTTTATCGGTCCACTGTTCATACTTGAATGATTTCATACTATTACTCATGGTTTACGATATGCATGCACGTTTGTGAAAACTGGAGGGTAAGATTATATTTTGGCAAATGTTTTTAATAGAGGTCATTTTTGTCCACTCACACCTATTCGAGAGGTGGAGGTATGAGTGGGCACGGGCGCAAATATCCCTTGTCTGGCAGGTGCTGAAGAGTAGTTTCGGATCTTCAGTTGACTTGTCAGACGGGAGCAGGATCGGGCACGGTTATCTATGTCCTTCGGGGATGGATCCTGTCAAATTGGTATCAGAGCACTAGGTTGCTGATGCTGTTGCCACGCCATACCTCCGAAACGTAAGCCTCGTGCGCAACCTGGTTGAGAGATGGGTATATTATGGTATTTGAGACCTTGTGATAGATCTCAGAATGTAATTGACCTTGGTTTGAGGGTCGGATGTTAATTAGTGTAACTGTGACTTACTAACTGTTAAACCCGGATTTTTGTGGGTCCCATGAATGATTGAACCAGGAGGCTAGAAAGGTAGCAAAAATTGGGTAGTTTGGACCCGGGATGAGATGATTCTCAAAAAATTCCTTAAGTGGAATGTGTGTTTTCAAAGTCTAGGGTGTGATGGGGTATCCCTTAGGCTTTGTAAGTGGTATAAGATGTGGTTCACCAGCGGTAATTGCTAGGTGACCCGGTATGCCAAGGATGGCATGGATGATTGAGATAAGATTGGACTCAAGAGGAGTCATGATTGGACTCAAGTGAGTTAGGATTTTGGTTAGGACTCGAGATGAGTCATGGTAATATCTTAGGGCTTGGGAAGAGCCGGAAAGGTTGAACAGGATATGGTTTCTAATACAACCGACCCATTTGATTGGGAAATGTTTAGCACCTGGAATGCCAAGGATTAGTATAAAGTTAGACACTGATGGGGTATGGGTTTCTGAATTGGTATTGCTTAACCCTGTGTCTTGAGTTTCTGGATTTGGATGGGTCGTGTCAGTTTCACTTAGTGCTTAAAGGTTCAGGTAGAGACCCGTAGTACACAGAGATTGGGACTTAGAGATAGTCCAGTTCAGTGGGACGCCAGTTGGGTCCACTGGGAGTGAGAAGGTTAATTGCACGGTGATGCTCTTGATTGTGGGTCGTCTGGTCACATCCTAAAGAAATGGCTATATAAACTGGAAAATTGATAGAGGCACTGGTTGGAGTGCAATAGAGAAAAGATTGGCACATGGATTAACTGCTGATGTGACAGGCGAGGGAAGGAGTTGGTAGGACCCATGATGGACCATTGAGGCATGGTCGGCGTTGGGACCATGTACCTGAGGATTGATAAATTCTGAGCAGGAGGCTTGAGTCGCCCCTGGAGTGATGACCTGGATGTTTATTACTTGTGGTCATGACATGTGTATTTGGTAGGTCCCAAGCTATTTACTCTTCTGTGTCTCGGAGTTATACATTTGGATGGATTTGGAAGGATCCGTGATTTTTTAAGGTATGGAAGTCGGAGAACCGACTGGAGTTACGGAAATGATAGATTTGATGGTTTCCATGTTGTCACCCTGGTCAGCATTGGTAAACTTGGTGATCTAGAAGGGAGTACACCCATCTTATGTAAAGATACCCAGGATGACTGACGATACTAGCCTAGTGGCGGAATTGGGTATTCCTGGACTTGGATTGAGTTGGACGTAATCCTTGGGATGGATTGGTTAATGACTCATGATACCTTTATCGGGTATGTCGATTTGGGAGTGTTATGTGGAGTCTAGGATTCCCAAGGGTAATTACTGGGCACAAGTGTGATACTTGTGGGTAATGTTTGTGATGCCCAGTGAGGGCTAAGGATATGCGGACTCCTCAAAAGATTTCCTGAGGTTTTTGCCAGGATGAGAGGTTGAGTTGATAATGGAAATCATGTCGAGTATACGAGTTGTTTCTCGGACGCTTGGGTATGTGACACCTACGAAGTCATAAGGACTGAAGGTGCAAGTACCGGACTTGATAACTACGAGTTCGTTCGGCCGAGTGTTGTCGTGTGGAACTCAGTGTTGTTAAAGAGGAGAAAGGGATGATGGTCCAAGCTTACATGTCGATTCTTGGACAACTTAATAAGGTAACGGTACGAGATAAGTATCCCATATCACGAGCTAATGATTGTGCTTCGGTTGGAAAAGTGTGATTATTGGGCCTATGGAGAATGGCCAACAGGATGATGACTATCGGCTATGAGTAAAAGAGGAAAGCTAAGGTTTGAATTTGATACGACTATGGTTAGTCGATGGAGATGCCTTTGGATGGGAAAATGAACCGGTTATGTTTGTGAGACAGGTATTCTGGCCATAGTTGGATTGGTTATGATAACATGATGGATACATGTTGGTGTGCCTACATCTACGAATGGGCATGTGATGTGCTTGATGAATGTGTTGACTATCCTAAGAGAAAAATTAGTGGTGTTAGGTTTAGTCGACCAAAGTAGACTTGTGACATAAGTGTTAGTAGTGGCCGGGGTTAGTGTGAATCCCGGGAGAAACAGACGTTCTTTCCTGTGGACACGTTGATGTGTCATTATGAGAGTTGTGATTTGGTGAGGTGTTTTTGGGCAGCATAGGACAAGGATTGTCGATGCTAGCTAAACCCTCAGGAGTTTTACTTTTCCCTATATGGTTTGGGATCGACCATATTGATCTATGGGTCGAGTATGCAGAGGTCATACTTCTGAAAAGGACGACCATCAGGAATGGTAAAGGATGATAAACAGAAAGGCCTATTGTGTGTGAAGGTGATAGTCAGGAGATTTTGAGATTACGACCATATAGTTGGGTCGGGTATTATTTCGGTATGGCTAGCGAGGTAGCCGATATACTGGGCTGAGAATTAAAATTTTTGATAACGTAAGGAGAAGTGGAATCCTGTTATTAATGGTACTCCATGGGATTGGAGTAATACTTGATTTTTGATCATTTGGACTACTGGGGTCCAGCTGTAGGATCATGCTTAGTGTACGATTTGCAGTATCGTATGGATGATGGTGCTTGATACCTAGTGACGGTACATGGGATGTCCCAGTGATGTGTCGATAAACGTGTAGGTATTTGGCTTAGTTCCGATACCAATGGTTTTGGTTGTGAACGTGAACTAGACATTGAACACGATGCACTGGGCTGAGTGATTTTGATGATTTCAGTGATTGTTTGAGCAGGTGCTCTTAGCCATGGTTGGCAAGTGTAACTCTAGTGTTGAGTTGTGTGATCACTGCTAGGCTGGTGTTCAATGTGTTCCAGTTACACCGTCTGATTGAGGGGGATGACGGTATACGTATACTCAGGATGAGTGAGTTGGTGGTTAGTGTGACCACAAGTTTCTTTGCGAGATGTTATCATGATGTGACCCTACCAGCATCTTGGATCGCTGAGGGGATGACAGTTGTGGATACTGAGGTTGGTATTTGTCGCAGGATTGAGCTTGCCCTGCGAGGTGAGATCATGTTGTTGTTCTTACGGTACATTGAGGGAGTTGTAGTACGAGGTGATGTCACTGATTGGTTGATGATTGGAGCTTTACAAGGGTGGTAAAGCTTGGTGGTGACAGTTTGGCTAGTAGTGTCAGCATGGACTGAAAAGTGAGATTTGGTGACTCTCGATGAGAGCGGAGGTCAGGGCACATAAGCGATTAAGAGGAATCGTCAAGACTGAAGGAGTCAGCTTATTGATGACATTGTCAATTCCAGGTGATCAATTTCACTCGAGGTGGTCGAGTGCAGTCAGTACGACGTGAGTCTGTGATGGGACGTCTGGGTGTAGACGAGTTCTGCGTTGGTTAGTGGGTGTACATGTGTACACATATGGTGAAACCAATTGTTTTCCACGAGGCGGATGCGGAATAACGATAGTTGGAATTTTGGGGACGAAATTCTTTAAGGAGGGAAGGTTGTAATGACCCGTCCCGAGTGTCGGGATTGAATATTAATTAATTATAGTTTGGAATGACTAATCTGGGATTAGTGGAGTGAAATCGGACGAAATGTGCAAAATGAAGATTTTGTCCTGAGCGTGGGCAAAATGTTGACTTTTAGTTCGGGTGGTCAAATGGACTTTGACTGATGATTGTGACGTAGTTTGGGATGTCATGAGTTCATAGACAGGTGGCACGTTCGATTTCGACATTCGAGGAAAAAGTTATGACGTTCGGAAGTTGAGGGGTATTTTGGTAATTTGGCTGAAAAGGGGCCAAATGTTGAATTTTGACCCTGGAAGTCCAATGGACGAGGGCCAAGGACCGTTACGTAGGTCTTGTCGATACGAATCCAACGACAGGCGGCACGTCAAAAACGGAGTTCGGATGCGACGGTTACGGGTCACGGAAGTCTAGGGGCAAAATGGTAATTTGTCGAACGAAGGGCAAAATGGTCTTTTAACATTGATTCTTGTTGCCAGACAGTGACATCTGTCACTTTGTCTTCTTCTTGCCCCAGAGAACATGGAAACGGGTATTAAGGAAAACATAATTATGCTACTTTGGACATTAACCCCTAAATTATGGCTTGACCTCATCATTTTGTCCAAATTGATCCGTGATAAACCATTGTCTCAGCTCCATTGTGTAATTGAGAGCTTAAGGAACCGAATTGAGAGAAATGAACTCGAGGGACTGAGAGTAACTGGTTTTACAGCGCTCGAAAAATCTTGAAAACTGGGGGAATTTCGAATTCGAAATTGTGAGCGGTCAGGATCACAATTGAGGCCTGATTAAGACTTCTGGGATCCAAACGAAACTCCCTGCAACAAAAAAGAAGAGAAATCGTGTCGAATTGGGGAAGAACAGAAGCTTCCATGACTGCTTAAAATCGAGCTTGGGTTCTACTAGCTTAAGGTAAGGAATTATCAAATTGATCTTGTAAAAACGTTCCTTACACTCTCACGATACTCACTGTATGAATTAATTTGAAAATCAGGGACGAAATCAGCAAACCCGAATAGAAAACCCGTTGAAGGTTGATCGTGAGTTGTGAAGATTTAGACCCTATTTGTGGAAATTAAACTTACAGAACTTGAGTTCAGTTGGATTAGATGGGATCAGTTGAAAGAATGGATTGATTTGAGGTCGAATTGAGTGAGATTGAATCGGGTTCTATCGCGGGGTTTCCAACCCATTTATCATACTAACGGGCGAAGATGAAGCACTGTAGCATTACTGTGCTACGCGCGTGGCTTTCACGCGCAGCCGCTTGCAGCGGCGCGTGGGGGCGCGTGAGTGAGAATCCCGAGGTGCGTTCAACATGACTTTTGTCCCATTTAGTGTAAAGAACATTTTGACACTGGTTTCGAGGAAATCGGATATCGTTTCGCTAATGTTCCGCGTATCCGAAGTTTTGTTTTAGGTTTAAAATACGTATTTAAATTCCAGGAAAATTGGGGAAAATTATATGAAGTATTTTGAGATGTTAGTAACCCTTTATAATGATTTTGGATAGGAATTGTGATTTCCAGAATTTACGGGAAAACGTGCAGCTCGCCTTCGGGATGGAAGTGTTTACCCCGAAGAGGTCACGTAGCACGGTCTTTGTCGTGCAGCCGAGGGAGGCTTGACTCAGACCAGAGATGTGCTGAATATATATATGGATCGGTAAGTGATGTGTTCACGAGATCCGGATTGCCGACTGGTGATGTGTTCACAGCGGCGGATGCTCGGATTTTGAGCGGTCCTTGAGCCTATTGATTTACACGCGTTGCAGGGATAAACGTGACTCTAAGCAACAGGATATGGAAATAAGTCTCGTGGTTTGATGGAAAATGCTTTTGAGAAAACCGTGGTTTTAAATATAAAATGATTTAAGGAAAGTGTGAGTTTATTGAGATTTAAATTGATTTGATGAAAATGAGTTTCAAGGAAAATGTGGACATGGAATTTAGAAACATGTTGTTTGTGATTACGTACCGGTTTTGAGTACGGGTTTTTGGTCTTTGTGGCCAGGTGATGGTGTTCACATGTTTTGGCCTGAGAGCCGGGATTTGCTGTTTTATAACTTGAACTGATTTGGTGAACATGAGTTTTACCGACCTTGGGAAAATATGTTTAGATTTTATCGGTCCACTGTTCATACTTGAATGATTTCATACTATTACTCATGTTTTACGATATGCATGCACGTTTGTGAAAACTGGAGGGTAAGATTGTATTTTGGCAAATGTTTTTAATAGAGGTCATTTTTGTCCACTCACACATTTTCTGTTTTAATGACCCTTCAGGTCGCAGCGCGATGATCAAGGCTATTCGAGAGGTGGAGGTATGAGTGGGCACAGGCGCAAATATCCCTTGTCTGGCAGGTGCTGAAGGGTAGTTTCGGACCTTCAGTTGACTTGTCAGACGGGAGCAGGACCGGGCACGGTTATCTATGTCCTTCGGGGACGGGTCCTGTCATATATAGATACTTATATGTATGATTTAACTGTGTCTATACATTTCACCTTAAATGCATGCATGTTTATTAAAACAGAGGGTCGGATTATATATATTTTCAAAAAGTGTTATAACTCATTTATTTTTGGTCCACTCACACTTTGACTGTTTTCGTGACCCTCTAGGCGGTGATACTGAGTAGGGACTGACTCCGAGGCTGAGCCATAATTAGCACTGTTGCGTTTTATTCACCCTACGGGGTAGGTGTTTGTATTTGTATTATTAACACGAACCTAATGCTTTCGTCCCTTGTCTGACATTACTATTGTATTTAAAAACACCGGTGTGTATTTTGGAACCCTAATAAAGGTATTTGTGGTAATTTAACCCTAGTAAGGGTAGTTGTGGTACTTTGTATTACACGTTAGATGGGAGCAGGCCTTGCCCCCGGTGGTCCCCAGGGGGGATAAGGGCGTGTCCGACCCGACCCTCCTCGGTTAGGACCCAACTCTAGCACGATATTGTCCACTTTGGGCCTCCTCACCCTCATGATTTTGTTTTTGGGAGCTCACGGTGCAACTTCCCAGGGGGTCACCCATCATGGAATTGCACCAGCCTCAACTCGCTTAACTTTAGAGTTCCAACCAAACTCAAACTGTAATGACCGGTCCCGAATTCCGAGATTAGATTAGTGACTAATGAAGTATTAGTGAGTTTCATCGGTGATTAGTTGAGCGAAATCGGACGGACGGTGTAAAATGACTGGTTTGCCTCTAGTCGTGGGTAAAATGTTGACTTTTGACTCGGGGAGTCAAACGTACGAGGGCCGATGACCATGACGTAGTTCCGGAAGTCACCAGTCCATAGACAGGCAGCACGTCGAAAACGGACGTCGAACTGAAAAGTTATGGTCACGGGATTGAAATCGGGGATTTACGGCTAGGGATTCGATTAAAATAATATTAAAATATGATTGGGGATTAGCTAATTATGGGGCCCTCATCCAATTGGTGACTTTTTCCTTAAAAAAGGGATCTTGAATCTGATTGGTCCATTTGAAAATTAATTAATTATTCTTCACCCATTCTCTCTCCTTCCCGAGACCATCTTCTTCGTTTTCTTCTGCAAACATGAACCCCAACCTAGCCTTAACCCATCCAAAACCTCACCCATTGTTTCTGGGAGGTAAATGAAAGTGAGAGAGGGAGATAGGACGAATCGAATGGTGGCAACGGTGAAGGACGTCATGGACGGTGGCCGGAGAACCCAAAAATGGTGAGTTTTGGTTAGAATTTTGGATTTTAGTTTGTGGTGTTTGTCGTTTGATTCTAATGGTTAGGAAGTGTTCTTGGAGGTTGTTTGATTCGAATGGGACCAGAACCAAGGCTGGAGGTGGCGGGAGACGATGGCGGAGGACGGTTGCCGGTTGGCCGGTTTTGCTTCGATCGGGGAAGTGAGTCAATGGCCTCCTTTCTATGTTTTTAGTAGTTGAATCAATTGCAAATGATGGGATAAAGGTTTCGAAATTAAAAAGGATGGAAATGGATCAAAAATGAGGGAGGAATGTTGATGGACCGGTCATGCCGGTCCAGTCCGGTCGAGAACCAGTGAACCGATTTAGACCTAGTTTGCTGGAGGTAGGGGATGACACTGTGCAGTGCGCGCGGCTTTCATGTAACGACCCGTCCCAAATTCTGGGATTAGATTAGTGACTAATCAAGGAGTAGTGAGGTTAAACGGTGATTAGTTGACCAAAATCGACCGGACAGTGTAAAATGACCGTTTTGCCCCTAGGCGTGGGCAAAATGTTGACTTTTGACCCGGGAGGTCCGATGGCTGAGGGCCGAGAACGGTTACGTAGATCGGGTACATACGAATCCATAGACAAGCAGCACGTCAAAATCGGAGGTCCGACGGAAAAGTTATGGTCACGGGAGCGAAATTGGGAATTTACATCTCGGAATTCGAATATAATATTAATTTAATTGGATTGGGCAGATATTTTATGTGGGGCCCTTGGATGAGTGACAAGTGTCACTCATCCCATTGGTGGATAACCCTAAAATGTGGATCTAGATCTGATTGGGGGCTTGGAATTAATTAATTAATTAAAAATCAAAAACTTTCTCTTCTCTCTCTCTCCCCGCGGGTTCTCTTTCATTTATCTCTAACAAACATGACATAACCACACCTACACAGCCTTCAATCCTTAACCAATGGAATTGGACATTGAACGTAGATGAGAGAGTGAAGGAAGGCAGGTCGAATGGTGTTTACATTGACAACCGTCATGGACGGTGGCCAGCGTTGCCATGAGAGGTAAGGTTCAAGTTTTAATTTTAAAGATTGGGCTCGGTTGGTTGTCGAATGAATTTGATGATTGGGGGATGTTCCTGGAGTTTCTAGGAGAAGAATGGGCTTGAATTGGTAGCCAAGGTGGCCGGAATCCTGGAAAACCGACGACGCTTGGGTGGCCGTTTCAAAGAAGAAATCCAAGGTATAATTTTGAGACTCGTTTTTCCTATTTAAAAATCCTAAAAAGATTAGTAATGTTTAGAGGATAGTTTAGGAATGAAAATGGAAGAAATTGGACCGAAAACACGAGGGATAAAGGCCCGAACCGGCCACCCTGGTCCAGTTGGACTATCTAGACCGGTCTGCTGAAGCTTAGTGATGATGAATAGTTCCAGGCGCATAGGTTTCACGCGCAAGGGCTTTAGGGCGTGCGTGAAGGGCTTTTTGGGGAGACTTTCAACACGTGAAATCATCTACTCGATGTAACAAGCATTTGGGGACTGGTTTCGTGTCAATCGGATATCGTTTTGATATGTTTCGAGGTGTCCGAAAGTTTAGGATCGATTTTAAAAATTGTTAAAAATTCGAGAAAATTACGGGACTTTAATAGGAGGTTAAGGAAGAGGTTAGTAACCCTCTAGTGTGATTTGGACAGGTTTGGAAGTCCCGGTGATAGTAATGGGGCCCAGGAGGGCTTTTAGCACGCGTATCGAGGGGGCAACGTAGGATGGTCTGTGAGTGGACTTCGTTTTCTAAACTGTGATTCATGCATAACTGTTTTATGTGTTTTACATACATGATTTCTATGATAATGATTGTGGCACTGTTGGATTATATGATTGCACGTATTTTGAGGTAAACCCGTATTTACACGTATTTCGAGGTTTACTAGTTTATACTATTGCTATGTGAATGTGAATTCAATAATGATTATGTGGCATGGTTTTGGTTTTGGAAAGATGAACTCGGGCATGAGACCCATTTTAATTATGTGATCGGGCTAGGGGCCTAGTTGGTTTACGAAATCGGGCTGAGTCCCTTTGCAGTTATGTGATCGGGCTGGGGGCCCAGTGTAACAACCCGTCCCGAGAGCCGGGATTAAGTTAGTGTTTAAGGTGGGATTATTGAGGTTAAGCAGTGGGTAGGTGGTCCCGATGGGTCATTGTCGTAGAATGACGATTTTGCCCCTGGTTCGGGCAAATAGTCGACTTTTAGTTGGGAGGTCGATTGAGTGTTGACCGGCGACTAGGACGTAGTTTAGGATGTCACGAATCCAGAGGCAGGCGGCACGCCTGATTCCGACATCCGAGGAGGAAGTTGTGATGTTCGGAAGGTCGAGGGTATTATCGTAATTTTGGTAAAATAGGGGGAAAAGTTGACTTTTTGAAGAATCGAGTTTTGGGTAGGTTGACCTAGGATGGTTAGATAGATTTCGTCGTCCTGAGTTCGTTGACAGGCGGCACGTATTCATCGGACTTACGAGGCGAAGGTTACGGGTCTAGGAAGTTTCGGTAAAACCGTAAAAATGTGTAAAACTTGAGGGTATTTTGGTCTTTTTGGTTTCTGGGGATCTGTGCAGAGAGAAGCGAGATGGACGGCTGGGGTTTAAGCAGGTGGTATAAGGATGGCTTGGATTGTGACACATGGCAAAGGTGTAGTGGGTTCTGGGGGGTTCTTCTGTGTGTGTGCGGTCCTAAATAATTGGGTGAGCCCGTGTGTGTGTGTGGTTCTTCGACAAACACAGAGAACAGAGGGTGAGAGTTTGAGATCAATTGATCGATCTGGGTGCAAGGGTGAGTAAATAGGGAGTTGTGAGAGTGATAGTGAGGCAAGGCGGAGCTGGTGGCCGTGAATTGGTGGTGCAATCGTGCACGGCGGCACGGCGGAGGTGTGGAGAAATTTTGGGGGAAACAGGGAGTTTGTGAGGTTGAGGTGATGGCTACGCCGTGAGGCGAGGCAAACCAAGGCAAGGGGAGGCTGAGGAGACTGCAAGGAGTCCAACGACCACAGTGGTAGGCGGCGGTGCGCACGGCGGAGCTACAATAGAAAGGTAAGGCTTATTTGCTCTGTTTTGCCGTGAAACTTCAGTTGGAAAGTCGTGGGTCTGGGCTGAGAGTCGAGAGGATTGGAGGTCGGGGTAGTTTTCAGGGAGGTCCTAGGTGTCGACTGGGATGGTCGCCGTGACGGGGGTGTCCACGGCGGAGCTCGGGCAATGATGAGCACTCTGATGCTCTGTTTGGCCGTGGAATTCAAACGATGAGTCGACGAGCTTGGGGGTGAGTCGAGGGTAACAGAGGTTTGGTCTAGGTTCAGTGAGGTCTTAGGGACCGTCTGGTGTCACCACCGTGACGGGAGGTGACCGGAGTTGAGGAGTCGTGAAACAGGGGGACATTTAGCCGTCTGGTTTTGAGGTTAGTCGACGGGCTAGGGACAGTGTCGAGGTGAACGGAGTTGGGGAATCGATAGGGGTGATCTGGACGAAACTGTGGGTGAAAAGAGGGGTTGAATTGGTGGCCGGACGGCGGAGATCAATTCTCGCCAGTCCAAGCCACGGCGGCCAGTTCAGTACAGTGCGGGAGGTTGAAGATGGTACTGTAGCTGGCGCGTGGGGCCACGCGCAGCCACTTTGGGCGGCGCGTGGGGGCGCGTGCGGCGGCGTATGGAGAAGCGATCAACATGGATTTTGGTCTAGAAGTTATGGTGAGTTCAATGGAGTTGGTTTCGGGTCAATCGGAAGTCGTTTGAGTTTAGTTCCGCGAGGGTGAATGTTTAGGGTCCCGGGTTTTAAGTCTTTGGTTCGGGGAAGTTTAAGGAAATTAGGTAGTTGTTTTGTAGACGTCTTAGTGACATACTTTGACGGTGTTTGACAGGATCGGGATTTCCCGAGGAAGCCGAGGAACGTGCGGGACGTTCGGGACGCGAGTAGGGCTCAGTACAGTGAGTGGACCCCTTTCTTTAAACTCGAGCATGCATAACTGTTTTCTATAACTGTTTTATGGTTTTGATTATGATTCTATGTTTATCGAATATGTTTTGGTTGGTTTTACATTATTACACGTTTTTCGAGGAAATCGGTTTTTAGCACGTTTTACGAGGAATGGTTGGTTTCTGAAATTGATGCCATGATTTTGGGATTTCAAATGATAAGTGATTTTCAATGGTTATAAATGGATTTAAGACATGATTTAAGGATTAAGGTTTTTGGTTTTAGAATCGGACTTCGGAAAGCGGAATTTGGTTTTAAAGTTGAAAAGTGAAATTCCGGATTTGGGTTCGGAATGACGGTTCTGGATGCCGGAAGGGCATCAGACCAGTGATTTCGGATTCGGGTTTGAATATGGTTTTCAAATGGTTTTGGGATTGGATTTGCTGGATCTGGATATTGGGTTTAAAGACCCGGATATATGTGACGGGGGACCGGCCGGATTGGGTTTAAAGACCCGGATTGAGTTTAAAGACTCGGGAGTTTAAAGACTCGGATATATTGATTTTCCCCCGTAGGCCTTGAGTTTAAAGACTCAGGAGTTTAAAGACTCGGATATGATTAAGGCCTGGATTGAGTTTAAAGACTCGGGAGTTTAAAGACTCGGATAGGTCCAGCAGGTTTGATCGGAAAATGATGATTTGATAATGAACTATGATTTCTCTATCCGCTTGATAGTGTATCTGTTCTTATGGTATTTTATAGTGTTTCTATTTCTTATGATGTTTTGATGATTGGATTATAACTGTAGTAATAACTATGGTTATGCATGTGGTTTTCTAAACGGAGGGTTAAACTCGGTTTTTGATAAATGGTTTTTAGAACTTCTCTTTTGTACTTTTTGGTCCACTCACACTTTCTGTTTTAAATTGCCCTCCAGGTTGTGGAGCGAGCGCGGGGTCTTGACGTCGAGGCAGTGTCCGAGGCATAGAAGTGACGTGAGGGATTCCGGAATAGTGTAAAGGCTTTTTTGTGCGTGTACTTTATCGTTTTTTTTTGTTCCTTGTGTTTCCTACTATGCTCTGTAAACTTTAACTTTGGGACATTTTGTTAATTACTCCTGCGTCTGACTGGGTTTGAGTGAGTTTTACTGGGGTGTTGCGTGTCGGGGAGTCAGACGGGAGCGGGATTGACCTCGGGTTTCGGGGTGGAACCGGGGTGGGTCCTGACACCCAGTGGTTTACAAATCGGGCATGAGGCCCAGTTGAGTTTTATAAATATGATTTCGGGTATGGGACCCTATGTTTCATAAACCTGATTTCGGGTCAGGGACCCTAAATAGATTTGTGATGTTTTATGGAGATTTCGGACAGGGCCCATTGAGATGTTTTGAAATGACTTTGTAAAACTGTTTTCCATATACCATCTTGATACGAGGATATGTGATGGTCTCCTCCAGTTGTCTGGGACACTGGGGAAGTCACGGTACATTGCCTGCGAGGGGTCATTACACGGAGCTACTTGATCCTGAGAGACTCTAGGTAGCACGAGTTGCTTATTACCGTGAGATATGACGTATGGGACGTCAAGCGTCTGGAACGCTAGGCATCTGGGATACCGAAGATGGTTATGTGGTAAATATGGACTATTGGATCTATGAAATGGTTTTTCAGTTGGATTCGTGTTTATGGGTTTGGGTAGTGGCCCACTTGGTTTTGGATTTTCGGTTTTTGGGCTAAGGCCCTAATGGCTTATTTAAGTAAATGTTTTGATTACTGATTTTCGATGCATGCATACTTTTTGGTGAAGGGCATAAATATCTTTATGAAATGTGTTTTTATGAACTTGTTGATTTTCATCCACTCACAGTTTTGAATGGTTTTATTGCCCTTCAAGTTGATCACGAATGAGGGCTGTAGCAGAGACCGAGACATCGCACTCCTCCACCGATCCTGGCGCTCTCTGGGAGTCCCGTATGGGCTGAGGTACGTATTATCCCTTGTCTGACACTTCGTGTCATTTGCGAGCATGACGCATCCCACGTTAATCCCAAGGGAATTGGATGGGTCGTGTCATTTCACGCGCAGCCCCTTTGGGCGGCGCGTGGGGGCACGTGAGGGGTCTTTTGGGGATGACTTCAACATGACTTTTAATTTATACGATGTAACGAACATTTTGGGACTGGTTTCGTGTCGACCGAACATCGTCTCGATATAGTTCGGGGTGTTTGAAGGTTTAGGATCGAGTTTAAAAAAAGTTAAAATTTTGGAAAAATTACGGGGCTTCAATGAGAGGTTAATAAGGTAGTTAGTAACCCTCTAGTATTATTTGGACAGGTTTGGGAGTCCCGGTGACGGTGATTAACCCGTGGAGGCTTATGGTACGCAAATCGAGGCGGCAGCGTAGGATGATCTGTAAGTGGACCTTGATTTCTAAACTGTGATGCATGCATAAATTTTTTATATGTTTTACAGATGTGATTCTATGTTGATGATTTGGATATTAGTGATTTACATAATTTCACGTATTTCGAGGCGATTTACGTATTTGCATGTAAATCGAGGTTTAAGATTTTGCACTGATTATACGTGCTTATGGTTTCGAAAATGGTTTAATGAAATGGTTTTGGATTTGAAAAGGTAAACTCAGGCATGAGACCCATTTGTTTTGGAAACTCTCGGACTCGAAGTCCATTTTAGTCACTTTATCGGGCTAGGGGCCTAATTGGTTCTTGAACTGATTTCAGATTTGAAAATATGGAATCGGGCACGAGACTCATTTGATTTACAAACTCTTGGAATTGAAGTCCATTTGATTTAACAAGGCATCGAGCCGGAGGCCCAGTTGGTTTACGTATCGGGCCCGAGGCCCTGTTGGTTTCCGAATTGGGCCCGAAGCCCAGTTGATTTGTGTATTGGGCTCGAGGCCCAGTTGATTTACGAATCGGGCTCGAGGCCCAGTTAGGTTACAAAATAGGGCACGAGGCCCATTTGGTTTACGAAATCGAGCACGAGGCCCATTTGATTTACGAAATCGGGCATGAGGCCCAGTTGGATTACGAATTTGGCCGGAGGCCCAGTTGGTTTATTAATTCGGGCTTGGGGCCCAATTATGGTTTACAATTTTGATTTCAGGTAGGGGACCTATAAATGGATTTATGGTTCATGACGATTTATAGGGACCGGGTATGAACCCTTGAAAGGTTTTGAGAATGATTTCAAAATGGTTTTTTATATACCATCCTTATATATTTATGGATTGTCTCCTCCGGGGAGGGTCGTTGGCCTGGGCAGACCCTGTAGTAGTCACGGAGCACTAACTGAGTGGAGTCGCTCCCGTTGGGTACCTTACTCTCAGGAAGGCTATCATGGATTATAACCCCCAGGGAGGGTCATTGATCTGCGGACATTGACCTGGGTGGACCCTGGGGAGACTTGGGATTTGAGACCCCAGGTAGCACGCTCGTAGCTTTAGAAACCGTGACAGGATTTGTTATATGATATATGATAAACATGATTTCTAGGATTTTCGAAATTGTGTTTTGGGAATAATAAATGGATTTGGGATGAGTTCCCACATGTGGTTGCTATATTATGGATTTGTATAAATGGATTTGGGCAGGGGCCCGTATGATTTGGATTTACGGAATTTGGGGCTGAGACCCTAATAATGGTTATTTGGATAAATGGTTTTTGTATGCATGCATGCTTTTAAGTGAAGAGCATAAAGGTCTTTATGAAATGTGTTTTATTGAAGTTATTTATTTTCGTCCACTCACAGTATTTTCTGGTTTTTAATGCCCTTCAGGATGATTACGGATGCGGACTGTAGTAGAGACCGAGACATCACACTCATCCACCGAATCCTGGTGTGCTCTGGAAGCTGGTCGAGCTAAAGGTTTTAATTTATCCCTTGTCTGACACTTCGTGTCGTGAAGTCAGATGGGATCACGACACATCCCGTTTTAATCCCGGGGGGATTGGGATGGGTTGTGTCACAAAGCCACTGAGCTCCCAAAAGGCCTCGTATAGATCAGAGTTGCGCAGCGACCCACTTTATCTAACATGATATTGTCCCTTCTGGGCCGCAGGACACACCAGCTCAGCCTAGGGGCCGCATGACACACCAGCTTAGCCCTGCAAGGTTTTGTTCCCAAGAGCTCACGGTGCAACTTCCTATTGGGTCACCCATCATAGGATTACACGAACCTCCACTCGCTTAACATTGGAGTTCCCTCGGATCCAAAACCGGTGAGCTCCTAAGAGGCCTCGTGTTAGATAGGTGTATGCCTACATCTTTAAGGCACACCACTATTCCCTTCCCAAACCATTCCCCTTGCAGGAATGTGAGATCGTTCACCGTTCCCTCCAGGACACGGATCTTACAAACCATGCCCCCAAGGCACGCGTCCTCACATTAGCGAAGTATAGCCCAAGTAATCATTTGGATGTTGCAATGTGTCCTGAAGTATAGAATAAGGGGTGATGATTCGTTTGGAGAATACATCTGTAATGTTTCTGCTGGAGAAGCTGGCGGACTAGATGGTGTGGACCACAACGGTTGACGGTGCTGATTGACAACTCATGCAAGGAGATCGACTCGGGAGAACCTGGTCGGTAGTGACTTGTCGTTGGTCGAAAATGACTTATCTCTAGTTAGCAGTGACTTGTCGACGGTTAGTTGGCACTAATCTATCGTTGGTTTATCGACATTGACATTTTATTGGTGATTTTTGTCTTCCTTCTAGTGGTTGATCGGACTGATATAAACAGACTTATTGCATGTTAAATTTAGGGTGGATGTGAGTAAGCTAGCCCTCACCAAAAAACTAAATTTTTTGGCAAGATTTCCAAAGTTCAGCCACCGTGAGCGGTGGCAGTCTAGTCGTCATCTCCGGCGAGACTCTAGCGACCGATTAACCAACATCAGGTCAGCTAATATCATTAGAGTTGAAAAAATAGGCAAAAGATCTAATGGAATCATAACTACCCTTAACGCCGTCAATACTAACGAAATATTCTGATTTAGTTAGAATATTCCATTAGAGCTGACACAATACATCATTGAGAATGGTTTGGTTCATGAGACGCGCGTGGGGTGCATTAGCAGGGTCTGCGATCTCCGACCAACGCGTGGCAGCACATGGGCTATTTTCAAAATTTCTGCAATTTCTTGGAAGAGTGTGGGTCAGTTTTCCGATTTTTTGATCTATTTGAAGTCATTTGAGCACTGTTTTGGGCAACCCTAGATGGGTTTTTCTTCGATGGGAAGTATTTAGTAACCTGTATGGATGTTTTCGATAGGATTGTATCGGCTTGGAACTTGTGTTGATTTGGTATGTCGGGTGATTTCGGCTCCCTGGCTACTTTGTGAATGGGCTTCTTTCTCAAACTTGGTTTTTATAGAAACCTTTTACTTGCACATTTTTACGATGATTATTTTACATACTCCCCGAGCATACTTTGGTTGATTATACTACTTGATTTGGCATGATTACTTTTGAGCATGTTTTGTGTGACTACTAGTAGGTTGATTTCCGAGCATAACTTTCTAATTGAGTTTATAGATATATCTATATATATATATGGGCATTGTTTTATCGATGATGGTCACTATATTACCAAGCATGACTCATTTTTTATTGATTGTGTTGAAAGATATTCCCATAATGCTTATTTATGACTATAACTAGAGTATGATAACCTGGATGGCTATCCAGAGATACAAATTTTGAGTTGAGATGTTAGTTGTATACCCATCTAGGAGTCACAAGTATCTCAAGTACCCTCTGATTGGTCACAGATCATCCTCCACATGATCAATCACCCGCACTCGCTGGAATATTAATTAAATAGCATCAGCTTATCCCCGAGCTTTAGGGGACAAGACGTGATGGTGCATAGCACCCAACCTTCACGTGGTCAAGGTACACAAGCGAATTATAGATACTTAGCCTATCATGCGTACATTAGTTGAGCAAATCAAGAGCATGTTTAGTAGTTTATACATTGTATATTTATATGTCTAGATAAGTTTTGTGACTGCTTATTATCTTATTATTACTTCCTGTAAAACGTGCATGTTTTCTACTATGAGTATTTTTCAAAACTCAGAGTTAAAGTATGTTTTTTAAACTTGTGGTTTTACATTGAAATGCTTGTAAAGTCCACTTACCCTTCTATCTTTATACCTGTAACGACTCGAACATTCATAAAAAATATTTTAATACAAAATGACCATTTTTCCCCTGAAGGGGGAAAAGTTGACTTTTGACCCGGGAGATATTTAGGACTTTGACCAATGACCATGAGACTGGAGTTATGCTTGGAATGGATGATCAGGGAGCATTGTTAGCCAGCTTTCATGTACGACTTGTGCTGGTGGATCTGATCATTGAATTCCAGGATCTGAAACTATGTATTTACATGATTGAGGTTGAAGCAAGCGAGAGACAAGACTTTTCCATCCGAGGTGATGGAGTTTGGGTGATCGTGGATTGATTGACCAAGTCAGCTCATTTCTTACCGATACGTGAGACGTACAAGCCAACCTTACTGGCTCAACTGTTCGTGAATGAGATCATTCGACTTCATGGTATGCCAGAGTCGATAGTTTCTGACCGAGATCCGTGTTTTACTTCCAGATTCTGGCGGAGTTTGTAGAATGCCTTGGGTACAAACCTACACTTTAGTACAACTTTCCACCCACAGACTGATGGACAGTCCGAGAGGACTATACAGACCTTGGAGGACATGATGAGGGCATGTGTGTTGCAGTTCCAGGATTTGTGCGATACTCATTTGCCTTTGATGGAGTTCGCATACAATAACAGTTATCATGCGAGTATTGAGATGGCACCCTACGAGGCACTGTATGGTCGATAGTGTAGGACACATATTTGTTGGATGGAGGTAGGAGAGCGAACAGCAGTGGGGCCGGATTTAATGGATATGACCCAGGAGACCGTCCAAATCATCAATGAAAGGTTGAAAGTAGTTTAGGATTGCTAGAAGAGCTATGCAGATCGACGAATTCGGGACTTGGAGTTTGCAGTTGGGGATTTTGTGTTCCTAAAGTTATCTCCGTGGAAGGGAATCATTCTTTTTGGCTGACGTGGGAAGTTGAGTCCCCGTTACATTGGACCGTACAAGATCACATACATGATTGGTTCCGTGGCATATCGGTTGGCGTTACCTCCAGAACTTGCCAGAGTACACGACGTGTTTCATGTATCTATGCTTCGGAAGTATCTACGGGATGAATCACATGCTTTAATGGAACAACCGTTAGAACTGAGGACTGATCTGAGCTTCGAAGAACAACCAGTGCACATGTCAGGACCCGTCCCAAATCCCCTGGGATTAACGTGGGACGCGCCTGATCCCGTCTGACACGAAGTATCTGACCGTGGAAAATTCCGTCTCTAGCCCTCACTGGGCTTCCAGAGTACGCCAGGATCGTAGGAGGAGGAGTGTGATGTCTCGTCTCTGCTACAGCCCGCATCCGTGATCAACCTGAAGGGCGTTAAAACATCAAAAGTCGTGAGTGAACAAAATAATATTTTAATAAAACATTTTCACAAAAAGACATTTATGCCCTTCATTAAAAGCATATGCATGCATTTAAAAACCGTTTATCAAAACGTTCATAAAACCATTTGTCAAACATTCTCAAAACCTTTCCAGGGTTCATGCTTGGTTCTCATAAACCGTCATGACCCATAAAAACCTTTCAAGGGTTCATGCCTGGTTCCCATAAACCGTTATGACCCATAAAAACCATTTAAGGGTTCATGCCCG
Source organism: Prinsepia uniflora (assembly GCA_032719365.1). NCBI lineage: Eukaryota > Viridiplantae > Streptophyta > Magnoliopsida > Rosales > Rosaceae > Prinsepia > Prinsepia uniflora. The sequence continues at coordinate 39,060,989 of CM064867.1, forward strand.
GTTCCCATAAACCGCCATGTCCCATAAAATCCATTTATGGGTCCCCGACCCGAAATCACAAAAACCTGTAAATCCATACATGTGGGAACTCAGTCCAAATCAACATACGTGGGTCTCAGCCCAAAACCATTCACAGTGAAATACCAAAACATACAAATCACTTTCTGTAAACCACATACGTATAACCCATCCGCGGCACTTCCGAGAAGATGCCAACTCGGGGCACACAGCCCCTAGGGAACACATCCTCGATATGTGTCACGATATCATCTCTATACTAGTGTGCACACTACTCGGGGTCTCACTTCAAGTCTTCTCCCAAGAATTCTCCATCTAGGAGGCTCTATCTTCGGACCTAGTCCGATCATCTCTCCAGAATCTGGTCCGGGACCACATCGTAAATCATAACTTCCACTCCTGGAACGGAATCCCTATGGGGATACCCATTCTGGTCTGTGGATCGTGACTCTCCAGGTCGACATCTGGAGGAGACCATATAAATCATATGGGGGGTTCATAATCGTTTTCAAAACTCTTTCTTTCTTTCTCAAAACATTTCTCAACTGGGTCTCATACCCGATTCATCAACAGGATTCCTCGAATCCGATTCAAATCCATTTCACAGGCCTCGGCCTATATCCTTAGTTCAACAAGGTCTCATGCCCGAATACTCATTTCATAAACCGAACTGGGACTCAAGCCCGATTTCACAATCAACTGGGCCTCAAGCCCGATACCACAGCTAACTGGGCCCTAGCCCCGAAACCACAAATCAACAGGGCCTCAAGCCCGATTTCACAACCAATAGGGCCTCAAGACCAATACTATAGTCAAATGGGCCTCAAGCTCAATATTACAGCCAACTGGGCCTTAAGCCCGAACTTGTTTGTAAACCAACGGGACCTTCAATCCGATCGTATATCTCAAATGCACCCTTGGTCCGATTTCTCGTCAAATCAAATGGACTCCAAGTCCGAGAGTTTGTAAATCAAATGGGTCTCGTGCCCGATTTCATATTTCTAAAGCCAAAACTAATTCATGAAACCCTCATTGAAAACCTAGCACATATAAGCATCGTATAAAATCGTAAATCTCGAAATACATGCAAATACGTAAATCCTAGGCTACCACAAAAAAATGCACTCATGGCATCAAAAAAACATATTCTAAAACAATTATAAACATTTATGCATGCATCAAATTCATATACAAGTCCACTCACAGACCGTCCGAAGCCGCGCCTCGATACGCGTGCCATAAGCCTCTCCTGGACCAATCGTCTCCTCTGGGATTCCTGAACCTATCCAAATTAATTTAGAGGGTTACTAACTACTTATATAACCCCTTACTAAAGCCTCGTAATTTTTCAGAATTTCTAACTATTTTTAAACCCGAACCTAAACGTTCGGACAGCTCGAACTATATGGAAACGATGTCCGATTGACACGAAACTAGTCCCAAAATGTTCGTTACATTGAATAAATGATTTCACGTGTTGAACACTTCCCCAAAGGAAGGCTCACGCGCCCTCACGCGTCCAAGGAAGGTCCTGCACGTGGGCCTTATGCGCCAGACTGTTCATCTTCTTCCTTGTCCGAACCAGCCGGTCCGGTCCAGCCTGTGCAGCCGGTCTAACTGGACTGGGGTGACGGATCCAGGGCTTTACACTCTTCATTTTTTGTCCAATCTTCTCCTTTTTATCCTAATCTTCCTATTTTGATGTTTCCTATCCATTTCAATCATCAAACCTAATCAAAACACCCTAAATCCTATCCATGTTCAAAAGGCCTCACGGCTTCTGTTTTCCCGGCCACCCACAGGGCCTCCTCAGCCGTGAACCGCCCTTAAAAGCCTCTTAAACCCCCCCCCCCCCCCCCCCCCCCTCCCCCTAGCAACTCACTAATCATTATCCAAACATCCAAAACAAACCATAATGTGTAAATCGGAATAGATGGGAAAAATGGATAAACCGAGTACCTTCTCGGGTTTGGGTCTTAGCCGTGCACGGCGGTGCCAACCTGGCTGGCCACCACCTTCATCTTGTCCTCTCTTCCTTCCCTTGGTCTCAGTCATGGCCATAAGGGAGATTGATTTGGGTTTGGGGTGGAAGGGAGATCGGGTTTGGGGTTTGGAAATGAAGAAAAATGATCGATGAAGAAAGGGGAGGATATGCATGAATGGGAACTGATGGCCAGTGGATGAGTGACACTTGTCACTCATCCATTGGTTCAGTGACAAATATCTGGGCCCCACTTAAATCCAAAAGCATCTGTTTCGTAATTCGTGCAATAGTGCGTTTGTACTTCCGTGAACCATAACTTTTTCGTCCAACATCCAAATTCGACGTGCCACCTGTCTACGAATTCGTATCGTCTTGATCTACATAAAGGTCCTCGGCCCTCGACTAACGGACCTCTCGGGTCAAAAGTCAACTATTTGCTCCTATTCAACCAAATTACCAAAATGCCCCCGCACTTCCAAAAATCATAACTTCTTCCTCGAACGTCGGAATCGGGCATGCCACCTGTCTATGAACTCGTGACGTCCCGAACTACGTTACAATCATTGGCCAAAGTCCATTTGACCGCCTGAACGAAAAGTCAACGATTCGCCCATTCTAGGGGCAAAATCGTCATTTCGCCCGAACGTCCGCTAATCCTCGTCTAATCTCCATTAGTCTCTCTAATCCGTCATTAATTCATAATTAATCCCGTTAATTCGGGATGGGTCGTCACAACACATCTTGGACCGGAAGAACAAAGTACTAAGGAACAAGATGATCCCTTTGGTGTAGGTGCTGTGGAGGAACCATGAGGTTGAGGAAGCGACGTGGGAACCAGAGGATTTGATGAGGGAGCAGTATCAGTATTTTTTCGAGTAAATTTTGAGGCCGAATTTTTTGTAAGGTGGGTAGGTTGTAACGACTCAAACTTAATACAGAATGACCATTTTGCCCCTAAAGGGGGGAAAAAGTTGACTTTTGACCCGGGAGATAGTTAGGATTTTGACCAATGATCGTGACGTAGATCGGGACGTCACGAGTCTGTAGACAGGCGGCACGTCGAAAACGGACGTTCGACGAAAAAGTTATAGTCACTAGAGCAAAATTGATTAAACGAACGAACCGAGAGCTTAATTAAAATAATAAAAAAATATTAAAAACTGAATTAACAATTGATTAAATCTAGACCCTTGGATGAGTGACAAGTGTCACTCATCCCACCATTACTTTTCCCTAATTCATGGATCTTGTCCCATTGGTGCATTTAAATATATTTTGTTTCCTTCATCAAACCATAGCCGCCCATTTTCCCCCTTACGATTTCATCTGCACCCTTCATTCGATCTTCTACTTCCTTTATTAAATTCAGATCACTCATCACCCTCTCACTCTCACTTTTCTCTCAGCCGTGAAGAACAAACCCTCCCCACCTTTCATACGAACACCACCGTCCCTCAAACTTCATTCCCCACCTCTGCTCAGCATCTTCACCATCATCATCATCATCACCATCATCATCGTCTCTGTACTGCAGCCCAAGCACCATCCCAGACCCGCGAAGAACAAACCACCCCAAAAACCCAAACCATTCAACCCACACATGTAACGCCCCGGAAATTCGGAAAATGTAATTTTGTAAAATAATGAATGAAATGACGTTTTTACCCCTTGATTAGTATGGTCAGTTTGTTGACTTTTTGATTGGAGGGTCGAACGGGCGTTGACCGATGACCGTGACGTAGTTCGAGACGTCACGAGTCCATAGACGGGTGGCACGTCCGATTCCGACGTTCAGGGAAAATGTTATGACATTCGGTAGTTCAAGGGCATTTTCGTAATTTAGACGATTAGGGGAAAATGTTGACTTTTTGATTGACAACTTATTTTCACACGACTCAAAGACCGTTAGGTAGGTCTCGAGGCCCTGAGTACAACGACAGACGGCACGCGTCAAACGGACATCGGGTGACCAAGTTACGGGTCACGGAAGATGAGGGGCATTTTGGTAATTTGTTAACTGAGGGCAAAATGGTAATTTTGTACTGCGGTTACTGTTCATACACGGTGGAAACAGAGTCTGCACGGCCATGCCGTGGTGCTCCGAGCAATCCATTGTTTAATTGTTTAGTGGCTGAATGGGGTATATTGTTTATGTTTTTTGAGGATATTGGAAACATGGTTGAATGGTTGGGACTGAATGCAGAGCACGGGAGAGTTTTAATAATTGTTTGGGACCGTTGCGGGAAACAAGCTTCAAAGGAATTCAGATGGTTTCCCACGAGTTGCCGTCCATTTTGATCGATTAACTGAGTAGTGGAGATGAGAGAGGATTCATTTCGGAGTTGGAGAGAGTTGAGAGTTGAGAGGAACTGAGTCGGGAAAGAAAAACCAGAAAAATGGAGGGAAATTCGAAGATTGATTTGTGAGGAGAGTTGAGCTAAACAGAGAGTGGGATTAGTCTTCTGGGTTCATTACGAACTCAACTACACCAGAATTGAAGGAGGTTGATCACGATTTGGCCAGGAACTCAAGTTCCAATTTCTGGAAAATCGCAGAGTTGAGGATGACGACTTCCAGGTGAGTTCTTGTTTAATTGGTTGTGCATTTGGGTTCGTTTTGGTCCTAGTATACTCCCTGTGAAGTTAATTTGGAAATGGGTTAGAAACCATGGAGTTATGGCGGTCGACCCGTTTGGTTGATCACGGGCTGAAGGGTCGTTTGAGGGCTGGTTAAGGTTAATCATGGACACAGAACTGAAATTAAATGGTTAGAGAAGATGTTAGGATCAAAAACGAAGGGTATCGAGTTAGAATTGAGGGTTAATTGGCTGGGTCAAGTCGCGGGTAGCAGACCCGTTTAGCAGGCCAGTCGGGTGAAGGAGACGATACTGCAGCAGGCGCGTGGCCTTCACGTGCAGCCATTTTGGGCGGCGCGTGACGACGTGTGTGACCTCATCTCCGGTCACAGTCAACTGGAGTTTTCATCCTTTTAATGTTTTAAACATTTTTTATTTAGAGTTCGAGTTGATCGGGTGTCGTTCGGGATAGTTTCGAGGGTTCAGAAGGTTAAGGCTTTAAGTTAAATTACGTCGAAAAATCCCAAAAAATTAGGGAAATTAGTACGAGCTTTTTGGGGATGTTAGTAACCCTTCTTGCACCTTTTTACAGGCCCGGACGTTTCCGAAGCTACCGAGGAGCACACGGGGCGCGATTGATGCGTCCGAAATACGTGAGTGGACTTTTGATTTTCAATCGTGCATGCATGACTATTTTACTCATTTATCTTGTGTTTTCATATATGATTTTATGTTGATAATTATGATATCTCGATTTTATGTAAACTTTACATTTTTCGAGGTAATTATCTTATTTTCCGTATTTCGAGGTTACAGTTTTCTCCTATGCATGAATGATGGTTTGATGAAGTAATTGAGATGATTATGCATGTTACGTATTTATGATGTTTTGATTATATTTGTGAAGTAATTTTCGGAAATTGCATGTGAAATCCGGACATAAGTCCTATTATGACGATATATGCTTTGGGAAATGGATCACGAGGGATCCTTTTATTGTTCTTTATAAAATGATTTTGGATTTAAATACCCGGTATGATTGTTGGATCTGGTTTTGGATTTAAAGACCCGGTTAATGGATGACGGGGGCAGGCCCGAATTGGGTTTAAAGACCCGGATTGAGTTTAAAGACTCGGTTAATGAGATACCCCCGAGGCCTATTAATTATGTTTTGAGTTTGAAGACTCGTTGATATCCCGGGAAGGCCTGATATTGAGTTTAAAGACTCGGATGGATCCAAGGGCTTGATTGTGATTATTAATTCAGTTTTACATGATTTGGTTTGATTAATGTTTCGAAATGACGATTTCTGGATTTACGGTAATATTATATTATTTTATATGAGTTTGTGACTGTTTACTGTGATATTTTTCCTTATGATTCAAGGAAAAAGGGATTTCGAACGTTTAGTATGCGGTTTTTGAATATCCGATTATGCATGCGTATTATAAAACTGGAGGGCGAACCCCGATTTCTTTAAACTGTTTTCTGTAAACTTTTGTTTTAGTCCACTCACACTTTGCTGTTTTAAATACCCTCCAGGTCGTGGTACAAGTTCGGGGGCCAGTGCCGAGGCAGAGGCAGAGGCATAAAGTTTTTCGTTGCGGAGTAGTTAGTTCACAGAGGAGGATTTGAACTTATCTTGTTTTGTAATATTATGGCTCTATGAAACTATGGACTTGAAGTCCAGTCGGTTATTATTTAATTTCCTTGGTCTGACAGTGGGTGTGATGTAATTTTATTTCGTTTTCTAGTCTTTTGTGTTCGACTGTCAGACGGGACCAGGATGCTTCCCGATTATCGAGGCGATAATCGGGGTGAGTCCTGTCAAAACAACCATACTTCGATCTAAAGTCGGGATAGGACCGTTGGGAGGCCTATGCGACTGACTGGGAGACCCACAACTGCGACACGGCAGAGGTAAGTCGGAAAACTCAAAATCTCCAATGTTTTTCCCAGTTTCGAAGCCCCGGTTTTGACGTGGCACGTCCAATTCGGACGATCAGGGAAAAAGTTATGACTATCGGAAGTTCAGGGACATTTCCGTAATTTGGACGAAAGGGGGAAAAATGTTGACCTTTCGTTTGACAACTGATTTTCACACGATTCGAGGACCGTTATGTGGGTCTCGATGCCCTTAGTCCGTGGACAGGCGACACGCTGAAATCGGACATCGGATGGCTGAGTTACGGGTCTGGAAAGCGAAGGGCATTTTGGTAATTTCTGAACTGAGGGCATTTTGGTCATTTTACTTTCTGGTTACTGTAGCAGCCGTGGAAAAATAGAGACTACACGACCATACTTGGTGGTTCTGATCAACCCATTAGTTTAAACTGTTAGTGGACCGAAAAAGAGGATTTGTTTAAGCCTTAAAGGCAATGGAACATGGCTTGATTCATCCATCAAGCACAGGCAACATTCTTTAATCAATTTGAAGCTTTGCGGGAAACATTTCTCAGTGGCCAGATTGGCTTCCATGAGCTGTTAGGTGGCACGGTTCCATTATTTGAGTGGGTTTCTGAGTGAGCTTCACTCTGCTGAAGTGAGGACTGAGAATCAGAGAGAAAAACCGTGGAAATCCATTTCTGGAAAATTGAAGGGAAAATCGGGTTTTGATTTCTAAGGAGTGTTGGACCAAACCAAGGACGGGTTTAGCTTTTTAGGAGTGACTGGAACTCAACCACGTCGAGTTCGAAGGGAATTAAACACGGATTGGGCTGGTACTGAAGCCCCTGATTCTGAGAAATTTCAGAGCTAAGGACAACCACTTCCAGGTGAGTGTTGGTTCAATTGATTGTGTATTTCAGTTCGTTTTGGTCCTATTATGCTTCCTGTTAAGTGAATTTGATAATGGGTTAGAAACCAGGGAGTTGTGGTGATCGACACGTTTGGTTGATCACGGGTCGAAGGGTCGTTTGAGGGCATGTCAAGGCTAATTAATGTCACAGAACCTAAATTGGATGGTTAATGAACATTTTAGGATAAAAAACGATTGAAATCAAGTAGGAATTGATGGGTAATTGATCGGGTCAAGCCGCGGGTGGCAGACTCGTTTAACAAGCTATCGGGTGAAGAAGGTGACACTATAGCTACAGTGTCAGGCGCGTGACTTTCACGCGCAGCCACTTTGGGCGGCGCGTGAGGGCGCGTTGAGGCTTATCTCCGATCATGATCAACATGACTTTTTATCCTCTCATTATTCTGAACATTTTCTGTTAAATAACCATGTTGATCTGTGATTGTTAAGTGGGTCAGATTAGGGCTGGTTATCTCGGGAAGCGTGTTCGGACGGCTTCCCCGAGCCGGTTTCTGTTTCGAACTTTTTGGATGAATGTTAAGGACTTGTGGTGACCCTTACATGTGATTTGGACTGACAGGAATCGTACAATAATCCCGGAACAAGTTCGTACGCGCAGTTCACAGCGGGATCGTACTGTGAGTGGGCCCGATTTCATTAAACCCTTGCATGTATAAATGTTTTCTGATTTACTTATATATACACATGTTGGAATCAAGTAATGGTTTTGATGATCTTGAAATTATGGTTATGACACATTTTACGATGTTTGGGCTTGAGACCCGTCTGGTGAAATTTAAGAATGGTTTTGGATTTTATCTATATATATATATATGCATGTGGATATCGATGACTATATCTGGTACTGCACTGTCTAGATCCACTTGTGTGACACTGTCTCCTCTGGAGGTGGGACCTCGGAGCATTCACGGCGCATTTCCTGTGAGGGGCCATTCTACGGAGGAACCGGACCGTGGAATGACTCAGGAACAGGATTGCTATAATTGGACGTCTGGGACGTCGAGCGTCTGGGACGCTAGGCATCTGGGATGCCGTACCCGGACTGGGTTCGGGGGTTGGACTCGGGATTGAGACCCCGAGTGGCACGCGTAGCCTTGAGACTATGACCTTATTGGACGTCAGGGACGTCAGACATCTGGGATGTTAGGATTGGAGTGTCTAGTGCAGTGGCTATGATTATGTTTATGGTTTCATTATATACCTTATGGTTCATATTATATGATTTATGGTTTTAAATGCGGATGCATGCATGTTTGGAAAATGGAGGGGTAAAAGTATTTGTTTTAATTATTAAACTGTTTTATAAACTTTGAGTTTCGGCTCACTCACCCTTAATGTTTTGGAAACCCCTCCAGGCTATGCTACTGAGGTAGAGGAGGATCCTGAGGCTGAGGCATAGATCTACTTCTGCGTACCTGAACCCCTGTTGGGTGGGTTGACCCGCAGGATTAATTTAGAGTCGTGCTCGGAACTTGTAATTTTGGACTTTATCCCTTGTCTGACATCTGTTAAATTCGGATTTGATGTATAACTTTAATTTGGTTATTTATGCATTTGAACTGTTGAGGTTAAATTTGGAATGTTGGTTCGGGTGTTAGACGGGAGCAGGCCACGTCCCCTTATGATCCCCGTGGGATCGGGGCGGGTCCTGTCACTATATCTATAAGATTGAATCAAAGTATCTGATTATCTTGAGTCATTATTCTTGCATGTAATACTAGGTTTTGGGCATGAGACCCGTCTGGTTAGTTATGCACTGTTTTGAGTCATATATATGAATTTTGATGTTTCTCTTTAGTTCTGCACTGTATAGACCTACCCTAGTGATACTGTCTCCTCCGGATGTTGGTACCCCAGAGTGGTCACGGCGCATTGTGACACGACCCATCCCAATCCCCCCGGGATTACCGTGGAATGTGTCATGCTCCCGTCCGACAAGAGGTGTCAGACAAGGGATAACCTGATGCCACTGCCCAAACGGAGCTTCCAGAGTGCGCAAGGATCGATGTAGGAGGTGTGCGATGTCCAGTCTCTGCTGCAGTCGCATCCGGAATCAACCTGAAGGGCATTAAAAACAAAAGCTGTGAGTGGACGAAAATAAGTAATTTTATTAACACATTTCATAAGACATTTATGCCCTCCATTAAAAACGTATGCATGCCACGAAAGCCAATAACCAAAACATTTGCTCAACAAGGCATTAGGGCCTTAGCCCAAAACCGCAAACCATAAATCCAACCGAAAAACCATTTCATAGATCCAATAGTTCATAATTACCACCTTACCATAATCGGCATCCCAGATTCCTAGCGTCCCAGACGCCTGACGTCCCAGACGCTTGACGTCCCAGACGACATATTTCACGGTATAACCATAAGCTATGCGTGCTGCCCGGGGTCTCAATCCCGAGTCCAATCCCCGGACCCAGTCCGGGTACAGCATCCCAGATGCCTAGCGTCCGGACGCTCGACGTCCCAGACGCCCAATCATAGCAATCCTGCTTCGGAGTCACTATACGGTCTGGTAGCTCCGCACAATGACCCCTCGCAGGCAATGCACCGTGATTTCCCCAGTGTCCCAGACACCTGGAGGAGACCTTCACATATCCTCGTATCAAGATGGTATATGGAAAACAGTTTTATTAAATCATTTCGTAACATCTCAATGGGTCTTTCCCAAAATCTCCATAAAACATCACAATTCCATTTAGGGTCCCCTGACAGGACCCGTCCCAATCCCACTGGGACCACCCGGGGACGTGACCCGCTCCCGTCTGACAATGACTCTAAACATACCAAAATTACCCTTAAATAAAAACCGAAGACTTAAATAGATAGATAACGTACAACCACAATGTTTAAAGTGATACTGTCAGACATGAGAAAGGAAAATACAACATGTGAGCACAATAGTCAGAGTACATTTATTCGGTGCTCAACCTACCCACAAGTGGGTGTACAGGTGCACAGCTAGGCAAACTAAACTTCTGCCTCCTCCTCCGGGTCCTCCTCCTCTATTTCCGTGTCAGGGTCTGGAGGGGTCAGTAAATCAAGGGTGAGTGGGCCAAAAATAACAGTTTAGAAATCAATTTAATAATAAAATAATCATAATGTTTTACCCCTCCGTTTTCCAAATCTTGCATGCGGTGAAAACATAATATCATAACCATAAAACCACAATAATAATCGAAAGGAGAAACTAACATATCAGTGCACTGTAAAACCCAACCCAAATGATGTCACGGTTCTAAGGCTACGCGTTGCCACTCAGGGTCTCACACCCGAGACTCTCTAGGTACATCAGCTCCCAGTATCCCGGTCACTGCCCGAGGTATATAAACATGCCTTCCTGAGAGTAAGCAGCCCAACGGGGGTCAACTCCACTCAGTCAGAGCCCCGTGACTACTCCAGGGTCCACCCAGGCTAACGACCCTCCCTGGAGGAGACAATATACACAGGTAGGAAAGTACAGTACAATAACAGTATAGTTTACCCTATGTCCCCCGGACATCCCAAACAAAATCCACATATAATCCAGACGGGTCTCATGCCCAAAACATTGTAATAGCATATATAAACAGTTCATAAGACTCATCGTAATCATAAGTGGAAATAATAAAACAGTTTATGCATGCAAGCCTTTTATAAATCAAACAGCCCACTCACACTCGGTCCTTGCTGCTCAACGATCTCTAAAACCTGTATTATTATACCTGAGGGTTACTTAAGGACCCTATAACATCCATACTAAGACCCTAGAACAGATCCGCCTCAAAATCGCATCCCGGGCACTATTCCCGGTGCTTCAAACCCCATTTTGACTAATATAACGATCTCTGATCGACATGAAACCACCTCCATTGGATCCGTATCGTCGAAACCTTGAAAATGGTACTGGCCCCACCAAAATCACTGTTCACACGCGCCCCCACGCGCGGGTCAACGCTGCTACAGTACTGCTGACGTCAGCAGTGACGTCATGCTGACATCAGCATGACGTCATCACTGACACTTGTCAAGTGACACATGGCATGTTCTGATTGGTCCCTGGTCTGACGTCATCACTGTTCACACGCGCCCCCACGCGCGGGTCAATGCTGCAACAGTACTGCTGACGTCAGCAGTGACGTCATGCTGACGTCAGCATGACGTCATCACTGACACTTGTCAAGTGACACATGGCACGTCAGCATGATGACGTCATCATGCTACAGTACCGGGTCAGACCCGTTTGACTGGAACTGGGTCGCCTTCGACCCACGGCTTGACCCGATTCCACCGTACGATTCCGGCCACCATTTTCGACGGGGTTCATCCCTATAGGGTCGTCTAGGTCTGTTCTATGGTTCTACAATCTCAAAACAGGAAGAAAACTAGGAGAAACTCACCAGTCCGTCGTTGAAACTCATGGTCAAAGCCCGATCGTCTTCTCCGGCGATCCACGTCGTCTCCGTCGTCCAAACCGGTCCTGATCAACCCGTCTCTCACCCTAGGACATTTCTATCACTAATTAATCGATTTCCTAGCATCAACATGGGTTGGTTCGAAACAGGGGATCAAAACGGGGCTTTCGGGTTTTGGGTCTTACCGCCGCCGTCACGCTGCCGTAGCCCTCGCCGTCTTCCAGTTGTGCTCCTGGGGTCCCCACGGTGCAGGCTGAAGCTTCCCTTGCGTCGAGGTGATGCGGTTGTCGAGGTTTGCTTCTTGGACCCGTTTCCTTAGTGTTTCGGGTCTGAGTTTGGACGGGATTTTCCGGGCAGGAACAGGGGTGGTGGTCGCCGGTGATGCAGGGTGATGATGATCAGATCCCGGTGGTGGTGTTGGTGGTTGGCTGGTGCGATGAGGGTGGCTGGTTCGTGTGTTTGGATGGAGAGAAAATGGGAAGAAGTGCATGGGTTAGGGGGGATGGATGTGTGTGTTTGTGAGAAACAAAGAGGATGATCGTGCATGAATAAGGAAAGCAGATGAAAATGAAGGGCTGGGATTCATTTGGGCAGAAATCCAAGGGCTGGGGTTAATTGGAGGGAAAATAAATAATATAAAATGGGTTAAATAGTGTAATGTTGCTTTATTGGAATAGTATGGGCTTGGATGGGTGACACTTGTCACCAATCCGCTGGTTGGATTTAAATATTAGTTAGCACGGATTCCCATAATAAATTATTATTTTATTCCGTTGTTCTCGGTTCGTAATTTCCGCTAAAACGCTTCCTTGACCATAACTTCTTCATACGAACTCCGATTTCGGCGTGCCGCCTGTCTACGGATTCGTGACGTCTCGACCTACGTCATAGTCATGGGTCAAAGTCCAAATTGTTTCCCGGGTCAAAAGTCAAAGTTTCCCCCCTTCAGGGGCAAAATAGTCTTTTTACAATAAAATATTATTATTCTCGGTTCGGGTCGTTACAACCTACCCACCTTACAGAAATTTCGTCCTCGAAATTTACTCAAACAAGTGTGGGTACTGCCCTCTCATCAATTCCTCGGGTTCCCATTTCGCTTCCCTCACCTCGTGGTTCCGCCATAGCACCTTAACCAAAGAAATCGTCTTGTTCCTTAAGACCTTTTCCTTCCTATCCAGAATCTGCACTGGCCGTTCCTCGAAACTCAAATCTGTCATCAGTTCCAGTGGTTGCTCTGGCAGTGCATGAGAGTCATCTCGAAGATACTTCCGTAGCATAAATACATGGAATACATCATGTACTCGGGAAAGCTCCGAAGGTAGTGCTAAACGGTAAGCCACTGGACCAATCCTCTCGACAATCTCATATGGCCCGATATAACGAGGACTCAATCTCCCACGTCGTCCAAATCGGAGAATCCCTTTCCACAGCGATAACTTTAAAAAGACAAAGTCACCAACCTCGAACTCCAAATCTCAGATCCGCCGATCCGCATAGCTCTTCTGACGATCCTGGGCCGCCTTCAATCTTTCCCGAATAACCCGAACTGTCTCCTAGGTCATATCCATCAGATCCGGCCCCACTGCGGTTCTTTCTCCGATCTCCATCCAGCATACCGGTGTTCTGCACTGTCGACCATACAGTGCCTCATAAGGTGCCATCCCTATACTTGCATGGTAGCTGTTATTGTAGGCAAACTCCATCAATGGCAATCGATCAGCCCACGAATCCTGGAATTGTAACACACAGGCTCTCATCATGTCCTCGAGAGTTTGTATTGTCCTTTCAGACTGTCCGTCGGTCTGTGGGTGGAATGCTGTACTGAAGTGTAATTTCGTACCCAAAGTAGTCTGTAGACTCCTCCAAACCCTGGATGTGAAACGCGGATCCCGATCCGACACGATCGACTCTGGGGTACCGTGTAGTCGGATGATCTCATTAATGAATAGCTGGGCCAAACGGTTGAGCTTGTACGTCTCACGTACAGGCAGAAAATGCGATGATTTAGTCAACCGGTCCACTATTACCCAGACCCCATCAACTCCACTCCTTGTCTTCGGTAACTTGAAGACAAAGTCCATTGTAATATGATCCCACTTCCATTGTGGAATTGGAAGTGGCTGCATAGCCCCATACGGACGCTGCCGTTCTGCCTTGACCTGCTGACAGATCAAACATTTGCTGACAAACTCAGCTATCTCCCTCTTCATCCCTGGCCACCAATAATAGTCCCGAAGGGTACGGTACATCTTTGTCCCTCCTGGATGCATAGCATAGGCCGAACTGTGGGCCTCGTCTAAAATCTCTCTCCTCAACTCTGGTACCGCAGGTACACACAATCTCCCAAGCTTTACTAATGCTTCATCGCCCCTGACGGAGAAATCTTGTCTCTGTCCGGATTCAACCTCGTTTCTGTAGTCACAGAGTATCTGGTCCTGTAGTTGAGCCTCGATGATCCTGTCGACCAACACGGGTCGCACATGAAAGCTAGCCAACAAGGCTCTCTGCTCGTCCATCCCTAACATAACTCCGCTCTTCCGAAGTTCTACTAGCAAAGGAAGATACACCAATCTCAAGTGCGCTACTCATCCCGACGACTTCCTACTAAGTGCATCAGCCACAACATTTGCCTTGCCAGGATGGTACTCGATCGTACAGTCATAATCCTTTAATAATTCCAACCATCTCCGCTGTCTCATGTTGAGTTCCTTCTGAGTGAACAAGTGTTTAAGACTCTGGTGATCGGTGAATATTCGGCATGTTACACCGAACAAATGATGTCTCCAGATCTTTAGAGCATGAACCACCGCTGCCAATTCCAAATCATGAGTAGGGTAGTTCAACTCGTGCGTCTTCAGCTGCCGGGATGCGTAGGCAATCACTTTTCCATTCTGCAACAATACACAACCCAAACCCTGCAGCGATGCATCACTATATACCATGAACTCTCCACTGCTGTCTGGTAATGCAAGGACAGGTGCAGTGGTTAATCGGAACTTTAATTCCTGGAAACTCTGTTCACACTGGTCGTCCCACACAAACTTCACCTCTTTCCGGGTTAACCGAGTCAATGGTGCGGCAATCTGGGAGAAACCCTCCACGAATCTCCGATAGTAGCCTGCTAACCCAACAAAACTTCGCACTTCCGTCACCGTGGTCGGTCTTGGCCAATTTGTCACAGCCTCCGTTTTCTGAGGATCCACACTTATCCCCTCAGGTGATATAATGTGACCCAAGAATCCAATACTATTTAGCCAGAATTGACACTTGCTTAACTTAGCATACAGCTGCTCCTGTCGTAGTTTACCCAATACCATTCGTAAGTGCTCCTCATGAGCCCTGACACTCTTGGAATACACCAAGATGTCGTCGATAAACACGATCACAAATTTATCCAAGTATGCTCGAAAAACCCGATTCATCAAGTCCATGAATGCAGCTGGTGCATTCGTCAGTCCAAAGGGCATTACCAAGAACTCATAATGCCCATACCTCGTTCGAAAAGCTGTTTTCTGAACATCCCCCTTGGCTATTCTCAGTTGATGGTACCCTGACCTCAGATCTATCTTGGAGAAATATCGCGCCCCTCGTAACTGATCAAACAAATCATCGATCCTGGGTAAGGGATACTGATTCCTTACTGTAGCCTTGTTCAACTTCCGATAATCCCCACACAACCGCAACTACCCTCCTTCTTTTTCACAAATAAGACCGGCGCTCCCCATGGTGATGTACTGGGTCGGATAAACCCTAGATCCACCAGTTCCTGTAATTGGATTTTCAATTCCCGTAGCTCTGCCGGTGCCATACGATACGGTGCTTGTGAAATCGGTCGAGTCCCGGGGAGTAACTCGATCGTAATATCCCCTGGAAAGACATCAGGAAATTCCCGCACAATCAGAATATCTTCAATTCTCAAAGATTCATCCGTAGACTCTACCACATAAGCAAGATAACCCTGACACCCCCTCTGTAAAAGTTTTGTAGCTGTGAGTGCAGATATTACCTTGGGTGATGCGTCTCCACACTCCCCCTGAAATATCACTTCCGGCAATCCCGAACCTCTCAAAGTCAACCGCATGTTACTACAGTCGATGAGTGAATTGTACTCCGACAACCAATCAACTCCAAGTATCACATCGAAATCGTGCACATTCATCAGAATTAAGTCTGCCGGAAATTCGACTCCCTCAATCTCCACAGGACAAGCTCGTATCTCCTGGTTCACTTGGTAGGTCACACCCATCGGTGTCCCCACACCCATCTCGTGCTCAAGTGCGGTCACCTCACGGCCCAACAGACTCGCACAACGCGGTGAAATAAAAGAGTGAGTTGCCCCCGAATCCATCAATGCACGAACAACCATGCCCTAAATATGTACAGTACCTGTCAACACTCCCGGAATGGATCTGTCCTGCTGCTGGGTAACAGCATAGACACGAGCCATAGACTCTGCAGGTCGTCCCCGTCCTCTAGCTCCTCGATCACGGCCACGCACAACACCGCGTGTCCGGCTGCTGTCAGTCTGAGATGCTGAGCTCTGTGCTGGCGTAGTACTGCCCCGAATCAGTGGACACTCAGAAGCATAGTGCCCCGGCTCACCACAAGCGAAGCATGTGACCTCCCTAGGTCGACCCGAGTATCCTCCCGGTGAGATGCTCATCGGTGAGTACGGCCGCTGCCAAGCTCCAGAACGCTGTCCAGACCGCTAAGGACTCCTGAACTAACCAGAACGTCCTCGGCTGCCAGAAGACGAAGATCCACCAGAATGTCCTCCCTTCGAGCCACGACGGCCCGAGAATCCCAAGTGTGGGCGATCACGTCGCCGTGTCTCCCCCTCAGCTCGCTGACGTGCCAGGATACTGTTCTCAACCCTGGTCGCCGCATCAGTTAGATCCCTCATGGAAGCAAAGGGCGTTGCAGTCACCATCGCCTGAATCTCAGGTCGCAGGCCCCACTCAAATCTGCGACATCGATCAGCCTCGGTGATCACGAAGTTCTCAGCAAAACGAGACAACATCAGGAAGGTCTCCTCGTACTCTGCTACAGTCTGATCTCCCTGCCGGAGTTGCAGAAACTCCGCCTCACGGGCGTTGCGAAACGACCGTGGATAGAACTGGTTGAGAAACCGCTCTCGGAAGGTCTCCCATGGAATGGTGTGAACGGTCCAGCCGGCCAGGACAAGGTTATGCCACCATCGATAGGCGCTCCCATCCAGTAGGAAAGTCGCCAGTACGACACGCTCCTCCGGTGGACAGTGCATGACCTCGAAAATCCTCTCCTAGTGGTCAATCCACTGGTGTGCTTCCTCGGGGTCGGTTCCCCCACTAAAAGGCGTAGCACCCAGGCGCTGAGCCCGCTCAATGCTCGCAGTGTCTCCATTTCCTCCATTGCCCTCGTCAACACGTGCACGGGGTTCACGTCGGGGAGGCATATTCAACTGTTAAGAGGCAAACAGGTTAAAAGACATCGAAAGCGACCTGTACAAAGTACAAACCGCTAACCTAGTACTCTGACTACTAATCCTAATGCTCTGATACCAAGCTGACAGGACCCGTCCCAATCCCACTGGGACCACCCGGGGACGTGACCCGCTCCCGTCTGACAATGACTCTAAACATACCAAAATTACCCTTAAATAAAAACCGAAGACTTAAATAGATAGATAACGTACAACCACAGTGTTTAAAGTGATACTGTCAGACAAGGGAAAGGAAAATACAACATGTGAGCACAATAGTCAGAGTACATTTATTCGGTGCTCAACCTACCCACAAGTGGGTGTACAGGTGCACAGCTAGGCAAACTAAACCTCTGCCTCCTCCTCCGGGTCCTCCTCCTCTATTTCCGTGTCAGGGTCTGGAGGGGTCAGTAAAACAAGGGTGAGTGGGCCAAAAATAACAGTTTAGAAATCAATTTAATAATAAAATAATCATAATGTTTTACCCCTCCGTTTTCCAAATCTTGCATGCGGTGAAAACATAATATCATAACCATAAAACCACAATAATAATCGAAAGGAGAAACTAACATATCAGTGCACTGTAAAACCCAACCCAAATGATGTCACGGTTCTAAGGCTACGCGTTGCCACTCAGGGTCTCACTCCCGAGACTCTCTAGGTACATCAGCTCCCGGTATCCCGGTCACTGCCCGAGGTATATAAACATGCCTTCCTGAGAGTAAGCAGCCCAACGGGGGTCAACTCCACTTAGTCAGAGCCCCGTGACTACTCCAGGGTCCACCCAGGCCAACGACCCTCCCTGGAGGAGACAATATACACAGGTAGGAAAGTACAGTACAATAACAGTATAGTTTACCCTATGTCCCCCGGACATCCCAAACAAAATCCACATATAATCCAGACGGGTCTCATGCCCAAAACATTGTAATAGCATATATAAACAGTTCATAAGACTCATCGTAATCATAAGTGGAAATAGTAAAACAGTTTATGCATGCAAGCCTTTTATAAATCAAACAGCACACTCACACTCGGTCCTTGCTGCTCAACGATCTCTAAAACTTGTATTATTATACCTGAGGGTTACTTAAGGACCCTATAACATCCATACCAAGACCCTAGAACAGATCCGCCTCAAAATCGCATCCCGGGCACTATTCCCGGTGCTTCAAACCCCATTTTGACTAATATAACGATCTCCGATCGATACGCAACCACCTCCATTGGATCCGTATCGTAGAAACCTTGAAAATGGTACCGGCCCCACTAAAATCACTGTTCACACGCGCCCCCACGCGCCTGGTCAACGCGTGGGTCAACGCTGCTACAGTACTGCTGACGTCAGCATGACGTCATCACTGACACTTGTCAGGTGACACGTGGCATGTTCTGATTGGTCATGGTCTGACAACATCTGACAGGATGACGTCATCATGACGTCAGCATGATGACGTCATCATGCTATAGTACTGGGTCAGACCCGTTTGACTGGAACCGGGTCGCCGTCGACCCACGGCTTGACCCGATTCCACCGTACGATTCCGGCCACCATTTTCGACGGGGTTCATCCCTATAGGGTCGTCTAGGTCTGTTCTATGGTTCTACAATCTCAAAACAGGAAGAAAACTAGGAGAAACTCACCAGTCCGTCGTTGAAACTCACGGTCAAAGCCCGATCGTCTTCTCCGGCGATCCACGCCGTCTCCGTCGTCCAAACCGGTCCTGATCAACTCGTCTCTCACCCTAGGACATTTCTATCACTAATTAATCGATTTCCTAGCATCAACATGGGTTGGTTCGAAACAGGGGATCAAAATGGGGCTTTCGGGTTTTGGGTCTTACCGCCGCCGTCACGCCGCCGTAGCCCTCGCCGTCGTCCAGTTGTGCTCCTGGGGTCCTCACGGTGCAGGCTAAAGCTTCCCTTGCGTCGAGGTGATGCGGTTGTCGAGGTTTGCTTCTTGGACCCGTTTCCTTAGTGTTTCGGGTCTGAGTTTGGACGGGATTTTCCGGGCAGGAACAGGGGTGGTGGTCGCCGGTGATGCAGGGTGATGATGATCAGATGCCGGTGGTGGTGTTGGTGGTTGGCTGGTGCGATGAGGGTGGCTGGTTCGTGTGTTTGGATGGAGAGAAAATGGGAAGAAGTGCACGAGTTAGGGGGGGATGGATGTGTGTGTTTGTGAGAAACAAAGAGGATGATCGTGCATGAATAAGGAAAGCAGATGAAAATGAAGGGCTGGGATTCATTTGGGCAGAAATCCAAGGGCTGGGGTTAATTGGAGGTAAAATAAATAATATAAAATGGGTTAAATAGTGTAATGTTGCTTTATTGGAATAGTATGGGCTTGGATGGGTGACACTTGTCACCAATCCGCTGGTTGGATTTAAATATTAGTTGGCACGGATTCCCATAATAAATTATTATTTTATTCCGTTGTTCTCGGTTCGTAATTTCCGCTAAAACGCTTCCTTGACCATAACTTCTTCATACGAACTCCGATTTCGGCGTGCCGCCTGTCTACGGATTCGTGACGTCCCGACCTACGTCATAGTCATGGGTCAAAGTCCAAATTGTTTCCCGGGTCAAAAGTCAAAGTTTCCCCCCTTCAGGGGCAAAATAGTCTTTTTACAATAAAATATTATTATTCTCGGTTCGGGTCGTTACATCCCCGACCCGAAATCACGTTTATGAAACCAACTGGGCCTCATGCCCGATTCTGTAAATCACTGGGCCCATGGCCCAAATTCATAAATCAATTGGGCCCCTGGCCCAATAATATAACTTAAATGGGTCTCAGCCCGATTTCGTAAATAACTGGGGCCCTGGTCCGATTTCATAAAGCAATTGGCCCCTGGCCCGATTACGTAACTCAATTGGACTCCAAGTCCGAGGTTTCCAAAACAATTGAGCCTCATGCCCGAGTTTCTCTTTCCAATTTCAAAGCCATTTCATGAAATCATAACCAAGGTCTTAAGTATGGAAAATCAGTGTAAAACTGGAAAACCTCGATTTACGTGCAATACGGAAAACATCTTGAAATACGTGCAACATATGTGAAATCAATAATCACAATCTTCCAAATCAATATCATAAAATCATATTCATAATCCATATAAAACAGTTAGGCATGCATAGAATTTATAAAACCAAAGTTCACTCACAGACCGTTCAACGATACACCTCGATACGTGTGCCATAGGCCTTCCCGGGCCACACCACTATCACCGGGACTCCCAATCCTGTCCAAATCACATTAGAGGGTCACTAACCTCTTCATTAACATCCTATTAAAGTCCCGTAATTTTCCCGAATTTTTAACTATTTTTAAACTCGACTTAAAACCTTCGGACATCCCGAACAATGTCGGAACGGGGTCCGATTGACACGAAACCAACGCTAAAATGTTCGTTACATTAAATAGGACAGAAGTCATGTTGACATCACCTCGAGATTCGCGCCCACGCGCCGTCACGCGCAACCGTGAGTGGCTGCGCGTGAAAGCCACGCGCCTGCTACAGTGACTGCTACAATCATCGTCTTCACCCGTTTCCACTGGTAAACGGGTCTGATTACCCGCAACCTGACCCGACTAGATTCCTGTCAATTCCCACTTAATTCCATCAATTCAATCAATCAAAAGGATCGCCTTGTGTCTAATTAAGGTTCTGAGACCTCAAATACGTAGGAACTCACCTTAATCCAAACAATTCGAAGTCGAACTTCGAAGAACAGACGAACACTGTTCATTCACCATTCTCAAGCAATTTCGATTGTTTTCTTGAAATTGATCCACTCAGAGGCTTCATAGGGTCCGTATAAGCTTGCTTCTCACGTTAATTTCTCCCTTAAACCCTTCCAAATTCACGACTCAAGCTCGATTTTTCCTTTCTGTAACCAAGTCTGTTCGAAGCCAAAACAGCATCAATTTACCTCCTTCTTGCACTGGAATGACTGGAATTGATCCCAGAGAACTAAATGAAACATCAATTTGCCTTGGGCTGGCCCAGAACCTCGAATTGAAACTTTGAATTTGTTTAACACAGTTTCAGGTTTTCTGGGTGAACTTCCCCTCAGTCTCCCCGTTTTCCTCTCCATTTGTTTCTCTCATCACTCCACCTTTCCAGCAACGATTTCCACATTTCAAACCATTCAGTCACTCGTGATCTGATTAATATTCCCAATTGCATAAACAATTCCTCAGTCCAGTGCACTCTGTTCCCCACATGGAACTCACAACAGTATCAATGGTGTCCACTACTTCAAATTTATTTAACAATTCCTTCCCCCATGTTACTAACAATACTAAACAATTCGTGGACAGATCACACAAGTCATCCACTCAGTTCAACAAGGCTCCAACTCACGGCTGTTCAAAATCAACAGCCAAAATTACCATTTTGCCCTCACTTGGCAAATTACCAAAATGCCCCTCACACATCCAGACCAGAAACTTGGTCATTCGAACTCCGATTGACGCATGCCGCCTGTCAACGGACTCAGTGCATCGAGACCTTCCTAACGGTCCTCAGTCCTTGGCCATCGGGTCTCCCGATCGAAAAGTCAACATATTCCCCCTTTTCGTCCAAATTACGAAAATGCCCTTGAACTTCCGAACGTCATAACTTCTTCCTCGAATGTCGGAATCGAACGTACCCCCTGTCTATGAACTCGTGACGTCCCGAACTACGTCACGATCATCGGTCAAAGTTCCTTTGACCGCCCAATCAAAAAGTCAACATTTTGCCCACGCCTAGGGGCAAAACGGTCATTTTGCACAATTCGTCCGATTTACTCAACTAATCCCAGATTAGTCATTCTAAATCATAATTGAATAATATTAAATCCCGATACTCGGGACGGGTCCTTACACATTGCCTGCAAGAGGTCATCCTAAGGAGGGACCGGACCGTAGAGTGACTGAGGAGCAGGATTGCTATGATTGGACGTCTGAGACGTCAGGCATCTGGGATATCATACCCGGACTGAGTTCGGGATTTGGACTAGAGATTAAGACCCCGGGTGGCACGCTCAACCTTGGGACTGTGACCTTAGTAGACGTTTGGGACGTCAGACATCTGGAATGTATGGTGCAGGAGTTGATGTTATGATTATGATTATATTACTATGTTTATGCTAATATGATATACTGTTATGGTTTTCAATTATGATGCATGCATGTTTTGGAAACGGAAGGGTAAAACCGTGTGTTTACTTTATGGCTTAAACGGTTTTATAAACTTTAAGTTTTTGGCCCACTCACCCTTTCTTGTTTTACTAACCCCTCCAAGCCGTGCTACTGAGGTGGACGAGGATCCCGAGGCAAAAGCATAGATTGACGATGCGCACCTGAACCCCACTTTTGGGTAGGTCGGCACGTGGGGGATCCTTAGAAATCGTGCTCACTATTAGTATTTAGAATTTATCCCTTGTTTGACACTATTTGATTTCGGATTTATGTATGACTTAATTATGGATATTTATGCATGAGAAATTTTCTAAGGGTAAAATTGGTATTTGAGATTGTGTGTTAGACGGGAGCAGGGCACGTCCCCGGGTGGTCCCAGGGGGGATCGAGGCGGGTCCTGTCAGTACCCCTCAGGTTTCCGTGATACTTCACACATTTCAAGGAATTTGCTATTGTTGCTTTGATATTCACACTAGTTGTTGGGTGTGATGTAATGAAAATCAGGATAACTCATGTAGTTATTTGAACTGTGTGATCATCAAAATAGTATACTAGATTTTGTACTTATACAGTCACTGTGAAGTGTTATTTTATTTTTATTTATTACACTTCACGCGACCTTCTAAAACACCACTGTTTTATGTTAGGACCCACCCCAGTTCCACCCCGAAAACCGAGGTAAATCCTGCTCCCGTCTGACACCCCGGCACGCAACTAAAGTAAACTCACGAAAAACCACCAAATTACATGCCAGACGTAGGAGAAAAATTTAAACATCCCGAAGTCAAAGTTTTACAGAGCATAGTACCAAAATACAAAGGAACGAAAACTGCTAAACAAGGTACACGCACAACGGAAAATTTAAAGCACTACGGGGTCACTCTCGAGTATTTTATGCCTCCGACGCTACCTCAACATCAACCCCTGCGCTAGCTCCCCGACCTGGAGGGCAATTTAAAACAGAATGTAACGACCCGTCCCAAATTTCATGATTAGATTAGTGACTAATCACGATTAGTGAGGTTAATCAGTGATTAGTTAGGCTAAATCGGGCGAACGATGCGAAATGACCGTTTTGCCCTTGGTGGTGGCAAAACGTTGACTTTTCAATCGGGCGGTCAAATGGACTTTGACCGATGACCGTGTTGTAGTTCGTGACGTCACGATTTCATAGACAGGTGGCACGTTCAAATCCGACGTTCGAGGAAGAAGTTATGACGTTCGGAAGTTTAGGGGCATTTTGGTAATTTTGGTTAAAAGGGGTCAAATGTTGACTTTTTGACCGGGATGTCCGATGGCCAAGGGCCGAAGACCGTTACGTAGATGGGGACGATACGAATCTGTAGACAGGCGGCACGTCGAATTCAGACGTTCGACGACGAGTGTCAGGGAGCGCCCAGATATTTGTCCTGATGCCAATGGATGAGTGACAAGTGTCACCCATCCAATGGTCACCATATTTCCTTCATGCACCATGCAAACCAATCCATTTTCTCCATTTCAAACACACACCCAAAACCCACCCGATCTCACCATTTCTCTCATTCCTGTGCAACCCCAAAACCCATCCATTTCGACCAGGACTGAGACCAGAGAGTGGGGAGGCGGTTGGATGAGGTGGCCGGCCCAGGGAGCGCCGCCGTGGACGACGGTGGTGGCCAACCCGCGAGGTAATCGGTTTTGCCCATTTTAATCCATTTTTCGATTTCTAATTATTAGGGGCTTGTTTGGACGTTTGGGTTGAACTAATTAGGTTGCTAGGGGGTTTTTAGGAAGGTTTGGCGAAGGGTTGGACGTCGGGGAAGCTCTGTAGAGGGTTTTGGATTTTTGAACCGTGAGGACCAAATTGGACCGGTCGGATTTATGACATTTTAGGTCGTTTTGTTAATTGGGTTAGATAGGAAACTTGAAAATAGGAATTTAGGAATTGGAATGGAAGCAAACGGACCGAAAATGAGGGAGAAGGAGACCTGGACCGGTTACGCCGGTCCAAATTGCAGGAAAAACCGGACCAGACCGGTTTGGACCGGTCTAACCGAAGTAGGAGACGATACTGTAGCTGGCGCGTGAAGCCCACGCGCAGCCACTTCAGGCGGCGCGTGTGGGCGTGTGGGAGAGAATTTGGGGATGTGTTCAACATGTGAAGTCATCTATTCGATGTAACGAACATTTTGGGAATGGTTTCGAGTCGATCGGACACCGTCTCGATATGTTTCGGGGCATCGGAAGGTTTAGGTTCGGTTTTAAAAATAGTTAGAAATTCCGGAAAATTACGGGGCTTTTGTGAGGGGTTATATAAGTAGTTAGTAACCCTCTAAATTAATTTGGACAGGTTTGGAAGTCCCTGTGAGGGTGATCGGCTTGGGGAGCCGTATGGCACGCGTATCAAGGCGCGGCTTCGGACGGTCTGTGAGTGGACCTTGTTTTCTAAATTGGTGCATGCATAAATGTTTATTATATGTTTTAAATGCTTGTTTGTAATGCCATGGGTGCATTTGTATGTGGTTACGTATAAGCACGTATTTCGAGGTTTCGGCCTTATACGGTGCTTATACGGATCTGTATTTCTTTATTGATTTAAATGATTTGATTTTGGATTTCTAAAAAGATAAACTCGGGTATGAGACCCATTTGGTTTTGTCTCGGGCATATGATGCTATTTACGACCTTCGGGTCTAAATCGTAGTCGCGACGGGTGCTATGTGCACGGCGATCGACGATACGACGCTCGCCTCCGGATTGGGATGTGTTCCTTCCGGAGAGGTCACGATGCACGATTCGTGGTCGGGTAGCCTGAGAAGGCTCGACTTCGGAGTGCTGACGGTTCAGGATATCGATCGGTGATGAGTGCACTATGATCTTGTGGTGGTCGCGTCGGTTGATATGTTCACGGCGACATACCAGGATTGAGGGCGGTCCTGGATGGTTGGTTGCACGCATCACTATGATCGGAGTCGTGACTGACCCATATATATCGGGCACGGTGCCCAGTTGAGTCATATGTTCGGGCACGAGACTCAGTTGTTTTACACTTATGATTTCGGGTCAGGGACCCTACGTGGATTGCCAAGTTCATGATGGTTTATGGGAACCGGCATGAACTCTGGAAAAGGTCATTGTGGTTCATGACGGTTTATGGGAACCGGCATGAACCTTTGTCAGGTCATTATGGTACATGACGGTTTATGGGAACCGGACATGGATGTTATGGATCATGACGGTTCAAGGGAACCGGGCATGAACGTTTATGTTATGTATATATATGTATTCATATACCTTCCTTTACTTCTATTATCTCCTCCGGGGAGGGTCGTTGGCCTGGGTGGACCCCGGAGTAGTCACGGAGCACCGACTGAGTGGAGTCACCCCCCAGTTGGGTTCCTTACTCTCAGGAAGGCTATGGTTACTATTACCTCGGGTAGGGTCAGTAGTCTGCGGACATTGACCTTGACTTTGAGAAGACTCGGATTGAGACCCGGGTAGCACGCGCGTAGCTTTGGAAACCGTGACAGGATTGGTTGTGTGAATTATATGTATATATGATGTATGGTATATGAGATATATGATATGTGATATGCACAGGTTTTGGGCAGTGGCCCATGTACGTGGTTTTACTATGGTTCTTTCAATCTTGGTTTTGGGCTTAGTTCCCACATATGGTTTCATTTGGTTAAATGGTTTTCGAATGCATGCATGCTTTTTAGTGAAGGGTACAAATGTCTTCCTTATGAAATGTTTTATAAAATCTTGTTTTGTCCACTCACAGTTTTTAATGTTTTGACTGCCCTTCAGGTTGACATCAGATTGTGGACTGTAGCAGAGACCGAGATATCACATACCTCCTACGGATCCTGGCGTACTCTGATAGCCCTAGAGGGCAAAGGTCGGAAATATCCCTTGTCTGACACTTAGTGTCAGACGGGAGCAGGGTCATCCCGCACTAATCCCGGGGGGATTCGGATGGGTCCTGTCACAGAAGGTGTGAGTGGACCATAATTAACATAAAATTTCGAAAACCGTTTTATAATCAAACCAAGGTTTTAGCCCTTCGTTTTATAGACACACATGCATAACCCATTTGCTGAAAACAGTAATAAATCACATAAAGATCGTCATAAAAACAGAATTGAAAGCAGTTACAAAAATCACGTCATAAACATCATAAAACCATATCATAAAACATAAGTCTCAAACCATCATTACTCGATCAAACCTGCTGGACCTATCCGAGTCTTTAAACTCTCGAGTCTTTAAACTCAATCCAGGCCTCAATAATATCCGAGTCTTTAAACTCCCGAGTCTTTAAACTCAATAGGCCTACGGGGGAAAATATCAGTATATCCGAGTCTTTAAACTCCCGAGTCTTTAAACTCAATCCGGGTCTTTAAACCCAATCCGGGCCTGTCCCCCGTCAATCACAATATCCGGGTCTTTAAACCCAATAACCAGATCCAGCAAATCCAATCCAAAACCATTTGAAAACCATTTCTAAATCCACATCCAAACTCGAATCCGAAATCACCGGTCTGATGCCCTTCCGGCGTCCAGAACCGTCATTCCGAACCCAAATCCGGAAATCCCACGTTTCAACTTTAAAACCAAATTCCGCTTTCCGAAATCCGATTTCAAAATCGAAAACCTCGATTATCAAATCACGTCTCAAAACCATTTAATATCATTGAAAACCACTCATCGTTTGAAAACCCCAATTCATGGCATCGAAATCAGAATCCAAACTTTCCTCGTAAAACGTGTTAAAAATCGTACTTTCTCTAAAAACGTGCAATTATGTAAAACCAGCACCACATATTCAACAATCATGAAATCACATGTAAAACCATAAAATAAGTAATGAAAAGCAGTTATGCATGCTCAGTTTAGAGAAGGGGTCCACTCACAGTCACCGGCACGTCACTCGCGCCCCGTACGTCCCGTACGTTCCTCAGCTTCCTCGGGAAGTCCCGATCCTGTCACAAGTCACCAAAGAACGTCACTAACACGTCTACCAAGACTCTCCTAATTTTTCCCAAAAATCTCTGGGTCCTAAACGTAACGAACCGGAACCCTAAACCTTCAACCTCACGGAACTAACCTTAAACGACGTCCGATTAACCCGAAACTTATTCCACTAGACTCGTTACAACCTCTAGACCAAAAACCTAGTTGACACTTTCCCCAGAAACCACCCCACGCGCCTCCCAAAGTTGTTGCGCGTGGGCCTCTCGCGCCTGCACACAGTCACTGTTCATCGTCTTCTTCAACGGGTGAACCGGTCTGAACCAGCGTACCCGGTTCTCCACCGTTCCTTCACCATTTCGATTCCTCTCTTCACCAGTCTCTTCATCCAGTCCTAAGCAACCTATTCCCCTCACTCTAACACTTCGACTAAGCCTCTAGATCATCGTCCCAAACTCGAAATAAAAACAACCCGAAACCCCTGTTTCAGTTCCCGGCCACCCAGACACTCCCCCGTCACGGCAACCACCGTAGACGACTCCTAGGAACCTTCTGAGTCTCACACCACTCACCAAATTCCTCGACTCGTACTCAAAACCCACGACTATTGAGTTGAACCTAAACGGCAAAACAGGGCAATTACACGGGTAAAAGAAATTACCTGCCAGTCGATCACCGCCGTACCTGCCGCCACGTTCCCTGAAGTCCACAGGGCCGTCCTAGCCTCCTCTCGAGCCCAATCGATCAGCACACGGCCACACCACCACCAATTTCCCTCAGCATCTCTCTGTTTTTCCCGTAACCTCACCCTCTTCACACACCAATCTTCCTCACACGAGTTGCCTTCCCAACTCACTCACTGTCTCTCTCTCGATCACTAGTCCCTCACTTGATCACTAAACACACAAACACACTATGCACTCGTCCAATTCCTCCCTAACTCTCAGTCTCTGTTTCTCTCTTATGCGAACACACACACGAACACACAGCCAAATAATTGGAGCTGTGCACCCTAGAACCCACTAGACACCTTGCACGTGTCACAATCCTCTCAGCCCTCTCACAAATATCCCAATCTCACCTGTACACTTGTCCCAATCCGGTTGCACAATTCCCAATGTGCAAAAGACCAAAATGCCCCTCTTTTGAGTTAAAATTACAATTATGCCCTTACCGTTCTAGACCCGTAACTTACGCATCCTATGTCCGATGAACACGTGCCGCCTGTCGTTAAACTCAGGACGACGAGCTCTACGTAACGGTCCTAGGTCAACGTGTCAAAACCCGATCGTACGAAAAATCTACTTTTCCCCTATTTTAGCCAAATTACGGTAATGCCCTCAACCTTCTGAACATCATAACTTCCTCCTCGGATGTCGGAATCAGGCGTGCCACCTGTTTACGGATTCGTGACGTCCCGAACTATGCCACGGTCACCGGTCAATACCCAATTGACCGCCCGAACTAAAAGTCATCTATTTACCCAACCTAGGGGAAAAATCGTCATTCTACGCTAACAGACCTATCGTAACCAACTAAACACCAATTAGGCTCACTAATCCTTGACTAATCACTTTGCTAATCCCGGCTCTCGGGACGGGTCCTTACATTTTAACTATTTAGCTTTCGTCATCTAAACATCACTGTTTAGATACCAGCCAACATACTTCAATTTTGGCGTCTTTGTAGACTTACCGGGTCGGGGTGTGTCATATTTACCCATATTTGTTATCAAACTATTACAATCTAGCTTGTCTTTATTTTGTATTTTTATTCGATCAACGAAATTTCGTATCTAGTGCATATATATAATATTATAAACACTTAATATTATGACCTAATCGTATTCCTTTTCACACATCTTGAAGGAAGTTCAGCTCTCATAAAAAGCGAGGTTGATACCTAATATGTTTACTTAATCCCCATCGTTCAATATTATGGTATCCAAAAAAAAATATTTTAGGCACAATGAAATGTCAAAGACCACGACTTATGTTATTAGACCATGTATATTGGTGAAATTGGATTGATTTGGATCATTCTTCTAAATCAACACAGTTTGAATGAAAAATATATATGTTCTCATTGTAATAGAATTAAATGAGATAGATACAGTAGAAAATTTATCCAATTTAAGCCCTCTAAAAAGTAGAATTTGAAAATATAAATTTTCTTCTAATCACCTATTTCTCTTACAAAAGCATTTACTTTTATATTTAAGATATATTAAATTTGGTAATTATTCTATCTAATTCAATCTCACCCCACAAAAATTTGGATTATATCACGAAAGTACCAAAATGCCCTACCATCTCCAGAAGGTTCCCAAACCCTTCTCCCACTCGATCAGAAACCCCTACTAAAACCCTAATGGCCTTCCCCAGTTTGCTGCTCTCTATCTCTCACAAGTAACACAACTCTCAGATTATATCTCTTGGCCTTCATCTCCATCCATCTAAATCAATATGCATAGGCTCTCTCGACGCTCCGTCGCCGCTATCCTGCGCCACGGCGGTGCACGATACCGGAACTCCGCGGCTCCAATCTCATGTGCTTCCACTCACTGCGGTTCTGTGCGTTCTCCATAACTTAATGGCTTAGTTTTTCAGGATTTGAGAAACGAGTAAAAAAGTCCGAATTTTTTTCCTTGTGATTGAAAATATAGCTTTTTATAACTGGGTTATCTTTATTTGCTTGACTTTAATTGCATGGCCTTTTAGTTCTAATGGAACGTTTTTGGTTGTTTCTATTTTATTATTTTTAATATTTCAATGTGCCTTTTCATTTGATGTGCTGCTAATTTTCTTTGTTTGTTTAATCGTATGGGAATTCACGTGGATTCTTATTTGAACCCTAACATTTGTTATCCAAGTTATTTCCCAGTAAGCCCGATGCTCTACCAGCTGAGCTGTACACCCCAGAAAGAGATATTTTTGGTTAAATTTTTTAAAACAAGTTGAAGGGAAGAGTTTGGTTTCATATCAATCTTATTGAAAATTGTAACTTCTGTAATTTAAGTTGTCTAATTTTTATGTCTTAGCATGAATCTGATTATGTTGGTTCATAAATATTGATTTCAAGCTTTCTTCTATTACATGAAACTTGAATAGGTGGGAGAGACTGATACCAAAGTCAGATGCCACTCGGTGTTGGTCAACCCTACCAAATCCACAACTCAGTTAAACTTAAAAAATGGCATGTATTTTGGCAATCGGTTTGAATCCACTGCTGCAGCCTCTGATGCATCAGCTGCACCACCCGCAGAGAAATTTGAGTACCAAGCGGAGGTACTGTCCTTTGAGCTGCTGGGGCTTTTTTAGGTTTATTTTGAGGATCAACAGCTTCTAAGTTGTTGGTTGTTTTCATTGTTCCAGGTCAGTCGCCTCATGAACCTCATTGTCAACAGTTTGTACAGTAACAAGGACGTGTTTCTTCGAGAGCTTATCAGGTATCCTTTCATATATCTGATATTTTACAATATTTGCAATATTGATACTTGAATAATGCTTGCATGGTATAACATTGAAACATTATGGAAGTCTTGAATAAGGCTTATGGTATTAGCATATGATATGTTAACATTATCATTTTTTTTGCAGTAATGCAAGTGATGCCTTGGACAAGCTCCGATTTCTCAGTGTTACGGAGCCTGATCTTTTGAAGGGTGCAGGTGAACTAGATATCCGCATCCAGACTGATAAAGACAATGGGACTATAACTATCACGTATGGTTTACTTGTCTTAATGTCCTTTTTTTTTTTCCAGTCATTCTTCTTCACCATATCAATGTTGTGACCCTTTTTTTTTTTTGGTGTAGTGATTCTGGAATTGGTATGACTCGACAAGAGCTTGTTGACTGTCTGGGAACAATTGCACAAAGTGGGACTGCTAAGTTCTCAAAGTTATTGAAGGTATAAAGTTTTGAGATGTTATAAATTATTTGAATTTGAGATACTACATTTGGTTATTTTGTAAGCTTACAATTTTTTTTTTTTTAAATCAGGATAGTAAAGATGCTGGCGGTGACAGCAATTTGATTGGTCAGTTTGGTGTTGGCTTTTACTCAGCATTCCTTGTTGCGGATAGGGTAAGTTCTTTAACGGAAAACTTTGAGCGCTACAAATACTTTTGCTTGTTGCTTGTTTTCTTTGTTTGAGTGACTGAATAAACTGTTGGTTAGTCCTCCCACTCTCCAATTTCCTCCCTCCTTTTGAGGGTTCAACTTCATCATTAAGAGTTAAATGCAGAGGCAGACCACTTAGTTACTTTACTAGACCTGATGCTTCCTCTTCCACTCTTCTTGCTTATATGAAAAAATTTATATGAAAAAATTTATACTGCCTGAATATTATGTATCTACTGATGGTTGTAGGTTGTTGTCTCCACAAAGAGTCCGAAATCTGGCAAGCAATATGTATGGCAAGGAGAGGTGAATGCTAGCTCTTATACAATTCAGGAGGAGACTGACCCTGAAAAGCTTATTCCTAGAGGAACCCGTCTGACCTTGTATCTCAAGGTTAGTTGATTTTTATTTTTGCTTTATAACTACTTTAAACTTCTATGTATAAATTGTCTATGCCTGATGATCTCCAAGCTAATTCTTTATTGTCTCCTTAATCTCAGAAAGATGACAAAAGTTTTGCTGATATAGAACGGATTCAGAAGCTAGTGAAAAATTATTCACAGTTCGTTTCTTTTCCTATATACACGTGGCAGGAAAAGGGATACACTAAAGAGGTAAGGGTTCCTATTCGTTTGCCAAAGGTTTGGTGTGTTACATATTCAGGGTAATTATTGAGATTTTCAATTCAGGTTGAGGTAGATGAGGATCCAGCCGAAACCCAAAAGGATGAGCAAGATGAGAAAACCCAGGTACTTCTTCATCTTCCAGTTTGTTTTACTTGATCAAACAATGGGCTAATATAATTATTAGGAAATTTCTGCGAGAATTTCCGTACATGATTGATGTCGGATGTATGAATCAACTATAACAGAAGAAGAAAACGAAGACTGTTGTTGAGAAATATTGGGATTGGGAGCAAGCTAATGAGACACAACCAATATGGGTGAGAGCCTCAGCGGTTTCTTTTCAATTTTACTCTGCTTTTTATTGTCAGGAAAGCTGATTTCATTTCAACTGATATGTACAGCTTCGTAATCCCAAGGAAGTAACTACAGAGGAATACAATGAGTTCTACAAGAAAGCTTTTAACGAGTACTTGGATCCACTGGCATCTTCACACTTTACAACAGAGGTATTTTTACTATTGTTTTCACAAGAAATATTTAAGTTCCTCAACAAATGCCTTTTTCTCTTACTTGAGTACGATATTTTAATGTTATATATTTCTGTATTATGTTATTTGTTCTGCTTCTTCACTTTGGATAAAAATCATGTAACTAAAGTTCCCTAACCAAAGTCTATGGTGGCAATTACCATGATATCTTCTTACGTTGGGTAATGCATGAGATTTATCTAGAATTATATGGAAATTAGAGATATAGGGTTACAATAGAGTGTAATTCATGTCGACAATCTACTCATAGTCTCGCACTTAATTGCTCATTTCTTTTTCTTTTGTGCTGAAGAGGTTGCTATCTGCAGGGTGAAGTAGAATTCAGGTCTATTCTTTATGTGCCAGCTGTTTCTCCTACTGGGAAGGATGACATAGTCAATCCGAAGACAAAAAATATAAGGCTTTATGTCAAAAGAGTGTTCATTTCAGATGACTTTGATGGAGAACTGGTAAACAAAATAAAAGACCTTTTTACAACTGAATAATCACATGATTCTCTTAAATCTTATGTTTTTTATTCTAATTACTTTTAAATTGGCCTGAGTAGTTCCCACGATACTTAAGCTTCGTCAAAGGTGTTGTGGACTCAAATGATCTTCCACTCAATGTCTCACGTGAGATTCTTCAAGAAAGTCGTATTGTAAGTATGTCCAGCATGCTATCTTCTTAAGGTTCTAATTCGTTTGTTTCAACCTAACAATTGTTTTATGATCTGCTTAAAGGTGCGAATTATGAGGAATCGTTTGGTACGGAAGGCCTTTGACATGATCCTTGGAATATCCTTGAGTGAAAATAGAGAAGTATGTTTCTGGAGCTATGAATCTTGAGTCCTGATCTTTTCCAATCCATTAGGGCAGGAGAAGGTTAGAACATTATACTGTCTCTTCATATTATTTAACATATTCTTTGATGTTTGTTGCAGGATTATGAGAAGTTCTGGGAAAATTTTGGCAAACACTTGAAACTGGGTTGCATCGAAGATAGTGGAAATCATAAGCGTATTGCTCCTTTGCTTAGATTTTTCTCTTCCCAAAGTGAGGATGTGATGATCAGCTTGGATGAATATCTTGAGAACATGAAACCTGAGCAGAAGCATATCTATTACATTGCTGCCGACAGTGTGACAAGCGCAAGCAATACACCATTCCTGGAAAAACTTCTTGAGAAGGATCTCGAAGTATGCAATGTCTCTTAAATAATTTGATAATAATATTTGATTATGTTAATTTTAGTTCTGTTTTTATGTATTTATGCATGATTTATGTTGTGCTATTCTTGTAGGTGTTGTACTTAGTTGATCCGATTGATGAGGTTGCCATCCAGAACCTAAAGAAATACAAGGATAAGGACTTCGTTGATATTAGCAAGGAAGGTCTTGATTTAGGTTAGTTCGTCGGAGCCTTGAGTTGATGATCTCTGTTCCTTCCTGGATCTATAGCTAATATTTTTTTTTGCTTCTTAAATTATGTTTTCTTTCCCAAAAATGTAGTTGAGAAGTCTGATTTGTATGAGTGACATATCTGCAGGGGATAAGAATGAGGAAAAGGAAAAGGAGATGAAGCAGGAATATGGCCAAACATGTGACTGGATTAAGAAGCGTTTGGGTGACAAAGTTGCCAGTGTTAAGATTTCAAACCGTCTGAGCTCGTCACCTTGTGTTCTTGTGTCTGGGCAATTCGGTTGGTCTGCCAACATGGAGAGGTAAGGCCTGCGTTTCTAAATACAAGTTTTAGGTATTTGAATAATACAGACCTGATTATAATCTTTTATACGGCTGGTTGGACCTTACCAGGTTGATGAAGGCACAAACTGTTGGTGATACTTCTAGCCTGGAGTTTATGAGAGGCAGGAGGGTGTTTGAGATTAATCCCGAACATCCAATCATTAAAAACTTGAATGTAAGTTTAGATGAAAAAGGCTACTCTCCGAATCATTAAAAACTTGATGGGTGTCTGAAATACAGTGACATTTTAAACCTGGTTTGCAGGTGGCAAGCAAGATCAACCCGGATGATGAAGATGCTGTGAGGGCTATTGATCTTTTGTATGATACAGCTTTGGTGTCTAGTGGGTTTACCGTAAGTATAAATGCTTGCTTCATATCTTTTGTTAAAATGCTCCTGTGATTAATGAAAAGCTCTTGTAATCATTCTAAATTGTTAAAATCATGACTTGCATGCTTGTTTGAATCGTTTTTTAATCTTCTAATACTTTCAACTTGTATGATGCAGCCTGAGAATCCAGCTGTGTTGGGTGGAAAGATATATGAGATGATGGGTTTGGCTCTTTCCGGGAAATGGTCCACACCTGCTGCTGAGGCTCAACGACTCAACCCTGAGAAATTAGAGCGCGAGGCTCCCCATCCGGGAAACTCCGAGACATTAGAGGCGGAGGTGGTTGAGCCTGTTGAAGCTGGTAGCCAGAAATGAGGAGCTCAAAGAAAAAAAAAAATTTGGTTTTCGTTACGTTATTTGTGCACAAAATTCAGTGGTTAGATCTTAGTGGTGTAGTTCATAAGTGTCTGGAGCCGAGTGTTAGGATTAGTAATTTGACGGAACTGATGGCTTCAAATGAGGGAGCATAAAGCAGCTTTCTATTTTACCATACAAACTAAATTTTAGGCCTCTTGGGTCCTAGTGGCGTTCATATATATGTTTGGCTGAACTCGCATGGAATTATTCAATAAACTAATATTATTTGGAGTCATTATTTTCTTTCTTATTATTTGTCGCCCTTTCAAGATTTCCTCCCTCCCTCTATTTTTCCTTTTTCGGTGGTTCAGTGCCGACAGAAAGAGTGTCCTAACCAACACTTTCTTAAATATGAACAATTCGGTGGAAGTGATAAGGGAAGCATGATGGGGATTCTAGAATCAAAACATGTGGATCACATGTCAATTGGCCAATTACCAAATTATCGTTGTTTACAAAATTACCAAATTGCCTCTAATTGTTTTAGGTCTCTAGTGACCTCAATCAAACTCCAAATTTTGCGTGCCGACAGTCAACGTACTTAGCGTTCCAAGACCTTCGCTATGGTTTTCCCGAAATTCACAAAGGAGGTTCATAGGAAAAAGTCAACATTTTGACTTAGGGGTAATCTCGCCCTTTTCTCTTTTTCAAATGTCTGGGGTATTACAGAGGCAACCGCACAAAAGTTATTTCTATATTGTTTGGAAGACGGACAAGATGATAGAAAACAACCTCGAGGATTTTATGAGAGTATGAATAAATTAAAATAAATAATAATTAAAATATGGTGAATTTGGGCATTTATGATATTATTAATTATAAATACGGATATTATTTGAATATTGAAAGTTTTATTAAAAGAAAATAAGTGCTTCCCATTTTTTTATGAGAAACACATTTGAAAGGAAACACGAATAGAGTGCTTCTAAAAAACTTTCCACAAGTGTTAGTGCTTCTAATCGGAAATACTTCTTGAAATTTTCCAAACACTCATTTTTAATTTAAGCAGCGCTTTTATTTATTTAAAAACACTTTTGGCATTTTTAAAAATACATCCAAACGGGCTCTAAGACGAGCCGGAAGTATATTTGATCTTAGAACACCCAATTGGTGTTTGATGTCTTGAGTATTATAATTATTTTCATTAATTATCTTTTAGAAAAATGACTGTTTAAGTTTACTTGGGTGAGAGGGCATGTATTAGGGAGGCTATGGAAGAAAAAAAATGGTTATGAGATCAATTAGTATCAATTTAAATTCTAGCTTTCTGAATACTGGATCACAATTTTTAATTTGGAGTCAATCATATATGTCCGAAAATAAGATATGTGAATGATACTAAATATTTTTTATTTTTCATTGTATAAAGAGAAATTAAAGAGTGCATAATATAACGTTTTTAAATTATTAATAGATAGAATAGTACGAGTAAAAATATTGAATACGAAACACTCTCGAAATAATTCACTTTAAAGTATAAATAACTGCTTGCATAAAAATGAAAATAAAAGTTTTGTACAAAGATTTGTAATATTTAATTTATGAAGGTAAATATTATGTACGTTAAGGGATATACTCAATTAGAATTATTGAAAATTTTGAAGAACTGTTTTTAAGTGATGAATTTATGGAATTGTAAAGTGTTCATATCACATCGGCACAGACCGAGCATGAAGCCCATA
This sequence comes from Prinsepia uniflora, assembly GCA_032719365.1. Classification (NCBI taxonomy): domain Eukaryota; kingdom Viridiplantae; phylum Streptophyta; class Magnoliopsida; order Rosales; family Rosaceae; genus Prinsepia; species Prinsepia uniflora. Next base: position 39,097,837 of record CM064867.1, read on the forward strand.
CTGACCTGTCAGGACCCACCCCGATTATCACCCCGATAACCGAGGTGAACCCTGCTCCCGTCTGACAACCCAACACAAAAGACCGAAATAACTTCACGAAAACCACAAATTACACTGTCAGACGAAGGAGCAATTAAAACATCCAAGAGTCAACCGTTATACAGAGCATAGTATGAATCAAAGTAAAATAGAACCACACACAGAGTACACGCACAATGGAACACTGAAACCACTCCGGGAAAACGCTCGAGTACTCTATGCCTCCGACGCTGCCTCAACGTCAACCCCCGCGCTAGCTCCACGATTTGGAGGGCAATTAAAAACCAGAAAGTGTGAGTGGACCAGAAAGAATAGAAGTTTCAAAAACCATTTCATAAACAACCAGGGTTTGGCCCTCCGTTTTGAAAACATGCATGCATAACCCAATTTCTGAAAACAATTATAAATCATATCATTTTCATCATAGAAACCGCAGCAACATAAACACACTAGGATAAACGTTATAAAACATTAGCAGTAAAGCATAAGATACCAATATAATCATCCGATCAAACCTGCTGGATCTATCCGAGTCTTTAAACTCCCGAGTCTTTAAACTCAATCCAGGCCTCAATATAATCCGAGTCTTTAAACTCAACAGGCCTACGGGGGAAAATATCAATATCCGAGTCTTTAAACTCAATCCGGGTCTTTAAACCGAATCCGGGCCTGTATCCCGTCAATCATAATCCGGGTCTTTAAACCCAATAATCAGATCCAGCAAATCCAATCCAAAACTATTTGAAAACCTTTTCTAAATCCATATCCAAACTCGAATCCGAAACCACTGGTCTGAAGCCATTCCGGCATCCAGAACCGTCATTCCGAACCCAAATCCGGAAATCCACTTTTCAACTTTAAAACCAAATCTCGTTTACCGAAATCCGATTCTAAAACCGAAAACCCTTTATCACCAAATCATGTCTCAAAATCCATTATAATCATTGAAAACCATTTATCGTTTGAAATCCCAAAATCATGGCATCATAATCAGAAATCAAGTCTTCCTCGTAAAACGTGTCAAATACGTAATTTCCTCGAAAAACGTGAAATCATGGAAAACAGTTATAGCATATTCAATAAACATGAAATCACATTTAAAACCATGAAATAAGTAAATAAAAGCAGTTATGCATGCTTAATTACAGAGAAGGGGTCCACTCACAGTTACCGGGCACGTCACTCGCGTCTCGAACGTCCTGTACGTTCCCCGTCCACCTCGGGGATTCCCGATCCTGTTACAAGTCACCAAAAATCGTCACTAACACGTTAACAAAGGTTCTCCTAATTTTCCCCAATTTTCCCGAACTTCAAACGCAACTAACCGAGACCCTAAACCTTCGACCTCGTAGAACTATCCCGAAACAACGTCCGATCGTCCCGAAACCTATCCCAAAAGACTCGTTACAACGATTAGACCAAAAACCTAGTTAACCACTTCCCCGGAAAGCTCCGCACGCGCCCCCACGGGCCGCCCAAAGTGGCTGCGCGTGGGCCTCACGCGCCTGCACACAGTCACTGTTCATTATCTTCCTCGATGGGTCGACCGGTCTGAACCGGCGTTCCCGGTTCTCCGTCCTTCCTCCACCGTTTTCCTTCCTCTTTCCACCAGTAGCTTTTTCCCCTTCCTAATAATCTATCCCCTTCAACCAAACACGACGACACGACCTCTAAACCACCTCCCTCAAGCTCGAACTAAAACCCGTCAAAACCCTGTTCAAGCTCCTGGCCAACCGTGCAATCCCCCGTCTCGGTTTCGAATCCTAGAGGTTCCTAAGGACCAACTAAACTCACTAGAACTCACCAGACATCTTGACTCAGCCCCAAAAGCCACGACTTCCAGTTTGAAATTTAACGGCAAAACAGAGCAACCAAAAGAAATTGAAGAAATTACATGTGCTCAAGTCGCCACCGTGCCTACTCGACTCCCTCAGGTCTCCCGACACCACCACAGGTTCAATTTGATGGTTTGGTCACTGGAAGTGCACAACCGTGCACGGTGGTCCTCTGTCCTGTTCTTCCTAGTTTCCTTGCTGTCCCTAAGTCCCTCACAACCTTACCACCTCCCCAGAACACTCACCAGCCTTCCACTTAATCTCTGCTCACTCACTCGATCACCAGAAAACACAAACACACTGCAAACGATCAATTCCTCCATCAATCTCACTCTCTGTTTCTCCCTCTTCGAACACGACTAACACACACACACTGTTAAGTTTTTGCCCGTGCAACCTAGAAGCCACTACACACACCCCACGTGTCCACAATCCTGTGGTCCAAACCCAAAAATATCCAATCTTTCCTGTACACTTGGCCTTATCAGATTGGCCCAATTCCCAAGGCACAAAAAGACCAAAATACCCCTAATGTCCAAATTACGATTTTACCCTTAACCGTTCTAGACCTGTATCCCGCTCGTCCGACGTCCGATGAAGGCATGCCGCTTGTCGTTGTACTCAGGACGACGAGATCTACCTAACGGTCCTCGGTCTGCGTGTAAAAACCCTATCGTGCGAAAAGTCAACTTTTCCCCCTTCGTTTACCCAAATTACGGTAATGCCCTCAACCTTCCGAACATCATAACTTCCTCCTCGGATGTTGGAATCGGGTGTGCCACCTGTCTACGGACTCGTGACGTCCCAAACTATGTCACAGTCATCGGTCAATGCCCAATTGACCGCCCGAACTAAAAGTCAACATTTTACCCAACCTAGGGGCAAAATCGTCAATCTACGCCCTAAGTCCAAAAGTAGCCAACCAAACACCGATTTACCTCACTAATCCGTCACTAATCACTTCACTAATCCCGACTCCCGGGACGGGTCGTTACATGACTGCAAGCCCAGCCCATTACTAAAATGGCGACCAATACAAACCAATCTTGGAGGCCTAGCCCTCTAACCAGCTCGGCATGTCGGCCCAGACCGACCTAGAGGCCCAGCCCTCTTCCAACACCATGCCACTAGCCGACTCTAGAGGCCCAGCCCCTATCGGTTGGTGAATCGGCCCAGACCGACCTGACGGCCCAACACTGCCGCCTAGCACAAGCCCAAGGTGACACGACCCATCCCAATCCCCCCGGGATTACCATGGAATGTATCATGCTCCCGTCTGACAAGAGGCGTCAGACAAGGGATAACCGATTGCCATTGCCCAGACGGGCTTCCAGAGTGCGTAAGGATCGATGGAGGAGGTGTGCGATGCTCAAGTCTCTGCTGCAGTCGTATCCGGAATCAACCTGAAGGGCATTGAAAACAAAAGCTGTGAGTGGACGAAAATAAACAAGTCTGTTTAAAACATTTATAAGACATTTATGCCCCTCAGTAAAATCATATGCATGCACCAAAACCAATAATCCCATATTTATTTAGAAATAACCATTAGGGCCTTAGCCCGAAAACCAAAGCATAGTTTCAATTTCCAAAAGTAAATCCAAGAGTTATTTCATAAATCCAGTAATATGAACCATAAGGCATATAATATAAACCATAACCATTATTTTAGCCACTGCACTATACACTCCAATCCGACATCCCTGATGTCTGACGTCCCTGACGTCAATAAGGTCACAATCACAAGGCTACGCGTGCCACTCGGGTCTCAATTTCCGAGTTCAATCCCCGAACCCCGTTCGGGTACAGCATCCCCGATGCTTAGCGTCATAGACGCTGGACGTACTAGACGTCCGTGACCTCTCCGGGGTACCTCATCCGGAGGAGACAATATAATATGGAAGGATCTATACAGTGCAGTACCAAATACATTTTATAGATATCCACATGCAAAACATATAGGTATACATAGATAAAATCCGAACCATTCGTTACGTTTCATCAAACGGGTCTCATGCCCAAATACCGTGAAACGTGCCATAACCGAAATATCATCAAAACCATTTATAGATTCCAGCATGTGAACATATATAAAATGTAAACCAGAAAACATTTATTCAATTCCATTTTAGGGTCCCCGACCCGCAATCACGTGTAGAAATCAACTGGACCCCTGGCCCGATTCCACAAGTTAACTGGGCCCCTGGCCCGATCCACATGTTAACTGGGCCCCTGGCCCGATTTCATAGTTCAACGGGGCCCCTGGCCCGATTTTACATTATTCAAGTTCGTAACCGTTTCATGAAATCATATCCAACCACATTTATGGAAATCGGTGAAAATCCAGAAAATCTCGGTTTACGTGCAAATACGTAATTCACCTCGAAATGCGTGAAATCATTTTAAATTCACCGATATCCAAAGTAAATCATTTAATCATAATTATAACAATCATAAAACAGTTATGCATGCATCGAATTTATGAAACCAATGTCCACTCACAGACCGATTAACCGAGCGCCTCGATACGCGTGCCATAGGCCTTCCCGGGCCACACCACTATCACCGGGACTCCCAATCCTGTTCAAATCACATTAGAGGATTACTAACCTCACCATTAACATCCTATTCAAGTCCCGTAATTTTCCCGAATTTTTAAGTATTTTTAAACTGGATTTAAAACCTTCGGACATCCCGAACAATAACGAAACGGTGTCCGATCGACACGAAACCAATTCCAAAATGTTCGTTACATTAAATAGGACAGAAGTCATGTTGACCTCACCTCGAGATTCGTGCCCACGCGCCGTCACGCGCCGCCGTGAGTGGCTGCGCGTGAAAGCTACGCGCCTGCTACAGTGACTGCTACAGTCACCATCCTCGCCCGTTTCTCTGGTAAACGGGTTGAAAAACCCGCGATAGGACCCGGTTCAATCTCACCCAAAACAACATCGAATCAATCCGTTCTTTCAACTGATCCCTTGTAATCAATCACCATTTAAGTTCTGTAAATCGAATTACACAAATCGTGGTCTCAATCCTCACGATTCTCGATCGATCCTCGACGGGTTTTCAAATCGGGTTTCACGATATCGTCCCTGTTTTCCAAATTAATTCATTCAGTTAGCATCGTGAGAGTGTAAGGGACATTTCTACAAGGTCAATTTGAGAATTACTTACCTCAAACCCACTGAACACAAGCTCGACTTTGAGCTGCCATGGAAGCTTCTGTTCTTCCACAATACGACACCATTTCTCGTCGTTTTCATTGCAGAGATGTTCGTATCAATCCCAGAAGTCGAATTGAATCCACAATTGTGATCCTCACCGCTCATATTGTCGAATTCGCAAATCCCCCAATTTCCACGATTTTTCGGTTTAAAATTAACCCAGGGGCCTCACTGTCACTCGAGCCTCACACTCAATTCGGCTTCCTCAGTCTCCCAATTGCACAATGGAGCTGAGACAGAGGTTAATCAGCTGCTAATTGGTAATCATTAAGACAACCCACAAATTAGGGAATTAGTGTCTAAAGTAAGAATAATTGTGTCTCCCTTAATACATGATTCCATGTTATCTGGGGCAAAGAAGATGACAAAGTGACAGATGTCACTGCCAGGCAGCAAGATTCAATGGTAAAAGACCATTTTGCCCTCCGATTGACAAATTACCATTTTGCCCCCAGACATCCGTGACCCGTAACTTGGTCACCCGAACTCCGTTTTCGACGTGCCGCCTGTCGTTGGATTCGTATCGACGAGACCTACGCAACGGTCCTTGGCCCTCGACCATCGGACATCCCGGTCAAAAAGTCAACATTTGGCCCCTAATATGCCAAAATTACGAAAATGCCCTTGCACTTCCGTACATCATAACTTTCACCACGAACGTCGAAATCGAACGTGCCACCAGTCTATGAACTCGTGACGTCCCGAACTACGTCACGGTCATCGGTCAAAGTCCATTTGACCATCCGAATTAAAAGTCAACGTTTTGCCCACACTCAGGGGCAAAACGGTCATTTTGCACAATTCGTCCGAAACCGCCCAACTAATCCCAGATTAGTAAATCACAATTAAATATTATTAAATCCCGATATTCGGGACGGGTCGTTACAACCTTCCCTCCTTAAAGAATTTCGTCCTCGAAATTACCAACAATCTTATTCCACAACCACCTTGTGGAAAACAATTCGACCACACATCTGTGTACACTTGTACACCCACATACTGGGACAACACCAGTCACGTTTGTACCCAGACATCCCATCACAGTCATACGTCACAACAACAACACTCGACCACCTCGAGTGGACATAAGCACCTGATCCGCGATAAGATCGCTTAACCATTTAGCTGACTCCTTCAGCTAGATGGTTCCTTTCCATTATCAATAAATCCTTACATTTGCTCCCGTTGGGAGTCACCAAATCTCATTTGTCAATCCACGCTGACACCATCAGTCAACTGTCATCACAAAACTTACCACCCTGGTAAGGCTCCAACCATCTGTCCGTCGGTGACAACACCACGTACTACATCACTCCCGATGTAGCGTAAGATCAACCACATGATCTCAATTCGCAGGGCAAGCCCATTCCTGCGACATAAATAAATCTCAATGTCCAAAATCGCCGACTCCCTCAGCGAACCAAAACGCTGGGAAATCACGGTGTAATCAAGTCACACAAGGCTACTCGTGGTTACACAGACCACCAATTCACTCATCCAGAGTGTACGTATACCGTCAATTAACCCAATCAAGTGGTGTAATTGGAACACATTGAATACCAGCCCAGCAGTGATCACACATATCAATACCGGGGTTCCACTAGCCAACCGTGGCCAAGAGCACCTGCTCATACAAACACTGAACCCGACAAAATCACTCTGCACAGCGCACAGTATCCAATGTCCAGTCCACAATCACAACCAAACAAATGATATCGGAACCAAGCCGATTACCAACACGTTTAATTACACACCACTGGTACATCCCATGTACCGCCATTAGGCACCACTCAGCCTAACCCGTAACAATCCTCGTATAACGTACCCTGTACGTACATCAATCCAACAATCCGCCTACAACCACCCAGGTCATAGCCAGACACGTTCCAAAAATGAAGTACCTTTGTCCACACCAACATGAGACAAAGCGAACTCCACCCGTCATCTCGTTCCAATTCTGAATCCGAATCCGCAATTTCGTAAGAAATCCCGAATCCGAACCCAACAACACATTTTTAATCCATGTCCAAATCCGAATCCGAAATCATTATTCCGTAAGCTAGCATTGGAATAATCATTCCGCACCCAAATCCGGTAATCCATTCTCGAGCTTCGCAATCGAATCCTGAATCGTCACCCAGAAATTCGATTCCAAAACCCAAAATCTTGTTTACGTCCACCAAGACGTAACAAAACCGAACCTATCGGTTGCCTGTCCGAAACACTCGATTGACTTCATAGGGAAGCCAATCCCAATATCCACACGTCAGAGTTTGACAAAATCCGACCACATCGGAAACCTACTCAACCGAGTAACAAGCCATATGGACTTCACTCCGAAAAGAAGTTCAGTCCCGTCATCTACGACTCACATACCAAGGTAAGAGTGATAAACTCTCCGCCCATCTGGATCATCAAGATCACAATCCATATCCATCGCTACGTCACCCGACAAGTAATATCACGATCCTAGATCGTCACATCGGCCAAAGTCGACAACATCGCAAATCAGCTCCACCTAGGATCCACACATGCTCACATAGCTAACAATCCATCTGAAAGCTGATCGTAGGGTCTTACACCCTCAATTGAATCCTTCGCCAAATTCTCTTGGTGGAAAGATGACCACGCATAACACCACCAAATCCAAAATCATACAAAACTTCTTGTGTCCAATGACCCAAGGCCAAACCTGGTTCCACCTACCAATACACGCTCAACGTACTGGTAGCAACAATCATCATCTGCCACGGCAGGAAAATATGAAGTCAACCCTAATGACTTCGGAATACCAATCACTGATTCGGAAACGAGCACTCCTCTCGTCTCCCAATCACAACTCTCCCCGAAACGGGAGTTCCAACCATGTTGGAAACAGACATGCTCCCAATGAGATGTCAAGTCCAACCACTGGACTGCCCATGTCCATACCTTACTTGGACCACCACGTGTCCAAGATCGATTCATTACTCGGACCTCACGTCCGTCAATAATCATGTATGCACACACCCCGATTCCGAACGGAATATCCACAATTTTGCCTGAATGTGCATACCACACTGCTTCCGTCTCACATCTCAACCTAAACAGGTTCAATCCTCAGGTTCCAAGTGATTCACAATCACAAAATCCCACATCAATACCACGAATGGTTTCCCCGACTTTTCCAATTCCAATAATTTCCTTGTACTCTCAGGGGATATAAGCAGTACACAAACTTACCAATCTCGGAGTTGACCACAACTCCCCAAATCCACCAACTCGCATGACATAGGGAACATCGTCCCTAGATTCCCCAAGTTTCAATCATACCATTTTATCCGTTCATCACTTGTCGTCATATATCTGTTAGGACTTATCCCAACACGACACAACCTCCACTGGATCCCATCCAGTCCAAGACTCAACCACCACTGAGTCGCAGATACCAATCATCTGTCCATCATGACAGAGTCACACCCCAAATGGTGGCTCCCCGTCATCACAATCACCGACACCGGTACCAGCACCAGTGCTAGTACCAGCACCACGCACCATCATCAATACCAGTATCAGCACACAGGCATCCATACTAGTATTGGCATATAGGTACCAACATCCATACATAGCACACGAACACCCATGCTAGCACACGAACATCCATGCTAGCACACAGTGTGCAAGGTTGTTACCCTGGATCTCCGTTCATTCCGAACGACGATCCCGTAACACCACTCGTTCCCCACGACTATGGGTACCTCCAATTTTTGCCATCGGCACATCAGGATAATGAACGTTCCCTGAACGTCCCTAAGTATTAAAACCACACTAACTACCCTCGATAGCCAGTTATCTCGACACAACTGTCGACCAACAGTCATCGTTGCCAAGATCCGTATCCACACATCATACTAACATTCGATCCAAAACAGGATTCCATATTTCCTCATAACCATATCCGTAGATCGAAACCCATAAGACTCACTAGAGTCATCCCCATGGTCATCCACGACCTCAGCCGCTCGTCACAGCACAAGTTCTCACTTAAGGTTCACCTTTCGGTCCATCAATTATAAATTAGGGTTCCAAAATCACACCCTAGGGTTCCACCGAACCCAACTGCCTTTTGCAGTAAAATCCACAACCTGACCGACCCCGCGGTCCTGACATCGTATAGACGTCCAATCCAATCCAATCGTCAATTCAACGTGGGTTCCATCGTGGGTTCCACCATGAAGATCATCGGCTAACTCCGATGCACCAACCCCCGTACACTAGCCAACACTACTAGGGTCCAAAACTTAGACCAATACTCAACTGAGTTCACATTTCCATAACATTACTCCAAATGGGGTTCCCTGAACCTAGCTGTGCCCGGTGGCACAACAATCCATCATCACATGACCGAACCGACGGTCCCACATTACCAGTTAATCGTATACAACCCCACCTGGGTTGAATCGCATCAATGCACGGCGTATCGGGCCAACACACCCAATCCACCATTCAAACCCCAAACTATCTATCAGGTTGACAACGGAACAGCAGCCCAAAGAGACATCACACCCTCGACCTTCGCGCACAAAAGAGCAAAACCTGCTCTGATACCACTTGACACGACCCATCCCAATCCCCCCGGGATTACCATGGAATGTATCATGCTCCCGTCTGACAAGATGCGTCAGACAAGGGATAACCGATTGCCATTGCCCAGACGGGCTTCCAGAGTGCGTAAGGATCGATGGAGGAGGTGTGCGATGCTCAAGTCTCTGCTGCAGTCGTATCCGGAATCAACCTGAAGGGCATTGAAAACAAAAGCTGTGAGTGGACGAAAATAAACAAGTCTGTTTAAAACATTTATAAGACATTTATGCCCCTCAGTAAAATCATATGCATGCACCAAAACCAATAATCCCATATTTATTTAGAAATAACCATTAGGGCCTTAGCCCGAAAACCAAAGCATAGTTTCAATTTCCAAAAGTAAATCCAAGAGTTATTTCATAAATCCAGTAATATGAACCATAAGGCATATAATATAAACCATAACCATTATTTTAGCCACTGCACTATACACTCCAATCCGACATCCCTGATGTCTGACGTCCCTGACGTCAATAAGGTCACAATCACAAGGCTACGCGTGCCACTCGGGTCTCAATTTCCGAGTTCAATCCCCGAACCCCGTTCGGGTACAGCATCCCCGATGCTTAGCGTCATAGACGCTGGACGTACTAGACGTCCGTGACCTCTCCGGGGTACCTCATCCGGAGGAGACAATATAATATGGAAGGATCTATACAGTGCAGTACCAAATACATTTTATAGATATCCACATGCAAAACATATAGGTATACATAGATAAAATCCGAACCATTCGTTACGTTTCATCAAACGGGTCTCATGCCCAAATACCGTGAAACGTGCCATAACCGAAATATCATCAAAACCATTTATAGATTCCAGCATGTGAACATATATAAAATGTAAACCAGAAAACATTTATTCAATTCCATTTTAGGGTCCCCGACCCGCAATCACGTGTAGAAATCAACTGGACCCCTGGCCCGATTCCACAAGTTAACTGGGCCCCTGGCCCGATCCACATGTTAACTGGGCCCCTGGCCCGATTTCATAGTTCAACGGGGCCCCTGGCCCGATTTTACATTATTCAAGTTCGTAACCGTTTCATGAAATCATATCCAACCACATTTATGGAAATCGATGAAAATCCAGAAAATCTCGGTTTACGTGCAAATACGTAATTCACCTCGAAATGCGTGAAATCATTTTAAATTCACCGATATCCAAAGTAAATCATTTAATCATAATTATAACAATCATAAAACAGTTATGCATGCATCGAATTTATGAAACCAATGTCCACTCACAGACCGATTAACCGAGCGCCTCGATACGCGTGCCATAGGCCTTCCCGGGCCACACCACTATCACCGGGACTCCCAATCCTGTTCAAATCACATTATAGGATTACTAACCTCACCATTAACATCCTATTCAAGTCCCGTAAGTTTCCCGAATTTTTAAGTATTTTTAAACTGGATTTAAAACCTTCGGACATCCCGAACAATAACGAAACGGTGTCCGATCGACACGAAACCAATTCCAAAATGTTCGTTACATTAAATAGGACAGAAGTCATGTTGACCTCACCTCGAGATTCGTGCCCACGCGCCGTCACGCGCCGCCGTGAGTGGCTGCGCGTGAAAGCCACGCGCCTGCTACAGTGACTGCTACAGTCACCATCCTCGCCCGTTTATCTGGTAAACGGGTTGAAAAACCCGCGATAGGACCCGGTTCAATCTCACCCAAAACAACATCGAATCAATCCGTTCTTTCAACTGATCCCTTGTAATCAATCACCATTTAAGTTCTGTAAATCGAACTACACAAATCGTGGTCTCAATCCTCACGATTCTCGATCGATCCTCGACGGGTTTTCAAATCGGGTTTCACGATATCGTCCCTGTTTTCCAAATTAATTCATTCAGTTAGCATCGTGAGAGTGTAAGGGACATTTCTACAAGGTCAATTTGAGAATTACTTACCTCAAACCCACTGAACACAAGCTCGACTTTGAGCTGCCATGGAAGCTTCTGTTCTTCCACAATACGACACCATTTCTCGTCGTTTTCATTGCAGAGATGTTCGTATCAATCCCAGAAGTCGAATTGAATCCACAATTGTGATCCTCACCGCTCATATTGTCGAATTCGCAAATCCCCCAATTTCCACGATTTTTCGGTTTAAAATTAACCCAGGGGCCTCACTGTCACTCGAGCCTCACACTCAATTCGGCTTCCTCAGTCTCCCAATTGCACAATGGAGCTGAGACAGAGGTTAATCAGCTGCTAATTGGTAATCATTAAGACAACCCACAAATTAGGGAATTAGTGTCTAAAGTAAGAATAATTGTGTCTCCCTTAATACATGATTCCATGTTATCTGGGGCAAAGAAGATGACAAAGTGACAGATGTCACTGCCAGGCAGCAAGATTCAATGGTAAAAGACCATTTTGCCCTCCGATTGACAAATTACCATTTTGCCCCCAGACATCCGTGACCCGTAACTTGGTCACCCGAACTCCGTTTTCGACGTGCCGCCTGTCGTTGGATTCGTATCGACGAGACCTACGCAACGGTCCTTGGCCCTCGGCCATCGGACATCCCGGTCAAAAAGTCAACATTTGGCCCCTAATATGCCAAAATTACGAAAATGCCCTTGCACTTCCGTACATCATAACTTTCACCACGAACGTCGAAATCGAACGTGCCACCAGTCTATGAACTCGTGACGTCCCGAACTACGTCACGGTCATCGGTCAAAGTCCATTTGACCATCCGAATTAAAAGTCAACGTTTTGCCCACACTCAGGGGCAAAACGGTCATTTTGCACAATTCGTCCGAAATCGCCCAACTAATCCCAGATTAGTAAATCACAATTAAATATTATTAAATCCCGATATTCGGGACGGGTCGTTACACAAGGGGTCCAGGCCCACTCATACAAACAAGCCCTAGTCGGGTCTGGATAGCCCCTCCACGTGTCAGTTCCACAGAAATTGACATTTGTCCCACATCGGGAGAATACAATTATTATATTCACCACATCCATACAAAAAGGGTCCATTTGTCGTACAAAGGTAACAAAACATTTACTGTTCACCACTACTTTTACAGTATACATTTTACCACTCACCCTACACCTTAGACCGACTACTGACTTGGGCGTCAGAGTACTTTTGGGCTGGTACCACACCGGTACCTATACTCTGACCGACCGATCAGCTTCATTCCTTTTCAGGTCTACACAGGGCACGTGGCAGAGCAACATTCGATCTCTAAATTGGCACATTTTGTGCATCAACATAAAGAATTTAGAAAGTATGAGTGGAATTTTTAAGGATTTATATAAGCTTTCGTCTAGAGAATTTGATAAATTTATAATTTATTCAATAATCGGTGGTATTCCTTGACCCACTTTCTTTTTTCCCTCACTGGTTCTTCCTTCATTGCATGTTGTCACTATTTCTTCGTATTCTCAATCTACTTCCATTGCCCATTTTGTGTGTATATATATATATATACAAAAATATACAAGGCCATTCCTAAGGGTAGCTAAGTAAGGCGGCCGAGTGATAGGTCGTCAAATAAACATTATTTTATATTATTTTATACCCTTTATACTTGACTTTTAATATTAAAATAATAAATAATTAGATAAAATAATTTTTTTGTGATATTTTTGTTTAAATAAATAAAGCTTGTAATTTGAAGCGTTTTGGCGAAAGAATCGTCCCGATCGGAATTATAACGAATAAATTATGGACGAAATTCGGTTGAATTAAATTAATTAATTAATTTTGATTTTGCAAAGCCTAAATTAACTCAGCCCATTTTCTTGTCTCAGTTGCAAGCCCAAGACCGAATTAGAACCGGCCCAAATCGCGAGAAGCCCAGCCCATTGTGCTACCAAGCCTGCCAGCCCAATTTAATTAATTACAAACGCAGCAGCCCATCATCTCCTGCTCGGCCCGCTCCCACTGCACAGCCCACCAACCGCTGCAGCCTTCAACAACCCGCCTGTACACCCACCTACCCAGCCCATGCGCGTCTGATCCAACCTACTCTCCAGCCTGCGCCTGCCGTACGGCCCAACAGCCAACCCACCTGCAACTTGGACCAGTCCATTACTCCAGCTGTGCATAGCCACCCACTTTCTGCACCAACCCGTCAGCCCAACTGATGCGCCCAGCCCGTACGCGTGCAACAGCCCAACAACCCAACTACTCCACTTCAGCCCAGCTGCACAATCCACTCCAAACTACCCCATTTGCAGCAATTTTTCTGTTTTTTTTCTTCTGATTTTTCAGCCTAATCCCATCTCTAATTTCATCATTCATCATCATTTTTCATCATTTCTTTTTGTACTATTTTATTACTATTTTTATATTTTATTTTGTATTTTATTTTTAGTTTTTGTGGCCTCCCTCTATAAATAAGGAGGCATTTCACTTGTAAAAGTAGTCCCCATTTTTGTCTAATTTTATTTATTTCTTTTAGTTTAGGTTCTTTAATTTTTTTCTCTACTTTCTCTTCTTTTAGTTCATCATCTTTCCTTTTATTCTTTAATTTTGGAGACCATTTTAATTCTTGTAGTTTCTTTTATTTAATTATGTGGAACCCAAAAATTACCCGAAAATTGTGGAGCTGCCATGTGGCCCATAATTCCTGAAATTACCAAATTGCCCCTGGCAATCAAACAAATGGCTTATAGACACCCACACATTGAATAATCTATTTACCAACTGAATACGTTATTTAATCGGGTTAAAAGTCTCCGTAATATTAAAATTCTCCCCGAGAGTTAATTGTCATTATTCTTAATAACGGACAATTAAATATTGATATTAAAACACAATAATTATCATTATTATCATAATGAGCTATTATTATAATTATTAAATAATATATTAATAATATATTATTTATTAATTACAAATTCAACCGACCAATCAGAACGCTCCGAGGCTCCCAAGGTTTTCCTATAAATAGCGGAGCTCATTTCACTTTCCAGGTAATTTTGTTCAACGCTACTTAAGCTCTTGAGATTTTCTCTTTCGAAGCTGACTTAAGCATTGGAGCGTTCTTGGTCGAACACCCCCCGGGTCTCGATCATTGAACGAATGATAGCTTACTGTTTGCTTGTTTGCAGGGATCCTTGAGTCTTTTGAGTTTAAAGGACGAATTCAGCTTCAACAATTGGTGCTTTCATTATGAGCTTGAAGATATTCAAGAAGAGGCTCTCACGATTGTTCATCGTTCATCCTACTTCGTTCATCGTTCTTAACGTTGATTCGAAGATCTTGAACTTGTTCATCGTTCGACAAATTTCCATTCAAGAATCGCAGATCAAGCATGGCCAGGGTTCGACGATCCGTTCATTCGGCTGGAGAAGGTGTTTCTGCCTCAACGACTCAGACGAGGAATGAGGCACGCATAGAGACACCAGATGAACGCCCAACTCGACCCCGTCGAGTGTCCATAGAAGCTCCCATGGAGACGCAAGGAAGGATGCCGACCTTCAGCTTCCGTGCATTCTGCTCTCCAGCTAACCAAGTGCCCGCGCTAGGGGAAGGAACTTCGGCTTTGCAACAAGCAGGCGGGCGAGTGATGGGAGGAGCATCACAACATGATTAGCCCACAGCAAACATGGACCTAAGAGACTTTCTGGATGGGCGACACGACGTCTCAGGGAGAAGTCACCATCAACCTCTCCAGGACAACTTGGCGCAGCAGGTTGAAAGATTGAGCAGCCAAGTTCAACTTCAGTTAGAGATCTTGCAGCGACTCCTGGCAGAAAGACCAGCCCAAGATCCAGACAGACATTCCACGTCACGAGGAAGACAAGAGAGTGCTCCAAGGCAACCTGGGAAAGAATCGGTCCACTGCCGAACAATGTCACGAGAGACTTCGCTAAGCGACTCCAGCGAAGAAAGTCATGCTCGCCGAGCAAAGGACCCACAACGCCTAAGGCCATCAGTACATGAGCGGCTAGGAAGTAGGATTGGGGCACCTTCACCGGTGGAGCGCTCACAGCGCTCACATGGGAGTAGGGGGCAACCTTAGGTTCTGCACAAAGACCCAAGACGATCTATCCATGGCAGTGAGGGGGAAGATGGGGCCTACTCCCCATCACGATCCCAGAGATCAAGGAGAGAAGTTCAAGGAGGCTCTAGGCGATTAGCACGAAATGACTCACCGCCTCAGCAAGGTGCATTGCGAGCTAATGATGTTCAAAGAATGCTGGACAGACACCTTCGTGCTCAGCGAGATGGCGATCTAGAGGATGATCTACGTCGCCAGATACAGCTCTATTCGCCTTTTGTAAGGGATATTGAGGAGGAGTCATTCCCCCAAAGGTTTACAACGCCGAATTTCACTCCATTCAAAGGAACCTCCGACCCGGTAAAACACATAGATTATTACCGGGGAGTCATGGTCCCTCACAGGCGTAACGATGCACTCATGTGCAAAGTTTTTCAAGCTTCTCTTCAAGGCCAAGCCATGACTTGGTTCAATCATCTCCCCCGGAGGTCGATTGCATCCTTTGAAGAGTTGGCTCTGGCATTTGTGAAGGAGTACGCACAACTTCGGACAATTGAGGTGAAGGATGACCATCTTTTCTCTGTCCGAAAGAGAACAAAAGAAACTCTGCGACAATACATACGAAGATTTTGCGAGGAGAAGTCTCGAATTGTCGGCTGTAGCGACCTTGTAACTGCGATGGCATTTAAACAAGGACTCCCTCGGGACATCCAGCTTTATGGGGACATCGTCATGAGCAATGCGCGAAGTCTCACCAAAATGCTTTCGTTAGCAGAGCGACATGCAAGCTAGGAGGACGAGAAGAACGCCACTCATACCCAGGACCAGGCTGGGGCTGGTGAAAAAACCTCCATTAAAGATGAGCCCCATGGAAAGTTTGCAGCTGGAAAGTCCAACAAGCGCAAGGCGGGACAACCCTCCCAAACACAAGCTATGGGGAAGCCTAACTTGCAGCTATCTTTGCCGGTCCATCAGATCCACAATGAAATTAAGGACAAACCATGGTTCAAGAAGCCGGAGCCAGTCAAAGGTGATCAAGAGAAGGCTGATAAGACGAAGTGGTGTGCCTTCCACGAGTGCTATGGGCATAACATCGGCAAATGCATATCTTTCGAGAGATATCTCCGGAATCTCATCAAGGAAGGACATTGCAGTGAGTACGTCAAAGGGAAGGCTGTGGATCGACCCGCAGACAAAGGACCGAAGGAACCTGCAGCAAAGATGATTCGCATCAATACCATTATAGCTGAATCGGAGTTGCTAGGAACCACATCCAAGAAAAAGAAAAGAAAGATCCGAGATGCATTGGCCGTCTCTCAGGTCTCCCATGTTTCCACCCCCAGGGTGGCCAACGACCTTGTCATTGGTTTCTCTTTGAAGGACAAGGTAGGACTTGACTGGCCACATGATGATGCTTTAGTCGTGTCCATCTAGATCGCTCATGCTCAAGTTGATCGGATTCACGTTGATGAAGGGAGCGCAACAAATATCCTTAGCCTGGATGTAGTGCGCAAGATGGGGTTAGAAAGCCTCACAACAAAAAAGGTTGTCCCGCTCCGAGGTTTCAATGGGTCGACCAGCATGACCGTAGGCACTCTCCAGCTGGATGTACATTCTGATCCTATAGTCACGTCCCAGACTTTCTACATCATGGATGAATACTCTCCATACAATGGAATTTTGGGAAGGCCATGGCTTCACAAGATCCTCGCAACCACGTCAAGCCTTTACCAGAAAATTCGGTTCCCTATTCCCAGTGGTGGAATCGGGGAAAGGCGATTAGGCGATGGCTCGGCGGTGCCTTACTGAAGGGCTAAAGGAGGTCAAGGAGGCAGAGTTTGTTCCCCAGACAAGATCATCCGCTGGGGGCAAGCTTTCTTCTTCGTCTCCCAAATAGCAACTAATCACGGGTCAAGATCCAGACATTCGTGAGGAGCCACCAACTCCGGAAGGATGGCAACCGGAGGATGACGTCACCCTCATCCAACTTGACCCTCAATATCCTGAGCGAGAGGCCCGCATTGGTGCTCGGTTAAGTGACACGGAAAAAGAAGAACTCATAGCTTTCCTGCGTGAGGAGAAAGAAGTTTTTGCTTGGTCTCCGTCTGACATGCCGGGGATTGATCCCACCATCGCTTGCTACAAGCTGCACGTTAATCCCAACCACAAACCGGTCAAGCAGAAAAGACGTAATTTTTCCCCCGAGAAAATTTCTATCATTTAGGAGGAGATTGACAAGTTACTCGTTGCTGGATCCATTGCAGAAGTTCCGCACTCTGAATGACTAGCAAACGTCGTACTTGTCAAGAAAAAGGAGGCAGGATGATGGAGAGTTTGTGTTGATTACACCGATCTCAATCTTGTGTGCCCAAAGGATAACTATCCTCTACCCAGGATCGATCTGTTAGTGGACTCAACTGCAGGAAATGAGCTCCTAAGCTTCTTGGATGCATACTCGGGCTATAATCAAATTTCCATGTATGAAAAAGACAAGGACAAAACTGCCTTCGTCTTCGATCGAGGTGTGTACTGCTACACGGTCATGCCATTTGGCCTCAAGAATGCGGGTGCAACGTACCAGAGACTCGTTAATCGGATGTTCAAAGATCTCATTGGAAAAACCATGGAGGTATATGTGGATGACATCATGGTCAAAGGAGAAAGACGAGGGGATCATATCACCAATTTGCTAGATACCTTCAACTTGCTGAAGAATTACAAAATGAAGCTCAACCCTGTAAAGTGTACATTCGGGGTATCAGCAGGGAAGTTTTTGGGATACCTTGTGACTCAGCGTGGGATCAAAGCAAATCCCAAGCAAATCAAGGCAATTCTCGGGATGAAGTCCCCATCAAGTCTGAAGGAGATTCAAAGTCTCACTGGACGAGCAGTAGCATTGAACAGGTTCCTATCCAAGTCAATTGACCGGTGCCGACCTTTCTTCCAAGCAATAAAGAAGGCATCCAGAGATAAGTGGGATGAAGGTTGTGAGAAAGCATTTCAAGATCTCAAGTCCTACTTGACGTCTCCACCGTTGCTATAAAAACCCAAAGATAACGAGGACCTGTTTCTGTATCTGGGGGTCTCTGATGCTGCTGTAAGCTCTGCACTTATCGGGGAAGAGAATGGGATTCAACTGCATGTGTTCTACACATCCAAAGCCCTTCTTGATGCTGAGACACGATATCCGAAATTTGAAAAGCTGATTCTCGCATTACTGGTTACCACAAAGAAATTGAGGCCTTACTTTCAAGCTCATCGGGTAATCGTTATGACAGAATATCCACTCCGTTCATTGCTTCATGCACCTGATGTATCGACACGGGTAATGAAATGGGCCATAGAGTTAAGTCAACATGATTTGCTCTATCGTCCACGAACAGCTGTCAAAGGCCAAGCCTTAGCGGATTTTGTTGTGGAGTTCACCCCAGCATCACTGGAAGGAAGCAATGACAATAAGTTCGGCAATGCCCCCAGGGCCGTAAAAAATTCCTTGTCACGAGCTCATGGGGACAACTCCTCTTCTCTGCAACCCTCAACTTCCAATCATCTATGGAAGCTCTTTGTTGATAGTTCCTCGAACCAGAAGGGGGCAGGAGCGGGGATTGTCCTTATCACTCCTGATGGCTCAATAATGGAGCAGGCAGTGCAGTTTGGATTCAAAGCCTCTAACAATGAAGCGGAGTATGAAGCTTTGATTTGTGGGCTCACACTTGCCAAGGAGTTGGGAGTCAAAAAACTTGCTATTCATTCGGATTCTCAGTTGATCACTAACCAATCGATCGGTGAATATGATGCGCGTGATGCAAGGATGCTCAGATATAACAACAAGGTCTAGGAAATGCTTGTTTTTTTCTCGGTTTTCACTTTTCATCAACTTCCACGAGCCGAAAATACACAAGAAGATGTGTTGGCCAATCTAGCGTCATCACTTGACTTTCTTTTCAAGCGCTCAATTCCGATTGAGTATCTCGAGCAGAGGAGTATTGATGTGAAGGAGATTGAAGTAAGACAAATCGATTCATCTCCAAGCTGGCAAGATCCTTTTATCAACTATCTAGAGCATGGAATATTGCCTGATGAACGATTAGAAGCCTGCAAAGTCCAAATGAAGGCTGCACGATACTATGTTGGCAAGGGCCGATTCTTTCGAAAGAGCTTCATAGGGCCAAACTTGTTATGTTTGAAGCATCCTGAAACATTGAAAGTTTTGGCTGAGATTCATGAAGGACATTGTGGAAATCATTCTGGTGGAAGATCGCTTGGCCAAAAGACGCTTAGTGCAGGATTTTACTGGCCTACTTTACGCCAGGAAGCTCTGCAGTATGCCCAGAAATGCGACAAATGTCAAAGGTTCAAGCCTAACCAATTGGCGCCGCCAGAAGAGCTGCATGCACAGACGAGTCCTTGGCCATTCATGCAATGGGGAATTGACATCGTAGGACCACTTCCAATCACTCCAGTTCCAAGCAAGAAGTATTTGATTGTTGCCACTGACTACTTCACCAAATGGGTGGAGGCAAAGGCCTTGGCCACCATAACTCAAGCTGATGTTCAAAAATTCATCTGGAGCCAGATTATTTGCCGATTTGGACTTCCCAAGGTCATTCTAACAGAAAATGGAACACAGTTCACTGGCGCCATAATCAATGAGTTCTTTGAGTCTTGGAAGATCAAGCATTTCACTTCAACTGCATATTACCCCCAGGGTAATGGCCAGGCAGAAGCTTCAAACAAGACGATCCTTGACTGTATCAAGAAGCGACTCGATGATAAGAAAGGCTTGTGGGAGGAGGAGTTGGATGGCAAGCTCTGGGCTTACCGCACCACTCCGCGTCGTGCAACAGGAGAGTCTCCTTTCACCCTTGCATACGGAACCGACGCAGTCATTCCTCCACATGTTGTTGTTCCAGCGCCCTTTACCGAGCTCGATGATCCAGCAGTGAACTCCATCGCTCTAAGAACTTCGCTTGACCTCAGCGAGGAATTAAGAGAGCAAGTGGTAAAACGCATCTCCAGTTACCAGCAGCAAGTGAGGAGCTCCTACAACAAGAAGGCCCGACTTCGGCACTTTCTCCTAGGTGACCTTGTTCTCAAGAAAAAGTTTGCAACACCCAATCGTCCGGGGTCTCAAAAACTCAAGTCTCCATGGGAAGGACCTTACCGAATCTACCAAGTAGGCGGAAAGGGAAGCTACACCTTAGAGACAATGGACGGAAAATTAGTGAGTGGTTCCATGAATGCTCATCACCTCCGAAAATATTATGTATAATGCAAACTAGAGCTCAAAGCTAAGCTAGTCATTGTTTTGTGCACAATATAGACTTTATTTTCAAGAATGATGTATTTAAACTTATCAATAAAGCTATCAAGTAATTCCTAGTTCACCTATGTGTTATTGTACGTTCGGAAAAGTTCTCAAAGCCTTCTTCCGGGAAGCATCCAAAGCCTTCTCCCGAGAAGCACTCAAGCCTTCTTCCGAGAAGCATCCAAAACCTTCTTTCGAGAAGCACTCAAGCCTTCCTCATGGAAGCACACAAAGCCTTCCTCTCGGAAGCACCCGAAGCCTTCCTTCAGGAAGCATCTCAAGCCTTCCTCTTAGGAAACACCCAAAGCCTTCCTCTTGGAAGCACCCTAAGTCTTCCTCATGGAAGCACTTCAAGCCTTCTCTTAAGAAGCACAAGCCCTTCCTTGAAGGCAACACCAATGCAAATGCTAACAAAGTTAGTTAAACCCCAACATTGAACGCCCATGGCTACAACGGGGGCATTTGATGAACAAATAAGTTTGGGATACATCAAATAGTTGGAAAAAATTGACAAAGAGCCGGGAGGACAAAATTCATCATAAGTATTGTTTTCATTTATTTATTCAAAGAATGGCTGGCTAATCACATCTCGATTGCTCAAACTAGTTATTCAATACAAAAATGAAAATGCAATAGTCAACATACATATGTAAAGAAACTATGGATGCAAGTCTTCACAGCCCATGGTTCTTCGAAACTCTGCCCACTCTTCTGCGGAAAGTAAGGAAATGTCATCAAAAGTGACTCATCGGTTTCAGGAACATTAACTTTCTTAGCCTCGTCCTCGAGCTCTACTTCTACTTCAAACCCTTGCTCTTTGGTAGTGATCCCCCTCCTGCTCTCCATACCCAACTTTTGCACTTCACTTTCCTTGAAGTACAAAGTTGTGGGGCATGTGGTGGTAACGAGCAATCAGCTTTCAGATTTGATATTTCAGCTTCCAAGAGTTTGACTTTCTCTTCCGACTCATGCAAGCGCCCACGCAGTAAAGCAAACTCATTAAGGGCAGTGTCACGTTCACTCTCTACCAACAGCTTTTTTGCGTGACTTGTCTCCAGCTCGAGCATTTTGTTCTCTAATGAACAAATTTTCCCCACCAAGGCATTGTTGTTTCGTCTGGAATGGTCGCGACCCTCTCGAAGGCGGATGCACTCCGATTTCATTCGTTTGTTCTCCTATTCCAGCCCCGCTTGTCCACAGAGTATGTCAACCAGCTTGTGGGCCCCCGCCTTTGCGATCCTGAGGTCTCTAGAAACTTTATCATACGCAGCCTGTGGCACAACCTTCGTCATTTCTGCAACCTCAGGAGCAGCCTCTGTATCCATGACCCTAGAAGTTGGTTGTGCTCTTTCCACTAGACGTTCCGAACCATCATCCCGAAGAGCTTCAATCATTTCAGGGGAAGTAGAGACAACCTTCAGCTTCTTGGAAGGGTCTGCCGCTTGCTCTGAAGGACCACCTGAGGCTCTACGTTTGCTGGATGATCCTGCAGGACTAGCTTGGCGGGGTGTGGAGTCTGGGACATCTTGTGAATACATTTCAAGACCTGATTTCCTTTTTGGGGGTGCACCAAGTCCTTCTCTATGGTTCTTCTTCTGGATGACAGCCCTCTTCAGACGAAGCGAAGCACTTAACCACTCTTTGACTATGCTAGCAGGAGGTCTTCCGCCATTAGCATCTCTGGATGGACAAAGCAGCCAGCTCATCTCACGAAACTCAGGAGGAATCTTCAGAGCTCTGTCAATCTTTGTAAGGTTGGGATGGCTCTCGAAATCTGAGTACAGTTCATCGCGGGTACAGAAGCGAGATGCAATCCTCACATTTCCACTGCAGTTGCGATCCCATGTGCCACCCACCTCAAAGCAGCTCTGCCTGTATGAACAACTCGACTTTGGGGATGACTTGTGTGAGACTTCCACCGGAAAGCCCATCATGCGCTATGGTGTAGCAGTGCCAGAATTCCTCGTCTGTGAGCTCCAGTTTGAAAAATTGTTCAGCTTCTCAAAACACATTACGTGTCTGTAAGGGTCAACATCCAGTTGAGCAGGTGAGCAGCCCATCTGACTAAGAATCCCGGAGAAAAACTTTGAAAACGGGAATTTGAATCCCCAGCTGACGATCAAAGGGTAGAACTTGGTCCATCTGTTGGACTTCAAATTTCTTCCTCTGCTATTCTTGGGAGCCTTTTGGGAGGAACATCTGTCGCAAAGCTCTGCAAGTACCCCTTCTGGAAACGCATGTTTGTAGCGGATCTTCCACGCCTGGAAATCTTCAAAGTCTTTGTCCTTCCCCCGGAATGGAATTTGATTACGCGAGCCACCCTGCTCCCACAAAGCAAGCCTGCTAGGTCTCTCCAGAAGTGCACCTTGACGCATCTTGAAACTAACGCCTTGAACAAATCAAAAGTTCACTGTTCGAATCGTTGCCAATGGATGTCCCGAATCCTCGAAATGAGTAACGTCCACCTATAATAAAGGGACGAAATTATTAATTCCTGAAAAACTATATACCAAATATATACGTACTAGACTATATACGCAAAATAATTGTTCGAAATACGAATGCAATTATCAGGCACATTAATAATATTAATATATTAAATGCACATTTTAATATATTAATATATTTATATAAATTAAATATACGTATATACAAAATACGTATGTTATCATTAAACACATTAATAATATTAATATATTTATTAAATATACACATTTTAATAAGTTAAACGTAAATTAAATATACGCATATTTAAAATACATATGTTATTATCAAATATTATTAAACACATTAATAATATTAATATATTAAATACTCATTTTAATAAGTTAACGTAAAATAAATATACGCATATTAAAAATACATGTGTAATTATTGAACATTATTAAACACATTAATAATATAAATATACTAAAAATACGTTTTAGAATATTAATGTGTTTAAATTAAATATATGTACATGTACCTGCAAAAAAAATTAATCAGTCTCAATATATATATATATATAACTATTCTCCAATTGCATCAATCATCATTTCTGATGTTGATGAAAATATATATATTATATATATGGAGTCAAGCTACCAATACTCCTGCAAAAAGACAAAGCAAAGCAACAATGACATTAAATATATAAATAAATATGCGTTGAGTGCAACAATTGTAAGTAAAAACGCAGGGGACATCGTCATGCACTAGGCTACCCGCCAACGGCCAGTCAACATGTGTCCCTTCTGAGCATACCAACACTGCAGCCAGGATTTTTTTGGTTTCTCACTCTCCCCACTGCTCCTTGTCACCGAAAACCAGATTTAAAAACACAAAATAAATGAACACAAGAGAGAGAATCTACCTCACAAATTTTTCTGAAGACGAGGGCGAGCAACTTCAAACCTACCAGCAGCCCGCTTTTTTTCCTCTCACTCAATCAGACGGAAAGACTAGGTGGTTTTTTTCTTTGACTCTCCCGGTTGACACAAATCCGTTAAGTAAGAAAAAAAATGAGAAAAACGGTGGAATAAAATTAATCACTTTTTAAGGGGAATAAATGTCATTCATGAGGCTTAATTCCTCAAAGAAGTTTTCTTTTTTTATGACTCATGTCAGAGACTTGCGTCAAGAGGAAAAAAGAGTAAAAGAACAAAGTTTCCTTTTCTGTGATCCACCTCAAACATAAGCAATATTAATCTAGTCTTGAGCACAAAAATTTATTCTCGGACACCAAACAAAAACCCAAATAAAAACCTAAATGCAAAGCCCAAGCTTTTTCGAACACCAAGCCCAATGAAACTTCTTGAGCATATTCCAAAGTTTGCACATCCCTTAGGATTCCCTGAATTCCTAAGCGATGTGGGGGCATTTGTGGAACCCAAAAATCACCCGAAAATTGTGGAGCTGCCATGTGGCCCATAATTCCTGAAATTACCAAATTGCCCCTGGCAATCAAACAAATGGCTTATAGACACCCACACATTGAATAATCTATTTACCAGCTGAATACGTTATTTAATCGGGTTAAAAGTCTCCGTAATATTAATATTCTCCCTGAGAGTTAATTGTCATTATTCTTAATAACGGACAATTAAATATTGATATTAACACAATAATTATCATTATTATCATAATAAGCTATTATTATAATTATTAAATAATATATTAAGAATATATTATTTATTAATTACAAATTCAACCGACCAATCAGAACGCTCCGAGGCTCCCAAGGTTTTCCTATAAATAGCGGAGCTCATTTCACTTTCCAGGTAATTTTGTTCAACGCTACTTAAGCTCTTGAGATTTTCTCTTTCGAAGCTGACTTAAGCATTGGAGCGTTCTTGGTCGAACACCCCCCGGGTCTCGATCATTGAACGAACGATAACTTACTGTTTGCTTGTTTGCAGGGATCCTTGAGTCTTTTGATTTTAAAGGACGAATTCAGCTTCAACAAATTAGCTTTCTTTTAAATTTTTGTTCTTAATTTATGTTATTTCTTAATTCCATTCCTTCTTTACTTTGTTCTAATGATTTTTCTTTGAGATCTCTTAAATACATTTTTATGCTTTCCTTAAGAAATACCTAGGCCAAGTATTTCCAAAATAATTCTAGAATTTAAGTCCGCATTCTTATGTTTTATCCTCCATCTTCATAAGGTTTTAGCCGCTGTTCGGTGTTCCTTATGAATAACATTCCATTGTTTCCATCCACTTCCGGAATCACAAGCTGTTCTTGGATTCCCAAAGTGTAACTTTCTTCTCTTTACTTAAATTCTTGTTATTGTTTCGGTTTACTTATAATTCAATATATGTGTTGGTATTTTCTTTCTAACATTTGTAAATGTGAATACAATCTCCATGTGTTTTACTTTTTGAATTTCATCTACTTCATATGTTTTAGTGTTTAACCTTCAATTTAACGCTAAGTGTTTATGACCGTTGTTCGGTGCACTTAGAATAGGGTTGAAGAGATTTAAATGTTTGACACACATTGAAATCAATAACATAAGGTAAATAGTATTATAAGTGTTTATGACCGATGTTCGGTGCATTTGTAATATTGAAAAACGTATGCATGTATTTGAGATGATTAAGGTAGGATTTCGTGATTGGTTCAATATGAGTATGATGTTAGAGTGTTGGTAAAAATATGTGTTTGAAGAAAGTTCACTTGCACAAAAGTTAAAGTAGAAGTAGAATTAAGTTCTTAATTGTTTTTACTTATTTACTTTATTTTATAATTACAATCCTTCAAACCCCCCATTTAATTCTTTATTCTCTTATTCTTTTATTCTTTATTTCATTAATTCATTAATTCTTTTATTCTTTTATTCTTTAATTCTTAATTATTTAATTATTTAATTATTTAATTCATTATTCTTTGATTATTCATTATTCTTTTGAACTAACATATTATTAATGTTCCCTAATTTCCCCGGTTAAGAACGATCTCTATTTACCAATACTACAACTACACAAAAAGGGTTTAAATTGCATAACACCCGAATTAAGTGTTTAATTTAATGCGTAGTTTTGGCGTTATCACCTCTGGGCCCCAAAATTCTCCTTTTTATATATAATTTTTGTGTAAATTTGATATATTATTACGTTCTCTCAGTAGGAGGTCGTCTGTTCAAAATTGGCGTGGGCAGTTGTCAGGACCCACCCGGGTTTCACCCCGAAAACCGAGGTAAACCCTGCTCCCGTCTGACACCCCGACACAAAATTAACGTAACTAAAGTAAACCACCCAACAAGCACAGTCAGACGCAGGAGAAACTAAAAACATCCCGAAATCAAGTTTTACAGAGCATAGTTCTAAATACAAAAGAAAGAAAACCGATAAACTAGATACACGCACACAGAAAATTTAAAACACTTTGGGATCCCTCTCGTGACTTCAATGCCTCAGACGCTGCCTCGACGCCGAAACCCCGCTCTAGCTCCATGACCTGGAGGGCAATTTAAAACCAGAAAAATGTGAGTGGACCATAAATAAAAGAAAAGTTTCCAAAACCATTTATAAGAAAAACCGGGTTTGGCCCTCCGTTTTGAAACCACATGCATAACCTAGTTATTAGATTAGTTATCAATCACATAAATCTCATCATAAAAACAGAAACACTATAAAAACAGTTGTAGAAATCATATCATCAGCGTCATAAAACTGTATCAGAAAGCATAAGTACCAAGCCATAACCAATCGATCAAACCTGCTGGATCTATCCGAGTCTTTAAACTCCCGAGTCTTTAAACTCATTCTAGACCTCAATACTATCCGAGTCTTTAAACTCCCGAGTCTTTAAACTCAATAGGCCTACGGGGAAAATCAATATATCCGAGTCTTTAAACTCCCGAGTCTTTAAACTTAATCCGGGTCTTTAAACCCAATCCGGGCCCGTCCCCAGTCAATCATAATATCCGGGTCTTTAAACCCAATAACCAGATCCAGCAAATCCAATCCAAAACCATTTGAAAACCATTCTAAAGCCATATCCAAACCCGAATCCGAAATCACTGGTCCGATGCCCTTCCGGCATCCAGAACCGTCATTCCGAACTCAAATCCAGAAATCCATTTTTCAACTTTAAAACCAAATTCCGCTTACCGAAATCCGATTTCAAAACTGAAAACCCTTGATCATCGAAATCATGTTCCAAAATCCCTTTATAACCATTAAAACCACTTATCCATTGAAATCCTAAATCCATAACATCATATTCAGAAATCATACTTTTCCTCGTAAAACGTGTTGAAAACCAAACTTCCTCGAAAAATGTGTACTTATGTAAAATCAACAAAGCATATTCGATGAACATAGAATCATAATTAAAACCTTAAAACAATTATAGAAAAACAGTTATGCATGCTCGAGTTTAAGGAAAGGGTCTACTCACAGTACCAAGCCCTCAATCGCGTCCCGAACGTCTCGTACGTTCCTCCGCTTCCTCGGGAAGTCCCAATCCTGTCAACAATCGCCAAAGTACGTTACTAACACGTCTACTAAGACTCTCCTAATTTTCCCCAAAACAAATCCCCGGATCTTAAACGTAACGAACCGAAACCCTAAACCTTCACCCTCGCGGAACTACATCGAATCGACGTCCGAACAACCCGAAACCAATTCCATTAGACTCGTCACAACTCCTAGACCAAAAACCAAGTTGACCGTTTTCCCAACCGCCACCGCACGGGCCCCCACGCGCCGCCCAAAGTGGCTGCGCATGGCCCTCATGCGCCAGCTACAGTACCATCGTCTTCCTCGAGTCGACCCGGTCGAACCGGCCTCTGCAATTCGAACCGGCGAGGACGGTTCACCGCCGTACCTGCACCAAAACACCTCATTTCTTCACCATCCTCTTCGTCCCATCCTAAGCTATCCATCCCTATACTCCAAACACCTCGACTCAACCTAAAACCTGTCGACTCAAGCTCAAACAGAAACCCGAACACTGCCCCTGTTTTCCTTCCCGGCCACCCAGGTCTTCCCCCGTCACGGTAGCTAGCTTAAACCAATCCTAGGACCTCACTGACTCTCACCCAACTCACAAATACCGTCGACTCAACCCCAGACGTTACGACTTTCAATTTGAAAATCGACGGCAAAACAGAGCATCGAAAGGAAAACAAGAAATTACCTGCCCTCCGGTCGCCGTCGTGAGCTCCACCGTGGCAACACAACTCCTCCAGTCCACCTCCAGACTCTGGACACCTCCACCAGCTTCGATTGACCGAACACGGCCGCACCACCACTCACAACTCCTCTCTGTTCTCTGTTTTCCCCCTGGTTTCCCGTGGCTCACCTCTCACCCACACACAGCCACCGCACCTCCAAACCTCCTCTCTGTTTCCTTCTTGATCTCTGGTCACTCCTCACACACTCACAACCTCAGACCCTCACCAAGCTTGATCGATTCCTCCCTAAATTCCCAGTCTCTATTTTCTCTCTGGGTCGAAGAACAAACACGAACACACGGGCACCCCCAATTACTTGGACCGTGCACACGCCTAGAAGCCACTAGGCCCTTGCCACGCGTCACAATCCTCCCATTCTTTCTCACAACTGTCTCAATCTCAGCCCTCCATTTGTCCCTCTCTGTTGCACAAATCCCAAGTGCAAAAGACCAAAATGCCCCTTCTTAAACCCCAAAATTACGATTATGCCACTAACTTCCTAGACCCGTAACTCACACCTCGTAAGTCCGATGAATACGTGCCGCCTGTCATCGAACTCAGGACGATGAGATCTAGCTAACCATCCTAGGTCAACGTGTCAAAACCCGATCATACGAAAAGTCAACTTTTCCCCCTATTTTAACCAAATTACGGTTATGCCCTCAACCTTCCGAACATCATAACTTCCTCCTCGGATGTCGGAATCGGGCGTGCCACATGTCTACGGATTCGTGACGTCCTAAACTACGTCCTGGTCATCGGTCAAAGTCCATTTGACCGCCCGAACTAAAAGTCAACTTTTTTCCCAAACTAGTGGAAAAATCGTCATTCTACACTAACGACCCCATCGAGACCAACTAATCCCCGATTAAGCTCACTAATCTCATCTTAATCACGGTCTTAACCCTAATTTATGGGACGGGTCGTTACAGCAGTTTTAACTTTTTATCGTTTTTTGCATTTTCCCTTCCTTTTTTCCTTTCCATTTCCTAAACACTATATTTTATTTCCCTTTTTCTTTTATTTTCTCCTTTTATTTTGTCTCTTTTCCCAAATCAAATCAAATAATTTTTACTAACTCAAACCAAATTGTGACGACCCGGAAATTCGAAAAAGGAAAATTTGAAGGAAATGACGATTTTGCCCCTGGTTATAAGGGCCAAAATTTGACTTTTTGATCGGGACCTTATTTGGAATTTCCGGAAGTACTGTTGGATAGGTTTCGAGACGCTGAATCCGTAAACAGGCGACATGCGCCAATCAGAGTTCGGATGGAAAAATTACGAACCTTGGAACATTAGGGGCATTTTGGTCATTTGTTAAGGTAGGGGCAAAATGGTAAATTGGGCTGGAATTGGCTGATTCAACTGTAATTGGTGACTCATTAGGCTCAGTAAGTGACATCTATCACTTGCTAATTGAGATTGGTGGCCCTGTTTGATGAGGTCGTGTATGATCAATGATAAAGACAACAAACAAAACCGCCCACCCCTTCGTTTAAATTCATCAAATTGATTGATGAAGGAGGCTAAGTGTGAAACCTGAGACGGTGGGACGAATTTACATAGAAAAAAAGTGGGAATTAGAGGAGAAGTGAGGAAAAAAACCCAGAGAAACCCGAAGACCCAAACCTGTGAAGCTCATACCTTTCAAAAATTCGAATTTGAATTGATAGCTCGAGATGCTTCAAATTGAGATTGAATTGAGCCTTCTGGGATCAATTCAATTAGGATCAGCTCAAATTCGATGCGAATTGGGGTCGTTTTGGGCTAGAACAGAAGGGATGAAGATGTTGAATTGTCGAACTTGAGTCGAGAAATTGGGGACATGGAACAATGCAATTGACGTTGGAAATATGGTTAACAGAATCCCACGAAGCTTCCTGATGCATCAATTGAAAGAACAAAATGAGAATTAATGGAGCTTGAGGGATGAACAGTACAGTTATGTTCTTCGAAAGTCAAGTTCGAATTAAAGGATTAATGTGAGTTTGATATAAATTGAGTTTACAGATCTCTAATTCAGATGTAAACGATGCTAATGGATAGTTTAATTGTAGAAATCAAGCAAGAATTAATAGATTCAACCGGGTAATCTCGCGGGTTACTGGACCCGTTTGCGGGCTAATCAGGTGAAGAAGAACATTGTAGCAGGTGCGTGAGTTTCACACGCAGCCACCCACAGAGGCGTGTGAGGGCGCGATTCCCGAGGTGAGTTCAATTTGACTTTTGATCTATACAATGTAACGAACATTTTGGCGTTGGTTTCGAGTTAATCAGACACCATTTCGATATTGTTTTGAGGGTCCGAAGGTTTATGTTACATTTTTAATTCGTAATTAATTCCAGAAAAATTATGGGGAATTAATACGATGTTAATTAAGTCCTTAGTGACCCTGAATAATGATTTTGGACAGGATTCGAGATTCCTGGAAAGTACCGGAAATTACGGAAACGTGTGCAGCTCGAAAAGCGAGCGGTTGAGACGGTGTGTGAGTGGATGTTTGTTTTATAAATTGATATGCATGCATAGTTAAATGTTTTACATGATTGATTGCATTATTTGAGTTGCAACGATTTCCTGATGATGTGGCATGATTATTTGTGATTTATTGATTATTTTAATCGGTCTTTCGGGCACGTTTTACGAGAAATGTGCAAGTGATATTTTGGGCTAGACCCGGAATCAAAATGATTTCAAAATGGATATTTTGATTTAATTGATGAGTCAAGGATGATTTTTGGATTATTTTAATGTTTCAAATGAGATTTTACGGATTTACGTGTAAATGGTATTTGGGCTTGAGACCCGGTCGGGAATGATTTTGACTTGGTTTGAAGTCAAGGATTTGATTGAAATGTTTTGGGATGTAATCCCGGGATGCTTTTCATTGTGATTGTGAGTGCCCAGAGGGTCGGAGCTAGGGGATCACCCAGACGACCGGAGCTTGGGGGATATGATTATGAGTTGTTTCTATAGTAAGCCAGTTTCTCGGATGCGACTGAGCCTGGATGTACCACTCAGATGTGTCTGAGCCTGGGGATGTGTTCACCCAGATGTGACTGAGCCCGAGGGTTGAGCCCAGATATGTCTGATCTAGAGAATGTGGCTGGATGTTGGCCTACGCGTAGTGCGGATGTGACTGTGTGATTGTTTGTGCACTTGTGAGTAGTGCGGATTGATGAATTGATTGATTGATTGTGCACCTGTGAATAGTATTATTTGATGTTGATTGTGATTGCGTACTGGTATTGAGTACGGGTTCTGGTCTTTGTGGCCATGTGATTATGTTTTCATGTGTTTGACTTGAGAGCCGGGATTTGATATGTTTCATGTGTTTTGGCTTGAAGGCCGGTGATTCATGTGTTTGACCCTATGCATGCATGGTTTGATAAACTGGAGGGTAAATGATGTATTTTGAAATGCGTTTTAAATGATATTATTTTTGTCCACTCACACCTTTTCTGTTTTGATGACCCTCCAGGCCGTGGCACGACGTTCGGGAGGCGGAGGCATGAGCGGAAATCAATGCAGTTATCCCTTGTTTGACATGTGTTGAAGGGTAGTTTTGGGACTTCAATTGACTTGTCAGACGGAAGCAGGACCGGGCACGGTTATCGAAGTCCAGTTGGGACAGGTCCTATCACAAATAACTTTTCCTATTACATTTTATTAAATAGTAACCTAATTTCCTCTATTATATTTACGTTAATTTTTAAATCTAGACCGTCTCTTTTCTTTTCTCAATTTTTAAAGAAATTGAAGAAATAATTTTAATTCGAAGGGAAATGCATTTTTTTCGCCTCTCAAAACGCAATAAGTGCAATACTTAAGTGAAGCTTACTTATTTATTAAGTATATATATATATATATATATATATTTTTGAGAAATTATTTATTAAAGAACTTAAGTACTTATTTGATTACATTGTTTGATAATTGTTTTTTGTCTTAATTTTAATATTTGTAAATTATGATAATTTGTGAATTATGATTTATATATATATATAAACAATGTAATGACCCGTCCCGGGAGTCAGGATTACCGAAGTGATTAGTGACGGATTAGTGAGTTTAATCGATGGTTAGTTGGTTACTTTTGGACGTTGGGCATAGAATAGCGATTTTGCCCCTGGAATGGGCTAAAAGTTGACTTTTCACACGACAAGGTTTTTACACGTAGACCGAGGACCATTAGGTAGATCTCATCGTCCTGATTTCAACGACAGGCGGCATGTTTTCATCGGACGTTGGACGAGTGAGATACGGGTCTAAAACGGTTAAGGGTAGAATCGTAATTTGGACATTAGGGGCATACTGGTCTTTTCATGCCTTGGGAATTGGGCCAATCAGATAAGGCCAAGTGTGCAGTGCTAATTGGATATTTTTGAGAATGGGACCATAGCGCTTGGACACATGGGGGTGGTCTAGTGGGTTCTAGGATTTTGTACGGTTCAATTAAAAGGGGTTGCTGTTTGTTTGAGTCGTGCTTGAGAGGGGAAAACAGACAGGGATTTAGTGGAAATTTGAACGATTGTCGTGTGTGTTTGTGTGTTCCGGTGATCGAGTGAGTGAGGAGAGACCAAGTGAAAGTTAGAGAGTGAGTTGTGAGGAGGTTTGTGGGAGGAAAACTTGTGGGTGTGAGGAGTGAGTTCTCAGGAAAACAGAGAAGTGTCGAGGGAGTTTGGTGGTGGTGCTGCCGTGTTTTGTTTACTCATGGCCGCTGGTGGTGTTCAATGACGTAGAGGATCTTTAGGGACCCAGTGGACACGGCGGAGCTCACGGTGGAGAGCAGGGCGCAGGTAATTCCTTAGTTCCCTTTGTATGCTCTGTTTTGCCGTAAATTTCAAAGTTAAAGTCGTGAAGTTAGGGGCTGAGTCGACGTGTTCTGTAAGTTCTATTGAGTTCAGTAGGTCCCTAGGAACCTGTAGAAGTCGAAGCCGTGACGGGGGATTTCACGGGTGGCCGGGAACTGAAACAGGGGTTTTGTTTGGTTACGGGTTCGAGTGTGGGACGATAGGTTAGAGGCAGTAATGTCGTGTTTTGATTATTGGGTTGAGTTCCTTTGAGTAGGACGAAGAGAATGGTGGAAAAAGGGACGAAAACGGACGGCGGACGGCGGAGAACCGGCCACGCTGGTTCAGAACAGTAGCAGTCTCGAGGAAGAAGATGAACAGTTACTGTGTGTTGGCGCGTGAGGCCCACGCGCAGCCACTTTTGGCGGCGCGTGGGGCGTTTTCCGGGGAAGCGTCCAACTAGGTTTTCATTCTAAACGTAGTAACGAATCTATTGGGACAAGTTTCGGGACGATCAGACGTCGTTTCGTGTTAGTTCTATGAGGTCGAATGTTTAGGGTCTCAGTTAGTTACGTTTGAAGTTCAGGAAAATTGGGGAAAATTAGGAGGACCTTCGTTAACGTGTTAGTGAAGAGTTTTGGTGACTTTGGACAGGTCGGGATTTACCAGAGACGGCCGAGGATCGCACGGGACGCGACTGACGCGCGAGGAAGTTGTGAGTGGACTGTTTGTTCTCTAACCCAGCATGCATATCCGTTTTACTTATTTAATTGTGTTTCGATGATGCTTTTGTGCTTTCGATATATGATTTCATGAATTATGTTTCTATATTCTACTTTACTTAATTATACTTTATATAACTGTTTTACTTATCGAATTTGCACGTACTTCGAGAATAATGGTTTCTGTGATTCTTTTGAGTATGGTTTCGGATGTATGGTTTTGGATGAATGATTGGGGATTTGATTTGAGGTTGGAAGTGGAAATCGGGAGGAAGTCCCTTTTTAAGCAAAAGTGAATTCGGTTTTTGAAGCTTTCCGGTTTGGTTTTTATTTTTGGATTGTGATGGATTTTCTTATATGAGAAAAATGGTTTTGAGTTTAAAGACTCGGAAAACCCACTGGATCTGGTTTTTAGTTTAAAGACTCGGATTGATTTTCGGGGGGAGGGCCTTGGACTGATGTGGTTGAGTTTAAAGACTCAGTATATGTTTTGAGTTTAAAGACTTGGATATGATTCCCCCCGAGGCCTACGATTGTGTTTTGAGTTTAAAGACTCGTTGATATCCCGGGAAGGCCTGGCTATTGCGCATTTTGTTTTGAGTTTAAAGACACGGGCGCACTTGAGATCCAGTAAACTTGTATGATTGATGTTTTCACTGGTTTTCACTCGTTTTGCAAATGTTTTGGGCTGTGACCCGAATAACGTGGTTTCTATGGCTTTAAGGCCGAGTGCCTGAACTTTGGCTTTGATTTATGATGATTTCTGCACGTTATTTCCTTTCGTACTACTATTATATTAAGCTACTTGGTTATGCATGCATGTTTTCAAAACGGAGGGTGTAACCCTGGTTTATTTTCGTAAACGGTTTTATAACTCTTTATTTTTAGTCCACTCACATTTTTAATGTTTTTGACACCCTCCAGGTCGTGGTGCGAGCGTTAGGGCTACCGTTGAGGTAGAAGTCGAGGCATAAAGTCATCTGTTGCGCGCTTAGCTTACAGTAGGGCTTGTTTTTGTTTTCGTACTGTTACTATGCTTTGTAAACGATATAACTTTTCTCCTTCGTCTGACAGTGTAATTTGTGGTTTTCGTGAGGTTATTTCAGTCTTTTGTGTTGGGTTGTCAAACGGGAGCAGGGTTAACCTCGGTTATCGGGGTGGTAATCGGGGTGGGTCCTGTCAATTGGTATTAGAGCATAGGTTTATGGTTTGTGTCTGTTGTGAGGTTGTGTTTAGGTTGTTTGATTGATTCTATGCCTCTTTCAGCGTGTGGTTGACTATCCCTCCGAGACGTGAGCCCCCTCCATGACCTGAAGTAGCGAGAGATGCGGAGAGTGCTACGATTGAGCGAGCCCAGCGGTTTGGGGCTACGACGTTTAGTGGTGGGGCCGACCCCGAGGAAGCCCACATATGGATCATGAGACTTGAGCAGATTTTCGCAGTGATGCGATGCCCACCGGAGGATCGAGTGTTACTAGCTACCTTTTTACTGGACGGTGCGGCGTATGAGTGGTGGTACACCCTCGAGCTGTCAGGCTGGGACGCCCATACAGTGACCTGGGAGACGTTTAGGGAGCGGTTTCTGGATCAGTACTACCCCCGCTCATTCCGTGATGCCAAGAAGGCTGAGTTTCTGCAGCTCCAACAGGGGAGTATGAGTGTAACTGAGTACGAACAGAAGTTTCAAATGTTGTCCCGCTTTTCTCCTTCGTTTGTGGCTACGGAAGCCGAGAAGTGCCGTAGGTTCGAGTTGGGCTTGCGAGGTGAGATTCGAGCCATAGTGACGGCTAGATCGTTCGCGACCCTCCGAGAGTTTTCGGATGCTGCAGTCAATGTGGAAGCTAGTTTGCCGGTACGACGCCGAGAGCATCCTTTTTCCAGAACTTCAAGCCAGAGGACCCCGAAGAGGGGCAATTACGGTGGAGCGTCATCCGCGGGTGATGACCGTTTTGGCAGACCTGGTAGTTTCCAGAGTTCAGGGTTTCGTGGACACCGTGCATAGCCTACTCCGCAAGTTAGTGCGACATCTGTTGCGTCCACATGGAGACCGAGTGGAGGACCCATTCGAGATGTTTCTAGTGTCATCTGTTTCTACTGTGGAGAGCGAGTCCACTACCGAAGAGAGTGTCCATCCTTACTACTGAGGGGAGGTACAGGTCGAGGTACAGCGGAGCCAGGACGGAGCACGTCCTCAGTATCAGGGACAGCAGGCACTAGAGGAGATGGTGATGCCACTAGTGGTTCGAGGGGACGTAGCCGAACTTCAAGATCCCAGGCCCGAGTGTTTACAATGACCCAGCATGAAGCTCAGTCAGCACCTGGTGCAGTGACAGGTACTTTACTATCCCTGACCGTGTTGTACATATTTTGGTCGGATCCCGGGGAAGAGTTTAGGATTTTCCCCTAGGTGACTTGGAGTGACGAGATTGAGGAACTACGGTGAGTTTCCGTTGAAGGATGACGGAAAGAATTGGAAATGAGTGACTATAACTGATCGATATGAGGTTATTGAGAGAACCCACAATCTAGAAATGCCTTTAGGACTTTGTTGATTTGTTCCGACAAGGTGGTCGGAGCAGCAGTTGAGGACGTGAAGGTGAGGTAGTGAGTCAGTGGGTAGGATTCCCCTTTTAGATGAGTAAGTAGGACTGGATCGCTTCTGGTTTAGATTTCGAGACGGGTAAGAGTTGAGTTACTTTAGGATTTCCTACCGACCAAGAGACCGGGAGTCTGGGAAGAACTTGAGTTGGGTTTTTCGGAAGGTGTAGGTGGTTGTACATGAGGATGTACTCTATGAACTTTGTTTGGGTACTCTACAATGAGGTATTCTAAAATACCTTTGTTTTTTTCATAGAGTTTCCCTTGCATACACCAGGAAGTTCTAGTTCGTGGTACCAGACGGAGGTACGTTCGACTAGGAGAGTGTCAGAAGTGTCGAACAGGTAGTAGGAGTGTTGTGGTAGACCCAAGGTGGAGATGAGAGGTTGGGAACTATTTAAAGTAGTTGGGTTTGGCGAGAGTTGACCACCGAGTAAGAGACCCAGGTGTGGGGTACGAGTTGTGGAATTTCGGGGACAAAATTCTTTTAAGGAGGGTAGATTGTAACGACCCGTCCCGGGAGTCAGGATTACCGAAGTGATTAGTGACGGATTAGTGAGTTTAATCGGTGGTTAGTTGGTTACTTTTGGACGTTGGGCGTAGAATGATGATTTTGCCCCTAGAATGGGCAAAAAGTTGACTTTTTGCACGATAAGGTTTTTACACGTAGACCGAGGACCGTTAGGTAGATCTCGTCGTCCTAAGTTCAACGACAGGCGGCATGTTTTCATCGGACGTTAGACAAGTGAGATACGGGTCTAAAACGGTTAAGGGTAGAATCATAATTTGGACATTAAGGGCATATTGGTCTTTTTGTGCCTTGGGAATTGGGCCAATCAGATAAGGCCAAGTGTGTAGTGCTAATTGGATATTTTTGAGAATGGGACCATAGGGCTTGGACATGTGGGGGTGGTCAAGTGGGTTCTAGGATTTTGCACGGTTCAATTAAAATGGGTTGCTATTTGTTTGAGTCGTGCTTGAGAGGGGAAAACAGAGACTGGGATTTAGAGGAAAATTGATCGATTGCCGTGTGCGTTTGTGTGTTCTGGTGATCGAGTGAGTGAGGAGAGACTAAGTGAAAGTTAGAGAGTGAGTTATGAGGAAGTTTGTTGGAGGAAAACTTGTGGGTGTGAGGAGTGAGTTCTCAGGAAAACAGAGAAGTGTCGAGGGAGTTTGGTGGTGGTGCTGCCGTGTTTTGTTTACTTATGGCTGCTGGTGGTGTTCAGTGACGTAGAGGAGCTTTAGGGACCCAGTGGACACGGTGGAGCTCACGGTGGAGAGCAGGGCGCAGGTAATTCCTTAGTTCCCTTCGTATGCTCTGTTTTGCCGTAAATTTCAAAGTTAAAGTCGTGAAGTTAGGGGCTGAGTCGACGTGTTCTGTAAGTTCTATTGAGTTCAGTAGGTCCCTAGGAACCTGTAGAAGTCGAAACCGTGATGGGGGATTTCACGGGTGGCCGGGAACTGAAACAGGGGTTTTGTTTGGTTACGGGTTCGAGTGTGGGACGATAGGTTAGAGGCAGTAATGTCGTGTTTTGATTATTGGGTTGAGTTGCTTAGAGTAGGACGAAGAGAATGGTGGAAAAAGGGACGAAAACGGACCGCGGACGACGGAGAACCGGCCACGCCGGTTCAGAACAGTAGCAGTCTCGAGGAAGAAGATGAACAGTGACTGTGTGTTGGCGCGTGAGGCCCACGCGCAGCCATTTTTGGCGGCGCGTGAGGCCCACGCGCAGCCATTTTTGGCGGCATGTAGGGCGTTTTCCGGGGAAGCGTCCAACTAGGTTTTCGGTCTAAACGTAGTAACGAATCTATTGGGACAAGTTTCGGGACGATCGGACGTCGTTTCGGGTTAGTTCTACGAGGTCGAAGGTTTAGGGTCTCGGTTAGTTACGTCGTTTTTGAGAAATTATTTATTAAAGAACTTAAGTACTTATTTGATTACATTGTTTGATAATTGTTTTTTGTCTTAATTTTAATTTTTGTAAATTATGATAATTTGTGAATTATGATTTATATATATATATATAAACAATGTAACGACCCGTCCCGGGAGTCAGGATTACCGAAGTGATTAGTGACGGATTAGTGAGTTTAATCGATGGTTAGTTGGTTACTTTTGGACGTTGTGCGTAGAATGACGATTTTGCCCCTGGAATGGGCAAAAAGTTTACTTTTCGTACGACAAGGTTTTTACACGTAGACCGAGGACGGTTATGTAGATCTCGTCGTCCTGATTTCAACGACAGGCGACATGTTTTTATTGGACGTTGGACGAGTGAGATACGGGTCTAAAACGGTTAAGGGTAGAATCGTAATTTGGACATTAGGGGCATATTGGTCTTTTCATGCCTTGGGAATTGGGCCAATCAGATAAGGCCAAGTGTGCAGTGCTAATTGGATATTTTTGAGAATGGGACCATAGGGCTTGGACACATGGGGTGGTCTAGTGGGTTCTAGGATTTTGTACGGTTCAATTAAAAGGGGTTGCTGTTTGTTTGAGTCGTGCTTGAGAGGGGAAAACAGAGACAGGGATTTACTGGAAAATTGATCGATTGCCGTGTGTGTTTGTGTGTTCTAGTGATCGAGTGAGTGAGGAGAGACCAAGTGAAAGTTAGAGAGTGAGTTGTGAGGAGGTTTGTGGGAGGAAAACTTGTGGGTGTGAGGAGTGAGTTCTCAGGAAAACAGAGAAGTGTCGAGGGAGTTTGGTGGTGGTGCTGCCGTGTTTTGTTTTCTCATGGCCGCTGGTGGTGTTCAGTGACGTAGAGGAGCTTTAGGGACCCAGTGGACACGGCGGAGCTCACGGTGGAGAGCAGGACGCAGGTAATTCCTTAGTTCCCTTTGTATGCTCTGTTTTGCCGTAAATTTCAAAGTTAAAGTCGTGAAGTTAGGGGCTGAGTCGACGTGTTCTGTAGGTTCTATTGAGTTCAGTAGGTCCCTAGGAACCTGTAAAAGTCGAAGCCGTGACGGGGGATTTCACGGGTGGCCGGGAATTGAAACAGGGGTTTTGTTTGGTTAAGGGTTCGAGTGTGGGTCGATAGGTTATAGGCAGTAATGTCGTGTTTTGATTATCGGGTTGAGTTGCTTAGAGTAGGACGAAGAGAATGGTGGAAAAAGGGACGAAAACGGACGGCGGACGGCGGAGAACCGGCCACACCGGTTCAGAACAGTAGCAGTCTCGAGGAAGAAGATGAACAGTGACTGTGTGTTGGCGCGTGAGGCCCACGCACAGCTAATTTGGGCGGCGCGTGGGGGCGCGTGGGGCGTTTTCCAGGGAAGCATCCAACTAGGTTTTCGGTCTAAACGTAGTAACGAATCTATTGGGACATGTTTCAGGACGATCAGACGTCGTTTCGAGTTAGTTCTGCGAGGTCGAAGGTTTAGTGTAACGACCCGTCCCAGAAATTTCAGTTTAGATAGTGATTAAGATGAGCTTCGTGCGTGTAATCGGTGACTAGTGGGTAAATGACGATTTTGCCCCTAGTTTGGGCAAAAAGTTGACTTTTAGTTCGGTGAGTTAATGGAATGTTGACCGGTGACCAGGACGTAGTTTAGGACGTCACGAATCCGTAGGCAGGTGGCACGCCTGATTCCAACATCCGAGGAGGAAGTTATGATGTTCAGAAGGCTGAGGGCATAACCGTAATTTGGGTAAAATAGGGAGAAAGGTTGACTTTTTGTACGAATGGGTTTTGATATGTTGATCTAGGACCGTTAGATAGATCTCATCGTCCTGAGTTCGATGACAGGCGGCACGTGTTCATCGGACTTACGAGGTGTGAGTTACGGGTCTAAAACGGTAAGGGTAAAACCGTAAAATTGGGTTAAAAGGAGGGGCAGTTTGGCCTTTTGGCTGTCTGGGGATTTGTGCACAGAGAGGGACAGATGGATGGCTAGGATTGGGCCATTTGTGGGAGAGGATGGAGAGGATTGGTGACATGTGGCAAATGTGTAGTGGGTTCTGGGGGGTTCTCGTGTGTGCACGGTCCAAATAATTGGGGTGCAACCGTGCAAGTGTGCGTGGTTGTTCGCAGAGAAAAACGGAAACAGAGAGGGAGATCAGGGAAAAATTAGATGGTGGCTGAGGTTGTTGGTGAGTTCTGGTGAGGGGATGAGTGACCAGAGAGTGAGAGTGAGACAGTGAGAAGGTGAGACGGTGTGGTGGTTGTACGTGGGTAAGCTGGGAACCATGGGAAAATTAGAGAAAACCGAGAAGATTTGAGAGCTTGTGGTCGTCCTGTGGCCGTGTACGGTGCCAGTGAACTTGAGCGGAGGTTGAGACGACACTGTGGACTCCAAGGAACGCGACGGTGAGCACGGCGGTGGACGGTTGCAGGTAATTTCTAATCTCCGTGTCTATGCTCTGTTTTTCCCGTCGAGTTCAAGTCGAAAGTCGTGAGTCTCAGGGTTGAATCGAAGCATATAGGGAGGTCTAAGGGACTCAGGGGAGTCCTAGGAGGTCACTGGTTGTGCTGCCATGACGGGAGGTGCACTGTAGGGGTTAACACGACGGCGGGTACTCTGTGTGCTCTGTTTTGCCGTCGATGTTCGAACCTTAAGTCGTGAAGTTTGGGAGTGAATCGATGGTTAAGGTGAGTTGGGTGAGGTTTAGGAGGGTCCTAGGAAGAATTTAAGGTAGCCACCGTGAAGGGAGGTGACCTGGGTGGCCGGAGAGGAAAACAGGGCAGGCTTTGGTTTTTATTTTGAGTTTCAGTCAACAAGTCTGAGGCCGTGTCGAGGTGATTGGGGTACGGGAATGGATAGGGTAGGTCTGGACGAAGCTATAGGTGAAGAAAGGAGGTGAATTGGTGGCCGGACGGCGGAGAACAGTCCTCGCCGGTTCAGTCTGCGGTGGCTGGTTCAGCACAGTGGACTCGAGGTTGCGGGTGACACTGTAGCTGGCGCGTGAGGGCCACGCGCAGCCACTTTGGGCGGCGCGTGGGGGCGCGTGCGGCAGTTTCCGGTGAAGGTGTCAACATGGTTTTTGGTCTAGGTGTTGTGACGAGTCTAGTAGAAGTGGTTTCGGGTTAATCGGACGTCTAATCGAAGTAGTTCCGCGAGGGTGAAAGCTTAGGGTCCCGGTTTATTACGTTTAGGATTCGGGGATTTTTGAGGGAATTTAGGTGGATCCTCGTGGATGTGTTAGTAACGTACTTTGGCGGTTGTTGACAGGACCGGGATTTCCCGAGGAAGCTGAGGAACGTGCAGGACGTTCGGGACGTGATTGAGGGCTCCGTACTGTGAGTGGACCCCTTTCCTCAAACTCGAACATGCATAACTGTTTTTCTAAATTGTTTTATATATGTAATTACATGAATGTTGGAATTATGATGTTGGTTTTACATAATTGCACGGTTTTTGGGAAATAACGCATTTGACACGTTTTACGAGAAAGGCTTGATTTCTGAATATAATGCTATGGTTTTGGGATTTCAACAATAAATGGTTTTCAATGATTATAAAGGGATTTTGGAACGTGATTTCGATAATCGAGGTTTTTGGTTTTAGAATCGGATTTCGTAAAGCGGAATTTGGTTTTAAGGTTGAAAAGTGGATTCCGGATTTGGGTTCGGAATGACGGTATGGGATGCTGGAAGGGCATCGGACCGGTGATTTCGGATTCGGGTTTGGATGTGAATTCGGAAATGATTTTCAAATGGTTTTGGATTGGATTTGCTGGATCTGATTATTGGGTTTAAAGACCCGGATATTGATTTGACGGGGGACGGGCCCGGATTGGGTTTAAAGA
Organism: Prinsepia uniflora; assembly: GCA_032719365.1. Taxonomy (NCBI): domain Eukaryota; kingdom Viridiplantae; phylum Streptophyta; class Magnoliopsida; order Rosales; family Rosaceae; genus Prinsepia; species Prinsepia uniflora. Next base: position 39,140,380 of record CM064867.1, read on the forward strand.
CCCGGATTGAGTTTAAAGACTCGGGAGTTTAAAGACTCGGATATATTGATATTTCCCCCGTAGGCCTGTTGACAGGACCCATCCCAATCCCCCCGGGATTAGTGCGGGATGACCCTGCTCCCGTCTGACACGGAGTGTCAGACAAGGGATAATTTCGACCTTTGCTCTCCCGGGCTATCAGAGTACGCAAGGATCCGGAGGAGGTATGTGATATCTCGGTCTCTGCTACAGTCCACATCCTATGTCAACCTGAAAGGCAGTCAAACATTAAAAACTGTGAGTGGACAAAACAAAAGTTTATAAAAACATTTCATAAGACATTTGTACCCTCCACTAAAAAGAATGCATGCATTCGAAAACCATTTATCCAACATTAACCATATGTGGGACTAAGCCCAAAGCAGATATAAACCAAGGTCGAAAGGACCACAATGAAAACGACCATACGGGCCACTGCCCAAATCATAAAGAAACCAAGTACACGAGCCACTGCTCAAACCTTGTGCACACCGGTGCACACCACATATCATATATCATATATACATATAAGTCACACAACCAATCCTGTCACGGTATCCAAAGCTACGCGCGTGCTACCCGGGTCTCAATCCGAGTCATCTCAAAGTCAAGGTCAATGTCCGCAGACCACTGACCCTACCCGAGGTAATAGTAACCATAGCCTTCCTGAGAGTAAGGAACCCAACTGGGTGGTGACTCCACTCATTCGGTGCTCCGTGACTACTCCGGGGTCCACCCAGGCCAACGACCCTCCCCAGAGGAGATAATAGAAGTAAAGGAAGGTAGATGAACATATATATATATATATATATATATATACATAACATAAACATTCATAACCGGTTCCCCTGAACCGTCATGATCCATAATATCCATAATCAGGTAACATGCCGGTTCCCATAAACCGTCATGTACCGTAATAACCAACAAGGGTTCATGCCGGTTCCCATAAACCGTCATGAACCACGGTACCATAACAAGGGTTCATGCCGGTTCCCATAAACCGTCATGAACCTGGGAATCCATTTAAGGTTCCCTGACCTGAAATCAAAACCGTAAAGTGACTGGGTCTCGTGCCCGAACATAGGACATCAACTAGGCACCGTGCCCGAAATCCGAGGTCATATGCCCGAGACAAAACCAAATGGGTCTCATACCCGAGTTTATCCTTTTGAAATTCAAATCCAGTTCATTTAAATCAATACAGAAATACAGACCCGTACAAACACCGTATAAGGCCGAAACCTTGAAATACGTGCTTATACGTAACCACATACAAATGCACCCATGGCATTACAAACAAGCATTTAAAACATATAATAAACATTTATGCATGCACCAATTTAGAAAACAAGGTCCACTCACAGACCGTCCGAGCTGCCGCCTCGATTTACGTGCCATATGGCTCCCCGAGCCGATCACCGTCACCGGGACTCCCAAACCTGTCCAAATCGTAATAGAAGGTTACTAACTACTTAATTAACCTCCTACCAAAGCCCCGTAATTTTCTGATATTTTTAACTATTTTTAAAACCGAACCTAAACCTTCCGATGCCCCGAAACATATCGAGACGGTGTCCGATTGACACGAAACCAGTCCCAAAATGTTCGTTACATCGAATAGATGATTTCGTATGTTGGAACCTTCCCCAGATTCCCTGCCACGCACCCTCACGCGCCGCCTGAAGTGGCTACGCGTGGGCTTCACGCGCCAGGTATAGTACCTGCTGACGTTATCGCTCACGTCAACATGACGTCATCTGACAGCTGTCAGGTCTGACATGTCAGACTCTGACAGGTGCCACGTGTCATGCTCCCATTGGTCCACGTCACTGTACTGTTAGTGCCACGTGGCAGTCTGACATGTGCCACGAGTCATCACGGCACTGGTCCACGTCAGTGACACGTGTCAGCCCCTGATTGGGCCACGTCACTGACATGTCAGTGCTGACTGTGCACTGACATGTGACACGTGTCGCACTCCTACTGGCCCATTTTCTGACATGTCAGCTGACATTGTCAGATCTGACAATGCTGACGTCATCCCTGACATGATGACGTCAGTAGGATGACGTCACCTGTCATCTCTGTCCTCCCGCGGGTCGACCCGAATACCAGTAACCGGGTCGCCGTGACCCGCGGCTTGACCCGGCCGGTTCTCCCTGCTCCAGCCACCATTTCTCCTCCCGTTTGTCCCATTCTACTCGTCTCAACCTAACTTAGAGTTCTATGGGTTTAAAAACTAGAAAACGGGTCGAGGTAATTACCTGTGATGCCGAGAACAGTCGCCCAGCTTTCGGCCGTCCGTCTGGGCTGCACCGCCGTCCTCAGCCGTTCCTTTTGATCCTATTAGCCTCCTCGAGTCCCCAAAAACCCAACCAAATCATTAGTTTCGATCCAAGACCCATAAAACCCAAGTTTTGAATTTCAAACCCCAAACCTACCTTTTCGGGTTTCCTCCCACCGTGAGTCGCCGTGGCTCTGGCCGTCTCCGTCCAGTCCTTCCTCGTCTCACTCACACTATCACTCTGGTCTTAGTCACAGGTGGTGAGGGGATGTGTGTTGTGTGTTTTGAAGAAAATGGAGAATATGGGTTAATGGGGGTTTTCGGGTTTTTGGGAAGGAAAAGGACGAAAATGAAATGAAAATGGTGATGGTGCCGTGGAAGAGAAGAGAGAAGGAGATGATGTGATCAGATGAGGGAATGAGAGATGGAGGGTGAGGATTTAAAGATAGAATTGAAATGGATGGTTAAGATTGAATGGTGGGTGGGTTTGGTTTATAAAAATAATTAAATAATATTAATTAATTATATAGATCCACATTTTGGGGGTCTAAGCCAATGGGATGAGTGACACTTGTCACTCATCCATGGGGCCCACCAAAATATCCACCCATTCAGATTTCGTCGAAACGTCCCCGTCTCGAAGTTCGTGCATAGTGAAATCAAACTTCCGTGACCCATAACTCTCCCGTTCGAAGTCCGATTTCAGTGTGCCGCCTGCCTATGGATTCGTATCGTCCTTATCTACGTAATGGTCTTCGGCCCTCGGCCATCGGACCTCCCGGTCAAAAAGTCAACATTTGACCCCCATTTAACCAAAATTACCAAAATGCCCCTAAACTTCCGAACGTCATAACTTCCTCCCCGAACGTCGGAATTGAACGTGCCACCTGTCTATGAACTCGTGACATCACGAACTACGTCACGGTCATCGATCAAAGTCCATTTGACCGCCCGATCGAAAAGTCAACATTTTGCCACCATCAGGGGTAAAACGGTCATTTTGCATCGTTCGTCAGATTTCGCCCAACTAATCACGGATTAACCTCACTAATCGTGATTAGTCACTAATCTAATCATGGATTTCGGGACGGGTCGTTACAACCTTCCCCCCTTAATTAATTTCATCCTCAAAATTCCAACCGACCTAATTCTAGCCGTTCTTCCCTCCTTAATTAGTTTCGTACTTGAAACTCCAACTATCCTAATTCCACATCCACCTCGTGGAAATAATTCGATCTCCTGACACGTGTACACTCGTACACCCACTAACCAGAACGATAACCGTCTGCAACCAGACGTACGACTAACACTCACGTCGTATCGACTACATTCGACCACATCGAATGACAGAAGTCGTACGCTCCGAACTGACACCACTTGTCAGATCTACCATTTCGTTGACACAACAACTCGATGGTTCCTTACTCAATCTCTAACCTATCCTGACGTCTGCTCCCACTGGGAGTCATCCACGCTGACACCTCCGAGAAACTGTCACCACTTGACAGTCGTCAGTCGCAAACTGATATGACACACACTCGTGGTTACACTAACCACAAGCATTTCACTCGACCTGTGTGTAACTAGACCCATTAGAAATACCATGACCCAATGCACAGTATCCAATGTCCAGTCCACGTACAAGACCTTAACTAATCCAATGGTACCAGAACTAAGCCGACTACCAATACGCTCTCCAATGTACCACTGGTATACCCTATATATCGTCACCAGACATCACCAGTCTTCCTGGTATCATACCTCGAACAACGTACAAGGTACATACAACTACCCATCAATCAGCCTACAACCACCTAGGTTGTAGCCAATCACGTTCCAATTTGGAGTCCATCTGTCCAATCCAGTACTAGACAAATCAAAACTCCAACCCATCATCTATTTCCCAAATCCGAATCCGAATCTGAATCCGCAATTTCGTAAGAAATCCCGAATCCAAACCCAGAAATCTTATCCATATCATGTCCAAATTCGAATCTGAAATCATCATTCCGTAAGCTAGCATTTGGAATAACCATTCCGAACCCAAATCCATAAAAGAAAATCCACAGTCGAGCTCTAGAATCAAATCCTGAATCATCACCCAGAATCCGATTCCAAAACCCAAATCCAGAAATCCTTTTTCAAGTTCTAAAATCACATCCTGAATCGTCATCCAGAAATCTGATTCCAAAACTCGAAATATTGGTCTCGTCTACCGAGACGTACCAAAACTGAACCTCTCGGTTACCAGCTCAACCGATTACCCTATTACCATCGATTAACTTCATAGGAAGCCAATCACGACTTCAACACATCTCTAAGGCTGACCATATCCGACTACGTCAGAAAACTACTCATCGGACAACTACTCAGGCGAGTAGTAAGCCATATGGGATTTACCTCGAAAAGAAGTTCAGTCCCATCATCCTCAACTCAAACATCCCAGTAAGAGTAATAAACTCTCCACCTATCTGAATCATCAAGATCACGATCCAGATCCATAGCAATACCCAAAGTCCTAAACCAATTCCCACATCTAAACAGATTAGTCAACGACGAGACACGCCGAGACTGTGGGTACTCACTGATTACCTCGTATCGATCCTCGTCATTCCACCTAGGAAAACCAAAGATGATCCAACACGATGACATCAAAACTCATCCTACGTGAATGCAACCAAAACTTGCTGCACTTACCACGCCACATAATCCAACATCGTCTGCCACCAAGTAGAAAATGAGAAATCTCAGTCATTTAACTTTGATATACTCATCTCCTCCTGATGATTCAGAACAAATCCCGGGTCCACCAACCAATACACGATCAGTGTACTAGTGGCAACCAACAACATCTATATCATCAACGTCATCGCAATCACCAGCACCAGCACCAGCACTAGTACCAGTATCAACACTATCACCTATCAGCATCAGCACAAAGTGTCCACACCAGCATCAACAACAACACTAGCACACCATGTGCAAAACTGACAACCCTGGATCTCCGCTCATACCGAGCGACGACCCCGTACCTCTGCTCGAATAGGAGAAACTCTATCTCCCTCGTACCCAACTCTAGGTACAGTCACCCTGACAACTCATACGGGAAAAGCAAACGTCACATGAACGTCACCGATCCCCAACAACCGTAACTACAACCATCCTCGGTAGTAGTGCCTGCCACCTACTCGTGCAGACACAACTACCAGACTTCGTTATATCCAGACTCCGTATCCAACGGAATCAATCGCCTGTACCAACTACTCTGTATCCCACTTAGGGATTCCATCGACAAGTACCAACCCTGATAACTTCCCCAACCAAACACTAACCAGTCGCAGCTCAACTAAACCAATGTCGTCTACCAGGTCATCCACGACCTTAGTTGCACCAACAGTCCATCACAACTGAAGTAGCACGACAACCAACTTGGTCTAACCGATACGTACAACCCTGACTGCGAAGTGCAGTCCCAACACAAGCTGACATGACTAAACCGACTAACGAATCCAAATCCGAATAGTCGTCAAAGTCACACCACTCGCTAACTCACATTTCCGAACCATACACCTAAAGTAGGGTTCCACGATTACACCTAGAGTTCCACTGAACCCAACTGCATAAGGCAGTAAAATCAACAATCTTACCGACTCCGCGGTCTTGACATCGTAAGGACGTCAATCCAATCATACCGTCAATCCAACTAGGATTCTCCGAATCCGGCTGCTAACCGACAGGAGCAGTAAATCCACCTAACTCAACAAAATCCGAACATCGATGGTCATAGTTCCCAACCAGTCGTCGGAACCGATCCTACGACATCGTGAAGACTATCCCAACTAACCGTCTCACGATCCAAAACTCTAACGTAATACTACGTTCACCATTCGTAGGGTTCCACACTGTCAACCCTGACAGAACTATGACAACCCCGGCATCCAGTGCCGAACCAAAACATTCCACGATACGGTCCTACTAACTATCGTATCGATACCCTAACTATCAGGTTGATAACAAACTGTAGCCCATTGAGACATCACATCCTCGACCTGTGCATTACTCCGAGAGCTACACGGTTGCTCGAATAGAGACAACCCCGCTCTGATACCACGTTGACAGGACCCATCCCAATCTCCCCGGGACTAGTGCGGGATGACCCTGCTCCCGTCTGACACAGAGTGTCAGACAAGGGATAATTTCGACCTTTGCCCTCCCCGGCTATCAGAGTACGCCAGGATCCGGAGGAGGTATGTGATATCTCGGTCTCTGCTACAGTCCACATCCGATGTCAACCTGAAGGGCAGTCAAACATTAAAAACTGTGAGTGGACAAAACAAAAGTTTATAAAAACATTTCATAAGACATTTGTACCCTCCACTAAAAAGCATGCATGCATTCGAAAACCATTGATCCAACATCAACCATATGTGGGACTAAACCAAGGTCGAAAGGACCACAATGAAAACGACCATACGGGCCACTGCCCAAATCATAAAGAAACCAAGTACACGAGCCACTGCTCAAACCTTGTGCACGCCTGTGCACACCACATATCATATATCATATATACATATAAGTCACACAATCAATCCTGTCACGGTATCCAAAGCTACGCGCGTGCTACCCGGGTCTCAATCCGAGTCATCTCAAAGTCAAGGTCAATGTCCACAAACCACTGACCCTACCCGAGGTAATAGTAACCATAGCCTTCCTGAGAGTAAGGAACCCAACTGGGGGGTGACTCCACTCAGTCAGTGCTCCGTGACTACTCCGAGGTCCACCCAGGCCAACGACCCTCCCCGGAGGAGATAATAGAAGTAAAGGAAGGTAGATGAACATATATATATACATAACATAAACATTCATAACCGGTTCCCCTGAACCGTCATGATCCATAATATCCATAATCAGGTAACATGCCGGTTCCCATAAACCGTCATGTACCGTAATAACCAACAAGGGTTCATGCCGGTTCCCATAAACCGTCATGAACCACGATACCATAACAAGGGTTCATGCCGGTTCCCATAAACCGTCATGAACCTGGGAATCCATTTAAGGTTCCCTGACCTGAAATCAAAACCGTAAAGTGACTGGGTCTCGTGCCCGAACATAGGACATCAACTGGGCACCGTGCCCGAAATCCGAGGTCATATGCCCGAGACAAAACCAAATGGGTCTCATACCCGAGTTTATCCTTTTGAAATTCAAATCCAGTTCATTTAAATCAATACAGAAATACAGACCCGTACAAACACCGTATAAGGCCGAAACCTTGAAATACGTGCTTATACGTAACCACATACAAATGCACCCATGGCATTACAAACAAGCATTTAAAACATATAATAAACATTTATGCATGCACCAATTTAGAAAACAAGGTCCACTCACAGACCGTCCGAGCTGCCGCCTCGATTTGCGTGCCATATGGCTCCCCGAGCCGATCACCGTCACCGGGACTCCCAAACCTGTCCAAATCGTAATAGAAGGTTACTAACTACTTAATTAACCTCCTACCAAAGCCCCGTAATTTTCTAATATTTTTAACTATTTTTAAAACCGAACCTAAACCTTCCGATGCCCCGAAACATATCGAGACGGTGTCCGATTGACACGAAACCAGTCCCAAAATGTTCGTTACATCGAATAGATGATTTCGTATGTTGGAACCTTCCCCAGATTCCCTACCACGCACCCTCACGCGCCGCCTGAAGTGGCTACGCGTGGGCTTCACGCGCCAGGTACAGTACCTGCTGACGTCATCGCTGACGTCATCTGACAGCTGTCAGGTCTGACATGTCAGACTCTGACAGGTGCCACGTGTCATGCTCCCATTGGTCCACGTCACTGTACTGTTAGTGCCACGTGGCAGTCTGACATGTGCCACGTGTTATCACGGCACTGGTCCACGTCAGTGACACGTGTCAGCCCCTAATTGGGCCACGTCACTGACATGTCAGTGCTGACTGTGCACTGACATGTGACACGTGTCGCACTCCTACTGGCCCATTTTCTGACATGTCAGCTGACATTGTCAGATCTGACAATGCTGACGTCATCCCTGACATGATGACGTTAGTAGGATGACGTCACCTGTCATCTCTGTCCTCCCGCGGGTCGACCCGAATACCAGTAACCGGGTCGTCGTGACTCGCGGCTTGACCCGGCCGGTTCTCCCTGCTCCAGCCACCATTTCTCCTCCCGTTTGTCCCATTCTACTCGTCTCAACCTAACTTAGGGTTCTATGGGTTTAAAAACTAGAAAACGGGTCGAGGTAATTACTTGTGATGCCGAGAACAGTCGCCCAGCTTTCGGCCGTCCGTCTGGGCTGCACCGCCGTCCTCAGCCGTTCCTTTTGATCCTATTAGCCTCCTCGAGTCCCCAAAAACCCAACCAAATCATTAGTTTCGATCCAAGACCCATAAGACCCAAGTTTTGAATTTCAAACCCCAAACCTACCTTTCCGGGTTTCCTCCCGCCGTGAGCCGCCGTGGCTCTGGCCGTCTCCGTCCAGTCCTTCCTCGTCTCACTCACACTATCACTCTGGTCTCAGTCACAGGTGGTGAGGGGATGTGTGTTGTGTGTTTTGAAGAAAATGGAGAATATGGGTTAATGGGGGTTTTCGGGTTTTTGTGAAGGAAAAGGAAGAAAATGAAATGAAAATGGTGATGGTGTCGTGGAAGAGAAGAGAGAAGGAGATGATGTGATCAGATGAGGGAATGAGAGATGGAGGATGAGGATTTAAAGATAGAATTGAAATGGATGGTTAAGATTGAATGGTGGGTGGGTTTGGTTTATAAAAATAATTAAATAATATTAATTAATTATATAGATCCACATTTTGGGGGTCTAAGCCAATGGGATGAGTGACACTTGTCACTCATCCATGGGGCCCACCAAAATATCCACCCAATCAGATTTCGCCAAAACGTCCCCGTCTCGAAGTTCGTGCATAGTGAAATCGAACTTCCGTGACCCATAACTCTCCCGTTCGAAGTCCGATTTCAGTGTGCCGCCTGCCTATGGATTCGTATCGTCCTTATCTACATAACGGTCTTCGGCCCTCGGCCATCGGACCTCCCGGTCAAAAAGTCAACATTTGACCCCCATTTAACCAAAATTACCAAAATGCCCTTAAACTTCCGAACGTCATAACTTTCTCCCCGAACGTCGGAATTGAACGTGCCACCTGTCTATGAACTCGTGACATCACGAACTACGTCACGGTCATCGGTCAAAGTCCATTTGACTGCCCGATCGAAAAGTCAACGTTTTGCCACTATTAGGGGCAAAACGGTCATTTTGCATCGTTCGTCAGATTTCGCCCAACTAATCACGGATTAACCTCACTAATCGTGATTATTCACTAATCTAATCATGGATTTCTGGACGGGTCGTTACACCTGTTGAGTTTAAAGACTCGGGAGTTTAAAGACTCGGATATTATTGAGGCCTGGATTGAGTTTAAAGACTCGGATAGGTCCAGCAGGTTTGATCGGAAAATGATGTTTTACGCCATGGTTTTATGATGCTTGTGATATGATTTTTATAACTGTTTTATAGTGTTTCCGTTTCTTATAATGTGGTTTATGGTGTTTTGGTTTATAACTGTTTTATGAACTGGGTTATGCATGTGGTTTCAAAACGGAGGGCTAAACCCGGTTTTCTTATAAATGGTCTTGGAAACTTTTCTTTTATTTATGGTCCACTCACACCTTCTGTTTTTTTTACTGTCCTCCAGGTTGTGGAGCTAGCGCGGGGTCTTGACGTCGAGACAGTGTCTGAGGCATAGAAGTGACGAGAGGGATCCCAAAGTGTTTAAGTTTTCTTCCGCGTGCGTGTAATTATCATTGGTTTTTATTTCCTTGTAATTCTTATTATGCTCTGTAAACTTTAACTTCGGGATTTATTGAGTGCTTTCTCCTGCGTCTGACTGTGTTGTGTCGGGATGTCAGACGGGAGCAGGATTTACCTCGGTTTTCGGGGTGAAACCGGGGTGGGTCCTGACATTTAGGGTCTCGGTTAGTTACGTTTGAAGTTCGGGAAAATTGGGGAAAATTAGGAGGACCTTCGTTAACGTGTTAGTGACGAGTTTAAGTGACTTTGGACAAGTCGGGATTTACCGGAGACGGCCAAGGATCGCACGGGACCCGACTAAAGCGTGAGGAAGTTGTGAGTGGACTGTTTGTTTTCTAACCTAGCATGCATATCTGTTTTACTTATTTAATTATGTTTCGATCATGCTTTTGTGCTTTTGATATATGATTTCATGAATTATGTTTCTATATTCTGCTTTACTTAATTATACTTTATATAACTGTTTTACTTATCGAATTTGCACGTACTTCGAGAATAATGGTTTCTGTGATGCTTCTGAGTATGGTTTCGGATGTATGGTTTCAGATGAATGATTGGGGATTTGATTTGAGGTTGGAAGTGACAATCGGGAGGAAGTCCCTTTTTAAGAAAAAGTGAATTCGGTTTTTGAAGCTTTTCGGTTTGGTTTTGGTTTTCGGATTTTGATGGATTTTCTTATATGAGAAAAATGGTTTTGAGTTTAAAGACTCGGAAAACCTACTGGATCTGGTTTTGAGTTTAAAGACTCGGATTGATTTACGGGGGGAGGGCCTTGGACTGATGTGATTGAGTTTAAAGACTCGGGTATGATGCCCCCCGAGGCCTGTGATTGTGTTTTGAGTTTAAAGACTCGTTGATATCCCGGGAAGGCCTGGCTATTGCGCATTGTGTTTTGAGTTTAAAGACTCGGGCGCACTTGAGATCCAGTAAACTTGTATTATTGATGTTTTCACTGGTTTTCACTGGTTTTGCAAATGTTTTGGGCTGTGACCCGAATAACTTGGTTTCTATGGCTTTAAAGCCGAGTGGCTGAACTTTGGCTTTGATTTCTGATGATTTCTGCACGTTATTTCCTTTCGTACTACTGTTATATTAAGCTACTTGGTTATGCATGCATGTTTTCAAAACGGAGGGTATAACCCTGGTTTATATTCATAAACGGTTTTATAACTCTTTATTTTTAGCCCACTCACATTTTTAATGTTTTTGACACCCTCCAGGTGGTAGTGCGAGCGTTGGGGCTACCGTTGAGGTAGAAGTCGAGCCATAAAGTCATCCGTTGCGCGCTTAGCTTACAGTAGGGCTTGTTTTTGTTTTCGTACTGTTACTATGCTCTGTAAACGATGTAACTTTTCTCCTTCGTCTGACAGTGTAATTTGTGGTTTTCGTGAGGTTATTTCGGTCTTTTGTGTTGGGTTGTCAGACGGGAGCAGTGTTCACCTCGGTTATCGGGGTGATAATCGGGGTGGGTCCTGTCAAACAAACCATAAGAAAAAGCCCAATCCTTTAAACCTAGAAATTCATCTGCTCCAAACACTGAAATTCTCAACTTACCGGAATGTGTCAAACTTAGCACCTTATTTACCAAATTCAGATGGCTCAGGGATCAGAAAGAGAAGATAATGTCTCCATGGAATTGACCGATTAGATTATTCAAAGCATGGAAGTCGGGTTAGCTTTCAAAGACTATAATAGTAAAATTAATTTAATGAATTTTCATAAGGTGACTGGTTATGTAGTGCTTGCTAATGACGATGAGTCCATTGGCTTATACAATGTCTCTACTGCAACCTGCTTGTAGACCATCAATAGCGAAAACTATGGAGTTAATTGGTTTGCATTACTTCTCATCCAATTCCTAGCACAATTATGTACTCTTCCACAAACACCAAAAAAAAAAAAAACTAGGGGCCTTTATCCTTGTAACTTTTTGGCTATGAAGCTCTTGATTTGTAAGTCACAAGTTAGATTGAATTGATGATGAACAGAAGAGTAAAAATATTTTTTTTAAAAGGCAAGAAATATAAACACAAACCCGAAATAATAACCAACTTAAAAATGATTCAATTTTTCATTAACAAATTGAATCTTAAACTATTTGAGTTTCTTGTCGATGGAGGCCTAGAGGGCTAGTTCAGAAATGGAAGAGGCCATGTCTCAAGACCTCCTCAAAGAATTCCAAGGATGAAGGGTGGAATTTATTTGGCCCTGAGTATGCATGTTTGTTACCTCACAATCCTCCCAAATTCACAACTTAATTAAATCTCTCAAAATTCTTATCGTTTTGCATACCATATCATTTATATGGATATTTTAAAAAACCTAATCAAATGTACTAGAATTTGTGGGAACTTTTAAAAAAAATTAAATGCCTCAATTGAATATCTAGATTTTTTTTTATTTTCTTATAACACGCTCATAAATTCTGATTAAATAGATATAATTTCTAAAAGTTTTTAAAATCCTCACCCATTCTACTTGACTACATTCGTCAAGGTGCTTATGTTTTAAAGGTAAATGTTTGTAAAATATTTTATTTCCTACATAGGCAATTGGCATTTGGCATGGCTTTTATCAAACAAACATGTGCAAAAGTCGGCCAAGACTTTGGTAATAAGGGAGCGTTGAATGATACGAGCATTCAACGGTTATGAAAATGTGAAATAAGCTCCAAAATAGGGGATGAATGATTTGGATACCTATACAAAATAATGGTAAAGAGCATTCGAAGCTAGACAGCAAAAGTCAAGCAAACGAGGCAAGTGTCTAAATGACTATTTTAACCTTGACAGTATCTCGTGTCGTAAGCAATTTTGGCCGTGGCTTTCGGGGTAAAAAGTCCCGTTGCCGTGGTCTATGGGTAGAATGGGAAAGTCACCCCTTCATAAAAATTAATAAAATTTCCCGATCTGTCTCACCGCGTCTGCTCTCGTCTTCTTTACTCAGCTGGATCTTCTCTCGCCCTTCCTCTGGTAAGCACTCTCTCTCTCTCTCTCTCTTGCTTTCTCCTTGTTTCTTTTTGTTTGGTCGCTGAGAAATTCACCCGAAATGAAATAAACTTCTTTTACCTGCTTTTGATCTGATAATTAATGGAAAGCCCACACTGAATAAATTCCGGTACTTATATTTGAATCGCGCTGCTCAGACCATTCAATTTCCAGCCTTGCCTTCCGTTTACTTTTTTGTTCTTAAATTCTCTCTGCGCAACAGCTTTTGAGTAGGAGTTTTTGTTTCAAATTAATCAAGTGAAGCAGATTCTACGGCAAAGTAGGTTTTTTTTTTTCTTTAACAAAATTGGGGGGTTTTTTTTTGTTGTGTTCGAATTTGTAAAGCTCTGTCCTTTTGTTATATATTTCTGGATTTTTTGTTGCTCGAAGGTTGTTCCGTTTAGTAAATACTAAATATGGGAATTGCAAACTTTTTACAGGAAGCATGACTGAAAATTAAAATTAGCTTAGGATTTTTAAATTTATGGCAGAAGAAGAATCAATTCGTTGTATTGCTTCATTCAATTTTACTTATGCACCCTAGCATTTAAGAACAATCAATTATGGTCATTTTTTTTTTGCTTCGGCTCTTTCTGAGTAGGAACAGTAAGGCTTTCTGAAGAATTTAGGATTATGATCCACCGGTCTGGCTGACTGTTTTAATAGATTTAGCATAAATAAGCTAGAAGTTGTGCTTCTGATAGCAATTTTCCTAATCACAAGTAACCGAGGCTTGACGTGACTGAAAATTTGTCTAATCAGACCATATATTGTTTTTCTTTGCAATTGTTTGTGTGTGGATGCACGTATGATTTTTCTTGGGGTGTGATGTGGATGATCTTTTTAACAATGAGAATTTTCAATGTATTGTCTTTCATGAATGGACGATATCACCTTTGTTAATGCACGGTTACTCTCTCCTCGGATCTCAAAATATGTGTTCTTCTGTGTAGCTTTCAAATAAATTTAAATTTTACGCGACTGGTGGCTGATACGTCTTTCCACAGCTACAGAAGTAGCAGAATTGGTGGATGGGTACATCATCTGGTTCAAATATACACCACCATCCTTCATCAAAAATGCTCCCTCCACGCCAGCAACCCCGAGCTGGGGGACTACAAACCTCCCTGTCCCTTGTCTCTTCAGATCCTCGGCTTTCCCCTGAAGAACCCAGATCAAATTCTGATCACAGACGCGAGTCCCCTACTGAGAGTGCCAGTTCTCGGGAAACGTGGCCTACTGCTGATGCCATGATGGCAAAGAAGATGGAGAATGGGAAAGCAGACAATGATTGCCCTGAACAGTCAGTCATTCGCCGCCTTTCCAGTTCTGATAAGATATCTCTTCGGGACATAGCAAGAGAGAGAGTTGAGATCATATCTGAAAAAATGAATCACCTACCTGATGAGTTTCAGGAAGACTTAAAGAACAACCTTCGAGTCATCCTTGATGGGAATGGTGGTTCACACCATAGAGAGGAGTTTTTTGTTTTGCAGAAGCTTGTTCAGAATAGAACTGATTTAACAGCTAAAACTTTGATTAGAGCACACAGAGTACAGCTTGAAATCATTGTTGCAATAAATACTGGGATTCTAGCATTCTTGCATCCAAATATCAGTCTCTCTCAAACTTCCCTTATTGAAGTTTTTGTTTACAAGAGATGCAGAAATATAGCATGTCAGAACCAGATTCCAGCTGATGACTGTACCTGCGAGATATGCACCAAAAGAAATGGTTTCTGCAATCTTTGCATGTGTGTAATATGTAACAAGTTTGATTTTGAAGTTAACACTTGCCGTTGGGTCGGTTGTGATTTGTGTTCTCATTGGACTCACACTGACTGTGCTATTCGTGATGGACAAATATGCATGGGTGCCTCTGTTAAGAGTGCTGCAGGGCCATCCGAAATGCTTTTCAAGTGTCGAGCTTGCAATCGGACATCTGAGCTATTTGGTTGGGTCAAAGATGTTTTTCAACACTGCGCTCCTACCTGGGATGGGGAGGCTCTTACCAGGGAGCTTGATTTTGTTAGTAGAATTTTTCATGGAAGTGAAGACCCCCGAGGGCAAAAACTCTTCTGGAAGTGTGAGGATCTCAAAGAAAAAATAAAAAATGGACTTGCAGAGTCAACAGCAGCTTGCAGAGCAATATTGATGTTTTTCCAAGGTACATTGGTTGATGTATTTTCTCTGTTTTCCTTGTGGTGTGAAATTTGATTTTCTACCTATGAAAAAAGCTTTTTCTTAGTTCATGCGCAAGACTAATTAAACTAACTAGATTTATTTTGTGGAAGTTTTTCTTAGATTGTATATCTGCAAATTGTGTTGGCATCTTTTTTATTTTATTGGTTGCGTCCATATTGTTCTGATTTGAAATCTGTCCTTGATGAAGAGCTTGAGGTAGACTCTCCAAAGAGCCTGGAAAATGGGGAAAGTGGACGGCTAATAGCCCCACAGGAGGCTTGTAATCGAATTGCTGAAGTAGTGCAGGAGGCCATAAGGAAGATGGAAATGGTGGCTGATGAGAAGATGAGAATGTACAAGAAAGCCCGAATGGCTGTTGAGGGTTGTGACCGGGAACTCCAGGACAAGGCCAGGGAAGTTCAAGAGCTAAAGATGGAGAGGCAAAAGAAAAAGGTGCAAATCGATGAGCTAGAGAAAATCGTGAGGCTCAAACATGCAGAGGCTGATATGTTCCAACTTAAGGCTAATGAGGCGAAACGAGAGGCTGAGAGGCTCCAGAGGATTGCTCTTGCCAAGTCAGACAAATCGGAAGAAGAATATGCCAGCAGTTACTTAAAACAGCGATTGAGTGAAGCTGAGGCAGAAAAGCAGTATCTATTTGAGAAGATTAAACTGCAAGAGAGTTCACGGGCATCACAAAACAGTGGTGGTGGTAGTGGTGACCCTTCTCAGTTGATGTATTCAAAAATGCATGATATGCTTTACAACGGCCCTCCAAAGTCAGACTGCATGCCGAATGAACGCCATCCTTTCAGAAAGAATCCCTGAAGGAAGGGTTCGTAGTATGTACAGTATTATTTTAATTTCGACAGTAAAAATTTTATTTTCTTTGATGAACGAAATGCACTTACTTTGTGTTTAATATGACCTGTGAGCTGTGGCCATTTTTATGGTATCTGTTTTTGATGGTTGAGAGTTAAAGCAATTTAGGATGAATCTGGTTGGTTTGCTTTGCTCTCAGGTTTGTTTGATTTATTTTATGCATATATTTCTGTTAGTAGAGAATTAGTAGTAAAACAGATTGAGGCGCATTATTATTGTTATTATTACCTCAAGTTGACGAAGATTATAACTTCTTCAAGCATTTATCTTAACATTACTGAATCAGTACAGGCTTAAATTGTAGCTCAGTGTCGTGGCGGGGTCCGCTTCTTTTGGCCAGTAGCTTGAGGAGCCTTGTCATCTTTCTTTGAGGAAACCATGAACCCCGGAGCACGTGCATTGATGGGCAAGGTTACTGGAATGAACATGAAGTTGTCAAACGTCATGGTTGTGCTAATGCCATGGCACCTAATTCTCGAGCTCACACAGACATTTGGAGTGACAATTCTGGCGTTGTTTAAGAAGAGGCTTGATCTTCTGGAGTTGGTGGTGCTGATGATCTTGCTGGGGATCGAATGGCTGAGGATGAATTCTCGGAGTCTGGAGTGACTGCAGCTTCTGATAACTGTTGATCATCTGGCATCAAGAAGGTTATATATCGGTTTTGCAGAGATTCGGGGATGTTGCTGTGTATGAACTCAAGGAGGATAACAAATCCATGGTAAGACCCCGTTCTCATGTCACCCATGGCTGCCTGCAGATCGTTTGTTTGACCGGGTTTGCAGGCTGAGAATTTCCTACTGCAAATAGCAGGAGGATGAAAAACCAGAGAGCCATTTCTATCAGCTGCTGATGAATTAGGGTTGATTTAAGTTTATATCTTGGTTTGCTTTTCATGCTTTTTGAACCAGCAATCAAAGATGGTGGATGGAATTTTTGGCTATAGCCTATAGGAGTTTAGTTGGAAGGTGGTTTGTGCATGGGCGTATATCTAGTCTTCCTATTTGGGGGCATAGGGTGTAACTTCTCTTCCGGCTTGAAAAGCTCACAGTTTATCCTCCATCCAAAAATGACCTTCTCTAGTCAAGGTTGGGCTATTTCGAATCCACCCATGTCCAATCTGAATTTTAACCCACTCGGATGGACTTAAATTAAAACAACAATTTTAACCTACTAGGTTAGATTGAGTTGGAAGTCGTAATTCATCCAAGTCCAGCCAAACACGTTTTCAAATAAAAAATTGACTTAATCATATACGTTATGACAGTACAATGTTGACCCTTTGATACAGAGGACTGAAGTAGGTTATAAAATATGAATAAAAGTGTGTTGTATCATCTCCAGAAAAAGGAAATGCCAAGCATTGAACTTGAATTTGGCTGCATTATAAGGTTTGATTTTGAAGCTTAATTTTGACCATAGAATAAAAGGTAAGGTCACAAAAGTGAGTAGCTATATATTTAGTTGGCTTGTTATTGTAGATGCATCAAAATACGTTATCGCGTTTCACAATGCACTAGAACTAGAAATGTGTTTCACTTTGCACTAAGAATTGGTGCAACTTAATTGGCATACACAATAACGACGTTTACGTTGCACATATGGTATCTACCTGGCATCTACCAGGCATCTAAGTTGATCTTGTGAGTGGGTAGTTTAGACAATTTGCGCAGGGAGGAGATTTGTAAAATTAGGGCGAGAAGAGTGACACAAATTTGGCGATTCCGCACCAGGATTTGGACGATTTCGATCGACTTGCGGCAACGAAGATTGAGAAATGGAGGAGAATAGAGTGAGGGAGCAGCACCGAAGATGCTTCTGTGGGAAGATTGCGACACTAATGACATCATGGACCGATAATAACCCAAGGAGAAGATTTCTTGTTTGTCCAGATCCTGTAATTGAAGTATAGAAATTTTGGTTTTCAAATGAATTTGATGTGTTTGCATAAGAATGACCCAAACAAATGGGTTGCCTCTCAAAAGTAACATTACATGAGAGTGCATGGAAGACAACGACAATAATAAAGGATGTTGAACATATAAAATTTTGAGTCAAACCGTTTCAAGTACAAGTACACCAAAAATTGATATTAATGAACTTTTCTCCCAATTTCAATTTGTTTAGTGGCTAATCGTAATCGTATCATGTCTAAATAAGCAAGAATATTTTTTTTCTTTTTTTCTTTTTTTCTTTTTAAAGAAGATGGTGCAAAGGGAATGTAAAATGCCATCTATATATGGAAATATAAAATATTCTTTTCCTGCTAATTGTAAGCTTAAAGTTATTCTCGTAGATAAAAAGAATTATCCCAAAGTTGATAAAAAAATTGTTTATTTATTTTTTTCCAAAGTTTATAAATATTTTATTTATTTTTCCAAAGTTGATAAATAAATAAAGAATTATTTACCAAAATAAAAAGTTGATCAATAAATATTCGAAAAAAACTTAGTTGACTAGTTGTTGTGGGTGCTTTGCTGGCTGTAACGTGAGAATTAGAGCAATATGCAATAAAAGAAAAGGTATTCGAACATTCTTTTAGAAATCATTCTTCAAATAAAACTTATTTCATATTAAATAATTCCATAATTACAATTAGAATAATAAATTGAGGTAATCATATTGTACTACTTAACAACACCTATTTTTACTTAAAACCTAGGAGCCTTTATTATTAAAAATAATAACTCATTCAACTAATCACGTTTTATTCATAAGTACTTCAAACAATTTGTAACACAAGATTGCCCTTATCATTCCGCTGTGTGCTAACATATTTGCATGTCTCCATTTGCGACTACATGTGGATGCTATATATTTACTAGTTAGCCTTTGTCCTAACATATTTGCATGACTACAAGACATATTAAGAATGAAGTCATCAGTCCTAGTTAATCAAGAATTATTGGAGTAAATTATTGAGGAAATCATTAATATATCATATTATATAATTATAATTAATTTTTTTCTTCTATAAAATCAAGAATGAAGTTCATTTTGTCTAAGTTCAACGGTAGGGTATAGAAAGTTTTTTGGGAGGAGGTGGTGGAAAAACGTATAACTTAGGGTTTAGGGTTTAATTCTTGAATTTTTGGTACAAAATTCAAAAAATTAATCCTAAACCATAAGAAATTAATTAAATTATTTAATATCAAGTGATTTTTTTGAAATTTAAATTTTAAAATTAGTTGTGAAGAACTCTTGCTCTTAATTATCTTTCTTTAAGTTGAAATATTAGATACTCACATTACTACTTAAAAGAATAAGTGAAAAAAAATATTATAAATATGAGTAATGTTTTCATAATTTGAAAGGAAACCGAGCTACTAAATAATGATTAAAGTTCTAAATAGGGCGTTTGAGTAATTGTTATAGGTCAGGGACTAGAAAGTTCAAAAAATATGGTTAGTAGGTTTTGAATAAACATTGATATTGTTAAGGAATAATTAATAGATAGCTCTGATAAATTGTATTCATAGATGTGCTTGGATTGGTCGATGTTTATAACGTGAAAGTACAATTATCAATATTTTATGAGTAAATTATTGTTACACCCTTAACAACTTTTACAATTATTTAAAACCTTTAATGCTTGTAAATTAAACAAAATAAAATCTTATTTCAAACTTTTTTTATTCAAAAGTCCCTGAACAGAATTTGTAAGCAATAAATTCCACATCTACCATTTTATATCTCAATAAAAAGGATGAGTGAGTTAATGGAAATTCTTTTAAACAATTAAAAATAACATTGTCTTTTTTTGTCCTCTTTACCTCATGTGCCTCTTAGTGTTTGATTTCTTTTGCCTCTTGGGTCCTTTATTATATTATGCATATAATAAATATTATATATGTATACTATATATACTGTGTATAGTGTGTATAGTTACAATTGAATTTTTTCTATAAAATAAAAAATAAAGTCCATATTGTCTGAGGTTCAACTGTAGGGTATATAATATTTTTTTTGAAGGGGGTAAGGGGAAGGTTGAGATAGTGGTGGAAAATTGTACGACATAGGGTTTGAAATAACTCATATTACTTTTAAAATGAGCAAGCGGAAAAAAAAAATTATAAATAAGAGTACTGTTTTCATAATCCTCAATATAATCTTATAATAAAAAAAAAAGTAATGTTGAAATTATGATAAATTTTGGTAAGTACTTTTTAGATTGTTGCTGGACTAGTTTACAATTGGATGATATTAGTTGTAATTTATATAAAAATTATGGTCTATTTTAAATTGTATAGTTTTTTAACTAGTCAAAAGACCTACGAGTTATAATTTTTTGATATGCAAATTTTTGAATAAGCTTATATATTAATAATGACCTATTTGAGGACCCATGCCTTAGTGGCATGGTTAGCAATCCCACATCGCCTGAGGGATATGAGGGATGTGCCTTATATGTGTGGACACGCATCTATCCAACAGGAGGCCTCCTAGGAGCTCACTGACTTTGAGTTTGGTTAGAACTCCAAAGTTAAGCGAGTAGGGGGTGGTGCAATCTTAGGATGGGTGATCCAATGAGAAATTGCACGTGAGCTCCCGAGAACAAAAACCGTGAGGGTTGGGCCCAAAGCGGATAATATTCTATTGGAAAAGTTCGGGTCGTGACAATTTGGTATCAGAGCCCAACTTCGGTCAGAATTGATTGTGCTAGCAAGGATGCTGGGCCCCAAGGGGGGTGGATTGTGAGGACCCGTGCCTTGGTGGCATGGTTAGCAATCCTACCTTGCCCGGGGGATTTGGAGGATGCGTCTTATACGTGTGGGCGCGCATCTATCCAATAGGAAACCTCCTGGGAGCTCACTGACTTTGAATTTCGTTGGAACCCCAAAGTTTAGGGAGTTGAGGCCAGTGCAATCCCAGGATGGGTGACCGACTAGGAAGTTGCACGTGAGCTCCCGAGAACAAAACTCTGCGGCCATAGCGGGTGGGTCCGCGAGTCCGCGAGTCCGGAAGGGAAAATATCTTGTTAGGTAGAGTTGGCCAGTTGCCGCTACACATCTCTGACTCAAAGGAGGCATTTTGGGAGCTCACTAGCTTTGAGTTTGGTTGGAACTCAAAAGTTAAGCGAGTAGGGGTAGTCCAGAGGGGACAATATCTTGTTGGGTAGAGTTGGCCAGTTGCCGCTGCGCATCTCTGACTCAAATGAGGCTTTTTGAGAGCTCATTGGCTTTGAGTTTGGTTAGAACTCTAAAGTTAAGCGAGTAGGAGCTGGTGCAATCTCAGGATGGGTGACCCACTGGGAAGCTGCACATGAGCTCTCGAGAATAAAACCGTGAAAACTGAACCCAAAGCGAATAATATCCTATTAGAAAAAGTCGGGTCATGACACATAGGAGTTAAGTGCCCATATTTTATTATTCTAGATATGCTTTCTAATGAATAGAGGTAGGAGTAGAGAGGACTATTGTACTTACGAGCGTAATGCTGTGGATTTGAAAATATTTAAAATTTACAAATTGATTCGAAATAGGCTAAAATTCATAGAAAATAACGATGATTGTTTCATGTGAGATATATACGAAAGGTTAGCGATTCTGCAGGTTATGTAATTATAATCTATACAAATCATTATTATTACTTAAAATTTACTGTAATAAATTTGACGATCAAACTTTTCTCTGTCTAATATCTTATATGTTTCCCTCCTGAGTTTTGGATGTTATATCCTAATTATCTGATTTGTTTTTGTAGTCAATAGCCTTCATTAGAGAAGATGTTTTAGGACGGCTTGGACAAACGAAAGTTTATTTATTTTAATTTTTGGGGAACAGGTTTATTATGTTCTAAAAAATTGATTTATTATGTTGAAATATATAATGAAATAAGGTAATTATAAAAATAATAAAAATATAAGTAATTGGGACATGGCATTGATGGGAAATAAAATGAATAGAGAAAAAAACAACTATAAGCATTTGAATAAAACATATACATATTAGCATTAAAAAAAACATATACATGTTGGTAGGTAAGTCATATGGTATATAACTAGTTATTATTTGAGTTCTTTGGAAGAGTTTGAATAGGTTTGGATATAACTAAAATTATTAATCATTGGTAAATGATCACATGAGCAACCAATGGTTTAGGGAGTTGACTGTAAAAACAAAAACAAACAAACAACAATTTTCCAATTATACCACATTTTGTGGTTGTAAGTGTGATTTACATAACATTAAAAAATAATTTAAAAAATTAATTCATTCAAACTATTATTTATATATTTATATATACAATATCATAATTTATCTGAATCGAAATTCAAATCTTACATACTTTAAATAAGATGAATAACTCAAAGTTATTGTGTTAATAGTATCAAAATGTTACAACTTATAATTAAATGGTTTATATAAAAATTTAATTACTGGTGTGAACACAATAAAAACCATCACAATTCATTCAGCTAAATTTCTACATATAGGACTAGGGTTAGGTTACAATACATGGACAAAAATGTCCTTATATAGAAGTAACCATACACTTTCATATTTTTACAACACTTACCCTTAAATATTTTATGTAATAGTGCTGCTCGGTTACGTGCCTATATGTTGTTTCGTTAAATTCATGTCAATTAACAAAAATCATGTGGGACAAAAATAGTCCTGGTCAAAGGAAAAAAAGTGTAATGCGTATGAATCGTGATAGCATTGAGATCTCCGGAGGTAGTTGAAGTCGTCTCTTTTGAAAATTGGTAGATAGTACGTTTTTTTAGATAGAATGCATTATAGTTGCCACACAAAACCTTTCCCGGTAAATTCAGCAGGAAAACCCCGTGGTCAAAGGGAAAAGATGAGCAAATGCATATGAGTCGAATCACGGCATCTTCAGGATGCATTATTAATGTGGTGACTATCCAAAAGCGTGCCTCGTTAAAACCTAGTCAGGTAACAAAACCCTATGAGACAAAATAACCCTGGTCATATGACAAAAGAGTACACAATGGTCATGTGAATATATGACAGGACCCGTCCCTAGATTCCACAAAAATTGGACCGGTCCTGTTCTCGTCTGACAACTTTTGTCAGACAAGGGACCTTACCAATTTTTAATCATATCCAAATCATATTTAATTGACCAAATTAAATAAACTCTCGCAGGGTTACCGCCCACATCCAACCTACTAACCCCCGACAAGCAGTAGAAGTTATGAATTTGACCATATTCGAGATTTGTTTTCATTCGTAAAAATTAGCACGATTCGCCGTTTAATTATATAACACATAAATGTTCACATAATCAAAATTTCACATAATTTAATATAACTGGTCCTCCATCAATTACTCATACAATCTTCATAGTCAAATCCTTCTTTGAATACTATTTTCCATCAATAGTATCACATAATGGAATTCCATTTACAATCATATGTTTAAAAATACAATTCTACATACCTTTTATGTTTTCCAATTCATATACAATATACGTTGGAACCACTGCACTTTAAGGTGGTAGATTAAACCATCAATCCAAATATTCATTCTTGAATTTATAATAATCTACCTTTTGTCTACCTTTTGTTTTTTCCTTATCCAAATTGTATTCCCACATTAAGGGCACCAATATATAGGAAACCATTTATACTAAATTCCTTAATATTCTTAAGAATTTATCTAAGAGTGAAAATCCTTAACATCATTTTCTTATAGTTAATTACATAATCAAATTCCTTCACCCTATCCTCAAGTTGCAACTCACCATATTTCATCAATATCAATTCATTTACATCACAATATATTTATAACTTAAGTCTTTAGTTATCCCAAATTCCATGATTAATTAAGAAAATGTAAATAAAACATAAAAACTTTGAAGGAGTATAACTTTTTCATACAATGTCCAAAAAAAATCAAAACTTAGCCCATTAAACTCAGAAGGACTACTTGAATATTTTTCATGTTGGTCGTAATCCCATATTCCGGCTCACGCGCTCACACACGCTAGTAGAGACTGAGTGTAACGACCCGTCCCAGAAATTAGGGTTAGGATAGTGGTTAAGATGGGATTAGTGAGTTTAAGTGGTATTTAGTTGGGTACTTTTGGGGTCGTTAGCCCAGAATGACGATTTTGCCCCTAGTTCGGGCAAATAGTTGACTTTTAGTTCGGGTGATCAATTGAGGGTTGACCGAGGACCAGGACGTAGTTTAAGACGTCATGAATCCGTAGACAGGTGGTACGCTCGATTCCGACATCCGAGGAGGAAGTTATGATGTTCGGAAGGTTGAGGGCATAACCGTAAATTGGTTAAAATAGGGGGAGAAGTTGACTTTTTGTATGACCGGGTTTTGAGATGTTGACCTAGGATGGTTAGGTAGATCTCGTCGTCCTGAGTTCGACGACAGGCGACACGTATTTATCGGAGTTACGATGTGTGAGTTACGGGTCTAGGAAGGTAGTGGCAAGTTGTAATATTGGTTAAAACAGAAGGGTATTTTGGTCTTTTTGCACCTGGAGATTTGTGCAGCAGAGAAGGCAGATGGATGGCTGGGATTGGGCCATGTGTGAGAGAATAGAGAGGATTGGTGACATGTGGCAGGTGTATAGTGGGTTCTGGTTGGTTCTAGTGTGTACACGGTCCAATTATTTGAGGTGCAACCGTGCTGTATGTGTGTGAATTCGCAAAGGAAAATAGAAAACAGAGAAGAACTGAGGGAGCTGGTGGTGCTGTGGCCGTGTGTAAGTGCAAATGGACTCGAGAGGAGGCTGAGGCGACGCTGTGGACTCCAGGGAACGTGGCGGCGAGCACGGTAGTGGACGGTTGCAGGTAATCCCTCATCCCTGTAAACTTGCCCTGTTTTTCCCGTCGATTTTTAAATCGAAAGTCGTGAGTCTAGGGGTTGAATCGAAGAGTTTAGGGAGGCCTAAGGGATTTAGTTGAGACCAAGGAGTTTTCTGGTTGTGCTGTCGTGACGGGGAGTGTACGGTAGAGGTTAGCACGACGGCGAGTACTCTGTGTGCTCTATTTTGGCCGTGAGTTTCAGACGGGAAGTCGTGGACTTAGGGGCTGAGTCGAGGGATTTGGTGAGTTGAGTGAGACTCAGTGAGGACCTAGGAAGCGTCTGGTGTTGCCACCGTGACGGGGGAGGACCTGGGTGGCCGGGAGGAAGAACAGGGGTCTGTATGGGTTTTCTTTCGAGCTTCAGTCGACGAGTTATGGGTCGAGTCGAGGTCTATGGAGTTGGGGAAAAGGTAGCCTAGGTCTGAACGATGCTGTGGGTGAAGAGGGGAGTCGATTTGGTGGCCGGACGGTGGAGAACAGTTCTCGCCGGTTCGAGTTGCAGCGGCCAGTTCAGCACAGTCGACTCGAGGTTGACGATGGTACTGTAGCTGGCGCGTGAGGGCACTTTGGGCGGCGCATGGGGGCGCGTGCGGTGGAGGTTGGGGAAGTTGTCAACATGGGTTTTTGTCTAGGTGTTGTGACGAGTCTAATGGAATTAGTTTCGGGTTAATCGGACGTCAAATTGAAGTAGTTCCGCGAGGGTGAAGGCTTAAGGTTCCGATTCGTTCCGGTTAGGACCCGGGAATTTTTGAGAGAATTTAGGTGGATCCTCGTAGACGTGTCAGTAACATACTTTGGTGGTTGTTGACAGGATCGGGACTTCCCAAGGAAGCTGAGGAACGTACGAGACGTTCGGGAAGCGATTGAGGGCTCGGTACTGTGAGTGGACCCCTTCTCTATAATTGAGCATGCATAAATACTTTTCATTACTTGTTTTATGGTTTTATATGTGATTTCATGGTTGTTGGAATATGCTATAACTATTTTGCTTAATTGCACGTTTTTCAAGAAAGTACGGTTTTCAGTACGTTTTACAAGAAGAGTTTAGATTCTGATTTCGATGCCATGATTTGGGGTTTTCAAATGATAAGTGATTTTCAATGAGGTTAAATGGATTTTGAGACATGATTGATAATCGAGGTTTTCGGTTTTAGAATCGGATTTTGAGAATCGAGATTCAGTTTTAAAGTTGGAAAATGGATTTCCGGATTTGGGTTCGGAATGACGGTTCTGGACGCTGGAAGGGCATCAGACCGGTGATTTCAAATTCGAGTTTGGATATGGATTTTGAAATGGTTTTCAAATGGTTTTGAATTGGATTTGCTGGATCTGGTCATTGGGTTTAAAGACCGGGATATTGATTGACGGGGGACGGGCCCAGATTGGGTTTAAAGACCCGGATTGAGTTTAAAGACTCGGGAGTTTAAAGACTCGGATATATTGATATTTCCCCCGTAGGCCTGTTGAGTTTAAAGACTCGGGAGTTTAAAGACTCGGATATTATTGAGGCCTGGATTGAGTTTAAAGACTCGGGAGTTTAAAGACTCGGATAGGTCCAACAGGTTTGATCGGAAAATGATGATTGGAGATTCACGGTTTATGATAAGGTTTTATGATGTTTCTGCTATGCTTTATATAACAGTTTTATAGTGTTTCTGTTTCTTATGATGTTTTATAAAGAAAGAGTTATTAACTGTTTTAAAGAACTGGGTTATGCATGTGGTTTCAAAACGGAGGGCTAAAACCCTGGTTTGATTATAAAACGGTTTTCGAAACTTTTATTCTTTATGGTCCACTCACACTTTTCTGTTTTTAATTGCCCTCCAGGTCGTGGAGCTAGAGCGGGGTTTCAGCGTCGAGGCAGCGTCTGAGGCATAGAAGACACGTGAGGAATCCCGGAGTGTTTTAATCTCTTCCGCGTGCGTGTATTTAGTTACCGGTTTTATTTTCTGTGTATTTGGGACTATGCTCTGTAAACTTTTAACTTCGGGTTATATGGTATAGTTTCTCCTGCGTCTGACTAAGTACGTTGGTAGTTACGTTTACGTGTGAGTTTTACTTTGGTGTTGCATCGGGGAGTCAGACGGGAGCAGGATTTACCTCAGGTTTCGGGGTGAAACCGGGGTGGGTCCTGACACTGAGGACAACTTCTACGCATAGGCCTCACACGCTTGCCCAAATGTTGTCTTCAACCTCTCGCGGGTCCTGCGATTCGGGTCGCACTACCCGGTGATTTGACCCGATGGCATCTCCCTTGTTTTACGTTGATTTCTTTCGTGTTCTTCATCAAATCAAATCATCTTAAGCTTGGAAATGGATATATGGTTTCAGAATCTAGAAACCTTACCTCGATCATGCATTTTTACCTTCAACGCTTTCAACCATGGTGCCAAGTTCCTGGATATAGCCTTCGTAGGCTCTAAACCCACCCCAACTTGTCAAAAAATGATTGTAAGTCCTCCAAGAGAGCATTAAGACCACCTGTTTATATGTTTCCTCACTCCAAACTAGGAAACCCGAAATATCCAAAAATGGACCTTATGGGTTTCCCCCACTTTCCTTCTTGTCCCCTCCTTTCTTCCATCAAACTCTATAAGTTTCTCCTCTTCTTTTTCTTTCTTACATTTTTTATTCTTCCTTCTCTTTCCTTCACCAGCTTTCTCTCTTGTTTTAATTTTCTTTTTATTTTCATCCTTTCAGCCTTCTTCCCCTGGACTGCCATACAAAATCCTTACACACATATATAATAACACTTAGGTCGGTGGGAGAGATAAAGGGAGGTAAAATTAAGGCTTTTCAGATTATTCTAGGTCATTCTTTCAAAAATAACCAAAATACCCTTATGCACAAAATGACCAAAATGCCCCTCGCCATTTTTAACTTATATTAAACCTATTGGATCTCCGATTTTGGCATGTCTTGTCTATGGACTTAGGACTCCGAGTCCTTATTAATGGTCCTTTTAAAACGTACAGAAAGTTTTACGATCAAAAAGTCAAGATTTTGACCCTCAAGGGTAAAACTTGTGAACTTGGTAAGCAAGACCGGTAAGTAAGACCCATGAGTTTGAGAAGTAAGACCGATGAGCAAGACCCGAGAGCTTGGGAAGTAAAAATGGTGAGCAAGACCCGTGAGCTTGGAAACAAGAATGGTGAACAGTCCCACATCGCTCGGGGAGGGAAATGTGAAGTACCTTCTATGTGTGGATGATGTCTTCCTAGCAGCGAGGCCTATTGGGAGCTTACTGCTTTGGGTTTGGTTGGAAATTCAAAGTTAAGTGAGAATGGGTTGGAGAAATCTCAGGATGGGTGACCCACTGTGAAGTTGTACGAGAGTTCCTAGAAACAAAGTCTTGTGGGCATGGGCCAAAAGCGACAATATCGTGCTAGGAGAGAAGGGTTGTGACAATATACTTCCGGATGCTCAGTGCACTTTTGGATACTTGGTATACTTCGTGATACTTAGTACGCTTCAAGATACTCCCCCTAATATTAAGAATTAGGTAGATTAACGAGTCTACGCAAGCCAATACCATGAGCATACTTCTGAAATGCTACATTGGGTGATGACTTATTGTTGTCTTTTATAATAAAACCGGCTCTCATCTGCTTGATGCAGGGAATATTATCTATGTTGACAATCGCCGACTCATTATTGGTGGAATGCAGTCCACAAGTACTTTGAAGATATAACAACAAGGGTCTGTTTCTCAGACCTCTAAGATATTATTGTGTTCCAAATGGTAAAGACATAACCAATTTAAGAACATATCTTATATGGGTCTTATAAGTAGCCTGCATCAGTATACCCAATAAGTCAATGCATCATTATGAGGACCAAGAGTGTTTAATTTATTCATCAATGCATATGGATAGAATAAGACCATATCTGACATACCTTTGAGGTATTGAAATATGACATGGTCTACGCCACCCTCCGTCGTACTCCGTCCCGGTTCCGCCGTACCTCGGCCTACGCCACCCTCCTGGGGTAACGACAGACACTCTCGCCCGAAGTGACCTCGCTCTCCATAGTAATAGTAAACATCCCGACTGGGTCCTCCACTCTGCCTCCCAGTAGAAGCAACAGATGTCGCACTCGCCTGCGGAGTCGGCTGTGCTCTAGCTCCTCGGAATCCGGAACCCTGGAAACTGCCTTGTCTACCAAACCGGCCACCACCCGTCGATGAAGTACCACTGTAACTGCCCCGCTTCGGGGTCCTCTGACTCGATACTCCAGAAAAATAATGCTCTTAGCGTCGCACACCACTCGATAACTGTGGTCGTGCTGGTAAACTAGCCTCCACCCTCACCGCATCATCTAATAACTCTTTGAGGGTAGCAAACGATCGAGCCGTCAAAATGACTCGAATTTTTCCTCGCAGGCCCAACTCAAACCTTCGGTACTTCTCAGCTTCCGTAGCCACAAAAGCAGGAGCGAAACGGGATAACATCTGAAACCTCTGCTCATACTCGGCTACTGTCATGCTCCTCTGTTTGAGCTGTAGGAACTCTGCCTCCTTGGCATCGCGGAACGAGCGGGGATAGTACTGATCAAGGAACCGCTCCCGAAATTTCTCCCAAGTCATTGTGTGGGCATCCCATCTTGACAACTTGAGGGTGTACCACTACTCATACGCGGCACTTTCCAGTAACACTCGATCCTCCGGGGGCCATCGTATCACCGCAAAAATCCGATCGAGTCGAGTAATCCACCTGTAGGCTTCCTCAAGATCTGCCCCACCACTAAACGTAGTAGCCCCAAGACACTGGGCTTGCTCAATCGTAGCACTCTCCGCATCTCTCACGTCTTCTGCAGGTCATGGAGGGGGCTCACGTCTCGGAGGCATGGTCGATCGTACTCTGAAAGAGGCATAAAGTCAATATAACAACCTAGACACATCCACGTGTCAGACACAAACTGTCAACCTATGCTCTGATACCAATTGATAGGACCCACCCCGATTATCACCTCGATAACCGGGACGAACCCTGCTCCCGTCTGACAATCACACTCAAAAGACCCAATTAACCTCAACAACCACAAAGCATACATTGTCAGACTAGGGAGAAGTCATAATACAACTAGTCAATAGTAATACAGAGCATAGTAACAGTACAAGATAAGAACAAAAGTCCTACTGTGAGCTGACAAAAACACGCAACGAAAAACTCTATGCCTCTGCCTCTATGTTAGCCCAGACGCTTGCACCACGACCTGGAGGGTAATTAAAACCATAAAAGTGTGAGTGAACTAAAAATAAATAAGTGTATCAAAAACAGTTTTTATAAACAAACCAGGATTTTACCCTCCGTTTTAAAAACATGCATGCATACCTAAGTATCTGAAAACAACTATATAAACCGTATAATAATCGTTATGAAAACATCATCATAAAAACATGAAATACAACAGATCATCATCCAATCGAACCTGCTGGATCTATCCGAGTCTTTAAACTCCCGAGTCTTTAAACTCAATCTAGGTCCTTAAACCCAATCCGGGCCCGCCCCCATCATATCATATCCGGGCCTTTAAACCCAATAACTAGATCCAGCAAATCCAATCCAAACCGTTTTTAAAATCATTTCTAAATCCATGTCCAAACTCGAATTCGAAATCACTATTCCGAAGCCATGCCGGCGTTCAGAACCATCATTCCGAATCCAAATCCAGAAATCCCTTTTTCAAGCTTTAAAACCAAATCTCGAGTTCCGAAATCCAATTCTAAAACTGAAAACCTTGATTATTGAATCATGTTTCAAAACTCATTTATAATCATTGAAAACCGGTTATATATTTAAATCCCAAAACCATAGCATCAGAATCATAATCAAATCGTATCTCGTAAACGTGCCGAAATACGTATAAATCTAAGAAACATCTCAAAAATCGTGCAATTATGTA
Source organism: Prinsepia uniflora (assembly GCA_032719365.1). NCBI lineage: Eukaryota > Viridiplantae > Streptophyta > Magnoliopsida > Rosales > Rosaceae > Prinsepia > Prinsepia uniflora. Next base: position 39,171,298 of record CM064867.1, read on the forward strand.
AAACAGATATAGAATAATCAATAACATAAAATCATATTTAAAAATATGGAACAAGTAGATAAAAATAGTTATGCATGCTCGGTTAGAAAATAAAAGTCCACTCACTAGGTCCGAACGCGTAAATCGCGCTCCGTACGCTCCTCGACTGCCTCAGGATTATCCCGACCTGTCAAATACCACAATTCCGGGTCACAAACACTTCACTAAAGCTCACACTAATTTCCCCCCAATTTTTTGGGATTTTTAAACGTAATTAAATTAATCCCTAAACCTTCGGACACTCAAAACTAACCCTAGACGGTGTTCGATTGACTCGAAACTTGTCCCAAAATGTTTGTTACATCGATTAGAGTGAAAACCATGTTGATCACTTCCCCAAAAAATGCCCCACGCACCCTCACGGCCGCCCAAAGGGGCTGCGCATGGGAGCCACGCGCCGCCCAAAGAGGCTGCGTGTGGGAGCCACGCGCCTGCTACTGTGTCATCGTCAACCTCCAGCCAACCCGGTTTAGACCAGTCCGGTCCAACCGAGCCGGCGAGGCCGATTTTCACCCATTTTCCAGCCATTTCCAATCCTCTGTTCACCATTAGTTTTGTCCTAGAATTTAGAAGTGATTTACTTAACAAAATCACGAAATGAGGCCTTAAACCTTACCGCCCAAGTTCGAACCAAAACCCAAAAAATTCCAGTTGGTGTTACCGGCCCCCAACCGTCTTCTCAGGGCACGGGTTCAAATCCTCATCTCAAAAATACCTTCCAACAACTGTTAGGACCAATAGAACGACTCAACAATGCTCCAAAACCCACGACTTTTGATTTGAACAAAAACTGGAAAAACAGGGGAAACCGAAACCTCACCTGTTTTCTGGCCTCCGCCGTGATTCTTTGAGTCCAATAAGAAATCCTCAACCCTCTAAACAGTCCCACAAACCAAGTTAGATCAATTTGATCGATTGAGGTTGCACCACGACCCACGACTCCCTCTCTGTTTTCACTGGTTTTCTCACCTCTCACACACACAGCCACACTTAAGTTTCTCTTAATCACGATCACAAATCACAGGTAGACCTCTGGCACTCACTCAAGCACAAGGAAATCACACAACTCTCACACACTCACTGGAAAGGGATCGATTTTTCTCTGTCTCTGTGTTTTCTCATTTGAACGATTAACAACCAATTTTAAAAACATGTAACCGTGTAGGATGTGGCCAGAAACCTCTAGGAAATAGCCAGGTGTCCTCTCACCTGTGGTTCAACTCAAAATATCCAATTACATTGTCCCAGATGTCCTTATCCGGTTGGACACAATTTCCTAGGTGTTAAAAGACCAAACTGCCCCTGAAAGTCCAAATTACTATTTTACCCCTCACAAACTCAGACCCATAACTTAACCGTCCGACGTCCGATGACGGCGTGCCGCCTGTCGTTGCACTCAGGACATCGAGACCTATCTAACGGTCCTCGATTTGCATGAAAATTAAAGATCAAACAAAAAGTCAACAAATTCCTTTTTTTTAACCAAATTATGAAAATGCCCTAGACATTCCGAACATCATAACTTCCTCCTCGATCGTCGGAATCGGACGTACCACCTATTTACAGACTCGTGACGTCCTGAACTACGTCATAATCATCGGCCAACGTCCGTTCGACATGCCAATAAAAAAGTCAACATTTGACCATACTATTCACAAGGGTAAAATCGTCATTTTTATACAAATCTTTTCCAAATTTACATTTTTGCCCTTTTTGAAGTTCCAGGTCGTTACAAATATGTCTTTTATACAATTCCAATGGTGACGTGTTGGTGTAGAGCTAAGTATAACTAGTAAGTTCACAGTGGATGAAATGTCAATCTTGTGTGTAACGACCCGAACTTTCGTAATTCTTATTTTATTGTAAAATGACCGTTTTGCCCCTGAGGGGGGGGGGGAAAGTTGACTTTTACCTCGGGAAGTAATTAGGACTTTGACCCATGACCGTGACGTAGTTTAGGATGTCACGAGTTCATAGGCAGGTGGCACGTTCGTTTCCGACGTTCGAGGAAGAAGTTGTGACGTTCGGAAGTCGAGGGGTATTTTGGTAATTTGGTCAATTAGGGGCCAAATGTTGACTTTTGACCCGGGAAGTCCAACGGACGAGGGCCAATGACCGTTACGTAGGTCTCGTCGATACGAATCCGTAGACAGGCGGCACGCCAAAATCGGACTTACGACGAAAAAGTTATGGTCAAGGACGTAAAACGCGATTAACCGAACTAACCGAGAACCGAATCAAAATAATATTAAAATAATGAAATATGGTTACTTTATTCAAGTCATTCTGGACCCTTGGATGAGTGACATGTGTCACTCATCCCCACACTCCCTAGAACCAGGATCTTGGTCTGCCATGTGATTAATTAATTAATTTAATTTCCTTAAATCCTCACCCTTCATCCTTAGGTCAGATTAAATCCTAGCCGTTGGTTTCTATTCTCTATTCTGTTTTTAAAACCATCAGAGACTCACATATTCATTTTCATTCCTCTCAAACCCGTGCACCCTCTCACTCTCTGCACAAACACACCATCGACTACACCACCTCTCAGCCTCAACCCACACACCAGACTACCTCTCAGCCACCTCCAGACGGCCATCACCACCACCACAGACGGCGGCGCAACCCGGAAACCCCCCAGACCCGAAAGGAACCCGTGCAGCCCAAAACTGTCCAACCAACCAAACCATGACTTCTGGGCTCGAACAAACGTAGGGTTAGGATCAAGGTGACCTCTGGACGACTCAGGACTGGACTGGGCAGCCCACGGCGGCGACACGGCGGTGGTAAGCCCATAAACCCGAGAGACACCGTTTTCCTTCCCTGTCTCGAACCGTTCATTTTTGACGTTAAACTTGTTTGGCTGCTTTTGAGACATAACCTAGGGGACTAGACGAGCATTTTGGACCAGAGATCGTGGCTGGAAGTTCGACGGCTCGCCGGACAAGACGAACCAGAGCCGGCAGCAAGTTTCCCGTCGATTTTCAGGTGGTTTCTTGAACCTAAAAACCTGTTTTAATCATACAGAACCATAGAACATGTTTAGACGAGTTCATAGGAACAAATCCCATCGATTTTGGTGGTCGGGTTGATGAGAACTGATCGGGTTGAACCGTGGGTCTGCGGTGACCCGGTTCTCAGACCCGGTACTATAGCTGATGACGTCATCATGCTGACGTCAGCAGTGACGTCATGATGACGTCATCATGTCAGAATATTGTCAGACTAGGGACCAATAGGCTGTTGACACGTGTCCTCTGACATTGTAAGTGATGACGTCATGCTGACATCAGCAGTGACGTCATGCTAACATCAGCAGTGACGTCATGCTGACATCAGCAGTGACGTCATGCTGACGTCATCATCATTGTAGCACCGTTGACCAGAGGGTTGACCGGCGCGTGGGGGGCGCGTGTGAACAGTATTTTGTGTGGGACCAGTGCCATTTTCAAGGTTTCGACGATACGGATCCAATGGCGGTGGTTTCGTGTCGATCAGAGATCGTTAGGTTGGTCAAATTAGGATCTGACGCCTTGGGAAGCGCGTTCGGACGGCTTTCTCGGGCCGGTTTCAGTCTAGGGTTTCTTAGTTGTTTAGTAGGGACTTAAAGTGACCTTTACGTATGTTTTGGGCATGACAGGAATTGTACTTTAACCCTTGGACGGGGCTTTACGCTCGGGATTGCAGCGGGATTGTACTGTGAGTGGGCCTTTGATTTCACTAAACTTCGGCATGCATAACTGTTTTACTTTCTATTATATCTATATGTGATTCAAGTAAAAGTATCTGTTTATCTTGAGTATGATTTATGGCACGTATTACGATGTTTGGGCATGAGACCCGTCTGGTTGTTTATGAATGGTTTGGAGTCATGTATATGTATAATGGATCTCGATATTATCTGTGGGACTGCACTGCATAGATCTACCCTAGGATTCTATCTCCTCCGGATGTAGGTACACCGGAGTGGTCACGGCACATTGCCTGTGAGGAGCCATTCTACGGAGGGACCGGACCGTAGAGTGACTCAGGAGCAGGATTGCTACTGTTGGACGTCTGGGACGTCAGCATCTAGAATGCCACGCTCGGACTAGGTTTGGGATTTGGACTCGGGATTGAGACCCCGGGTGGCACGCGTAGCCTTGAGACTGTGACCTTATTGGACGTCTGGGACGTCAGGCATCTGGGATGTCAGGGTTGGGATGTATAGTGCAGTGACTAAGATTATATTATGTTGATATTATTCTGCTTATGATTTTATGGTTTTGTGGTTTATGATACTAAGGCATGTCTTTTCGGAAAACGGAGGGGAAAAGCTATATGTTTTCGAAATGGTAAACTATTTTGTAAACCTTGAGTTTCGGCCCACTCACCTTTGTTGTTTTACTACCCCTCCAGGTAGTGCTATTGAGGAGGAGGATCCCGAGGAAGAGGAGGAGGATCCCGAGGAGGAGGCATAGGTTTACGTTGCGCACCTGAACCCTACCGCTGGGTAGGTTGGCACGTAGTGTGTCTAGAGTCGTGCTCAATAAACTGTATTTGGGAACTATCCCTTGTCTGACACTATTTGTATTCGAGTATTCGTGTGGCGTGCTATGTATGACTTAACTATGGATTTTATTTATGCATTTTACTTTCAATAAGGGTAATTATGATATTTTAATGTCGGGTGTCAGACGGGAGCAGGGCACTTCCCGGGTGGTCCCAGGTGGATCGGGGCGGGTCCTGTCATTGTGTGCATTTGAATCAAGTGCAATAATGCGCTTATTGCACTTAGATATGAAACTTCTGGTCTCTTTATCTCTTCGGTATCATCTGCTAGATGAAACAGGTCCTTTTAAGATTTAAACTACGGATGATAATGGGTGTGCTTGAAGGTTTTGCTTTACCCTCATTAAAGCGTCTCAAACATATTCTAGATGTGATTCAATTGATAGACTAAAACCTCATCTGCATGGTACTCGAGCTGCAGGTCGAGACAAAATTTCGTTCTCCCAAGATCCTTTAATTCAAATTCCAACTTCAGATGCTTAGCAATTTCTTTGGTTTCTTCTGGAATACAAATAAAAAGAAAGCTTGGAACTTATTTTCTAAATAAACACGCATGGGTATTCTTCGTTATCCCACTTTGATCAATTACTTACTTAAACTGTTATACCACATCCATCCAGATTATCTCAATCTGTAAAGTGAGCGCCTCAAACAAGTAGAGAGCGTGTTGTAACGACCCGTCCCGAATTTCAGGATTAGATTAGCGACTAATCACGATTAGCGAGGTTAATCGGTGATTAGTTGAGCGAAATTGGACGAACGATGCAAAATGACCGTTTTACCCCTATACGTGGGTAAAACATTGACTTTTCATTCTGGAGGTCAAATGGACTTTGACCGATGATCGTGACGTAGCTTAGGATGTCACGAGTTCATAGACAGGTGGCACGTTCAATTCCGACATTTGAGGAAGAAGTTATGACGTTCGGAAGTTTAAGGGCAATTTGGTAATTTTGATTAAAAGGGGAAAATAGTTGACTTTTGGACTGGGAAGTCCGATGGTCGAGGGCCGAGGACCATTACATAGATCGGTACGATACGAATCCGTAGCCAGGCGACACGTCGAATTCGGACGTTCGATGACGAAGTTACCGTTCAAGGAAGTCTCGGGGTACTATTGCGCGAATTACGAAATGGTTGCGTTTTGGAATTTAGTGGGGCCCAAATATTTTATGGAGTCCCAATGGATGAGTGACACTTGTCACCCATCCATTGCCCAACCCAAACATATTCATGCATCTCACCTTCCATTTGCATCGATCATCTTCATTTCCTTTGCTTTTCTTCCTACTACCCGATCTCACCCAACCATTCAAACCAATCAAACACAACCCCAGATGATCATGACAGAGAGGCCAGGGAGTGATGAGAGGACTGAGGAAGGTGGTGGCCGGCCAAGGGCACGCCGCCGTGGACGGTGGAGCCATGAAACTCGAGAGTTAACTCGGTTTGCCCAATTTACATTTTTAATTCGATTTCCTCATTATGGTTACTTTTGAATGATTAGGATGAGTTTGTTAGGATATTAGGAAGTTATTATGTTGATTTGGAGGGTGGTTCACAGCGGAGGAGGCCGTGAGAATGGCCGGGAAAAACTTGAACTGTGAGGTTCAATTTGGAACCGTGGGATTTTCGGTGGTTTTGATTAGTTTTAAGGATTGGGAATGATAGGGAATGAAGAAATAATAATTATAGGATTAATTAGGGCTTGAATCGGACCAAAACAAAGGGAGAAAACTGTCGGACCAGTCACGCCGGTTCAGACCGGTCCAGAACCAGAAAACCGGTTTAGTTCATTGTAGGAGATGATGAATTGTTCACAATGGCTTCTTGGGGCGCGTACGGGTGCGTGCCCCATAATTTGGGGAAGTGTTCAACACGTGAAATCTTCTATTCGATGTAACGAACATTTTGGGACTGGTTTCGTGTCGATCGAACACCGTCTTGATAATGTTCGGGGCATCAGAAGGTTTTGGATCGGTTTTAAAAATAGTTAAAATTTGGAAAAATTACGGGGCTTCAATGGGAGGTTAATTAAGTAGTTAGTAGCATTCTATTACGATTTAGACAGGTTTGGGAGTCCCAGTGATGATGAATTGCCCGGTGAGGCTTACGACACGCAAATCGAGGCGGTAGCTCGGACGGTCTGTGAGTGGACCTTGATTTCTAAACTGTGATGCATGCATAAATGTTTTATATGGATTACGAATATGATTCTATGATGTTGATTTGGATGATTGTGAATTATATGATTTCACGCTTTACAAGGAAATTTATGTGCTTGCACGTAAATCGAGGTTTTCCGGTTTTACACTGATTTTCCACACTTATGGTTTTGGGTATAATTTCATGAAATGGTTTTAGATTTGATAAGGTAAACTCGGGTTCGAAACCCATTTGATCTACGAACTCTCGAACTTGAGGTCCATTTGATTTAACAAGGCATTCGGGCTGGAGGCCCAGTTGGTTTACGATTCAGACCGGAGGTCCAGTTTGTATGTGGATTCAGGCCTAGGGCCCATCTATGTGTTACAAATGGATTTTATGGTTCATGACGGTTTATGGGAACCGTCATGAACCCTTGAAATGGATTTACGGGTCATGACGGTTTATGGGAATCGGCATGAACCCTTGGAAAGGATTTTATGGTTCATGACGGCTTTTGGGGGCCGGGCATGAATCCTTGAACAGTTTAACGAATGATTTCAAAAGGTTTTTCATATGTCATCCTTTATATATGATTGTCTCCTCCGGGGAGGATCGTTGGCCTAGGTGGACCCCGGAGTAGTCACAGAGCACTGACTGAGTGGAGTCGCCCCACAGTTGGGTTCCTTACTCTCAGGATGGGCATGGTTTGTTACCTCCAAGGAGGGTCATTGATCTACAGACATTGACCTGGGTGGACCCTAGAGAGACTTGGGTTTGAGACCCCAGTTAGCACGCGCGTAGCTCTATATACCATGACAGGTTATTGGATATGAAATATAATGGATAAACATGATTTCAAGTGGTTTGGGAAATTGTGTTTTATGATGATAAATGGATTTGGGCTGAGATCCCACATATGTTTACTATGTTACGGTTTTCTGTAAATGGTTTGGGCAGGAGCCCGTATGGTTATGGTTGTTTAAACATATGTGATTGGATAAATGGTTTTACTATGCATGCATGCTTTTTAGTGAAGGGTATAAAGGTCTTTATAAAATTTATTTCTGAAATATTACTTTTTGTCCACTCACAGTCTTTCTGTTTTTAATACCCTTCAGGTTGAATACGACGCGGACTGTAGCAGAGACTGAGATATCACATACCTCCTCCGGATCCTGGCGTACTCTAATAGCCCGGGAGGGAAAAGGTTGGAAATTTCCTTTGTCTGACACTCCGTGTTAGACGGGATCAGGGGCGTTCCTCGTTAATCCCAGGGGGATTAGGGACGGGTCCTGACAGGTGGTATCAGAGGGAGGCTGGCTTATCAAAGCTCGGCTAGCTCATATCAGAGCATAGGATTGCTTGTAGGATTGCTTATCAGAGTAGGATTGCTCTTGGAGTAGTACGCAGGTCAAGGATGTGATATCTCAATGGGCTACAGTTCGTTATCAACCTGATAGTTGGGATGCCGGTACGATAGTTAGTAGGATGGAATCGTGAAATGTCTTGGTTCGACATTTGATGCCGGGGTTGCCATAGTTCTGTCGTGGATGACAGTGTGGGACCCTACGGAAGGTGAACATAACAGTACTTTGGAGTTTTGATCGTGTGACGGTTAGTTGGGATCATCTTCACGATGTCGTAGGATCGTTTTGACGGTAGTTTGGTGTTGTGACCATCAGATGATCAGATATTGTTGAGTTAAATGTATTTACTGCTGGGAGTAGTCGAGTTCGTGGAACTCTAGTTGAACTTATGGCAGTTAGCAGTCGAGTTCGTGGAACTCTAGTTGAACTTATGGCAGTTAGCAGTCGGATTCGAGGAATCCTAGTTGGATTGACGTCTTTACGATGTCGGGACCACGGAGTCGGTCAGACCGTGGATTATACTGCTTTCCGTAGTTGGGTTCAGGGAGACCCTAGGTGTGATCGTGGAACCCTACCTTTGGGTGTATGGTTCGGAAAGGTGAGTTGACGAGTGGTCTCGACGTCGATGAGATCGTCGGTTGGTCGAGTCATGTCAGCTTAGCGATGAGACTCCACTCTGCAGTTGGGGTTGTGGTAATCGGTTAGACTTAGTTAGTTTTCGTACTACGGTAGTTGTGATGGATTGTTGGTACAACTACGGTCATGAACGACCTGGTAGACGACATTGGTTGAGTCGAGGTACAACTGGTTAGAGATTGGTTGGACAGGTTACCAGGGTTGGTACTTGTCGATGGAATCCCAGAGTGGGGATACAGAGTAGTTAGTACAGGTGGTTGATTCCGTTGGACGAGGAGTCTAGATTGTGATGTCTGGAGGTTAGGTCTACACGAGTCTGTGGCAGGTACTACTACCGAGAGTGGTTGTAGTTACGGTTGTTGGGAATTGGGGACGTTCGGGGAACGTTTTCTTTTCTCGTATGAGTTGTCAGTGTCAGGACCCACCCCTAATCCCCCGGGATTAAGGGCTAAATCTCGATCCCGTCTAACTTACGCATGACACGAAGGCTAAACTGACGTCCAACCCCGATGTGACACGTAGGTCGGACAAGGGATTCTCGATTTGACTGCCTAACAGCAACCGAAGTTCCCACAATGTGCTGAATCTACTGTGGATCGCGGGTGTGATGTCTCCGTCTCTCTCGATCAACAACCCATGCCGCAACAACTTGGAGGGTTGGACTCCTGGTGGACTCCTAGAGGGTTCTAGTAGTGTGTGTGTGTGTGTGTGTGTGTGTGTGTGTGTGTGTGTGTGTGTGTGTGTGTGTGTGTGTGTGTGTGTGCACGGTTACATAATACACGACTGCTAATCGCCCATTTTGTTCACAGAGAGGGAAAAACAGGGAGAGTGAGACCGTGAGAATTAGTGATCGATTCCTATTATATGAAGACCTTGGGCTTGAGTGAGTGATCAAGGACGGCCTGGTGAGTGTCTAATCGTGGTGTAGTGAAGATTGGACAGTGATTGGGTGTGGGTAGGAAGCAGAAATTCAGGGAAACAGAGACGGTGTCGAGGAGCGTGGTGCAACCACAATTGAGAAAATCGATCCAAACAAGTGCGAGGGATTGCTAGGTAGGCTGAGGACAGCCTTGTGAACCTAGAGGAACACGGCGGCGAGTACGACGGAGGCCAGAACACGGGTAAGCTTTTACAGTCCTTTGTCAGGGTGTCTGTACCCAGAGTTGTTGGGTACGAGGGAGACAGAGTTTCTCCCATTCGAGTAGAGGTACGGGATCGTCGCTCGGTATGAGCGGAGATCCAGAGTTGTCTGATTCACACACTTTGTGCTTATGCTGACAGGTGATGATACGGGTACTAGTGCTGGTGCCGGTGCCGGTGATTGCGATGACGGTGAGTTACGAGTCGGGATGTGACTCCGTCGAGATGGACATTTGTTCGGTATCTGTGGTTCGAGAGTGGATCACGAATAGTGGTGGACTGGATTGGATTCAATGGTAGTTGGGACGTGTGGATCGAGTACTGTTATGGGGGATTAGTGACCAGTTGTTCAGTGTTGGCCAGGATTGGTCAGGACTGGTCAGATATGGTGGTATGCAGAGATTCGATCGCAGATCATAGCAGGAGTCTGTTGTGACAGGAGTCTGTCGAGTGATACATCAGGATAGGATGACTCGACATCCTTTTGGATGTACATATACGGTTGTAACCAGATAGGTGAGTTGATTGTTTAAGGACACGTGGATGATGTCCGTGTATATTGGTTCCGACATGGTTGGAACTTCGGAATCGAGAAAGGTTGTGATTGAGGTGACGAGTGGAATGCAAGTTTTCCGCATTGGTAATGAGTATTTCGAAGTCATTTAGGGTGACTTCTCAGGTTCTACCGTGGTAGATGATGGTTGATGATGGTTGTGTCACCGGTACATTGGCCGTGTATTGGTTGGTGGACCCGGGATTTATTTTGGGTCATCAGGAGGAGTTGAGTATATAAAACATAGGTGACTAAGATTTCTCATTTTCTGCTTGGTGGCAGACGATGTTGGATTACATGGCGTGGTGAGTGCAGCGAGTTTTGGTTGCATTCACGTAGGATGAGTTTTGATGTCATCGTACTGGATCATCCTCGATTTTTCCTCGGTGGAATGACAAGGATCGATACAAGGTAATCAGTGAGAACCCACAGTCTCGATGTGTCTCGTCGTTGAATGATCTGTTAGATGTGGGAATTGGTTGACGAATGATGTGTCTTGGCTTTTTGGCTATGTAGATGATGAGACTGAACTTCTTTTCGAAGTGAATCCCGTACGATATATTACACCCGAGAAGGTGTCCGACGAGATCATATTTGGTCAGCCTTAGAGACGTGTTGATATTGGGATTGGCTTCCCTATGAAGTCAATCGAACGTATTGAGCAGGTATCCGATAGGTTCGGAATCTAGTGCGTCTCGGTAGACGAGAACAAGATTTCAGGTTTTGGAATCGGATTTCTGGATGACGATTCGAGATTCGATTTTGGAACTTGAAAGTGGATTTCTGGATTTGGGTTCGGAATGGTCATTCCTAATACTAGTTTACAGAATGATGATTTCGAATTCGGATCTGGAAATGGATAATGGGTTCGAGTTTCGATTTGTCTAATACTGGATCAGACAGATGGACTCTAGAATTGAAATGTGGTTGGCTATGACCTAGGTGGTTGTAGTCTGATTGTTGGATAGATGTATGTACCTTGTACGTTGTTCTAGGTATGATACTAAGTAGACTTGTGGTGTCTGGTGGTGGTATATAAGTTATACCCGTAGTACATTGGTGAGTGTGTTGGTAGTCGGCTTAGTTCCGATACCATCGGATTAATCAAGGACGTGAACTGGACATCGAGTACTGTGCATTGGGTCATGGTATTTGACAGGACCCATCCCAATCCCCTCGGGATTACTGTGGAATGTGCCCTGCTCCCGTCCAACAAGAGGTGTCAGACAAGGGATAACCAAAAGTCACTGCCCAAACTGGGCTTCCAGAGTGCGCAAGGATCGATGGAGGAGGCGTGCAATGTCCCAGTCTCTGTTGCAGTCGCATCCGTGATCAACCTGAAGGGCATTAAAACCAATAAAAGCTGTGAGTGGACGAAAATGAACCTTTAGAAATACATTTATCAAAACACATTCTTACCCTTCAGTTTTCACAAACGTGCATGCATAACCTAAAACATGAGTAATAGTGTGAAATCAATCAAGTATGATTAGTGGACCGATAAAATCAAAATACGTTTTCCCATGGTCCATAAAAACTCACGTTCATCAAATCAGTTCATGACATAAAGCATCATGTTTTTAAAGCATCTGTTATAAATCCTCTGGACACAAATATCAATAAATCATAATACCACCAATCCTCAATATCCAATCTCAATATCCATATAACCCGTCACGATATCAATGCAACGCGTGCAACTCGGTGTCTCACGTCCGAGTACATCCCCCAGGATCTACGACGTCTAGGGGGATATCAACTCTAGGATCAACGACGTCTAGAGGATATCATCATAATCCCACGCTCCTGCGAGTGAGCCTCCCTCGGAGTTACTCATCTCCAAGCAGTGGATCGTGACTACTCCAGGATCCACGACGTCCGGAGGAGACTATTAATCACAAAGGATGGTATATGTGAAACAGGTCACCAATTCCAGTAATCTCATTTTAAAATCATTTATGTCTCAAATCAAGTCAAAAAAAATTCAATGGGGCCTATGCCCGAGACATAACTTTCACAAATCAAGTTCCACAAAACCATCATTAAACAGTGTCCAGGATTCACTTTATAAATCAAAATCATCAATTTAATCATATTCACATGTGACTCCAAATCCGAGTCAAAACTACTATTCACTTGGGTCACAAGCCCAGAATATCATTTTCACGCAAATCCGTGCAACCGTAAACCCGAGTTGCCACGATCACGTAAATCCATAAAATCAACCACTGACTCATATTCCGAGTCCAAATATCATTTTCAATCCGGACCTAGCCCAAAAACATCAATTTCATCATTTCTCGAAAATCGTGCCAAAATATAATATAATAATCATAAAACCGAGAAATCACCGGATTGAAACATCACTCATGCCAAAGAATATAAAATCATATAATAAAGCATTTAAATCATATATGCATGCATCACGGTTAGAAAACCAAAAGTCCACTCACAGACCGTTTCACGATACGCCTCGATACGTGTACCATAAGCCTTCTCGGGCTAATCCGACCTCTCCGAGTCATCCTTACCTGTCCAAATCATACCCAAAGGTTACTACTAACCTATACAAGTCCATATTAAGAACCCTAAACTTTTCCGAAAAAGTCAACGTGTCCCGTACACGTTTCCCGAGGTGAAAAACCTCGATTTGACCAACTTAACGATCTCCGATCGACCTGAAACCACCGCCATTGGATCCGGATTGTCGAAACCTTTAAAATGGTCCTGGTCCCACCTAAAAATACGCTCCCACGTGCCCACACGCGCGGGTCAAAGTTTTAGTCAAATGTTGACCAAAAAGTCAACGATGACGTCAGCATGAACAGTAAGTAAACGTCAAAAAGTCAACGAGTCAACTCGCCGGTCAACGAGTCAACTCGCCGGCGACCGAGTCAACTCGCCGGAATTTCTTGCCGGAAAACTCCATTGATGCTCCAAACTTCAAACTTCGATATCTCACTCGTTTCTCAACGAAATTTGACGTTCTTCCTATGTAAATCTATCTACTCGAGCCAAGGATTCTAAAAATCAACCCAGAAAATTCAAAAAGTACCTGGATTTTAAGTCATGGCCATTCAAAGTTTCGGCCAGATTTCCAAACATCATTCCGGCCACCTCCAACGTCCAAATCCGTCCCAAATTGCACCTACAAGCTCGTGAGAACTCAAAGAATATCATCCTAAGCTTAGAATTGATCAACACCATCAAAATCAAAAACCCAAAATTTGAATCTCACGGTTTACCTTCCAAAATTCCGGCCACCGTGCATGATGGTCCTTGTCGTGGCCACCATTGGGTTCTTCTCAACATCCTCTCCAACTTTCATTCACGGGTCATAAGCAAAGGATGAAGATCAAGGGGGGTTGTAGACCTTGTTTGCTCACTTCTCTCATGCTCTGATTTCTTGGTTGTCCACGGTTCAATGAAGAACACAGAGAAGGCATAATGGTGATTAATTAAGGCTAATGGTGATGATGATGTAGGAATGATGATGTTGGGAGGGAAACATGGATCAGATTTTAGGGCTTAAATCAAGGGATGGGTGACACTTGTCACTCATCCAAGCAGCCACATCAACGGTCACTATTCAATTTTATAATATTATTTTAATCGAAGCCTCGGTTCGTTCTGTTAATCGAATTCGTTCCCGTGACCATAACTTCGTCGTCGAAACTCCGATTTCGGCATGCCGCCTGTCTACGGATTCGTATCGACGAGACCTACGTAACGGTCCTTGGACCTCCCGGGTCAAAAGTCAACATTTGGCCCCATTTCTGCCAAATTACCAAAATACCCCTCAACTTCTGATCATCATAACTTTCTCCTCGAATGTCGGAATTGAACGTGCCACCTGTCTATGAACTCGTGATGTCCTGAACTACGTCATGGTCATCGGTTAAAGTCCATTTGACCGTCCGATCAAAAAGTCAATATTTTACCCACAACCAGTGCAAAACGGTCATTTTGCACATTTTGTCCGATTTCGCCCAACTAATCACCGATCAACCTCACTAATCAAGATTAGTCACTAATCTAATCCCGGAATTCGGGACCGGGCGTTACAGTATTTCTGGTTGGTCCAGTTACACACATAGCGAGTGAAATGTTAGTAAGTTTTTACTCAGATTGAGTAAATTGGTGGTCGGTGTAACCACAAGTGAGTATAGTGTCAGTTTTTTACTGGAGACTGTCAAGTGGTGACAGTTTTTCAGATGTGTCAGCGTGAATCGTTGTGTGAGGTCTGATGACTCCTAGTGGGAGCAGACGTCAGGATAGATTGGTGCTTGAGAAAGGAACCATCGAGTTGTTATGTCAGCGAAATGGTAGAGTTGACAAGTGGTGTCAACTCGGAACGTATGACTACAGTCATTCGACGTGGTCGAGTGTAGTCGATACAACGTGAGTGTTAATGGAACGTCTGGTTGCAGACGAGTTTTATGTTCACTAGTGGGTGTACAAGCGTACACATGAGATAAGATCGGATTTACTTTCCACGGGGTGGTTGTGGAACTAAGATAGTTGGAGTTACGAGAACGGAACTAATTAAGGAGGCAAGAACGGTTGGAATTAGGTCGGTTGGAATTTCAAGGACGAAATTAATTAAGGAGGGAAGGTTGTAACGACCCGTCCCGAATTCCAGGATTAGATTAGTGACTAATCATGATTAGTGAGTTTAATAGGTGATTAGTTGAGCGAAATCGGACGAACGATGCAAAATGACCGTTTTACCCCTAGACGTGGGCAAACGTTGACTTTTCATTCTGGAGGTCAAATAGACATTGACCGATGACCGTGACGTATCTTAGGACGTCACGAGTTCATAGACAGGTGGCACGTTCAATTCCGAAATTCGAGGAAGAAGTTATGACGTTCGAAAGTTTTAGGGCAATTTGGTAATTTTGATTAAAAGGGCAAATAGTTGACTTTTGGACTGGGAGGTTCGATGTCCGAGGGCCGAGGACCGTTATGTAGATCGGGACAATACGAATCCGTAGGCAGGTGACATGTCGAATTCGGACGTTCGACAACGAAGTTACCGTTCAAGGAAGTTTCGGGGTACTATTGCATGAATTACGAAAAGGTTGCGTTTTGGAATTTAGTGGGGCCCAGATATTTAATGGAGGCCCAATGGATGAGTGACACTTGTCACCCATACATTTCCCAACCCAAACATATTCATGCATCTCACCTTCCATTTGCATCGATCATCTTCATTTCCTTTGCTTTTCTTCCTACTACCCGATCTCACCCAACCATTCAAACCAATCCAACCCAACCCCAGATGATCATGACAGAGAGGACAGGGAGTGATGAGAGGACTGAGGAAGGTGGTGTCCAGCCAAGGGCACGCCGTCGTGGACAGTGGAGCCATGAAACCCGAGAGGTAACTCGGTTTGCCCAATTTACATTTTTAATCCGATTTCCTCATTATGGTTGCTTTTGAATGATTAGGATGAGTTTGTTAGGATATTAGGAAGTTATTATGTTAATTTGGAGGGTGGTTCACGGCGGAGGAGGCCGTGAGAATGGCCAAGAAAAACTTGAACCGTGAGGTTCAATTTGGAACCGTGGGATTTTCGGTGGTTTTGATTAGTTTCAAGGATTGGGAATTATAGGGAATGAAGAAATAGGAATTATAGGATTAAATAGGGCTTGAATCGGACCAAAAAAAAGGGGGAAAACCATCGGACCGGTCGTGCCGGTTCAAACCGGTCCAGAACCAGAAAACCGGTTCAGTTCATTGTAGGAGATGATGAACAGTGCACAATGGCTTCTTGGGGCGCATGCAGGCACGTGGCCCATAATTTGGGGAAGTGTTCAACACGTGAAATCTTCTATTTGACGTAACAAACATTTTGGGACTAGTTTCGTGTCGTTCGGACAACGTCTCGATAATGTTCAGGGCATCAGAAGGTTTACGATTGGTTTTAAAAATAGTTAAAAATTCGGAAAAATTACGGGGCTTCAATGGGAGGTTAATTAAGTAGTTAGTAACCTTCTATTACTATTTGGATAGGTTTAGGAGTCCCGGTGATGATGAATTACCCGATGAGGCTTACCGCACGCAAATCGAGGCGGCAGCTCGGACGGTCTGTGAGTGGACCTTGATTTCTAAACTGTGATGCATGCATAACTGTTTTATTTGGATTATAAATATGATTCTATGATGTTGATTTGGATGATTGTGAATTATATGATTTCACGCTTTACGAGGCGATTTACGTGCTTGCACGTAAATCAAGGTTTTCTGGTTTTACACTGATTTTCCACACTTATGGTTTTGGGTATAATTTCATGAAATGGTTTTAGATTTGATAAGGTAAACTCGGGTTCGAAACCCATTTGATCTACGAACTCTCGGACTTGAGGTCCATTTGATTTAACAAGGCATTCGGGCTGGAGGCCCAGTTGGTTTACGATTCGGACCGGAGGTCCAGTTTGTATGTGGATTCGGGCCTAGGGCCTAGGTATGTGTTACAAATGGATTTTGTGGTTCATGAAGGTTTATGGGAACCGGAATGAACCCTTGAAATGGATTTACAGGTCATGACGGTTTATGGGAACCAGCATGAAACCTTGGAAAGGATTTTATGGGGGCCGGGCATGAATCCTTGAACGGTTTAACGAATGATTTCAAAAGGTTTTTCATATGCCATCCTTTATATATGATTGTCTCCTCCGGGGAGGGTCGTTGGCCTGAGTGGACCCCGAAGTAGTCACGGAGCACTGACTGAGTGGAGTCGCCCCCTAGTTGGGTTCCTTACTCTCAGGATGGGCATGGTTCGTTACCTCCAGGGAGGGTCATTGATCTACGGACATTGACCTGAGTGGACCCTGGAGAGACTTGGGTTTGAGACCCCGGTTAGCACGCGCGTAGCTCTATATACCGTGACAGGTTCTTGGATATGAAATATAATGGATAAACATGATTTAAAGTGATTTGGGAATTGTGTTTTATGATGATAAATGGATTTGGACTGAGATCCCACATATGTTTACTATGTTACGGTTTTCTGTAAATGGTTTGGGTAGGAGCCCGTATGGTTATGGTTGTTTAAACATATGCGATTGGATAAATGGTTTTACTATGCATGCATGCTTTTTAGTGAAGGGTATAAAGGTCTTTATAAAATGTATTTCTGAAATATTACTTTTTGTCCACTCACAGTCTTTCTGTTTTCAATACCCTTCAGGTTGAATACGACGCGGACTGTAGTAGAGACCGAGATATCACATACCTCCTCCGGATCCTTGCGTACTCTAATAGCCCGAGAGGGCAAAGGTTGGAAATTTCCCTTGTCTGACACTTCGTGTAATACGGGATCAGGGGCGTTCCTCGTTAATCCGAAGGGAAATTAGGGACAGGTCCTGACAGTGTTCCGTGGTCTGGAACTATTTGTATTAGATATTTTAAGTCCTTCAGGAGCTTCCAAATATATTTTTCTATTCAGATCTCCATAGAGATAAGTAGTAACCACGTCCATAAGCTGCGTATTTAGTTTTTTGGAAACTACCAAACTAGTAAGGTAGTGGAACATTATGACGTTCATTATGGGAGAATACGTCTCCTCATAATCAATCTCAGGGCGTTGAGAAAAATGTGTGCCATTAAATGAGTTGTACATCACACAATCTCATATTTCTCATTACGCTTCCTTATGACTACCCATTTAAATCATGTACGTTTGACATAAGGGGAGAGGGGTGGTGGGGTGGGGAACTATAGTTCCAAACAACTTCCTTTTTGTCAAGGAATCTAACTTAACCAGGATTGATTCTTTCCATTTTTGGCCAATCTTCTCTATGTTGCCATTCATTCATCAATGGAGTAAGGTTCGATTTCGTTACTAGTTATTATTTTGGTAGCTACTGCGAATACATATATATCATCGATGATAATATCACTCTGATTCCATATCTCATATAACACTTGCACGATTTACCGAGATCACTTTATTATTCTAGTCAGTGGGTTTAGACGTTGGAGCATCCCCCAATGACGTAGGTATATGTGATCTCGTCACTTTAGCTAGATCTGAGGAAGCGTCTGACGTATTATTATCGACACTCTATAAATCTAGAATTCCCCGCACTTCATTTTTACTTTGTGTGGTTCAGGGATCAATATAAGACATAATGGGGACAATCCACATCAATTCATGTCGTTCTTTTGAAATATTGACGTTTTTATTTCCCCTAATGACGGGAAGACTGTCTCATCAAAGTGACTATCCAAAAATATAGCAGTAATGAGATCGTATGTCAAGAGCTCTAAATAGGGTATAATGGAGGGGGATTCATAACTGACATATATGCCCCTCCTTTGTTGAGGTCCCATTTGTGTACATTGTGATCGTACAATTGGCACGTAACTACACACCCAAAAATGCGTAAGTACGAAACTTCTAGTTCATACCCAGTCAACAGTTGTAATGTAGAATATGGTTGGATAGCAGTGGACCTCAACTGGACCAATATTGTTGCATGAAAAATTGCATCACCCCCACGCAAAAACAAGAAGCTTGGTTCGCATTACCAAGATTAATTAGTGTTTTTACAAGACCATTATGGGTGTGAGCATGGGGAACCAAATCTTCATCATCAATTTCAAGGGGCCTGCAATATTCATCGAATGATTTCGATGTACACTCTCGGGTATTATCGAGTCTTATAAACTGTATAAGAGAATCCAGGTGGTGTGGCTTTCAATTTAATGAACTGGGCGAAGAGCTTATCAAATGCAGTATGCGTGTGGACAATAGAGTAACATGTGACAACTTTATCGGTATCTCAACCATAACCATGAAATTTTTGCAAATGGTCCATATTGGTGGTTAGAAAGTCTACAAAATTTCCCTTATATTCTATATAAAAAATGGTAGAGTCTTTACTCATCTTTACATATAATGGTCTAATATTGAGGATATGGCACATCGTTTGTAACGCCCCGGAAATGCGAAAAACGAAAAACTTGGAAAATTTGGGAAAAATGATGATTTTGCCCCTGAAATTGGGTGAACGGTTGACTTTTTATTCGAACGGTCAAACGAACTTTGACCGATGACTGTGGCGTAGATCGGGACGTCACGAGTTCATAGACAGGTGGCACGCTCGGTTTCGACATTCGAGGAAAAAGTTATGACGTGCGGAAGTTTGAGGGTAATTTGGTAAATTGGTCAAACGGGGCCATTTGTTGACTTTTTGATCGGGACATTGTTTGGACGTTCTGGGAAGACCGTTGGATAGGTCTCGGGACGCTGAATCCGTAGACAGGCGGTATGCGTCAATCGGAGTCCGAACGAAAACGTTATGGGTCTAGAACGATTAGGGGTATTTTGGTAAATTGTGAGAACATGGGTAAAATGGTAATTTTCAGTGTGGGAGTTAATTATACAGTGCAAGGTATTACATGATAAGGTATTAAATGAGATATTGTGGCTGATTCAGCCTATGATAGTTGAATGTGTGACACATGTCACTTGTTATGCTCACTTAGTGGCACTTAGATGCCATTTTGTATAATTAACTAATTAATGAAACGATTGAATTGTTAATATATGAACTGTTTGTAGTTACCCAAACAAAACAGAGAACAACAAAACCGTCCACCTTGTGTAGGGAAATTCATCCCAATTGATTGATCACGATTCCATTTTCGAACTGAGATTGAACAGAGAGATTTAGGCGAGGGAAATTGAGTGGAAAAATCGGAAAGAAAGGGGCTGGGAAATACTGAGAATACCCGTAAACTCATTTAAGAACAAAAATTCGAATTTAATTACTTAGACAGTTTTGATCGCAATTGATGTGATATTGAGTCTTCTGGGAGCTAAACGACTCGAACCAAGTCGATTGGGTGGTTAATTGACGGTGAATTGACGACGAACGGACTCTGTGAGTATTTGAAAAATTGGAACTTAAGGTCGATTACTTGGAGGTAATGATTCTTGGAATTGGTTTTGATTTCGTGTTTATCATGAATGTTAGAGTCTTCTGGTATAATCAATTGAAAGATATAGGTTGAAATTGGATAGAACCCGGTTAGGGACCCATCGGGTATCTATGTTGAGTCGTGGACTCTGGGGCAGGGTTTCACGAAATTGAGGTTACAGATCCTCATTAGAAGTGGAATAGAGGGTAATAAGTGAAAGAAACGATAAAATTGAGTCAGAATTAGTAGAGAACGAACCGGGTCTGATCGCGGGTCGTAGGCTCCGTTTATCAGAGAAACGGGTAAGGAAGGGAACTGTAGCACGGCGCGTGGACTCACGCGTAGCCGCTTGCGGCGGCGCGTGAGGGCGCGTGGTGGGATTTCTGAGGAAGGTTTCAACAGGTGTTTTACTCCCTGTAATGTAACGGACATTTTAAAATTGGTTTCGAGTCAATCGGACACTGTCTCGATAATGTTCCGAGGGTCCGAAGGTTTAAGTTACGTATTTAATTAATATTAAATTCCCGGAAAATTATGGGAAAATTATATGATGTAAAATGACTTGTTAGTAACCCCGTATAATGATTTTGAACAGGATTCGAGATTCTTGGCACGTATCGGAAATTACGGAAACGCGTGCAGCTCGTGAAGCGAGCGGGTTGGACGGTGTGTGAGTGGACGTTTGTTTTATAAACCATGATGCATGCATAGTTAAATGTTTTCCATGATTGATTGCATAAATTGACTTGCAATGATGTCCTGATGATGTGGCATGATTATGTGTGATTTAATGAATATTTTAATCGGTCTTTTCGGGCATGTTTTTCGAGGAATTGTGCAAATGGTATTTTGGGCTAGGCCCGGAGTCAAAAATATTTTAAAAGGATGTTTAGACTTATTGGGTGAATCAATGATGATTTCTGGATTATTTTACTATGTTTAATGTGATTTCACGGATTTGCGTGATATTGATGTTTTGGGCTTGAGGCCTAACTGGATAGTGTTTTTGACTTGATTTGAGGTCATGGATATGATTGATATATGTTGTGATATGGATTGTGATTGTGATTGTGGTTACTGGATACTGGATCATGCTGGATGATGCGAGTGCAGTGCCTAGACGTGACTTGGATGATGCGAAAGTGCAGTTCCTAGGTATGGTACGTCTAGAGGATGCGTGTGCAGTCCCCAGACATGATGGATATGACTCGGATGTTGCGAGAGTGCAGTTCCCGAGGGACTCGGATGTTGCGAGAGTGCAGTTCCTGAGGTTGGCCTACGCGTAGTGCTGGTGTGACAGTGTGATGGTTTGTGCACTTGTGAATAGTGCGGATTGATTGATTGATTGATTGAGTAATTGATTGTTGACTTTGTGCATAGTACTATTTGATGTTGATTGTGGTTACGTACTGGTATTGAGTACGAGTTTTGGTCAGTGTGGTCAGGTGACTATGTTTTCATGTGTTTGGCCTGAGAGCCGGGAATTTGACTTGTTAGATGGTTTGGCTGAAGGCCGGTGATTGTCATTCATATGTTTTCCCTATGCATGCAGGTTTGATAAACTGGAGGGTAAATGATGTCTTTTAAAATGTGTTTTGACGAATATATTTTTGTCCACTCACACCTTTTCTGTTTTGATGACCCTCCAGGTCGTGGCACAACGTTCGGGGCTGATCTCGAGGCGGAGGCATAAGCGGCAGTTATCCCTTGTCTGATAGGTGCTGAAGGATAGTTTCGGGACTTCAGCTGACTTGTCAGACGGGAGCAGGACCGGGCACGGTTATCGAGGTCCAGTTGGGACGGGTCCTGTCATCGTTGCCTTGACTTGGGTGTCCCAATTAGTCATGCCATAATAAGTAGTTGCTCGTTTTAATTAGCTCATAGCTTGCTTCTCCAATGTATACTTCTGACCATACATAGTGGAGGTTATGCAAATGTATTCCATTTCCTTTTTGTTAGCGGTTTCAAGGTGATAACCGTTGACTCGAATATTCGTAAATCTTGACAATGTTCTTCTAGAACATAGAGAATATAATAACTCATCAGTAATTCCGTACCATTTGAAAACGTTCTTCTGTTAGCCAGACTATAAATATCCCCACAAAACATGCATATTTGTGGATTTAATTCAATGTCACATACATGAAGATAAATGTTTGTATTGAATTAAATCATATTTGAGCGAAAAACCCACAATTTTAGTATTTAATAAACATAAGTCATCGATTTAATCCATATATGTGAATTGATCATTGTCTATCGAGTTTCAAAACGAGCGTCTATCTCGTTTGCAAATTTTAGAATATGGACTGTGTTTGATATTATTTCCGAATATATACATATGTGGATTTAATATCCTGTAAAGAATGAATGGTATGTCATTCGTTTATTGCTTCGAGGAAGTTGTTACGATGATGATGCTCTTTTAGAGTGCTAGCAATGATCAAATTATTACAATTAGTGCTTTGGATAAAACGTCCATAAGAGACTATGAGAACTATAAGTTCTATGACTTGATAAAATAAATCAGATTTAAAACATATAAAATCTATGGGTTTTATGATATTTGGTGAATTTATGAAGGAAACTTCGAGTTCCCTTTTTCATAGAAATTATCGAAGTTAAAGATTCAATGATTAGTATGAACTATTGGTTCGTTTATAAAGTTCTAGTTAGTTAAACAAATGCTTCGGCTATAAAGTTCAAATAAATTTACATAATGCTTCGGGCATTAAGATCCATGGTTCAATCCCATAAGTGAAAGAATTTTTTTTTTCTTCAAAATGTGATGGTCTAGTTTGTATGTTTTGGTTTGATTGGATTAGATCAGTTTGATTAGAACGATTTAGTTTAATTGGACCAGCTTGATTCAATTGGACCGATTTGGTTCGACTGGACTGATTCGGTTCGTCTGGACTAGTTTTACTGGACCGATTCGGTTGGAGCCAGCCGGGTCGAGCCAAGCCGAGTTGTGGGCCTGTTGTGTTTGTTGGCCTTCTGGGTCGCACTTGAGCCTACTGGTCTTAATGCGAGAATCTACTGGGCCATTGGTAGCCTACTAGGCTATTTAAGTTGGACTTGCAAGGTCAACCTACTGATAGGTAGCCTTCTGGGCCACTTCTATTGTTCAGTCTTCTAAGCTGTTTTAGGACTGGTGCGTGGGCTTGCTCTTTTGGGCTTGATATGTGTTTATTTATTTATTTTTTCTGTTAGGCCTTTAGGGCCATAAGCAACCTTCTGTGCTTGGATTAAATTGGTAGCCTTTTGAGCTTGGAATGTGTAGCCTTTGGGGCTGTGGGTATGAACTCAACTTAATGACACTTAATTTATGTCAATAAGGACAATTAGTTTATGTCAATAATGAGAATTAATTCGTGTCAATTAATAACAATTAACTTTGTAACGTGCGTATTATTTTCAAATTTCCTTTGTTTTCGCATTGCATTTGTCTGAACTGTTATTTTGTGTGCTATTATCATCATTATTATCATCCATTACCATGGTGATCAATTGCCCAATATTTATTATAAATTATCAAAAAGAATGTCATAAATTGAAATTACATATGACTATCCCATCACAAAACCCACACCATGCCATATGATGGTCATCATCAATAATAAGACATTATCATACATCATATTATCATAATATCATAATATTGTCACCATGATCATGGATGATCATCATCATATTATTCACATCATCATCGTTATACCATCATCATCATAGTATCAACATGTCATTATCCATCATAGTATCAACATGTCATTATCCATCATAGTATATCATCATACATCATATATTATATAAATCATCATGTTATGGCATCATGTATTCATCATATGCATACATCATATTGTCATCACATCGTTATCACATCGTCATCATACATCATTATGCCATATCATATCATCATGTATTCATCATATCTACCTCATAGCATCATCATATCTACCTTATTCCAGGGCGAATCGAAGATGAAGTGTGGTGGAGAAACCTTTTGGGTCAGAATCTGGGATTTTATAGGGCCACACCCCGAAGCGATCTTCACGTGGGAAGTGTCCAAAATGACATATCGTTTATATCGAATGACATGTCGATTTCCAAAAAAATGACATGTCGTTTTGTTCTTCATCAACCACAACAATCACCTTTGTCATCGTCTCTCTACCAAGCAACTGGAAACGACATGAGTGGAAAATGATGACGAGATCTGGTGATGCAGTGCCTATTCTTCTTAAACATCGACTCGAGGGGCTGGTTTCTGTGGGATGCAAGAGAGACACATCGCTTGACTGTGGGATGACGTTGAGTTCAGAGGAAAAGAACAATGCTGGTTTTTGTGATCTGGGCTTTGGTGTTCGGTACATGAGAGATGCATTACCATTGCGATGAAGTATTAGAAACTGAGCAAATCAATAAACTAGCTAAGTGGGCTCTGGTTTTTGCGATTTGGGGTTTGAGTTTGGCCTAGTTTAATGGGTCGTACAGAGTGGTACTATTGTCTACCTTTTGGGTTTTGTGTGACCTTCTCATTTGGTTGGATGCACTACCATTCTTCTTCCCCACCATTTCAATTAGTGCACTACCATTGTACTCAAAGATCGACATCAAAGATTAAGTTGGTAAAATTCAAATTGGCTTTTTCTACTGAAGACTCGTGAGAGATGCACTGTGAGCGTGTGTGGATCGGAGGAAGAAAAAACAACAATGGTTAGAGGTTTCGTGTTAATAACATGTTGTGAACACAATCAAAATATCACAATTCATTAAGCTAAATCCCTATATATAGGACTAGGGTTAGGTTACAATACATGGACGAAAACGTCCTAACATAGAAATAGCCATACACTTTCATATATTTACAAGAATTACGTGGACTATAATGCATGTAATATACCAGTCGTAATTCGTGTATAGTTTTTCATATTACATAAAGTAAGGGCAGCAATTTTTGACACGATTTGATATACAACTCAAAATTCGCACATAATTTATTCGGGTAAACTCGTACAATTAAAATTTCGAGTCATTTTCGGGTTGACTTTTTATGAAACGTTTCATAAATGGGTGGGTTTCGGTTCAACCTGTTAACTTGTATAATGACTTATTAACTAATTTAATAAACAGGTATATTTCAGGTTAATGACTGGACCTATCCCGAAAAAACGTCTTGTAAACTACGTCCGGGTTGTGCTGCTGTCTAACAAGCAACTCATAATACCAAAGTTACCCTCAGCTTGTCAAACAAGAGATATTCACCTCCTCAATCATGCCTGCGCCACTCGTTCAGCCACGAACTTTGTGCAACGGCCTTGGAGGATTTCAAAACATGAAAACCATGTGAGTGGACAAAAATAAATATTTAAAAACATAATTCAAAACATAACATTTTACCCTCTGTTTTCTAAAACTACGCATGTATATAAAACCGTTTAAATTCCAAATAATATAGAACAAAGTCCACAACCTCAAAAAACGTGTAAAATAACTGTACAACAATAAACATCAGTAATCACCTCAACCATCACACAAATCCATACACAATAATTCATAACCAATGCACAATGGATAAGCACACCACTCAAGAAAGAACCCCAGCTCGACGTCCATGTGGGAACCCGACTCAAGAAAGGAGTTTAGCTTAATGTCTGAGTCGTGTCAGTCTCACGAAAGGAGCCCGGCTCGACCTCTGAGACTCACCCACCAATAATCATGACCACAACATATATCATACACCTGAATCATCATATCAACAACACGCGATCATCACACACCATCACAAGTCACATCACCAATACCGAGAAATCACAAATCCATAACACACCTCAACATGAAACCACCACAACACAGTCTCAAGAACCAGAGCCCCAGGCCATAGTACCTTTACACAACGGTTTATATTTGATACCGTTGTCTGTAGTAGCTTTACACAACTATTTATATTTGATACAGTGGTCTATAGTACCTATACACAACAGTTTATAAAAATATCATTGTCTAAAATATCTTTACACAATGATTAAAAGATACAAGTCGTTGTCTAAAGTGGTATTACGCAACAGTGTTTGTTTATTACTGTTGTCTAAAGTATAATTAGAAAACAGTATTTTGTACGAAATAACCGGCCTAAAGTGATAAATAACAACGTTTTCTAAAGAGACCATAAACCATAACAATTCATTCATCACATAAATCATATTAAAATTCTATAAAAGGTAAATTTTCATTGATAGCGAAAAAATTACAATTGTTAATATTCCATAAAATATGAAAGTATACAATTAAGCCTATAAATATATTCTATATTAGCTTGATATGAAAAATATATCCTATTCTACCTTGAGATGAGCAATACATCCCCTCCCATTGTTGCAAAATTTAAAGAATTGAAAGTCACATTCAAGAATGAACTATAACCAACCCAAGTTCTTTTCAAGAAAGACCGCATTTCAAATGACGGAAAGTGATGCTACACCTATCGACATTCCTTCTTGGTTATTCTGCTTTCTCTTGACGATTCTACATTTTAAACTGCAATCTAGGAGATGGAATTAAAAATACTCATTAAAACAAAATGAAAAATTTTACACATATAATATGACAAACAAATAAGAGAATAAAGCAAAAAATCTAACCTCAAACAATTGTATTTGAATATGGTCATGTTTGTAAGCTGACCAATTTGTCCAAACAAAAGAACTCAAAATTTCTTTGAAGATGCTCGCAATGGAGACCAAGTCTCAGAATACAGTGGCCAATTCCTTACAACCAAACTCTACTAGTAATAGCAACACCCCCTGATCCAGGTAAAAACAACTATGAAAACCATGCTTTTATCCTGTTCACTTATACAAATTCCAATCATGCTGTCAACTGCCTTTTTCTTCTCTGGCATACATGCTTTATGAAATTTAGGAATGGTTGTTTTCTATAATTGATGCCTAGCTATCTTGTTAATGGTTAAATGTTTAGAGAAGTTGTATTGTTTCCTCATTCCCATATTTGCTACCCGAGAAGATTTACTATTGATATTTGTATTTCCTTCTTGGTGTATTGTAGGGTTTCCCGAGGTGAAAATGGGAAACAAAACTGCTTAGCTGGTCGTTTCTATTGGCCTAATCTCTACAATGTTATCGACTATTTCTTTCAGTGTGTCACTAGTGTCTCCCATATTCTGCTTTACCTAATGCTATGGGTTCTGCACAAATTGGCTTTGACCATACAAATATGAATTGCTAAGAATTTGGGTTCAACCATCCATTCTTTCATGATATTTTACTACCTACAACTTAGAGTACTACGTCTACATGCGAGATAGGATAGTATTTTTTGTCCCCTTCCAATTTCATAAACAATATATGTAAAGGTTGAAGATGGGATAATTCGGTACTTAATCTACTTTGTTTACTGTGTATCTAAATGGTTCTAGATCAGATAAAAAAAAATCTAAATGGTTCTAGATCTGAACTTAGTGAACAAAAATTTGGTCTCCTTGTGCCACTCTTACTAGTTGTGTTAATACTGTACCAATTTGGCTAAGAAAGTGGCAAACCTTTTGTAGTTGGCAATTTCAGACTTTGTCCCGGCAACGATTTTCCTACCATCTGCTACTAGTCCTACCACCGCCTGTAAATGGTTAACAACATCAATGCATCAAAAACTAATTTGAAAGTCCGCTGTCTTGGTACTAAGACTGGTAGGACATAAGCGAACTACCAATGTTCATATCATATCAAAAATCTAGAGCTAGTATAAAGCGTATGGAAATTTCATGGTTATCATATTTCTATGAATAACTGAATAAGGAATTAAAAAGCCATATCAAACTACAGTTAGCAACTGATTAAGTAAACCCACATACTGCTTAGGATATCCCATCACTAGTCGGTCCTCTCATAAATTACAAAAGCGATCTTAAAGGAAGCATCTATGGGTATAGAAAAATCAAGCTAGCCCTCATCATATTTTGTGAATTTTTAATTCCAGAGAGAAAATTAAAATAATCTAGTCTACATGATACTTTCAAAAAAAGAATGCTAGTGGGAAGCACAGGAGTATAGACTTAATATACGATGGTACATCAAAAGATATTTACAATAGGAGTAGCTTTTGTTTACAGCTGAAAAAATAATATCATTTTGTGAAAATACGCCCTGAGCACCATAATTGCAATTATTTAATGGTAAAGTTCATCTTATAGTCTTAAGCAGCAAGGGGAACACTTTGTTCTTCCAAAAAACATCTTAGAGGCAAGACACCAGTGCAACAAAACTTTCAGATAACCCAACATAAAAATTAAAATCCTTGATTGCCTATTAAAATCTAGGGTGTAATTTCGTGAAAGTTCAATCTTAACTAGTAATGATGATGCTTTAAGTGTACGTGAACAAGAGCCAGTCATATTGGTAGAATGAAATGTAGTGTCAGGTAGCCTTTGAATGCATTCTTGAT
This sequence comes from Prinsepia uniflora, assembly GCA_032719365.1. Lineage (NCBI taxonomy): Eukaryota > Viridiplantae > Streptophyta > Magnoliopsida > Rosales > Rosaceae > Prinsepia > Prinsepia uniflora. Next base: position 39,200,126 of record CM064867.1, read on the forward strand.
GTAACAACCCGTCCCAAATTCTTAGATTAGATTAGTGACTAATCACGATTAGTGAGTTTAATCCGTGATTAGTTGAGTGAAATCGGACGAACGATGCGAAATGACCGTTTTGCCCCTAGTCGTGGCAAAACGTTGAATTTTAAATCGGGCGGTCAAATGGACTTTGACCGAGGACAGTGACGTAGTTTAGGAAGTCACGAGTGCATAGAGAGGTGGCACGTTCAATTCCGACGTTCGAGGAGGAAGTTATGACGTTCAAAAGTTTAGAGGCATTTTGGTAATTTTGGTTAAAAAGGGGCAAATGTTGACTTTTTGACCAGGATGTCCGATGGCCGAGGTCCGAAGACCGTTACGTAGATAAGGACGATACGAATCCATAGACAGGCGGCACGTCGAATTCGGACGTTCGATTGCACTATTGCACGAATTACGAGACGAGTTCACTTTTGGACTCTAGTGGGCCCAGATATTTGTCCTGATGCCCAATGGATGAGTGACAAGTGTCACCCATCCAATGGACACCCAAATTGATTCATACACCGTGCAAACCATTCCATTTTCACTTCAAACCCAAACACCCACCCGATCTCACCATTTCTCTCATTCCCGTGCAACCCAAACCCATCAAAATTCCACCCAAGACCAGGAAAGAGGACCAAGAGGCTGAGGGAGTTGAGGTGGCCAGCTTGGATGGCCAGGGCCGCCGTGAACGGCGGCTGGAAGGGAGGAAACCCGTGCGGGTACCCGGTTAGTCCATTTTCGATCCAATTTCCATTTTTCTTGTTATGGTTCATTTTTAATGGTTTTAATGAATCAAATAGGTTGCTAGGATAGTTTTAAGAAGGTTTCTATGGTGGTTGGACGGCTATGAAGCCGTGGGTGAGTTTTGGGAATATTGAACCGTTTGGTTCATAATTAAACCATGAGTTTTAGGGCGTTTTACTTAGTTTTGAGGATTGAAATTGATAGGAAATGAGGAAATAGGAATTTAGGGATTAAAATGGGAGCAAATAGACCGAAAACGAAGGAGGAGGAGCACTAAACCGGTCACGCCGGTTCAGCACAGTAACCGGACCGGAAAACCAGAAAAAAATCGGTTTTCCAAGGTTGATGGTGATGAATAGTGTTTTTGACCTTCTAGGAGCACGTGAGGGCGCGTGGGCCATAATTTGGGGAAGTGTTCAACACGTGAAATCTTCTATTCGATGTAACGAACATTTTGGGTCTGGTTTCGTGTCGATCGGACACCATCTCGATATGTTTCGTGGTATCTGAAGGTTTAGGGTCAGTTTAAAAATAGTTAAAAGTTCGAGAAAATTACGGAGATTTGATAGGAGGTTAATTAAGTAGTTAGAAACCTTCTATTAAAATTTGGACAGGTTTGGGAGTCCCGGTGACGGTGATCGGCTCGGGGAGCCGTATGGCACGCAAATCGAGGCTGCAGCTCGGACGATCTGTGAGTGGACCTTGTTTTCTAAATTGGTGCATGCATAAATGTTTATTATATGTTTTATTATATGTTTGATGATGCCATGGGTGCATTTCTATGTGGTTACGTATAAGCACGTATTTCGAGGTTTCGGCCTTATACGGGTCTGTATTTCTTTATTGGTCTAAATGAACTGGTTTTGGATTTCTAAAAGGATAAACTCGGGTATGAGACCCATTTGGTTTTGTCTCGGGCATATGACGCTATTTACGACCTTCGGGTCTAAATCGTGGTCGCGACGGGTGCTATGTGCACGGCGATCGACGATACGACGCTCGCCTCCGGATTGAGATGTGTTCCTTCCGGAGAGGTCACGATGCACGATTCGTGGTCGGGCAGACTGGGGAGGCTCGACTTCGGAGTGCTGACGGTTCAGGATATCGATCGGTGATGAGTGCACCATGATCTTGTGATGGTCGCGTGGGTTGATACGTTCACGACGACATACTAGGATTGAGGGCGGTACTGGATGGATGGTTGCACGCATCACTATGATCGGAGTCGTGACTGACCCTTAGATATCGGGCACGGTGCCCAGTTGAGTCATATGTTCGGGCATGAGACCCAGTTGTTTTACACTGATGATTTCGGGTCAGAGAGCCTAGATGGATTTCCAAGTTCATGGCAGTTTATGGGAACCGGCACGAACTCTGGAAAGGTCATTGTGGTTCATGACGGTTTATGGGAACCGACATGAACCTTTGTCAGGTCATTCTGGTTCATGACGGTTTATGGGAACCGGCATGAACCCTGTTTAATGGATGTTATGGATCATGACTGTTCAGGGAAACCGGGCATGAATGTTTGTTTATGTATATATATGTTCATCTACCTTCCTTTACTTGTTCTATTATCTCCTCCGGGGAGAGTCGTTGGCCTGGGTGGACCCCAGAGTAGTCACGGAGCACCGACTGAGTGGAGTCATCCCCCAGTTGGCTTCCTTACTCTTAGGAAGGCTATGATTACTATTACCTCGGGTAGGGTCAGTGGTCTGCGGACATTGATCTTGACTTTGAGAAGACTCGGATTGAGACCTGGGTAGCACACGCGTAGCTTTGGAAACCGTGATAGGATTGGTAGTGTGAATTATATGTATATGTGATTTATGCTACATATATGATATATGCTGTGTGTTTACACAGGTTTTGGGCAGTGGCCCGTATGGTTGGTTTCTTATGATTTGGGCCGAGTCCCTTATGGATTTGGGCAGTTCCCCGTATGGTCATTTTCATTATGGTTCTTTCAATCTTGGTTTTGGGCTTAGTTCCCAAATATGGTTTCTTTGGTTAAATGGTTTTCGAATGCATGCAAGCTTTTTAGTGAAGGGTACAAATGTCTTCTCGTTAAAATGTTTTTATAAACTCTTGTTTTGTCCACTCACAGTTTTTAATGTTTTGACTGCCCTTCAGGTTGACATCGAATGTGGACTGTAGCAGAGACCGAGATATCACATGCCTCCTTCAGATCCTTGCGTACTCTGATAGCCCGGGAGGGCAAAGGTAAAAAATATCCCTTGTCTGACACTTCGTGTCAGACAGGAGCAGGGTCATCCCGCATTAATCCCGGGGGGATTGGGATGGGTCTTGTCACTTGAGATAACCTGTTTCCACCAATATGATAGATTTCAGAAATCTCTCTATAACTTGTTTCCAGATTGCTAACCTGTGCTTCAACACATTTCACTTTTGATTATTAAAAATTATACACAAAAATCAACACTCATTTTTAATTAGTTAATTCATTATTAAGAAAAAAAATATATGCTTACTTGCCAGTGATAGCCTTTTAGTAATGCAGAACACTACCCATTCCACAAACACCTTCCATTATTAATATTACATTTAAGTTGCGGGCACGAGGTACCGCATAAGGATTTTTAAACAAATCATGTAATGAACCCACCATTATAACTCTATAATTACATTGCTATAAACAATTTAGCTTCATTCTTCAGCTAAGTAAATGCAACACAAATAGCGTAAGGTTTATTTACTAATGTATCAAATATTGAAATAGCAACTATCATTTCCTGTAACTCACTACGCATGGAAACAACATGAATTATAATAACAAATTTTAGAAGGCTTTTCAAGCCTAAATAATGAAAGGACGACAAAACATGCCTCCTGATGAATGGCATTACAGCCTGCACCTAAGACAATGAGAAGCATACACATAGAGAAGGTTTACCACGAACAACATTTCATACTCAAAAATCAGTGGGTCTTGTCTATCTTCGTAAGTAACTAGCTTTACTATGGACTATAATAAGTCTATGACTAATTCCTAGTAAATAGTATGAGATGAAGGATAGAGTATTCGAAGGCAAACGAGCATATTATCTATGAATTTTTTTTTTAAGAAATTAGATTATTTTACAGATAAAATAAAGATTGGTTGCTTTCGTCCTCACCAATTGGTTACCTTCATCCTCACTTCTGGATGTTATAGTCAGCCAAGGTCCGGCTGACTTCAACCTGCTTTCCAGCGATGATCAAGCCCTGATGGTCTAGGGGAATGCCTTCTTTGTCTTGATTCTTCCCATTGATATTGTCAATGGTGTCGCTGCTCTCGACCTCGAGAGTGATGGTCTTCCTGGTGTCAAGCGAGTTTGCAGCCGAAGAGGATATAAACATTAAAAAGGAATTAGTGCACTAAATTTTGTTTAAGTAGGGATGAACCATTGTTTCCAGTAATCCATCTTAAAAAAAAGGAAAGTAAATAGCAAGAATCAAGAAGCAAATTCACACAATGATCAATGCAGTGAAAAATCAAAAAATTAAAACCAATCACAAATGGTGAATTTCAAGAACCTCACCGGCAAATAACCGGACTCAAACCTCCTCACGAAGTCCTCGGCCGCGACCATATCCGCAGTAGCCTTTCGCTGGAGCGCGGTGCGCTTAGCCTGTTCCGATGTCGCGGCGGCCGAGTCATCATCTCCAGTAATGGAAACATCTCCGACGAATAAAACTCATGCCTGAAGCCTGCGCCCAGGAGATGACGGAACTGGTTCCCTCTAGCGATCGATGAGGGCTTGCTCTGTCTCTGTCTCTGAAGGCTCACTCGCTCGCTCTCTGAGAAGAAAATTGACCTGAAGGGAGGAAGAAGAGCGGCTGAACAACGTGATGTTTTCCATTTAGGAAGAAGAGCGGATAGGTTTGCAAAGAATAGCTTCAATTCGCGCATGAGAGAATCAATCAGTTTGGAAGAATTTTTAATTCGCGCTAATGTTGTGCGTTGTTTTTTAGTTTGGTGCTTCTCTCAATTTTTAGGCGTAACTAATAAGGACCTACTGTGGGCACGAATCCGTTAAAATCGCGAACCGATCCGCTTCAAACTGTTATTTATCCAACGGTTTAGGTTTGACCGTATAAAAGTCAAACAGTTTGAGAATCCAAACAATTCCGTTAGTAACGGTTTGGATTTGGATTTTCATTTTGGAAATCCGTTAAATCCAAACCGAACCGTTAAAGAATATATTAATTTTTTATTAATGTTTAAATATATTAATAATACAAAGTGAAATTAATAAAAATACAAGGATACCTAGATGTACCCATATAAGTATATGTATACTCATATAAGAGTATAATAAAAATATTAATAAATAGTTTGTTTGTTTGATAAATCTTAGTATAGTGATAATGTTTGTAATTCAATACTTAACAAGTTTAATATATAAAATTTTGAGTATTGAATATTGATTTTTTTTTTGTATCCTTATTTTTTCTATATCCTCATTTTTTTATTCCTTAACGGTTTTAAACCGTTTCGATCCAAACCAAACCGTTAGTAACAGTTTGGATTGAAACGGTTTTATTTCTAATTTTAGAAAATCCAAACCGTATCGAACCGTTAAGATTTTAACGGTTTGGATTTGGATATTGTCAATATCCGTATCGAACCGCACCGTGCCCACCCCTACTACTGAAGTATAGACAACAACTAAAAAATAGAAGTTGCATTAGTAAATTTATTTTTACTGATGTTAAAGGGTACAAAAGACAACATTATATCTTTGCTGATGCTATGTATTAGGATTAGACAAACACCACTAATACTTTACTGTTGTTATATCATATATTAGACAACACCAAATTTAAACTGATGTCGAAACTACATTATACATCAGTTTTTATATATGTGTTGTCTATAGGGTGTAGTGTATTAGGATATTTCTTGTAGTGCTTGAATCCCATAATTTTTCGGGATCTTTAAACTAATTAAACTAACACCTAAACATTTAGACAGTAAAAACTGCCCCAAGACGATATCTAATCGCCTCGAAAATCATACCGATGGACTCGTTGGATCGAGAACATATACTTTCATGTTGACCGATTTTCCAAACACTATTCCACATGCCCATACACGTCATGTAAACCCTGCGTGTGGGATTCACATGGGGTACTATTCATCTTCTCCAAATGCCACACTCGAATTTCTGGCTTTCGGGTCACCCAACCTGCGAGTCCAACCCAATTCAAACCTACCATTTTCACACCTGTTTTCTTCATTTTAATCATCTAATCACACCTATACAAACCCAGAAGAGGATCCATAATGTTAGATTAGCGAAAACTCACCTTAAAATCACGGTTGGACTCTTGAACCTTTGACCATGGCTTCCAACTCGTTCCCAGCCTCTTTCTTATGTCCAAATCCTTTGTTTTCGAGCTGGTCTTGATCTTAAGCCCCCTAGAATGGAAATAGGATGCCTGATATCAAATTCTCATGCCTTAGAACCAATCCCGAACTAGGAACCCGAAGCCCTTACTTTCGGGTCCACAGCTAAGCTCACTCTTTCTCTTCCTCTGACTGTTCCTTCATGATTTCCACTAATATTTCTTGCTTTTCCTTTGTTTTCTTCCTTCCCCAAGCTCTCTATCTCTCTAGTTCTACCTCTCCCCTCACGTGTATAATTTTATGACTTTTTCAAAGGTTTCGGTCCATGACCACTGCACCACCACTTCACACACCAACACATATATTGACAACAACTAAGTCGGTGGAGAGCTAGCAAGGGAAAGGTCCAGACCATTCTGGACATGTGTCATTGTCCAAAAATATCATCCAAGCAAAATGACCAAATTGCCCTCAGTGCAAAATTACTATATTGCCCTTGATTCTTTTTAGACCCATAGTTATTCCATCCGACCTCTGATTTTAGCTTGCCACCTGTCTACGAATTCAGGATCCTGAGATCTTCATAACGGCCTTCTCGGAATTCTCAAACAAGGTCCATAGCAAAAAGTCAACACTTTGACTTTTCTAAGGGCAAAATCATTTTTTTACTTAATTTTTCCATTTCTCGAAATCCAGGCCATTGCAGTCAACCTGTTAACCAGTATAATGACCTATCTATTAACTTGTTTAATAAACGTGTCAATTGGTAACCTATATATCTACTCGTTTACTTACCTATATACTCGTTAAATCTTATCGTTTAAATAGGTTAAACATGTTAAATACATAAAACGGGTTAAATGAGTTATAGATTAATTGATTTTCAAGTACAACCTATTTATTAAATAGGTTACATGGTAGGTCACTAACAGGTCGGATTCGGATTGGATATCTTTAACATGATTATTAAAATGGTAGAGTTTGAGTTTGGTATATTTGGATAACACAGAATTCATGACACGACTGAACCTAATACACCACGACCCATTGTTAGCCCTATATACAAAATGTATTATTTTCGAGTTAGGCTGGTTCATCCAAGTATTTATTAACCATATTTTGGGTCCTTTCCTACCTGGGTTGTTGTGTCCACAATTGTGACTGGTATACATTAAATTATCTTGTTTGAGAAGAGGAATCATATGGATATGAAGGAGAACCACAACTATTCTATTTACTAATTTAGTAGTTGTTGATGCAGAAATTGTTCGGACTTATAGAATTCCTTCTTGATCCCTGCACACAATAACAAGAAATAATCGGGGTTAAGGTTGAAGCCCGAGGTGGGGGGAGAGGTGGTTCAACCAAGAACACTTCGATGCCTAAGTCAGTTTAATCGAGAGAAATAAACCCGCAGAGTTTCGGTATTAGTTTTGAATTACCTTTAGAGGTGAGTGAGACCCTGTATTTATAGTGAAGCCTTGAAAATCACCGGAGTGTCTGATTGATTGAAAGAGATAGTATTTAATAGGTGATTCTACCGAGAGAAATCACTATTATTAACTATATAAATAATAATAAATAATTCGCTGGGAGATTATTTATTATCGGCATTGATCTGATTAATTAATATATTTAATTGATAAATATATTGAATTAATGCGGAGATCATGTGATGTCATCATCGTATTTACCAAGAGTAATATCAGCAATATGAGAGTTACGAGCCACGTGTCAGCTGCATAATTTTTCGATGATCTATGGTTCCACAGCAGTAAACGGTGCTCTTACATACTCATATTCATACAGAAAAAAGATTGCCAATGTTTTTTTAAATTTTACACTAATTTTAGTTGTTATCCATAAACTTTATTATTAGTAGCCGATGTTCTTGAATTATGTCTAAACGTACAGAGAAAGTCATTTCGTTAAATTTTTCAATGATTTATATTAAGAATAAGGGTAAATTTGTCATATCATGTGTATCTTTTTTAACATAATTCGTTGAAAAAATTAAATTGTCATTGTACGTTTAGATATAATTTAAGGATATCTGCTACTAATAATAGAATTTAAAAAAATAGTTAAAATTAATATAAAATTTATGCACATTAACAATTATTTTCCCAATAAAATATCGACTAAGAACGCTGTTTTCTATCTTTTCATCAGAAAATGTGTTCGCATTCCATACTCGATCATTTGTCTAGTTTTTCCTCTTTTCATCTTCACGTGCAAGACAAGCTTACGCAATATATCATCATGTTGACAATGATCCATAATACTCCACCTGCAAAACAATTAACACCCTGCCCAAAGTAAAAATGATGGCATAATAAATTTGTAGTTGCAATCTGCAGTTATTGAATGCCTGCAAAGTTTTAACAGTTTCCAGATGATGCTTTTAGGCCCCGAGGTTAAGCAATGTAAGACAATGTATGGAGGTTCTTCACTCGTATTTTCAGTACCGGTCATTTTAATTTCAGATCAAGCAGGAAGACCTACTTTACCAACAAAGGGCACCTCAATTATGGTGTTTTATTAGAATGTCCCTTGAATTTGCCAATAAGCCTCACTTCTTTCATGCACGGTGAAATTTCTCATTTAATTTTCACATTGAAATTTTGTCAGAAAATTTGTCCCAATTGATCCATTCCACGTACAAAGCCAATTGACGGTAAATGTAAGGGCACTTTTGTAATTTAACCTTCATTATTATATTTATCCAATTACAACTTGACATGTGGCATAGGTGCATGCGAAAGTCATATTTGGGTGAGACCGATTCTACCGAAAACTCTAATTTTGCACTAAATATACATATACACACATACATAAATTGCACGAGTTGTCCCGATGTTCCCCCACACGGTGTGTGGAACTAATGCGCTCCCCATGGGATTCGATCTCCACATGAAATCAATATCACTTCAGGCACTTCATTGTTCCCCCTATGAACATTAGACTTAGAAGTAAATCAGACTAGTGCATGAACCATTATCCAATCACTTCTTATGATTTTTTTTTCTCTCTTTAAACTGGTTTCGCTCAGCCTTCTCTTTATTGGGGATGGGGGTACCCTAGATCCAGGCATGGACCTATAATTAAAAATAGAGGTGGCCTGAATCTAGTACTGAAAATAGATGTAAACTAATTTAAAATTAATTATTTTTATAAAATAGCATTTAATAGAAATTTAATAATTCTTTTTCCCTATTTTTTTCACATTTAGTGTGGGCTATAGCTCACCTAAAAAATAGCTGAGTCCGTGCCTGCCTGGATCTCTACCGCCTGATGGTGGCTCTGGAGTTACCTCCACCTTCATATCTCCTCAATTTCTATCTTGCTTTCCTCTTGGTTCCCTTCTCTCACTTGGCTTTCAATTCTCTCTCTTTCTCCCTTCTCCTTCGTGGGCTTGTTGGATGGCAACATGGGCATGGTAGTGGCATTTTTTCTGATGTTCTACGCTGTGAAGACTCTAGCTACATCTCTAGGTGTCGACGATGATGCCAACGTCAGAGATATGGTGTCTAGTGTCTAGATATGATTTGAGTCGATTGTACTTCCGATCGGGTCGTATGGGGGTCGAGTCGGGGGAAACTAGGGGTTTTGGGTATTTTTCTTATATAGTTTTATTTGCTACTTAGATTTTCAAATTGGGCTTAGTTTCCCTAAAAGTCCAATAGCTCTATGAGTTTGTGGTGTAGTCTCCTTTGTGGGTATGGTTTTATATGATGTTTTATTATGTTGTGGAAAAGAGTCGGTTGTGGGGAAGTTTTGTTGGAAATGATCCTTTTTTTAATTATCGTCTCGATCTCGTGACAAGCCGAACCTATCTTTAGTCTCGTGGAGTGTTTGGATGTTGTTCTCTATTAGACAGAGGAAGATCCACTTTGGTTGCATTCTATCCTCGCAAATGTGTAACTATTTATATTTCTAGTTAATGCTATGGTTATTTCTTGATAAAAATAAAAAAAAATAAAAAAAATAATCAACTCTTATGGTAAAAAGCGCTTTATATTACAGCATGTCTAACTAGAGGATCCTAGCCCAAGCAAGACACCTCCTATCTTCTAACCCATGCAATCCTGGTTCTAGTGTACAAATTCTAGCCTAGACAAGGGCAAGTTCATGGGCTAAAATAGCCTCCTTGCCAGCCCGGGCAAGGCTGCTGGCCTACACATCTACAGTGACTGTAACCATCGCAAGCAACGGCCAACAAAGACCACCGATCCCTGGAACTCCCTCCTCGATTTTGGACCAAAACCACAGCAAAAAAAACCAGAATTCAATCAAACCCAAAAATCCAAATATGAATAGAAATTAGACAAGATGAACAAAAATTGGAAAAAAAAAAAACAGAATTGGAAAAAAATAGAATTGGACAGCAAATCAAACCCAAATTATTCAATCAAATCAAACCCAGAGTGTGATCCGTGATGTGGTGATAGAGACGATTGCGTCGAAGCTGAAAAGGGTAAAGAATGTCGGCCCACCAGGTTGGGCTCGCTATCTAGAGACAGTGATGTGGACGATTGAGGCGAAACATGAGGTGAAGAATGTTGTGGCGAGTTCGCCAAAGCTTGTGATAGAGATGGAGGGGCGGAAAACGACGATGGAGAAATCGGTGACGATGCGTTGGGAGCGAGTTGAGGCGATGGAGTCAGAGAGGGCTATGGTGGAGATGAAGAAGATACTGTATTGAGTTCAACTAAAAAGAAAGCAAGAAGCACAACCTAGCATAGTTGGACGAACTTCGGCATTGTTGAAGATGAAGTAGAGGAAGTTTTCGATGTTTCGTTTCCAAGAACGAGTTGAAAGAGCATTCTACAGAGCTCTTGTATTAATATATCTTTTTTTCCTCAATTTTAATAATAATAATAATAATTATTATTATTATTATTATTATTATTGTGATTATTTTTTACATCTTGTCCTAGAAATTAGAGTCTGAAAATCTGAGGAATTACCAAACTACCCCTAAATGCCATTTTACGGGCCTGGTTCAACGCGATTGTCTCGGTCTTTTTTCATACGATCCAAGTTTAGAACTTTATTTGGGGCCCAAAGCTTTCCCATTTTAGAGATTATGTTAATTATAGCCTTAAGCTTGGCCTTCCTCAATTAAGGGTGTAACTAATTGTCTCTAGGCCCAATTTACACCAAAGGCCCAAAACGAAAACCCAGTCCATATCTTTGAACCCAACTGTCCTCTAGAAGTGTTGTTGAACATGAAACTACTCACACGCACACACATCATTTCGTCTCCATCACTGAGCAACTTGTGAGGCCACCCAAACGTTACTTCAAAATTTCCAGAACTCCGAAACCTGTACCATTGTAGACACTAATTCATCTACAAAGCAAGAACCAACCTCGTTATCCTTCCTCACTGAGACTCCTCCCCTCTCTCGATACTAGATGAGCCATAGAGTACACCACGATGCTGAACCGTGAGCATCGATGACAACCACCAGCCAAGCTATGCGAATCACGAACCGGGCAGCGTCTACTGCACCATCCTACCCGTATGAGGCGATAGGAACTGACCCAGGACTGTGAGGACCATCAAGGAACAAATGGGAGAGACTGGCCCAACTCAGGATCGTCTCATCAAGGGGAAGATAATCACGATCTCGTTTGTGGTTATCGATACGAGGGGAAGACGACCCGCTTTTAACCTTCCTCTCGACCTGTGTGAATTTGAGGGTCTTCTAGGTAGCTTCTCAAACCCTAACTGCGACCATTGAACCCTAACTGCGACCATTGAACTTAACCCTTTGAGAGCTTTCTAACAAGTTGCTTGCATATCGAATCTGGGTTGACTGTGCGGCCTGCGATGACGGCGGAGAGTCCCTGGAATCTAGGTTCCACAGCCACTCAGGTAACCCCTTCACCTAAGCGTATGTTCATTGAAACTCCCTTTAACACCGCGATCCTAACCCTGTGTTTGCATGTGAAATACGAGGGCGTCTAGACCTTTATCAAAGCTTCGCTGGAAGTGGAAAACGGACAACCTTCCTTGTAACAACCCGTACCTTCAAGAAGGGTATAAATGTAATTTTGTAAAAGATTTTTATAAAAAGACGATTTTACCCTTGTGACTAGTAGGTCAAAAGTTGACTTTTTGATTTACAGGTTGGATGAGTGTTGACCATTGACCGTGACGTAGTTAAGGACGTCACGAGTCCGTAGACAGGTGGCAGGTCCCATTTGGACGATCGGAGAAAAAGTTATGACGTTCGGAAGATTGAGGGCGTTACCGTAATTTTGACTATTTGAGAAGAATGTTGACTTTTTAGTGGACTTGTGATTTTCACGCAGACCGAGGCCTGTTAGATAGGTCTCGACGTCCTGAGTACAATGACAGGCGGCACGCTGTCATCGGACGTCCGACGGAATAGTTAGGGGTTTGGAAAGTGTGAGGGCAAAATGGTAATTTGTACACTTAGGGGCAGTTTGGTCTTTTTCCCCTATGACCAATTAGATAAAAACAAGTGGCTGAGTGGGTGCGGATATTTGTGCTGATGTCCATGAGAAATTGGACACGTGGGCTTTGCTGGATGGTTCTAGGCGTGTCTAAAGTGTACACGGCCACAAAGTGTTCATTTTTGAACCGTGTATTTTGGCTTTGAGAAACAGAAACAGAGAGTGAAGAAATTGAGAGACCGTGATCGATTCAGTGTGTGGGTGAGATTGTGGTGAGTTGTGAGAGTGACAGAGAGAAGAGAGGGAGTGGTGACTGAGTCTGGGAGTGGAATCGTGCACGGAGACACGGTGGTCGGAGGTTCGCATTCTCAAAGAAAACAGAGGAGCCGTGGGACTGTGGTGGTGGTTGTGCCGTGTGGTGGCTCAATCCAAGCCAATAGGAGGCTAGGACGACTGCAGAGGACTTTTTGGACACCGTGGTACACGGCGGTGCAGACGGCGGAGGAAGAATCGCAGGTGAGACCCCATTCCCCTGTTTTTCGCGTTTTCTTGTTTTTATAAGTCGTGGACCTTGGGCTAAAGTCGAGGGTTTTGGAGGTTAGGGTGAGACTCCTGAAGGTCCCAGGAGTCGTTTGAGTGTGGTGCCGTGACGGGGGAAGGCCTGGGTGGCCGGAGGCCAAAATAGGGCATACGGGCAGGTTTGTTCGAGGTTGAGGACGATAGGTTTTAGGCTTCGATTTCCATGTTTTAGGACGGGAATAGATTGCTAGGAATTGGACGCAGCTAATAGGATTGGAATGGTGGAAAATCATGGCGGAATTGCAGAGAACCGGCACTGTAGCTGGCGCGTGAGGCCCACGCGCAGCCACTTTGGGTGGCGCGTGGGGGCACGCGGGGAAGAGTCTGAACAAACGTCCAACATGGTTGTTGTTCTAAATGTCATAAGGAATCCATTGGTGCAATTTTCGGGTTAATCGGACGATGTTACGGGATAGTTCGGGAATCCGGACGGTTTAGGGTCTAAGTTTAATTCACGTATAAATTCCCGAAAAATTTGGGGAAATTAGGGTTAGCATATTTGACATATTTGTGACCCTATTTGGTGCCTATTGACAGGATGGGAGACGCCTGAGACGGTCGAGGAGCGCACGGAGCGCGATTGACATTTTCTGATTTGTGAGTGGACTCTTTCTTTTCTTATGAGCATGCCTAACAGTTTTATTTATGTTTTATGATTTTAAGTACTGAAGTACAGCTTCGTCCCAAAGGCTTCCTGTAAGCTCTGCCAAAACCAGGAAGTAAACCTCGGATCTCTGTCAGATACTATCGACTCTGGCGTACCATGCAGCCGAATAATCTCATCAACAAACAACTGGGCAAACTGCGTCAACTTGAAGTTCTCCCTTACTGGCAAGAAATGAGCAGACTTCATAAGTCTATCCACTATCACCCACACGCCATCGTGTCCCTTCGGTGTCCTGGGAAGCTTGAATACAAAATCCATCGTCACGTGATCCCATTTCCACTCGGGGATCGGCAAAGGTTGCATGGCTCCATAGGGTCTTTGCCGCTCAGCTTTCACCTTTTGACAGATCAAGCATCTACTGACATACTCCGCAATTTCACGTTTCATACCTGACCACCAGTAATGCTCTCGAAGTGTACGATACATCTTGGTCCCACCAGGATGCATCGCATAGGCTGAACAGTGAGCCTCATCCAGTATCGTCTTCTTCAATGCTTCGTCCTCAGGTACACACAACCGTCCATCCTTAACCAAGGCTCCATCCTCGCGAATCTCAAAGTCCTGTCTCTCTCCAGCCTCGACCTCAATCCGTATGATGCTCAAAATGGGGTCCTCAAGACGGTTCTGAATGCCGGAAGGGCTTCGAACCGGGGATTTCGGATTCGGGTTTGGATATGGATTTAGAATTGATTTTAAATTGGTTTTGGATTGGATTTGCTAGATCTGGACATTGGGTTTAAAGACCCGGATTCTGATTGACGGGGGACGGGCCCCGATTGAGTTTAAAGACTCGGGAGTTTAAAGACTCGGATATTTATGATATTACCCCCGTAGGCCTTTTGAGTTTAAAGACTCGGATTACCATTGAGGCCTGGTTGAGTTTAAAGACTCGGATAGACCCAGCAGGTTTGATCAGACTTTGGATTTGGTGGATTTGGTTTTATGATATGATCTTGTTATTCTGTTTTATATTGTGGTTTCCTGGTACTTAATTAGGCATGCATATTTTAAAACGGAAGGAAAAACTTTATTCTTTTCTTTAAACTGTTTTATTCTTAAATCTTGTTTTAAACCTTTTAGTGCTTTAGTCCACTCACACTTTTGGTTTTAATTTACCCTCCAGGTCGTGGTGATAGCGCTGGGGTGAACGTTGAGGCAGGGACCGAGGCATAGAGCTTACGACGTTCTTCCGTTGCGAGATTAGCCTAGTAGGATTTTGTGCCTGTTTTGTATAAACTATGTTCTGAATTACGGTTGTATTATATTTCTCCCTTGTCTGATAGTTATGCTTATGGTTGTATTGAGGTTATTTTGGTACTTTAAGTGTGATTGTCAGACAGGAGTAGGGTTCGTCCCGGGTGTCGAGGTGATATTTGGGACGGGTCCTGACATTCCTAGCCTTTTCGACTATCTCATGTAGTCTCTGAACCCTAAAACCAAGATCTTTGGGTTCCTTGTGATGAGTAGATATGAATGGGTGGTTTGCATGTTGATTTTGAGCGAAAATAGAAGATTTTAGACTACGTCAGATTCTTGGTTCCTTTTGACCGACTGCCGTCTGCGGCGGAGCTTCGGTGATGACTGATCAAGGGTCAACACCATTAGTCAGCCATTAGTCAACGACATGTCAACGCTAAAAGTAACAGTCAAATTAACGAGCCGTTAGTTGAATATTCCACGTAATATTCCCACATGTGTACGACACGTGTGTAGTGTGTGGGGGTACTATAGCACCACGCAGTGGAGAGTTGTGTGTGAGCCACTTTTCCAACCCTCTGCCGGTGCGTGAGCCACTTTTCCAACCCTCTGTCGGTGCGTGAGCCACTTTTCCAACCCTCTGGCAGTGCTTGGTGGCGCATAGGGTACTTTCCCAGCTCATGACGGCTCGTGGGCATGTGTTTAGGTCATTTTCAACAGTTTTAAACACTTCTCCAGCCCCGATTTAACCCGTAGGGCAATGTTTCGACTCCCGCCAGCATATGGGCATTGTTTTTCTAATTCTGGGTGCATGTAGGTACTGTTTTATGGGCTTAGGACACCCCTAAACATGTTAGGGTCCTAGTTAAGTTAGTTTGGGCCATGTTGGGCCACACTTACGGGGTTTAATGACACGACCCATCCCAATTCCCAAAGATTATCGTGGGATGTACCTGCTCTCGTCTGACACCGCGTGTAAGACTAGGGATAAACTCGTCACCCGCCCGGGGTTAGCCAGAGTATGTCAGGATCGGTGGTGGCATGTGATGCCTCGATCTCTGCTACAACCCGCATCCGCAATCAACCTGAATGATATCAAAAACCATAAAAGCTGTGAGTGGACAAAACAACAGTTTATAAAAATAATTTATCGAAATCTCATTAATACCCTTCACGTAAAAGCATGCATGCATCATAAAGCAGTTATTTCAAATACTTTCTTGGAAGCAAGACATATTTCTTCCCAAATCAAATCTTAGTGAAAAATGCTTCTCAATCGAAGCCAGTACCTTAGTAGGGTTTCAGGCCCAAAACCGAATCATACAGAGTCTCAGCCCAAATAGAAAACACGTACAGGGTCTCAGTCCAAATCATAGAAAACAAGTATGGGGTCTTATCCCAAATCAATAACCATGCGAGATCTCTGCCTACTATCATCATCCTCAATGTCAGTCATGATTCCAATCCTAGCACATGTGCAAATAGGTCAGGACCGCTCACAATCCTAGCATGTAGCCATACACAAATCACTCGACGTGACCGTCTCTAAATCTTTGAACACATCACTGATCGATCTCAGAGAATAACATCAGCACTCCTAAGTCGAGCCTCCCTCGGCCATAGCCTCCATCGGTTGCTCGACTACTGGTAGTGCATCGCGACCTCTCTAGAAGAAACACATCCGCAGTCCGGAGGCGAGCGTCATATAACCCCAAGACTCGAACCCGAATGTCATCATCGACTGGGACTCTAACCCAATTGTTCAGGACTCTAACCCGTAGTATCACACATAAGATTTCTCGAATCATATCAAATTTACAACTGGGTCTCACACCCGAAATATACTCCAGGATTCCTCGAATCCTGTCAAATTCACAACTAGGTCTCATGCCCGAAATATCTTTCGAAATCTCATAACTGGGTCGTAGCTGGACTTATCTCACGTTTCACTATACTCTAAGTCAAACCTCAAATCAATTGGGTCATATTCCTGAAAGGTATTTCCAAATCCGAAAACCATTTCTCATTTCCAAAATATTTTCAAATCATCCCTGACTTCATGCTAAGTCAAGGTCTTTCAAATGGGTCTCGAGCTCGAATCCCAATTTCACTTATCCCCGTGAAATCATCAAAATCATAACTCAGTTCCTCGGTTTCATGCCTCTCCGTGAAACCTTCAGAATCACATATAACTCATGCACGTAGTATACTCGGCCGAAGCCCAAACATCATATAAAATAGACATCTCGAACTATGTGTAATATGGCATTTTCTACGAAAATGCCTAACAAATCATATTTAAAACTCATGCACTCATGGAATCTCAAATCATGTTCATAAACACATATAAAACATTTATGCATGCATTATATTCATAAAACAAAGGTCCACTCACAGACTATCCAAGATGCGCCTCGAAACATGTGCCATAAGCCTCTCTGGGTAATCCAACCTCTCCGGGTCATCCAGACCTGTCCAAAACACACTGAATGGTTACTACCAACCTAGACAAGTCCTAATCAAGAACCCCTAACATTCCCGGAAAATCCAATGTGTCCCAGACACGCTTCCCTAGGCTTTAAACCTCAATTTGACCAACCTAACAATCTCTGATCGACTCGAAACCCCCACCATTGGATTCGTATCGTCGAGACCTTTAAAATAATATTGGTCCCACCTCAAAATAATTGCCCATGAGTGGGTCAAAGGTGGCTGGTCAAAAGTCAACGTTGACGTTAACAAAGTTAACGCTGATGTCAGCAAAGTCAACGCTGATGTCAGTGGTCAACAGTCAAAGTCAACCGCTAACGTCATCACTGACGTCATCTGACATCTGACACATGTCAGTTTGACCGGATGATGTCATCTCGTCCTTATCCATTGTCCGGGTTAACCCATTTCTCTAAACCGGGTCGAGCAGACCCGCGACCTTGACCCTGTTCTAAAACCTTCAATCCTAACCCAAATTCCTCCGTTCTTCTTCCATTCTTTTCGTCTGAATCCCAGGAATGTTTGCCCTTAATTAAAATGAAGAAAAACGTGCTAAATCACACATGTTTAACTCGA
This sequence comes from Prinsepia uniflora, assembly GCA_032719365.1. Lineage (NCBI taxonomy): Eukaryota > Viridiplantae > Streptophyta > Magnoliopsida > Rosales > Rosaceae > Prinsepia > Prinsepia uniflora. The sequence continues at coordinate 39,218,182 of CM064867.1, forward strand.
AACCACCACCATTGGATTCTTATCGTCGAAACTTTAAAATGGTCCTGGTCCCACCTCGAAATACGCGCCCATGCGCCCCAACACGTGGGCCAAAGGTGGCTGGTCAAAAGTCAACGTTGGCATTAGCAAAGTCAACACTCACGTTAGCGGTCAACGGCTGACGTCATCTGACATCTAACACGTGTCAGTATGACATGTTAGGTTTGGCAGGATGACGTCATCTAATGAGGTCATCTTGTCCCTGTCCTTAGACTGGGTTAACCTATTTCCCTGAATCGGGTCGCACAGACCTTCGACCCTAAGCCGATTCTAAAACCTTCAATCCTTACCCAAATTCCTCCATTCTTCTTCCATTCCTTTCGTCTCAATCCCAGGAATGTTTCCTCCTAATTAAAACTAACAAAACAGGCTAAATCGCACTTGTTCGAATGGTGAATAATAGCCGTAAAATTTCCTCCATCGTTTCCCATCGACTCTGGCCACCGCTGCCCTCGTAATTGGGTCCCCTGAGTTCGTCTGAGTCCTGAGAGCCTCGTCCAATCCACCAAAACAGTCGAAAACCTCAAAAACCAGATTTTCCAATTTGAACTAAAAACAAGTTTTGGTTTCCTTACCTTCACTGTGGTCTCTGTTGTGGATGTCGTCCTCAGTCCTTCCATCATTCTCAGTCCTTCACCCTAAGTCCCTCAAAATCCATAGAAGGGTGATAAGATGGGGATGTGTGTGTGGGTTGTACAATCTGGGATGGGTTTCGGGTTAAGGAGAATGAAGGGTAATGGTGTGCATGTATGTGTGTTAGTGAGCAATGGATGAGTGACACTTGTCACTCATCCATTAGGCCTACACAAAATATCTGGGCCCCACACTAAATGACAAACTATTACTTTTCCTCGTAAAATGTGCCACCATAAATAGTACTTGGGAACTTTTGTGACCCATAACTTTCTCGTTGAATATCTGATTTTGACGTGCCGTCTATCTACAGACTCGTATCGACTTGATCTACATAACGATCCTCGGTCGTCATGCATTGGATCTCCCAGGTCAAAAGTCAACTTTTTACCCTTGTCTAGGGGCAAAATCGAAATTTCACCCTGAATGTCCAATAATCCTCAACTAATTCCCGCTTAGCCTCGCTAATCCTCAATTTAATCTTAATTAATCCCAAAATTTTGGGGCGGGTCGTTACAATCTTCCCTCAAGGAATTTCGTCCTCGAAATTCAAACTGACTCAATTTCCACAACCAAACAATGGAAATCCAATCTTGTCTCACCTCGCAGGCCATACTCAAATCCGCGACAATTATCGGCCTCAGTACTCACATCAGCCAACTCCCTCGTTTTCCCATACTCATGATGACTCTCACTAGAGTCCTATCATTACATACCAATCCAAACTTGTCGGATACCTATTTATTCAATTACCACAATATGCCAGATTGACTTCGTAAGTAAGCCAATCCCATCGACAACTATCGTGACCAGCTGGCAACTCCCGGCTCCACTGCGCGTTCGTTGCACCACTTTGATCTCGACTCGCTCTCGACTCCACACAGCGTATCTCATGTCACTCAGCAACCTACGCTGAAATCTTGACTCATCTCGAGTCTCAAACTGATACATTGCTCATTTTGTCGATACACCAATCGACATCTCACTCGTCCTCCTAATACCGTCAGGACCTATCTAGACCCCATCGAATACTTGCCCTATTTAGGGGTCATCACATATATAATCAATAGGGTTCCTTTAGCCCACATGGCTCTGAGCTCAATGCTCGCATAATCACTGAACCCTTAACACCCTTCTACACTAGGCACAGTATTTAATGTCTGATCCCTATACTCAATATACAATCAACATCAGACCTCGTCCGAGTACCATCTTATGTTCATCTAGGACTTCATCTGAGGATCTTACCATATCAATCAGACTGGGTTAATCCCATCGTCCAACGTGCACTGCTCATAGGTGCACCCACATCATACCAATCATCAAGGCCCTACCGTCCACGTTCCAATCATCTATCCTGGCCAAACCTCACTATACTCAACGTCCTCTCGGAGTCATCTTGGTCACTTGACCAACTCTAGAGATAATCCAGCCAGTTCACTAACCAATCTCATTCCCTGGTTCGTTCCCAAGGTCAACCGACTCACGTCACTAAGACGCACCAATATCAAACATGTCGGTTACCTATCACTGTCCAACAACACACCATCTAATCTCTCCATCCGGAGTGGTAACGAACCTTCCAACATCCTACTCGAGACATCGACTATTCATTTTTTTCTAAATGATACCCACGTAACATCCTTGTCTCATACTTATTCACATATCCAGCCTCTGTCTTGTATTCTCACACCTCATCATTCACGTGATTCCAATTTGCTTCGGTTTACACGACCCACGGCCGTCATAATCGTCTCAGTCATCTCGATCACCTCGATCGTTACACTCCACCTGATCCACCTAGGATTCATACTAGCTCTCATTCTCAACTAATGACCAGATTTCGGGTCATAGGGTCTTACACCCTCTTTAAACCCTTTATCTGTCATATCACTCCTCGTCATCCCACATAGGGAAGAATCAAGGATGATCCAAGATGATGGCATCAAAATTCCTTCTACGTCATCTTGCGACACTAACCATCACCTTCTAAAGAGCAGAAAGTGAGAAGTCTCCCTCATCAACTTCGGAATCAAGAGAAATTGCAACCATGTTGGAAGCATACTCTCACTGATGATCCTATCTCATCAATCAGATTTCTCCTCAAACAAGCTTATGTGAAACTCAAGAGGTATAGTCACCCGTAGTCGACCAAAACCAATTCGCAATGGACTCTCAAGTCCTCAGCTCATACGGACATCCATCGATGTGTCCATAAACAAACAAACCTTAGTATCCAACTCGTCTGTGGGAAGAAAGTATATTTATTAGCAGGTGGTTCAAACCCAACTCCTCAAATGTGGCAACCGCCACTCTCACCAACATCGCATCGGGGAAACTCGAGCACAACCCAAAACTCACTCTAAGCTCACTAAGCTAACTGGGGACATCACAACACGTGTCCCCTGTCCCTCACGACTGGCAATTCCATCACTATTCCAGTCAGCATACTGGTTCGTATATCCCAACTCTATGGGGTCACTCCAGCACCTAACACTTGTACAATCAGTCCAAGGATAACTGGGGTACCTGTCACTCATCCTGGTATATCTCGTGCCTGCATTGAGCCACTCAGGATCTTTTTTGTCCCGCCCAGTGTCCACCGAACTAGCATGTTTTCCATTCTAGGGCACGTCTATCATCTCGGTCACAATCCAAACCATCACTAGCATTACATCACTTAGACACACTTAGTGTCATTCGGAACCATCTGATCATTATTGGATTCCATTCAACTCATCTCTAGCATCTCTCACTCATCGCAGTCACCTCCACTGAGGTAGTGCGACACACTCACCAACACCCAAAGCTTAACATCTCCTTCTGTGATTGCACTCAGTCTTAACCGAGTCGAATCCAAAAATCACGGCTCATACTATGCGTCACTTACTCACCTCCTTATCATCGTCACGACTGGCAAATCTCCATCATCTCAGTCATCACTGTAACATGAGCCTATCCAACTCGATAAGACTCGTCCACATCTAATGATAGCTGCATCTGCCACGATCGCGTGCAAATCAATCCCAGACACACTCCGCTATCGAGACTTCATACCCATGCGGTCAACTCCCAGTTGTTACTAGCCACTCAACGCGTAATATCCCCGATAGGTCCACAAGTTCCACTCTCCTGGTAACTTGTCCAATCAACCTCAAAGTAGGGTTATTACGAACACGGCTGCTCACTGCAGCACGTCCATCCTGACCGATACATCGCTCTCATCTTCGAAAAGTCGTCATACCCCGATACTGGTATCCAACCAACCAGTAACCACAATCTGAGGACCTCGTCCACTTGTAAATCTACGACCTCCAACCGCAAGGGCCATAAGAAAATTGGCCCTACTCAGTGTCTAATTTTTCTCAACCACGACATGTCACAATCACGGCATGCCATACTACACAACATCTATACTGTGACATCCTCTGCCAATCAAAATACCTTAGGGATTCAACATACTGAAATATGGCATCTCATGAAAAATTGGACCAAACGTTCCTATTCCCAACAGTCTCACCTAGGGTTGTCCACAACCTCCACTGATACCACTTTGACACAATACCCTGTTTGGCATGGCCGCTCAATGGTCCCAACTCTCAAAGTTGTCATACTGGGACAACTAGTCGACTAGGTCCCATCCACCAGTAACACTATGGCCCTAAGCCGTTGGATTCACATGAACATTGATCCTACTCGGGAACAAACCTCTCAAAAACACAGCATCCTATGCCAATCGAACCTTAAACCATCGCACCACATGCCAAACATAACTTAACTAGGGTTCGATTCCACTGAATCCTTGTACTCTCACCTTATCTATCAGGTTGATGACGGGCCGTTACCACTGCAGAGACATCACATCCAGCACCTGCGCGTCACTCTAAAAGCAATCTCATGCTCTGATACCACTTTGATAGGACCCATCCCAATCCCCAAAGATTATCGTGGGATGTACCTGCTCCCGTCTGACAATGCGTGTCAGACCAGGGATAAACTTGTCACCCACTCGGGGTTAGCCAGAGTACACCAGGATTGGTGGTGGAATCTGATGTCTCGAACTCTACTATAGCCCATATCCGTGATCAACCTAAAGAGTATCAAAAAACCATTAAAGCTGTGATTGGACAAAACAATGATTTATAAAAATAATTTATCGAAATCTCATTTATACCATTCACGTAAAAGCATGCATGCATCATAAAACAGTTATTTCAAATACTTTCTCGGAAGCAAGACGTATTTCTTCCCAAATCAAATCTCAGTGAAAAATGCTTCACAATTGAAGCTAGTACCTCAGTAGGGTCTCAGCCCCAAAATCGAAACATACAGGGTCTTAGCCCAAATAGAAAACACGTACAGGGTCTCAGCCCAAATAGAAAACACGTATAGTGACAGGACCCGCCCCGATCCCCCTGGGACCACCGAGGACGTGCCGCCTGCTTACGGACTCGTGAAGTCCTAATGTACGTCATGGGCATGGGTCAAAGTCCTAAATATTCCCCGGACCAAAAGTCAAATTTTCCCCCCTTAGGGGCAAAATGGTCATTTTACAACAAAATAGTATTTACGAAAGTTCGGGTCGTTACAATCTACCACCTTACAAAAATTTCATCCTCGAAATTTACTCAAACAAAAAGGGGTACTGTTCCCTCATTAAGTCTTCAGGTTCCCACGTGGCTTCCTCGACGTCATGGTTCCTCCACAGTACTTTCACCAATCGAATCGTCTTGTTTCTCAAAACCTTGTCCTTCTGATCCAGAATCTGCACTAGTTTCTCCTCAAAACTCAGATCAGTCATCAGTTCTAATGGTTGCTCCAGCAAAGCATGCGAATCATCCTGTAGGTACTTCCGTACCATGGACACATGGAAACCGTCGTGCACTTTGGAAAGTTCTGGAGGTAATGCCAACTGGTATGCCACGGGTCCAATCCTTTCTGTGATCTCGAATGGTCCAAAATAACGTGGACTCAACTTCCCACGTCGGCCAAAACGGACAATTCCTTTCCATGGTGATAACTTTAGGAACACAAAATCTCCGACCTCAAATTCCAAGTCTCGAATCCGTCGATCAGCATCACTCTTTTTGGCGATCTTGTGCTGTTTTTAATCTTTCCTTGATGATTCGGACTGTTTCCTGGGTCATGTCCATGAAATTCGGTTCTACTGCCGCTCGCTCTCCTACCTCCATCCAACAGATAGGTGTCCTGTACTACCGACCATATAGTGCCTCGTAGGGTGCCATCCCGATACTTTCCTGATAACTGTTGTTGTATGCGAACTCCATCAAAAGCAAATGAGTATCCCACGAATCCTGAAACTGCATTACACAAGACCTCATCATGTCCTCCAGTGTCTGAATAGTCCTTTCTGACTGTCCATTGGTATGTGGATGGAAAGCTGTACTGAAATGTAAGTTTGTACCCAAAGTGTTCTGTAAACTCCGCTAGAACCTAGAAGTGAAACGCGGATCTCGATCAGACACTATCAACTTCGGTGTACCATGAAGTCGAATGATCTCTTTCACAAACAGCTGAGCCAGTTGGTTTGGCTTAAATGTCTCCTGTACCGGTAAGAAATGAGTTGATTTGGTTAATCGGTCTACAATCACCGAAACTCCATCGAATCCTCTCTGAGTCCTTGGAAACTTGAAGAAAAAATCCATGGTAATGTGATCCCACTTCTACTCGGGAATCGGAAGTGTGCATAGCCCCATACGGTCTCTGCCACTCTGCCTTGACCTGTTGACAGGTCAAACATCTGCTCACAAACTCTGCAATATCCTTTTTCATTCCTGCCCACCAATAATGGTTCCGGAGGGTACGGTATATCTTTGTACCTCCCAGATGCATGGCATAAGCCGAACTAGGGGCTTCCTTAAGAATCTCTGCCTGTAACTCTGCCACTGCAGGAACACACAAACGGTCCAGTTTCACCAGAGCTTCATCACCTCGAAGGGTAAAGTCCTACCTCTCATCCACTTCGACCTCGATCCAGTAGATACAGAGTATCAGATCTTGAAGTTGTGCCTCTATAATCCGATCGACTAGCACAGGTCGTACATGAAAACTGGCTAACAAAGCTCCCTGCTCATCCATTCCCAGCATTACTTCAACTCTTCGGAGTTCCACTAGCAAAGGAAGGTACACCATCCTCAAGTGTGCAACTGATCCTGCTGACTTTCTGCTAAGTGCGTCCGCCACAACATTCGCCTTTCCTGGATGATACTCAATCGTATAATCATAATCCTTGATCAGTTCCAACCACCGTCGCTGCCTCACATTCAGCTCCTTCTGAGTGAACAAATGCTTTAAACTTCGATGATCGGTGAATATCCTACAAGTCACCCCGTACAGATAATGTCTCCAAATTTTTAAAGCATGAACCACCGCCGCCAACTACAGATCGTGCGTAGGATAATTCAGTTCATGTGTCTTTAGTTGTCTCGATGAATAAGTGATAACTATGCCATTTTGCATCAGCACGCAACCTAAACCCTGTAACGATGCGTCACTGTAGACTTCGAACTCTCCACTGTTATCAGGTAAGGAAAGAACAGGTGTGGTAGTTAACCGACATTTTAGTTCCTGATAACTCTGCTCGTATCTTTCGTCCCAAACAAACTTTACGCCTTTCCTGGTCAAACGTGTCAACGGTGCGGCGATATTAGAGAAGCCCTCGACAAATCTCCAGTAGTATCCTACCAAACCAACGAAATTCCGTACCTCAGTTACGGTCGTTGGTCTAGCCCAATTTTTTACAGCTTCGATCTTCTGGGGACCACACTAATCCCGTCTGCTGATACCACATGTCCCAGAAAACCAATGTTGTTTAGACAAAACTGGCACTTACTCAGCTTGGCGTATAACTGTTTCTGCCTCAGCTTCCCTAACACCAATTGTAGGTGTTTCTCATGGGCCCTAGCACTCCTCGAGTATGCTAGGATATCATCAATGAACACGATCACAAATTTATCCAAATAAGATCGAAAAACCATATTCATCAGATCCATGAATGCTGCTGGAGCATTCGTCAAGCCGAACGGCATCACTAGGAACTCATAATGTCCGTATCTGGTCTGAAACGCTGTCTTCGGAACAGCCTCCTTAGCAATCCTCAACTGGTGATAACCAGATCGTAAATCAATCTTCGAGAAGTACCGTGCTCCCCGCAGTTGATCGAATAGATCATCAATCCTAGGTAAGGGGTACTAGTTCCTTACCATGACACTGCTGAGCTGTCGATAGTTCACTCACAAACGGAGGCTCCCCTCCTTCTTTTTCACAAATAACACTGGTGCTCTCCACGGTGATGTACTTGGTTGGATGAATCCTAAATCCACCAACTCCTGCAATTGGGTTTTCAGCTCCCGCAACTCAGCCGGTGCCATTCGATACGGTGCCTGTGATATAGGTCCTGTACTGGGGAGTAGTTCAATCGTGAACTCAATCTCCCGATGTGGTGGTAATCCAAGCAAATCTTCCGGGAACACATCCGGAAACTCTCACACCACATGCATATCATCGGCACTAGGAGTGTCACTCTGCGTCGTTACAACATGCGCCAGATAACCCTAGCATCCTTTCCGTAGAAGCTTGGTAGCGGCAAGCGAAGAAATTATTTCAGGCGCTCTCCCTGAAAAGTAACCTCTGGCAAACCCAGACTCCGCAGAATCACTCGCCTACTACAACAATCAATGAACGAACCGTGCTCCGTCAACCAAGCCATTCCCAAGATGACATCAAAGTCATGAATATCCATAAGGATTAGATCGGCTAGTAAATCCACATCCCCCACCCTTACTGGGCACCTCCGAATCACCTGATTCACTATGTACACGACTCCCATAGGTGTACCAACACCCATCTCACTATCCAAGGCTAACACCTCACAATCTAACATACCCGCAGAACTCCTCGAAATAAAGGAATGGGTAGCCCCAACATCTATTAACACCCGTACAACAAGATTTGAGATATGAAGAGCACCTATAACGACACCGGGTGGGGCCCTGGCTTGCTGCTTTGTGACTGCAAATACATGAGCCCGTGGCACGGCAGCCTGTCCACGCCCACGTGCTCCACGATCGTCACTACGGGCTCTGCTCTGCCCCCGTCCTCCGACAGTGTTGGAAGCCGAACTCTGCACTACACTGGTGCCTCCTATATCGTTGCCCCTGCTTAAAGTTGGGCACTCCCGAGCATAGTTTCCTGAACCTACGCAGGCAAAGCAAACGAGTACACCTGGTCTGTCAGCCGACCCACTGGATGCACCACTCCATGACATGTGCTGACTAGAACCAAATCTCGACCCCGATCTCTGGGAACTCCCAAAGAGACCATTTCCTCCTCGGCTGCGTGAGAATGATGATGTTCCACTATTGTGTCCTCCTTTCAATCCTCGACGGCTCACTGGTCCAAGATATGGACGATCCCCGCATCGTCCCTCTCCAGATGATTGTCGTGCTAAGTGTTTCACCAGACCAAACTCGACACGAATCGCAACATCCACCATGTCTCTCAGGGTAGCCTAGCTGGCAGCTGTCACACCTGCCTGAATATCACCTCGGAGTCCAAGTTCAAACCTCTAACATTTATCCTCTTCTGTGCTCACAAAGGCTGCTGCGAACTGAGAAAGTCTCACAAAGGTATGCTCATAATCCGTCACTGACATGTCGCCTTGCTCAAGTCCTAAAAACTCTGCCTCACGGGCAGCGCGAAAGGATTGCAGGTAGTACTGGTCCAAGAATCTCGCACGAAAAACCTCCAAAGTAGTATTGTGGACAAACTAACCCGACATCTCCAGGCCGTACCACCACTGGTAGGTCCCGCGTTCTAGTTGGAGGGTCACCAATGCCACGCGCTCTTCCTGTGGGCAGTGCATCACAGTAAAGATCCTCTCCCATCTGGCTATCCATTTGTGAGCATCCTCGTGGTTTGATCCCCCACTAAAGTGTGTGGCTCCCAAACGTTGAGCCCCTTCGATACTCGCATATTCCATCTCTCTAGCTATTTCCTCGTCAGTCCGTGCTTGAGGAATTCACCTTGGAGGCATAACCCACTTAAACGTCAGAAGTGACCACTAGTTTATCATGATGACCATCACCTAGTGCTCTGATACCAAATTGTCATGACCCGACCCTCCTCGGTTAGGACCTGACTCATTTAGCACCATATTGTCCGCTTTGGGCCTCGCCCTCACGGTTTTGTTTTCGGGAGCTCATGGTGCAACTTCCCAGGGGTCACCTATCATGGAATTGCACCAGCCTCAACTCGCTTAACTTTGGGGTTCCAATCCCCCCCAAATCCACTTGACCTCCCAAAAGGCCTAGTGCTAGATAGGTGTGTGCCTACACCTTTAAGGCACACCACCATCCTCTCCCAGACCATTCCCCTCGCAGGAATGTGGGATTGTTCACCATTCCCTACAGGACACGGGTCTTACAATCCACCCCCCTTAGGGCCCAGCGTCCTCGCTGGCACACTTCCCGGTTGGGGTCTAGCTCTAATACCAAGTTGACAGAACCCGCCCCGATCCCACGGGGACCACCGGGGACGTGCCGCCTTCCTACGGACTCGTGACGTCCTAATCTACGCCACGTGCATGGGTCAAAGTCCTAAATATTCCCCGAGGCAAAAGTCAACTTTTTCCCCCCTTAGGGGTAAAATGGTCATTTTACAACAAAATAGTATTTACGAAAGTTCGGGTCATTACATACAGGGTCTCAAACCAAATCATAGAAAACAAGTACGGGGTCTTAACCCAAATCAATAACCATGCGGGATCTTTGCCCACTATCGTCATCCTCAATGTCAGTCACGATTCCAATCCTAGTACATGTGCAAATAGCTCAGGACCGCTCACAATCCTAGCACGTCACCGTGAACAAATCACCCACCGTGACCATCTCTAGATCATCGTGAATACATCACCGATCGATCTCAGAGAATAACATCAGCACTCCTAAGTCGAGCCTCCCTCAGCCATAGCCTCCATCGGCTGCTCGACAACAGGCAGTGCATCGTGACCTCTCCGAAAGGAACACATCCGCGTCCGGAGGCGAACGTCATATCACCCGGAACTCAAACCCGAATATCTTCATCGACTGGGACTCTAACTCGATCGTTCGGGACTCTAACCCATGGTATCACACATAGGATTTCTCGAATCGTATCAAATTTACAACTGGGTATCATACCCGAAATATACTTTAGGATTTCTCGAATCCTGTCAAATTCACAACTGGTTCTCATGCCCGAAATATCTTTCCAAATCTCGTAACTGGGTCATAGCCGGACTTATCTTACGTTTGACTATACTCTAAATCAAACCTCAAATCAATTGGGTCATATGTCTGAAAGATATTTCCAAATTCGAAAACCATTTCTCTTTTCCAAAACTCTTTCAAATCATCCCTAACTTCATGCTAAGTCAAGGTCTTTCAAATGAGTCTCGTGCACAAATCTCGATTTCACACATCCCCGTGAAATCGTCAAAAATAGTAACTCAGTTCCTCAATTCCTCGCCTCTCCGTGAAACCTTTGGAATCACATATAACTCATGCACATAGTATAATCGACCAAAGCCCAAACATCATACAAAATAGAAATATTGAACTACGTGCAATATGGCATTTTCTATGAAAATGCCTAAAAAATCATATTTAAAACTCATGCACTCATAGAATCTCAAATCATGTTCATAAACACATATAAAATATTTATGCATGCATCATATTCATAAAACAAAGGTCCACTCACCGACCGTCCAAGCTACGCCTCGAAACGCCTGCCATAAGCCTCTCAAGAGTAATCCAACATTTCTGAGTCATCCAGACCTGTCCAAAACACACTCAAAGGTTACTACCAACCTAGAAAATTCCTAATCAAGAACCCCTAACATTCCAGAAAATTCAATGTGTCCGGGACACGCTTCCCTAGGCTTTAAACCTCAATTTGACTAACATAACGATCTCTGATTGAGTCGAAACTATCACCATTGGATTTGTATTGTCAAAACCTTTCAAAATGGTCCTGATCCCACATTGAAATACGTTCCCATGTGCCCCCACACGGGGGTCAAATGTGGGATGTCAAAGTCAACGTTGACGTAAGTAAAGTTAACGCTGACGTCAGTGGTCAACGGTTAAAGTCAACCACTAACGTCATCGCAAATGTCAGCATGACATCATCACTAAAGTCATCATGATGTCATCTGACATCTGAAACGTGTCAGTCTGCCAGAATGACGTCATCTCGTCCCTGTCCTCTGTTCGGGTCAACCAATTTCCCTGAACCGGGTTGCGTAGACCCATGACCCTGATTCGGTTCTAAAACCTTCAACCCTAACCCAAATTCCTCCATTCTTCTTTCATTCTTTTTGTTTGAATCCTAGGAATGTTTCACCCTAATTAAAATGAAAGAAAACGGGCTAAATCGCACCTGTTCGAAACGGTGAACACTAGCCGTAAAATTTCCTCCATCGCTTCCCGTCGATTCTGGCCATTGTTGCCCTCGTAATTGGGTCCCTTGAGTTCGTCTGAGTCCTTAGAACCTTGTCCAATCCACCAAAAATGTCAAAAACCTCAAAAACCGGGTTTTCCAATCTGAACTAATAAAGCGTTTCGGTTTTCCTTACCTCCGTCGTCGCTGTCGTCCTCTGCCCCTCCATCAGTCTCAGTCATTCGCCCTAAGTCCCTCAGGATCTACAGAAGGGGGATAAGATGGGGATGTGTGTGTGCGTTGTACAATCTAGGAAGGGTTTCGGGTTAGGAAGAATGAAAGGTAATGGTGTGAATGTATGTGTGTTAGTGAGCAATGGATGAGTGACACTTGTCACTCATTCATTGGGCCTACACAAAATATCTGGGCCCCACACTAAATGACAAACTATCACTTTGCCTCGTAAAATGTGCCATCATAAATAGTACCCAAAAACTTTCGTGACCCATAACTTTCCCGTCGAATGTCGGATTTCGACGTGTCGCTTGTCTACGGACTCGTATCGACTTGACCTATGTAACGGTCCTAGATCCTCATGCATTGGACCTCCCGAGTCAAAAGTCAACTTTTTACCCTTGTCTAGGGGCAAAATCGTAATTTCACCCTGAATGTCCAACAATCCTCGACTAATCCTCTATTAGCCTTGCTAATCCTCAATTTAATCTTAATTAATCCCAAGATTTTGGGATGGGTCGTTACATTTAAGCAGATAGACTGTAAAGTAAGTGACTTTGACTTTGGTAAATGGTCTTGTAGAACCGGAATGGGCTTGGAGTTTGTGAGTTGTTGGATTTTTAGGGTGACCTGACTCCCCCACTACTGTGAGTGGTCCCTCTTCCCTAATCCTTGTTTTATATGCTTTATTACTCGCACGTTTTACGATGGTTGCACATTATGATACTTGTTGAGCATGCATGGTTTATTATATGACTATTGTGGTATGAGATTGTTATGAATGGTTACTATGGATATTTGGTTATTTTTATCTACGGTAATATGGTAAGTACGAATAGTAGTAAGTATTGAGTCACAGATTGCATTGAATGACAGTTTCTGAGACATTGATGAGTTTGAGATGTTTAGAACCCACATAGGAGTTGCTAGTATCATGTACCCGTCTGTATGGCCACAGACCGGCCTCAACATCATTGATCACCCGTGGCCCTTGTAATACTAATTAAAAGTGTGCTAGCTTGTACCCCGAGCTCTAAGGGACATGAGGTGACGGTACGAGGCACCCAGCTTTCATGTGGTCGTGCTACTGAGTAAGGATACTCAGTGGATGTTTCGAGTATGAGACTCGAGGAGACTCATGAGCATTGATAATGTGGGTTGATATTGTGACATATGATTGGTTTATGCATGACGCATTTGTGCATATTGGTTAAATTATTATTTTATGATTGAAATTATGTTTCTCGCATTATGTGCAAATATGTTGTAATTGCTTTTGGGTTTTATACTAAAACTAGGTGACACGACCCATCCCAATCCCCTCGGGATTCCTGTGGGATGTGCCATGTTCTCGTCTGACACGAAGTGTCAGACAAGGGATAACCTAAAGCCACTGCCCAAACGGGGCTTCTAGAGTGCGCAAGGATCGATGGAGGAGGCATGCGATGTCCCAGTCTCTATTGCAGTCTCATATGTGATCAACCTGAAGGGCGATGTCCCAGTCTCTATTGCAGTCTCATATGTGATCAACCTGAAGGGCGTTAAAAACAACAAAGGTTGTGAGTGGATGAAAATAAATAATTTCATAAAACACATTTCACAAAGATATTTATTCCCTTCATTAAAACGTATGCATGCATCGAAAATCCGTAATTCAAATCATTTACTAAAAGCAACCATTAGGGTCGTAGCCCAAAATTCGTAATTCCAAAATCAAGTGGGAACTCAGCCCAAAACTGTAAAACCATATTCCAATTCCAAGTGGGCCACCGCCCAAAACCATAACCATAAATACCAATCAAGGAAAACATGTTTAAACCATCATGGGCATCCCATATGACTAGCGTCCCAGACGCTTGACGTCTCAGATGTCATATCTCACGGTATAAGCAACGCGTGCTACCCGGGGTCTCACCGGGTCCACATCTCTGACATCCCAGATGTCTGACGTCCCAGACGTCACCGTGACTTCTCTAGTGTCCCAGAAACCTGGAGGAGACCATCCACATATCCTCGTCTCAAGATGGTTTTTGGAAAACAGTTTATCAATCATTTCAAAACATCTCAAGGGCCCTACCCGGAATTTCTCAAATCCAAAACCATTTATTCAAATCCATTTAGGGTCTCCGACCCGAAATCACATTTATAAACCAATTGGACCTCATGCCCGATTTCGTAAACCAATTGGGCCCACGACCTGATTTCATAAATCAACTGTGCCCACGACCCAATTTCGTAAATCAACTGGGCCCCTGGCCCGATAATATATCTCAAATGGATCTCAGCTCGATTTCGTAACCAACTGGGCCCCTGGCCCGATTTCATAAAGAAACTGGACCCCCGACCCGATTACGTAACTCAAATGGACTCCAAGTCCGAGGTTTCCAAAACAATTGGGCCTTATGCCCGAGTTCATCTTTCCAATTTCAAAACCATTTCGTTCAACTATTTCCAAAACCATAAGTACGGAAAATCAGAGTAAAATCGAAAACCTCGATTTACGTGCAAGCACGTGAATCGCCTCGAAATGCGTGAAATCATATAATTCACAAATATCCAAATCAACATCATATAATCACAATCATAATCCATATCAAAACATTTATGCATGCATAAGATTTATAAAACCAAAGTCCACTCACAGACCGTCCTAAGCTACTACCTCGGTTTACGTGCTGTAAGCTTCACCAGGCAAATCATCATCATCGGGACACCCAAACCTATCCAAATCAATCTAGAGGGTTACTAACTACCTTATTAACCTCTCATTGAAGCCTCGTAATTTTCCCGAATTTTTAACTATTTTTAATCCTGATCCGAAACCTTCCGAAGCCCCGAATATTATCGAGACGGTTTCCGATCGACACGAAACTAGTCCCAAATTGTTCGTTACATCGAATAGAAGATTTCACATGTTGAAAACATCCTCTAAAGATGAGGCATACGTCCCCACGCGCCCTAGGTAGGTGCCGTGTGTGAGCCAACATGCCGCACTGTTCATGCGTCCCTAACCTCCAACCGAACCGGGTTTGACAGGTGTGAACCGGCCGAACCGATCTGGACCGGTTCAAGGCCCTAAGTTGTCCATTATTGGTTCTTCCTTTTTAATTCCTATAGCTTCCTAGTGTTAAACTTAATTGATCTACGTCCTCAAAACACAATAAAACGAGGTAAGACTTACTTCCACGATCGAAAACCGAACCACCACCTGCAACTACCCTCCGTCGTGGGCTCCGGCCATCCCGGCCTTAGAAAATGATCCAGACCTTCCCAAAAGTTCACCAGGAAGTCAACCCATTCGTTAGAATCGATTAAAACCCTTTAAATCCAAAAACCCGAATTTGAACCAAACCTACCTCACGGGTTCACGATCCCCCGCCGTCCACCACCGTGAGCCGCCGTCCATCCTCTCATCTCAGTCCTTCCTCATCTCAGTCTCTCCCTAACTCTCACACACTCCCATGGTAATGGTCATGTAAGCCGTGTTTTGGGTGTTTGCTTGCTAAAGAAAATGGAAGGTAAGGGAAATGGGTTTCGGGTGATGAGAGAACAGAGAGAGTGTTTGCTGATCAGGTGGGAAGGTGATAGGAATGAAGGGTGAGGATTGAGAGATCAAATTAGAATGGAGGGTCAAGATTGAGTGGTAATTAGATTAATTATAAAATATTAAAATAATATTATTCAATTGAGTTAGATCCACAATTTAGGGGTTTGTGCCAATGGGATGAGTGACACTTGTCACTCATCCATAGGTCCCATTTAAAATATATGGCCAATCAGAATAGGCCACCTCATCATTGCCTCGAAGTACGTGCATAGTGAAATCGATCTTTCGTGATCTATAACTTTCCCGTTCGAAGTCTGATTTCAGCGTTCCGCCTGTCTATGGATTCGTAACAAACCAAACTACGTAACGGTCCTCGGCCCTCGGCCATCGGAACTCCCGGTCAAAAAGTCAACATTTTACCCCTTTTAACCAAAATTACCAAAATTCCCTTGAACTTCTGAACATCATAACTTTTTCCTCGAATGTCGGAATCGAACGTGCCACCTGTCTATGAACTCGTGACGTCCGGAACTACGTCACAGTCATTGGTCAACGTCCATTTGACCTCCTGAATGAAAAGTCAACATTTAACCCACGACCAGGGGCAAAACGGTCATTTTGCATCGTTCGTCCGATTTCGCCCAACTAATCACCGATTAACCTCACAAATCCTGATTAGTCACTAATCTAATCCTGGAATTCGGGACGGGTCGTTACACTAGGGGTTAAATGTTGTTTATTGAAAATGGTTTTACACTAAAATAACAAATGGGTTCACTCATCCTTCGTGTTTTAAACCCCTCAGGTTTATGTGGTGCGCACGCACTTCAAGGAGTTCAGTTGCTGCTCTAACACTCGCCCCCGGCGTGGGGTGAAGGTGATAGTGAAATCGAGTATCGGCAGGTAAAGTTTTCTACGTATGATCATCAATTATGTTTGTCCATGCTCTAAGTTTCCGCTATCGGGTGCAATGTGCTCGGTTTTTAGCGGGTAGGTTCCACCCGACTCTCTAAAATGCGTCATTTTTAACCTAAATTGCTTCGTCATCCGGACTTCATCGTCCAGGTGTCGGTCAGCACGCCTCGACCTTCGTGCCATAAATGGACTTTCCTGGTCGGGGTGTGTCATTATTATTATTATTATTATTATTATCATTATTAATATCAACGTCTAACTTGGATTATTATTACTATTAATATTTCTCTTACAACATTTAGTCATGAAATATTTGTTGAAAAAATGAATTAAGATCGAAAGGTACCTGGGTTATTAACAATTATTATTATTATTATTATTATTATTATTATTATTATTATTATTATTATTATTATTATTATTATCATCAACCATCAACAGTATTACTATTAACTTTCCTATTCGAATATTTAGTTAATTTTTTTATTTTTTCTTATTGCACCATCATTTTGATTTGAAGAACTAGCGGATTTAATTTCTGTATGTAATACCATTTTTTATTTGATCCATTTGAAAGCCTTGGCATGGCTTAATGAGATCACCAGCATACATTATTATCCTCTTGGAGGCCAATGGTATTCTTAATTCCTAATAATTCCTAGTAGTATTCACCTTCAATTGAAGATAGTTTCGAATCGTCCAGATGATAAAAATTTATTTATATGAAATTTAACTCAATACGTGACGTATTATATGATTTAATTGAAATAAAAAATTAATGAATTAACACTCAATTTTTTAAATATTTGATCACTACAAAATTTTCGTAATAATGGTGTTTTCAATCTATTTATTCTCTGCAAACCAAACAAAATAAAGCCTCCTCCCATCTCATCTAGAAGAAACTTGTGGAGGTATACCTAATTATCACTACTTTCTTGATTGTTTCTTTTTTTTTTGATTACCAAAATTATAGAAGTAAGGTTCCTTTTGGCCAAAGGCAACCCATGGGCAAAGGGCATAGTGCTTTCCGTAATTGACATACCCATTGTTCTCAAATAGGCAACCCATGGGCAAAGGGCATAGTGCTTTCCCTAATTGTCATACCCATTGTTCTCAAATTATGAATAGTGGGACATGTTCATGCATGACATCTATTACCACAAAATCATTTCAACTTACAGTTGCTTGGGAAAAAACTTTAAAATTTCCCGTGAATTGAAATTATCTGTGTCATTTCAATAATAGTCCTAATTTTAGAATTTACGAAATTTTATTTCAATTTTTAATTGCAAAATAATTTAAGTAATATTTTGATAGTCCTAATTTTAGAATTTATGAAATTTTATTTAAATTTTAAATTGCAGAATAAATTAAGTAATATTTTGATTCATATTACTCCTACCCATCTTTAAAACATAGAAAATAAAAAAGAAAAAAGTTTAAATAGACAAACATAAGGAACATGTCTGAATATATATTTGTCAAGTGGATCTAATTTAGTTGCTTTTAGTATTAATTTGTAGACAATTAGTCTCAAATTTGAACCCCAATGACATATTGCATGAATAATTTTCAAAAATTTCCTTCTCCCCCGTAATAAAAAAATGTCTGAATATATATTTTTGACTTTTTACTTCAAATGCACCCTATTCTCAGACGAAGGTGCCACTTTGCATCTTATTCTCATTATTGATGTTAAGTTCACCCTATTTTCACCGAGTTGTTGTAACTCGGGTGGTTTCCATTATTGTAGTTAATTAGATGTCCAAAATTTGATGTGGCGCTTACCTGGCGATGGGATGGACGACAAGAATACTAGTCAGATAAGGGCATAATTGGAACTTTGATCAAACTCTAAATCGCCAAATTCTTTCGCACCCGATTATCCCCAAATTCGTCAATGAATACCTATATCCCCAATCTCCTTCTCATATATCATCATCTTCGTCTTCATCGTGTTCGTCTTCTTCCCCAAAATCCTCATTCACCTTCGTCTTTATCGACATTCTTCGTCGTCTCGTCTTCTTCATTATCGTTCTTCGTCGTCTCGTCATTCGCACCTTCGTTCGTCAATCTCATATTCTTCATCTTCATCTTTATTCTTCATCTTCATTCTTGATCTTCGTTCTTCATCTTGAACCCAGAATCATCAAAAACCCCGCTGCAGCAAAAACCCAGCTGCAACAAAAGGGATGAACAACATTGAAGCCAATATGAAGAACGTTAAAACCAAGATGTATTTCTGTGGAAAAACCTGCAAGGTGAGGACATCTTGGAGCGATATATATCCTGGGTGGCTATTCCAATTTTGTCCAGTAACTGGGGTAAGGATTGATGTCAGGATCTGTCCCAATCCCTCCTGGATTAACGCGGGACACGTCTGATCCCGTTTGACACAGAGTGTTTGACAAGAGAAATTCCGACTTTAGCCCACTCAGGGCTTCAGAGTACGCCAGGATCCGGAGGAGGAGTGTGATGTCTCGGTCTCTGCTACAGCCCGCATCCGCGATCAACCTGAAGGGCATTCAAAACATTTAAAAGCTGTGAGTGGACAAAAAAAAATAATTTAATAAAAACATTTTCACAAAAGACATTCATACCCTTCACTAAAAAGTATGCATGCATTCCAAAAGCGATTTACCAAAATATTCAATAGGGCCTTGGCCCAAAATCGTAAATGAAACCAGTCGTACGGGCCACTGTCCAAATCCATGTGGGACTTAGCCCAAAACCAGTATATATCATATATATATATATATCACATAACCAACCCTGTCACGGTTTCTAAAGCTACGTGCGTGCTACTCGGGGTCTCAAATCCCAAGTCTCCCCAGGGTCCACCCTGGTCAATGTCCATAGATCAATGACCCTCCATAGGGGTTATAATCCATAAGCCTTACTGAGAGTAAGGTACCCAACGGGGGCGACTCCACTCAGTTAGTGCTCTGTGACTACTCCGGGTCCACCCAGGCCAACGACCCTCCCCGAAGGAGACAATCTATAAAATAAGGATGTTATATGAAAATCTATATGAAATCATCCATAAAAATTTTCAAAGGATCGATGCCCGGTCCCCATAAACCATCATGAACCAGAAAATCCATTTAGGGTCCCCGACCCGGAATCACAAATGTAAATCAATTGGGCCTCAAGCTCGAAATCATAACTCAATTGGGCATCGTGCCCGATATCTCAGGGTCAGTCATGATTCCAATCGTAGTGATGCGTGCAACCATCCGTCCAGGACCGCTCTCAATCCTGGTATGTCGCCGTGAACATATTGACTGTCGCGACCACCTCTAGATCATGGTGCACCCATCACCGATCGATATCCTGAAACGTCAGCACTCCGAAGTCGAGCCTCCAGTGGCTGCTCGATAAGGGGATGTGCATCGTGACCTCTCGGGAAAGAACATATTCCAGTCCGGAGGCGAGCGTCGTATCGTCCATCGCCGTACATACAGCACTCGCCGCGACCACGACTCAGACTCGTAGGTCATCAATAGGGCCACATGCCTGAGACAAAACTAAATGGATCTCATGCCCGATTCCTTGTTTCTAAATCCAAAATCATTTCAAACCAACACAGAAAGCACAAACGCGTATAAGCACCGTATAAGGTTGAAACCTCAAAATAAGTGCAAATACGTGAACACACACAAATACACTCGTGGCATCACAAAACATGTTCATAAAAGCATATAAAACATTTATGCATGCATCAATCTAGAAAACCAAAGTCCTCTCACAGACCGTCCAAAGCTGCGCCTCGATACGCATGCCATACGCTGCTCCCGAGCCAATCACCGTCTTCGGGACTTCCAAACTTGTCCAAATCATAATAGAGGGTTACTAACTACTTAAATATCCCCTCATTAAAGCCCCGTAATTTTCCATAATTTTCAACTATGTTTAAACCCGATCCTAAACCTTCGGACAACCCGAACCATATCGAAACGATGTTCGATCGACATGAAACCAATCCCAAAATGTTCGTTACATCGAATAGATGCTTTCACATATTGGAACCTTCCCCAAAAAGTGGGCCACGCGCCCACACTCTCCGGCTGAAGCCCCTGTGCGTGGGAGCCACGCGCCCAAGAACAGGGTCATCCCTGACCTCGTGACGGCTGGTCTGAACCAGTCAGTCCGGTCCGTTTCTGCACCTAGTTTTCCTGGACCGGCGAGACCGGTCCAAGGCCATATCTTCTTAATTTTTCATCCTTTTTTGTCCATTCCAACTCCTATGGCTTCCTTACTTCATTTCCAACCTAACCATGTCCTCAAAACCTAGAAACCAAGCCTAAAACCCAGTGGTTCAGAAACCCATTTTGAACCAAAACTTCCATTCTAGGTTCTGGCCATTTCTAGGGTTAAACCTTCATCCTAAGGGTTCTAATATCTTGTTAGGGTCACTAGAAATAGATTGGGAGGATCGGTTTGGGTTAACTTTGCCGGAATTGGAATTCGATGGGTAGCCACCGAAAACTCTGGCCGCCGTTCTGGGCTTTCTCAGCCGTCCTCAACCTCCAAAACCTTCTCCTAAGCTTCCTACCAACCACCTAAACCTATCCTAATCAATAGATACCCTCCCCAACATCCCAATCCAAAAATCCAAATTCAAAAACATACAGGGGATTCGGGTTTACCTTTGCCGTGCATTCCACCGCCGTCCACGGTGGCTGGCCGTCCGCCCACCGTCTCCCTTGGTCCATCACTCACCCCCAGCTCCTCTCTTGGCCTCAGATGGATGCAAATGGGAAGGGTTTGGATTTGGGGTTAACTGGGTTTGGGTTTGGGTTTGGTCGATCGAATGAACATAGAAGGGGGGAGAGGTGGTTGCATGTATCTGTGTAAGGGAAGCAATGGATTGGTGACACTTTCCACTCATCTAGTGGGCCTGGGGAAAATATTTGGGCCCCACTCAGGATAAAAGTCCACTTTTGCCTCGTAAAACGTACCGCCGTAAATAGTGCCTCAAAACGTCCTTGAATTGTAACTTTTCAGTCGAATGTCTGATTTTTACATACCACCTATCTACGGACTCGTATCGACCTGATCTATGTGACGGTCCTCGGCCCTTGGCCATCGGACCTCGCGGGTCAAAAGTCAACTTTCGCCCTCGTTTAGGTTTAAAATCGTAATTTCGCCCTGAACGTCCGTTAATCCTCGGCTAATCCCCAATTAGCCTCACTAATCTGTAATTAGTCTTAATTAATCCTTTAAATTAGGGACGGGTCGTTACAATTGATCCGGTTTCTAGGTTGATTTTAAGGGTTTTTGTTGATTTTGGTGATTAATTTAGGCTTGTTACATTGATTTGGTATGAGTGAGTGTTGAATTTAGGGGCTTCGGTTTGGATGTTTAATTTAGGCTTGTTACATTGATTGCTGGATGTAATTTAGGCTTCTTATATTGATTGCTGGATGTAATTTAGGCTTCTTACATTGAAAGTTGAATCTTGTTTGATTTCAGTTTATAAGATGTGTTATATTGATTGCAGGGAGGTAACTGTGGGTTCTGGAAATGGTATGATCCTGATAACTATCATAGATGCAAGTCAATTATACCAGGGATGTTGAGGAAGATTGAGATATTGGAAAAGGAACTCAAGAAGGCTAGAGCTAGGACAAGAAAGCTATGGGTAACTCTTATTATATTATGGGTTGTGATGTTTGTGATGAATCAGGCAGATGTAATTGTGGAATGCGCAACAAATTCAATTTTGTATTAGATTCTAGGTTGTTAGGTAGTGTTGTTGGAATCAATTATTGTAACAAGACTTGTAACAAAGGCTATGTTGTAAGGAATAATGTTATGAAACTCTTTTAAGTTATTTTTCCGATTAATTTGCTAAATTGAGTCTAAAATTAATAAAGCTTAATCATCCATTGACTGGCACCTAAATTGATTCCGAAGTAAAAAAGCTACAATGAATGCAAAAGCAAGATAGCTCGATTGTCTCCAAAAGAAGCATACGTGCATAAACTTCAGTATCTATATTAGGCCAACCTAATTGTACCTAAATTTAGAAGGCCAAACTACACAAAAATGTGGCCAAACTATATAAGGCCATTGTTAGTAGACTAGTATACATTCATCTATTTTTTCCTTTTTGCTGGGGATTTAACCTCAATTTCTTTGGTGGAGAAGTTTGAGTTAAGGGAGATGTTAGTGGTATAGGGTGTAAGTGACTGTGTCGGGTTTCTATGAAAATTTCCAAGTCCATTTGGGGTATAGGCTTGTGGGACAAGGATTGTGTAAGGGCTGGACCAGGGGGTAGAGTAGGGGCTGGTGTAGGGGCTAAAGTAGGGGCTGGATCAAGTTTTGTGATTCTTGACTGCCTACTAGTTGAGGAGGCTTTTGCTTTCCACCTGTGTTTTGCCTTATTTCTTTTCTTCCTTAGAGCCTCGGCCTTCTCTGTAATAGGCATCAGCATGTCAAATGTTAAATGAGATTGAGACAGTTGCCACCCTGAACTCATATTAAAGTTCCACCTTACACCTTATGAGTACATTTGAATTTCATATTACACCCTAAACTCACCTTTCCATTTCAGTTTACACCCTTTAGTTAATTTGAATTCCTAATTTGCACCATGTTCTAAACTCATCTAGATGTTTCAGATTACACCTTACAGTTAAATGATTCCATATGGCAAATCACCCTAAACCTAAACCCCAAATTGTACCACTTCAACGAACTTGAAAGGATAAGATCTTTTCCTGGCACTTGTTAAGCCTATGGACTGGTTCACCACAATTGCTGCACTTAAGCTCTGTGCTACCGTCGAAGCTTGGTTGGATGTTATGGTTGCTCTGTCTCACCAGCTGACTTTTTCATGCTTTTCCTTCGCCTGCATGCTTGTTTTTGGTAGGTTGGTGGCTTCAAAGAAGGTAACACAGTGTAACGACCCGTCCCAGATTTCAGGATTATATTAGTGATTGATGACAGATTAGTGAAGTTAAGCGGTGATTAGTTGTGTGCTTTCGGACGGACGGTGTGAAATGATGGTTTTGCCCTTATAATGGGTGAAACGTTGACTTTTGATTCGGGCGGTCAAACAAATGTTGACCAATGACTGTGACGTAGTTCGGGACGTCACGAGTTCATAGACAAGTGGCACGTCCGATTCTGACATCCGAGAAAGAAGTTATGTGGTTTGGAAGTTCAGGGGTATTTTGGTAATTTAGTTGAAAAAGGGCAATTTGGTCTTTTTGCTGTGCCCAGTTATAATTGGACACGTTGTTGTCCTTGAGATGTGTGCCCACTAGCTTTGGAACACTTGTCCCTCTTTGGAAGGTAGTAGAACCCTTCCCCACTGCATTAGAGTTTTCTCACGATTGTTTAAATGGTTTTGCACGATTTTGGATAAATAGAGGAAAACAGAGAGAAACCCACTCCTTAACTTCTTTCGATCCTCATTAATTCTACCTACCCTGTGAATGAAAAAGAGAGAGTGGAATGGGAGGATTGTGGTGGTGCTGTCACAACGAGCCGTCGTGGATGGCGGCCCTAAACCTGGTAGACAAACCCGTGAGAAAAAAAGAGTGCACCTATGATCTTACCTATGTAACCCCCTCAAACGTTCTCCTTTGGCCATTTAATATGAATGGAAGATGGAAGGGAAGGTGAGCTAAGGCTAGTGGTAGCCACGGTGGTGGTCACGATGGCGGAGGAAGAAGGTAAGTTAAGAAACCCGTGAATGTCTTGTCTTAGATTCAAATATGGCAAGTTGAAATTTAGTGGTTGTTGCTCAATCTGGTTCTTTGGATGAGGTTTTGGAAGTCAAAAGGAGTTGGATGGACTTGAATTCATGGCAGAGGGTGGTCGGGATAGTGAGAGTACGACGGTCGATGGTGGCCTATTTATGCATCGATCAGTGAGTTAGAAGTGAGAGATACAGTTGAGGGTTGGCTGGTCGGCATGTGGGGCCCAATGACAGTCTACTGAGCCGGATATGATATGTGATGGCAGCCTGTTGGGCCGGATGGCGATTGGGTGACAATATTATGGAATGGTGACCACTTGGTCAGATCGATTGAGTTGGACTTATGCGGCTATAAGTAGCTGGATGCCTTGAGTTGTGGGGGTAAAGGAACCTGCTTTTAGGAGTTAAGGGATGTTCTTCGCCGGGTGTGACGACCTGAGTGGTGAGATTGTTGTGAGCTAGTGGATGCCGTGGGTTTTGATAACTCGAGTGATGATGATGATTTGAGGACCCCATTGGGATGGCTGGTTTGGTAAATGTGAGTACCTTAGTGAGAAACCCCAGTGGAAGTGCTTAGTCTGGAAAACATGAGTTGGGGTTTGTGGTTAGTTAGTTGTTGTGGCTTGGGCCGACTTTTGGCCGGATTGGAGATGGTGCTATTGGGCGCAGCCGAGGTAGCAGATGGCTTGGTGGATGACTCTGGTCGAGTCTAGTAAGACCGTGGAGCTTTGAGTTGCTTAGAGTTTTGGAATACGAAGGAGGTTAGTTTCCCCGACTCGATCATATATTAAGGGTTTTGGCTCGATATGAGCGGAAATTCAGGGCTAGTGTATTGTGAGCCCTAGATCGGAAATGATGTGCCATGAGCTGGGACGCTTGTGACTTTAGGATGGGCACTCGTGAGTTGAGGTTGTGACCAGTCGTGAGGTGCTGGTGCCTGGTAGGAACCACTAACCGAGTTGGGATATGCGATGACCATTGGTAGGTCATGTTTCACTACGAACGGTCAGGATACCGTTAGTTGGACCAGAGTAGCGCAGCGAAAGCGCGATGGACCTATGTTTCAATTCGGAGCGGGCTAAGTGTGTATGGTTAGGTTGACCATAAGTGAGTTTGGTTTTTGTGGATACCGCAGGATGCGATGAATAAGTCAGCAGATGTTAGCTATGTCGATTGTGTTGGATTGGGCCGGCATATGCCGAGGTTGGCATTTGGTACTGCAATTGGTGATGTAGAGGATAGTAACAGAGGAGTCTGAGGTTATTGATTGCTGATTGAGGATCCCGAGAGTTGGTAACATGTCTTTTCGTGATGTTAGGGAGTTGAACCTCGGAAAGGTTGAGAGAAGATA
This sequence comes from Prinsepia uniflora, assembly GCA_032719365.1. NCBI lineage: Eukaryota > Viridiplantae > Streptophyta > Magnoliopsida > Rosales > Rosaceae > Prinsepia > Prinsepia uniflora. The sequence continues at coordinate 39,244,057 of CM064867.1, forward strand.
ATCCGAGTAAGTAATGATTGACATCCTTTTGGATGTACATAAATGGTGATAACCAACAGTCGAGTTGGTCGGTGAGTTGGATTGTTTATGGACGAGACGGTTGTTCGAATGAGTTGTGGACTTCCTAAGGCCAGTAGAAGAGTTGGTGTTAGATGTTGAGTGATGGATACTCAGGAGCCGATTTGAGGACTCATTGAAGGACCTTCAGGAGTTGTGACCCCCCTTGATCGTGGACACGTGTGAATGTGTTCAGGACTAGAGAAAGTACTTGGTGATGCCATGTTTGGCATGTGTGGCTAGTGTCATAGGATTGTGTTCACTTGGATTAAGGTTGGATGGATTGTGATGTCTTAGTGGTGGACCATTGTGAGTTCTGTAGTATGATGACAAAAGAGAGATGATAAGGCAGAATGATAAGGAGCGACTATAACTGATCGATATAAGGTAATTTAAGAGAACCTACACTCTAAACGTGTTTCGAGACGTGTGGTACTCTTGATCAAATTGATCCAATGCAGTAGTCTGATCATTTGTGGGAAGTAAAGGCGAAGTAGTGAGACACTAAGTGGGATCTACTTAGGAGTTAGTGGATCAAGATTGGATCGCTTCTAGCTCAAGAGATTACTCTGTCTTGTAGGAGTGAACGTCACTGGATATCAGAAGTGATATGATGTGGACATAGTGATGGGCAGGTTGGATCTCTTGATCACCTTGGAGTTGTGTAGGATGCGCGTGCTTGTGGACTTGGATCTAGTGTTGGGTCTGCCTTGTGTATGTAAATGAGATATGATTGGATGTGATGTTAGTCGGGAGACCTAGAAGACCGGGAGACTCGAAATGGACTTGAGTTGGTCTTCCCCAGAAGACATGTAGATCGGCGTGTTAGGATTGGACCGATGGACTTCAAAAGTGAAGTGTGATTGGCTAGTAGGCTGGTGGTAAGCAGTGTATATATGAGGATGTTTTGTGTGCCTTGGAGATACACTGTGAGGGTGACGGATACACTATGGTGTCATTGGATGGACTTATAGGTGTATTAGAACTCGGCTGATGATGATATGGTTGATTGGTGGACTTACCGTAGTACGTCACTAGAAGTGCTTGAGGAATGTATTGTGACTTTTTGGTGGTCTGCACCGTGATTGATACAAGTGGACATACATCGCTCGCTTCTGGTAGAAGTGTTGGTGATCGGCTAAGTGCCGAGGTATGTTGTTGATTGTATTACTGATCAGAGTAGTTCCGATGTGATTGACTAAATGAGATATGGACTGGATCATGGTGATCCCGAGTACCGAGGCCGGTAGATGCCGTCTTGAGCATTGGTTTACGAGGTGAGATTTGTGCATATTGACGGCAGACTCGCACGATATATTGAGGACGTTGGTACGAGGTAAGCATGACTCGAGACTGAGTCGAGGTTGATGTGATTGGTAGTCGTGCGTCACGACCGAGTCCTATTTGAGACATGAGTGCCGGCTGGTGCGATGTTAGAAGTACCACGGGCACGAGTTGGAAATGTGTTGACCTCGGTGCGAATAGGATGATCGCCAGCTGGACCAAAGGTTGGTATGAGCTGGTTCGCTTGGCAGAGATGTGATGATAGAACTAGTGGTGACAGTGTGGGTACTGTCAGGGTAAGAGTAGGATTGGCAGGTAATGTACACCGGGTAGGAGGCCCAGGTGTGAGACAAGTTGGATTTCCCCAAGGATGTTATGGACGCATGAGATTCAGAATTTCAGGGACGAAATTCTTTTAAGGAGGGGAGATTGTAACGACCCGTCCTGGATTTCGAGATTAGATTAGTGATTGATGACGGATTAGTGAAGTTAAGCGGTGATTATTTGGGTGCTTTCAAACGGACGGTGTGAAATGACAGTTTTGCCCTTGGAATGGGTGAAACGTTGACTTTGGTTCGGGCAGTCAAACAAATATTGACCGATGACTGTGATGTAGTTCGAGACGTCACGAGTTCATAAACAGGTGGCACGTCTGATTCTGACATTCGAGGAAGAAGTTACGAGGTTTGGAAGTTCAGGGGTATTTTCGTAATTTGGTTGAAAAAGGGCAATTTGGTCTTTTTGTTGTGCCCAATTATAATTGGACATGTGGTTGTCCTTGGGATGTGTGCCCACTAGCTTTGGGACACTTTTCCCTTTCTATAAGGTAGTAGAACCCTTCCTCACGACCTTACAATTGTCTCACGATTGTTTAAATGGTTTTGCACTGTTTTTGATAAACAGTGGAAAACAGAGAGAAACCCACCCTTTAACTTCCTTCGATCTTCGTCAATTCTGCCTAAACTATGAACAAAAAAGAGAGAGTGGAATGGGAGGATTGTGGTGGTGCTGTCACAACGAGCCTTCGTGGACGGCGACCCTAAACCTGGTAGACAAACCCGTGAGAAAAAAAAGAGTGCACCTATGATCTTACCTAAGTAACCCCTTCAAACGTTCTCCTTTGGCCATTAAATGTGAATGAAAGATGGAATAGAAGGTGATATAAGGCTAGTGGTAGCCACGGTGGTGGTCACGATGGTGGAGGAAGAAGGTAAGTTAAAAAACCCGTGAATGTCCTATCTTAGATTCAAATATGGCAAGTTGAAATTGAGTGGTTATTGCTCAATATGGTTCTTTGAATGAGGTTTTGGAAGTCAAAAGTAGTTGGATGGACTTGAATTCATGGCAGGGGGTGGCCGGGATAGTGAGAGTACGACGGTCGATAGTAGTCAGTTTATGCATCGATCAAGAAGGTATGATCTAAACCTGTTTTCTATGTTTTGATTACGTAGATCGATAGGAAATTGTGTAAGGAAGCTATGGGACTTAAAATGGGTGGAAACGGAGTTGAATTGGACGAATTATAACGTTGAACCGCCCTCGCCAGTTCGGTTGGACCAGGCCGATTCGAACCGGTTCAGACCGGGTCTAGCCTGAAGTTGAAGAAGCTACTGTGCAAGCGTGTGGCTCCCACGCGAAGCCCCTTTGGGCGGCGCGTGAGGGTACATGGGACTTTTGATGGCGAAGTGTTCAACAAGACATTTTATCGTATCAATGTAACAAACATTTTGGGACTGGTTTCGAGTCGATCGAATATCATTTCGATACGCTTCGGGATGTCCGATGGTTTAAAAGCTAGGTTAAAAAATAGTTAAAAATTTGAGAAAATTAAGGTGCTTTAGTAGAAGCATTATGAAGCAGTTAGTGACCTTATTATGGGATTTGGACAGGTTCGGGAAAGCCGGTGATAGTGGATTAGCGAGGAAAGTGTAAGTGCACGCGTATCGAGGCGACGATGCAAATGATCTGTGAGTGGACTTTTCTTTCTAACTTATGATGCATGCATAAATGTTTTTTTATGTTTTCTATACGTGATTTCCATGTTCATGATTGTGATATCTGTGATTTACGGTTTTGCACATATTTTGAGATATTTACGTAATTGCACGTTTTACGAGATATGGATTTATGCTGTGATTTGTTAATGATTTCGATGCTTTGACTTTTGGATTTGAATTATGATTTGATTTCAAGGATTTGAAATGGATTTTGGAAAGTAATACCGGGCATGAGGCCCCGTTTCTAATGCTTTGGGCTTTCGATTGTCATGTGATTTCGGGATTTGAATCGAGGTTTCCAATGATGATTTCGTATTTGGTTTTGGACTCGAGTTCCTATGATTTTCACTTGGTTTTGGGTTTAAAAACCAGTTGTTATTGGTTTTGGGTTTAAAGACCCGGTTGATTGATGGCGGGGGAGGGCCCTTGATTGATAATATCCCCCGAGGCCTGTTGATGGTGTTTTGAGTTTAAAGACTCGTTGATATCCTGGGCAGGTCTGATGCACATGTGTTTTGAGTTTAAACACTCGGTGCTTGAGATCCAGCAGATTAATTGACTTGATTTTATATTGATTATCAGATGTTTTGGGATATGTAGTTTTTAGATGTTTTGGGCGGTGGCCCGGATGATTTGGATTTGTGGATTTTTGGGCTGAGTTCCCGTACGTTGATGTTGATTTATGATTTTGGGCTAAGGCTCTGGATTTGAGAAACGAACTTGAGTAAAGAAATGATTTCTAGTTTTTCGTAAAAGATTCTATTACTTGGGACATGGAATGGTTGTAGAAATGGCGTTATAATGCATGCATTGGTTTTACGTGAAGGTTATAAATGTCTTTTCTTATGAAATGTTTTATGAACTTATTATCTATTGTTAGTCCACTCGCAGTCTTTTATGTTTTTCGATACCCTCTAGGTTGATGCGGTGCGGGCTGTTGAAAGAGAGACGGAGACATCACACACGCAATCCACAGTAATGCTGCGAACTCTGGTTAACTCAAGTTGGTTTTTGGCACGTTGACCTGGGTATCCTTTGTCTGGCTTGCGTGTTCCACGGGGGTTGAATGGGTGTTTAGCCTTCGTGTAGCACATGAGTTAGACGAGAGCATGCCTTACCCCTTAATCCCGGGGGATTGGGGGTGGGTCGTGTCACCCAGTGGATGCCCATTGATCTTGGCTTGCCACAGGCTCACTTATCCTCTCATAGCACTTCATGTAGGTCGCTTTGTTGTAGCATTCGTGTACATACTGTTCTGCTTGCCAATTCAAGCTATTGATTGATGAGCAAGTATGTGGGCATAGGATTCCATTCAGATCCCATTCTCTATATGAACATGTTCTTTCCTTCAAATCCACCCTAAATTGCCTTCCAGATTGGTGAGTCACTTCAAAGGCTTCATTACCTGCACGTCTAGGAATATACCACTGCCCCGCTTTCTTTTTCTTCTCTAAAATAGACTTTATCCTTGGCCCAAGATCTCCATTCCAATTAACAGCTGCCAACTTCTTCGTTGAGAACAACAACATCACATAAGTTCTAATTCTCTCCAGCATAGTTATAATTAGCTTATCCCTAGCATGCAAGATTGCCTTGTTGAATGCCTCATTGAGATTGTTAAGTAAAATATCCACTTTATAGTCTGTGATAAAATGAGACCTTGTCCATTGCCTCGAATTCATCTTGCTTAGCCAATCATGGGATGTAACGACCCATCCCATATTCCTAGATTAGATTAGTGGCTAATCACGATTAGTAAGGTTAATAGGTGATTAGCTGGGCGAAATCGGACGAACGATGCAAAATGACCGTTTTGCCCCTGGGCGTGGGCAAAACGTTGACTTTTCATTCTGGCGGTCAAATTGACTTTGACCGATGACCGTGACGTAGTTCGTGACTTCACGAGTTCATAGACAAGTGGCACGTTCACTTCCGACATTCGAGGAAGAAGTTATGACGTTCGGAAGCTTAAGGGCATTTTGGTAATTTTGGTTAAAAGGGGCCAAATGTTGACTTTTTGACCGGGGTGTCCGATGGCCGAGGGCCGAGGACCATTATGTAGATCGGGATGATAATAATCCGTACACAGGCCGCACGTCGAATTCGGACTTTCCACGGCGAAGTTACGGTTCACGGAAGTTCAAGGGTTCTATTGCACGAATTACGAGACAACCTGACTTTTGGACTCTAGTGGGCCCTAGATATTTTGTGGAGGCCCAATGGATGAGTGACACTTGTCACCCATCCACTAGCCAACCTTATTCATTCACGCATCTTCCCCGTGCATCTTCATTTCTTCATTTCAAACCCAAAACATTTCCCGATCTCACCATTTTCCTATTCTCTATGCAACCCAAACCAATCCAACCCTTACCCTATAATCATGACAGAGAGGCCAGGGAGTGATGAGAGGACTGAGGAGGTTGCTGGACGGCCAAGGGCACGCCGCCGTGGACGGTGGAGCCATGAAACCCGAGAGGTAACTCGGTTTGCCCAATTTCCATTTTTAATTCGGTTTCCTCATTATGGTTGCTTTTGAACGATTATGATGAGTTTGTTAGGATATTAGGAAGTTATTATGTTGGTTTGGAGGGTGGTTAGACGTCGAGGGAGCCATGGGTGAGTTTTGGGATATTTGAACCGTGAGGTTCAAAATGGAATCATGGGATTTAGGGGGTTTTGATTCATTTGGATGATTGTAATAGATGGGAAATGAAGAAATATGAAATATAGGATTGAATGGGAGTGAAAACGTACCAAAATGAGGGGTTTAGAGGGCCGGACCAGACTACACAGTAGAACCGACCGGACCGGTCTAATTTTAGGAAGAAGATGAACAGTGCCCTGGCGCGTGAGGCCCACGCGCAGGGACTGTCTAGGGCGCGTGGCCCGCAATCTGGGGATGTTGTCAACATGTGAAACACTCTATTCATTGTAACGAACATTTTGGGACTGGTTTCGTGTCGATCGAACACCGTTTCGATAATGTTCAGGGTATCGGAAGGTTTAGGTTCGGGATTAAAAATAGTTAAAAATACCGAAAAATTACGGGGCATTAGTGGGAGGTTAATTAAGTAGTTAGTAACCTTCTATTACAATTTGGACAGGTTTGGGAGTCCCGGTAACGGTGATTGGCTCGGGAGAGCCGTATGTCATGTAAATCGAGGCGGCAGCTCGGACAGTGTGTGAGTGGACCTTGGTTTTGTAAATTGGTGCATGCATAAATGTTTATTATATGTTTTATTACATGTTTGATGATGCCATGGGTGCATTTGTATGTGGTTACGTATAAGCACGTATTTCGAGATTTCGGCCTTATACGGTGCTTATACGGGTGTGTATTTCTTTATTGGCTTTAATGAACTGGATTTGGATTTCAAAAAGATAAACTCAGGAATGAGACCCATTTGGTTTGGTCTCGGGCATATGACGCTATTGATGACCTACGGGTCTTAATCGTGGTCGTGACGGGTGCTATGTGCACGGAGATCGACGATACGACGCTCGCCTCCGGATTGGGTTGTGTTCCTACCGGAGAGGTCACGACGCTCGATCTGTTGTCGGGTAGCTGATGGAGGCTCGACTTCGGAGTGCTGACGGTTCAGGATAACGATCGGTGATGAGTGCACCATGATCTTGTGGTGGTCGCGTCGGTTGATTTGTTCACGGCGACATACCAAGATTAAGGGCGGTCCTGGATGGATGGTTGCACACATCACTAGGAGCAGAGTCGTGACGGACCCTTAGATATCGGGAAGGATGCCCAGCTGATGTCATATGTTCGGGCACGAGACCCAGTTACTTTACAGTTACGATTTCGGGTTAGGGACCCTAGATGGATTTCCAAGTCTATGGCAGTTTATGGGAACCGGCATGAACCCTGGAAAGGTTATTGTGGTAGATGACGGTTTATGGGAACCGGGCATGGAGGATGTTTTCTATATATATATATATATATATATATATGAATGGCATGGATGTTATAGATCATGACGGTTCAGGGGAACCTGGTATGAATATTTATGTTATGTATATATATGTTCATATACCTTCCTTTACTTCTATTATCTCCTCTGGGGAGGGTCGTTGGCCTGGGTGGACCCCGTAGTAGTCATGGAGCACCGACTGAGTGGAGTCACCCCCCAGTTGGGTTCCTTACTCTCAGGAAGGCATCGATCGTAACCTCAGGTGTAACGCCCCGGACGTTCTGGAAATGTAATATTATAAAATATTGAATAAAATGACATTTTTACCCTTGTGATTCGTATGGTCAATTTACTGACTTTTTGATTGGGAGGTCGAACGGACGTTGAGCGATGACCGTGACGTAGTTCGGGACGTCACGAGTTCATAGACAGGTGGCACGTTCGATTCGGACGAATAGGGTGAAAGTTATGATGTTCGGAAGTTCAGGGGCATTATCGTAATTTGGACGTTATGTGGGAAAAAGTGGACTTTTTGTTTGACACTTGATATGCAATTGAATCGAAGACCGTTATGTTCGTCTCGACGCCCCGAGTACAACGACAGGCGGCACGCTTGAAACGGACGTCGGATGACCGAGTTATGGGTCACGGAAGCTGGAGGGAAATTTGGTAATTATTGCACAGAGGGGCATTTTGGTCATTTCACGGTGGTTACTGTAGCACCACCGTGAAAAACAGAGCACACGGCCGTGCCGTGGTGTTTTGTGCGTTCAAATTGTTTATGGCCCTAGTGGATTGATCAGATGCTTTGTTTATGTGAATTGAGGTAGTGGGAGCATGACTGAGTGGCGTGAGCAGGTTGCAGGCACAGGATTGAGTTTAATATGGCCATGGTTTCTGTGTTTGTGGGAAGCAAGTTTCAGAGAACCTCAGTTGGTCTCCCACGGGTGCTGGCCGTTTGAATCGATTGACAGAGTAAGAGAGTGAGGAGGGGACTCAGTTGGGTCATTTGGGCATCAGTGTGAGGGCTGAGGTTGAGAGAGACGGTGAGAAAACAGTTTCGGGTTTTTGGGGGGAAACTCAGAGTCCAATTCCTACGGGCTTTGAGGTGAAACTAAACACATAGGGAGACTTCTGGGAGTGACAGAATCACGACGGTGCTGGAGTTGTTGAGTTTGGAGCCCGTTTTGCCCAGGAACCCAAGTCCCAGTTTGAAGGAAAAACCAGTGGAGGGAAAAATGGAAGATCAAATTGTGGGGACTTTCGAGCTAAACTAGGGGCCATTCTAGTCTTCTGGGAGCAAGAGGAAACCAACCACGTCGATTTCGAGGGACGACACGCACGAATTGGCCAAGAACGGAGTTCCCTGGTTCTGAGTATTTTCGAGCTTGAGGTCGACGACTTCCAGGTAACGGTGAGCCCAATTGATTGTACCAGTGTGTTCGTATAAGTTTCCTTAAGGTACTGGTGAAATTAATTTGAGTATGGAGTCAGTTTGGGTAAGTTTCAGAGGTCGACTTGTTCGACTGTGTGAGCTTGAGATGGGTCGATTTAGTATAAGTCGAGGTTAACCAATGATGCAGACCTAAAATAAATGGGTTAGAGAAGATAATAGGATTGAAAACGGGAAGAATTGATTGAGAATTGAGGGCTAACTGATCGGGTTGAGTCGCGGGTATCAGACCCGTTTAGCAGGCTGTTCGGGTAAGGGAGAAGACACTGTAGCTTGGCGCGTGGCCTTCACGCGCAGCCACTTTGGGCGGCGCGTGACGGCACGTGTGACGTCAACTCCGATCACGGTCAACATGAGAAATAATCCTTTCAGTCTAATTAACAATTTCCCTTTTGGATTCGAGTTGTTCGGGAGTCGTTCGGGATAAGCTCGGGAGCCCGGAAGTTTAGGTCCTTAAGGTTTATTTTGCCGAAAAATCCGGGAAATTAGGGAAAAATCTTACGAGCTATTTGGGGATGTTTGTAACCTTTCTTGTACATTTTTACAGGCCCGGACACTTCCGAAGCTACGGAGGAGCACGCGGGACGCGATTGACGCGTCCTAAAACCGTGAGTGGACATTTGATTTTCTTAATTGGGCATGCATGACTATTTTGCTTATTTATCTCATGGTTTTACATATAATCTTATGATGGTGATATGTTATATCGGTTTTATGTGTTTTTCACGTTTTTCGAGATAATTACCGTATTTCACGCATTTCGAGGTTACGGTTTTCGCTTATGCATGCGTGAGGATTTTGTTAAAGTACCTGGATATGAATATGTATGTTCTCGGATTTATAATGTTTGATCATTGGTGAACTAATTTTTGGAAATTGCATGGGAATTCGGACATAAGTCCTATTATGATATGTTTTTGGAATATTGTTGGAAAACGGTTTGTGATGAATCCTGGTTATTTGTGTTTAAAAACGGTTTTGGGTTTAAAGACCCGGTTAATGGTTGGATCTGGTTTTGGGTTTAAAGACACGGTATGTTGATGACGGGGGCGGGCCCGAAAATTGGGTTTAAAGACCCGAATTGAGTTTAAAGACTCGTGAGTTTAAAGACTCGACTATTATGATACCCCCCGAGGCTTATTAATCATGTTTTGAGTTTAAAGACTCGTTGATATCCCGGGAAGGCCTAATGTTGAGTTTAAAGACTCGGATGGATCCAACGGCATAATTGTGGTTATTGATTCACGTTTTACTTGATTTGTGCAAATAATGTCTCAAAATGACGGTTTCTGGAACCTGGCATTATTATATGGTTTTACATGAGTTGAGACAATCCTTTATAACGTTTTCCATGTATTTCGGAAAAAGAGTTTTCAAAAGTTTGAATATTTGGTTATGCATGCGTGTTACAAAACTGGAGGGCGAACCCGATTTCGGAAAAACTGTTTTTCCTTTAAAACTTATGTTTCGGTCCACTCACACTTTGTTGTTTTAAATTCCCTCCAGGTCGTGGTACAAGCGTGGGGGCAAGCGCCGAGGCAGAGGCGGAGGCATAAAGTTTTCCGTTGCGGAGTAGTTAGTTCACAGAGTAGGACTTGTTTCTTTAACTTGTTTTGTAATATTGCTCTGTGAAACTGTGGACTTGACGTCCAGTTGGATGTATTTGTTTAATCTCCCTGGTCTGACAATGGGTGTGTTGTAATTTTAACTAGTTTTCCGGTCTTTTGGGTTCGATTGTCAGACGGGAGCAGGATGCTTTCCGATTATCGAGGCAATAATCGGGGTGGGTCCTGTCTATTGGTATCAAAGCCTAGGTTTTACGATTCGTGTCTGGCACTCGGGTGTGCCTTGATTATTGTACTAACTTATGCCTCTTTCAGAGAGAAGGACGACCGGCCATGCCTCCGCGACGCGAACCCCCTCCACGACCTGATGGCGATGCCGAGAGCGCTTCGATCGAGCGAGCCCAGCGTCTTGGGGCTACGGTGTTTAGTGGTGGAGCGGATCCCGAGGATGCTCACCGTTGGATTTCTCGGATCGAGCGGATTTTTACTGTGATGCACTGTCCTCTTGAGGAGCGTGTGGTGTTGGCCACATTTCTACTTGATGGCTCTACTTATGAGTGGTGGTATACTCTGGAGTTGTCGGGGCTGGGATGCCCGTACAGTGGCTTGGGAGACCTTTCGTGAACGGTTTCTGGACCAGCATTATCCCCGTTCATTCCGTGATGCTAGGGAGACCGAGTTTCTGCAGCTCCAGCAAGGGAGCATGTCCGTAGCTGAGTATGAACAGAAATTTCAGATGCTAGCCCGTTTTGCTCCTACCTTTGTATCTACTGAGGCTGAGAAATGCCGTAGGTTCGAGCTTGGCCTACGGGGTGAGATACGGACCATTGTGACGGCCGGAGCTTTTGCTACTCTCAGGGAGTTGTCTGATGCCGCGGTGCGGGTTGAGGCTAGTCTCCCGACACGTCCACAGTATTCTGGTGGTGGACAACGTCGCGAGCGTTCATATCCTGGATCATATGGTCAGAGAGCCCCGAAGAAGGGACGTTATAATGGAGCCTCATCCGCAGGCAATGATCGTTATGGCAGGCCTGGTAACTATCAGGGTTCCGGATTCCGAGCGCCTAGGGCGCAGACTGCTCCGCAGGCGAGCGCGACTTCTGTTGCTTCCACGGGACGGCAGGGTGGTGGTTTTGTTCGAGATGCTTCCAGTGTTATCTGTTTCTTCTGTGGCTAGCGGGGCCACTATCGGAGGGACTGTCCATCTTTGCCACAGGGTGGTGGCGCAGGTCGGGGTGGAGCAGAGCAGGGACGGAACACAGCTGCAGTTTCTGGGACTGGGAGCACTCGAGGAGGTGGTACGGGAGCGGCTAATGGACAGAGGGGCCGGGGCCGTGGGCGAGCTGCTGGACCACAGGCCCGAGTTTTTGCTGTTACGCAGCAGGAGGCCAGGGCAGCGCCTGGTGTTGTGACAGGTACACTCACGGTCTTTGGGCATGATGTTTGTGCTTTAATTGATCCCGGAGCTACTCATTCATTTATTTCACGGGACTGTGAGTTGTTGGCGGGTAGAGAGGTGTCCGCCTTAGACTGTGACTTGGGTGTGAGCACACCCACGAGGGATGTATTTGTGGTAAATCAAGTGTTGCGGGAGTGTCCCGTAATGGTAGGTGGTGTTGGTCTGATGGCAGACTTGATACTCTTGGACTTACACGACTTTGATGTCATTTTGGGAATGGACTGGTTGACGCTCCATCATGCTTCTATCGAATGTGTCGATAAGAAGGTTACCTTTCGGAGCCCTGGATTACCGGAAACCACCTTTCAGGGAATTCAACGAGCCACTCCTGTCGGAGTGATTTTTACCCTGAAGGCCAGTAAGTTGTTGAGGAAGGGGTGCCAGGGATACTTAGCCCAAGTGTTGGACTCACGAGCTGCACCATTGAGGGTGGAGGATATAACGATTTTACGGGAGTTCCCGGATGTCTTTCCGGAAGATCTACCGGGATTGCCACCACATCGAGATGTTGAGTTCACTATTGATCTGGTTCCAGGTACGCAACCTATCTCTCAGACTTCGTATCGTATGGCGCCAGCTGAGTTGAAAGAACTGAAGGCGCAGTTACAAGAATTACTTGAGATGGGATTTATTCGACCGAGTGTATCCCCCTGGGGAGCTCCGGTGTTGTTTGTGAGGAAAAAGGATGGGAGTTTGAGACTCTGCATTGATTACAGGCAACTGAATAAAGTAACAGTCAGGAACAAATACCCGTTGCCTCGGATCGATGATTTGTTCGATCAGCTGCGAGGAGCGCAGTACTTCTCCAAAATTGATCTACGTTCTGGGTATCATCAATTGCGGGTTAAGGATGAGGATGTACCCAAGACAGCTTTTAGGACCCGTTATGGTCATTATTAGTTCCTTGTGATGCCGTTTGGTTTGACCAACGCACCTGCAGCATTTATGGATCTGATGAACCGAGTGTTGCAGCCTTACTTGGATCACTTTGTCATCGTGTTCATCGACGATATCCTGGTCTACTCGAGGAGTGCGGAAGCGCACGAGGAGCACTTAAGGATAGTGCTAGGTACCTTGAGGGAAAACCAGTTGTATGCGAAGCTCAGCAAATGTCAGTTTTGGTTGACGAGCGTGAGTTTCTTGGGGCATGTGATCTCAACGGACGGGATCAGTGTGGATTCTCAGAAAATTGAGGCAGTGGCGAAGTGGGAACGACCGAGGACCGTCACTGAAGTCAGAAGTTTCTTGGGTTTGGCTGGCTATTACAGGAGGTTCGTAGAGGGTTTCTCTACCATTGCTGCCCCGTTGACACGACTGACGCGGAAGGGAGTCAAGTTTGAGTGGGATGACGATTGTGAGCGTAGTTTTCGGGAGCTAAAGGAAAGGTTGACATCTGCTCCCATACTGACCTTCCAGACGATAGTGGGGAGTTTGAGGTGTACAGTGATGCATCCTTACAGGGTTTGGGATGTGTACTAATGCAGCATGGGAAAGTGATCGCCTATGCTTCGCGCCAGTTGAAACCGCATGAGCGCAATTATCCGACGCATGACTTGGAGTTAGCTGCTGTCGTGCATGCGTTAAAAATTTGGAGACATTACCTGTATGGTGCGACTTGCAGAATGTTCACGGATCACAAAAGCCTGAAGTACTTGTTCACTCAGAAGGAGTTAAATGTGAGGCAGTGACGGTGGCTAGAGCTAATTAAGGATTATGATTGCACGATTGAGTACCACCCGGGAAAAGCCAATGTGGTGGCTGATGCTCTAAGCCGGAAGTCAACGCATTCTGTAGCACATCTACGGACGGTTCATTTACCACTATTGGTTGAACTCCGTAAGACTTGCATTGATCTGGGCTTGGATGGCCAAGGTGATTTACTGGCTAGCTTTCATGTGAGACCACTTCTGATCGATCGGATCGTTGAGGCTCAATCTCAAGATCCTGTCTCATGTGTACTTCGAATTGAAGTGGATGCCGGTGAGCGGCTAGATTTCACAGTCAGGGAGGATGGAGTTTTGCTAAAAGAAGGGCGGTTGTGCGTGCCCGACGTTGAGGCACTGAAGAAGGAGATCTTGGACGAAGCTCATAGTTCGGCCTACGCGATGCATCCTGGTGGGACCAAGATGTATCGTACTTTGCGAGAGCACTACTGGTGACCGGGAATGAAACGGGAGATTGCGGAGTTTGTCAGCAGGTGTCTGATTTGCCAGTAAGTGAAGGCTGAGAGACAACGACCTTATGGAGCCTTGCAACCACTACCTATTCCGGAATGGAAATGGGATCACTTGACGATGGATTTTGTGTTTGGACTTCCTAGGACACCCAGGGGTCACGATGGAGTTTGGGTGATTGTGGACAGGCTTACGAAATCAGCTCATTTCTTGCCAGTGCGAGAGAACTTCAGGATGACACAGTTGGCCCAGTTGTTTATTGACGAGATCATCCGTTTGCACGGTACTCCGGAATCAATAGTTTCTGACCGAGACCCGAGATTTACTTCTCGATTTTGGCAGAGTCTGTAGGAAGCATTTGGGACGAAACTTCATTTCAGTACTGTATTTCATCCTCAGACTGACGGCCAGTCTGAGCGGACCATCCAGACATTGGAGGATATGATGCGAGCTTGCGTTTTACAATTTCAGGACACTTGGGAGTCACATCTAGCCTTGATGGAATTTTCCTACAACAACAGCTATCAGGCGAGCATTGGGATGGCTCCGTACGAAGCCTTGTACGGACGGCAGTGCAGAACTCCGTTGTGTTGGACGGACGTGGGTGAAAGGAAGCTGACTAAATTCGAATTGGTGGAACTGACGACCGAGAAGGTCAAACTCATCAGGGATCGGCTCAAGGCAGCCCAGGACAGAAAAAAGAGCTATGTGGACCATCGGATTCGAGATCTAGAGTTTGCGGTCGGAGATCGGGTATTTCTGAAATTGTCCCCTTGGAAGGGTGTAGTGAGATTCGGCAGGCTAGGGAAGTTGAGCCCTCGTTATATTGGACCATATGAGATTACTGAGAGGATTGGCCCGGTGGCCTACCGGCTGGCACTACCGCCAGAGCTTTCAAGGGTCCACGATGTTTTTCATGTGTCGATGTTGCGAAAATACGTGTTTGACGCAGCTCATGTACTGGAGGAACAGCCCGTCGAACTTCGAGATGATTTGAGCTTCGAGGAACAGCCGGTACAGATTTTGGATCGAAAGGATAAAGTACTACGTCGGAAGACCGTTCCTCTGGTAAAGGTTCTCTGGAGGAACCAGAATGTGGAGGAAGCCACATGGGAACCCGAGGCGCAGATGCGAGAGCAGTTCCCCTACTTGTTTCCTTGAAATTTCGGGACGAAATTTCTTAAGGGGGGGAGATTGTAACGCCCCGGACGTTCTGGAAATGTAATATTATAAAATATTGAATAAAATGATGTTTTTACCCTTGTGATTCGTATGGTCAATTTACTGACTTTTTGATTGGGAGGTCGAACGGACGTTGAGCGATGACTGTGACATAGTTCGGGACGTCACGAGTTCATAGACAGGTGGCACGTTCGATTCGGACGAATAGGGTGAAAGTTATGATGTTCGGAAGTTCAGGGGCATTATCATAATTTGGACGTTATGTGGGAAAAAGTTGACTTTTTGTTTGACACTTGATATGCAATTGACTCGAAGACCGTTATGTTCGTCTCGACGCCCCAAGTACAACGACAGGCGGCACGCTTGAAACGGACGTCGGATGACCGAGTTATGGGACACGGAAGCTGGAGGGCAATTTGGTAATTATTGCACAGAGGGGCATTTTGGTCATTTCACGGCGGTTACTGTAGCACCACCGTGAAAAACAGAGCACACGGCCGTGCCGTGGTGTTTTGTGCGTTCAAATTGTTTATGGCCCTAGTGGATTGATCAGATGCTTTGTTTATGTGAATTGAGGTAGTGGGAGCATGACTGAGTGGCGTGAGCAGGTTGCAGGCACGTGATTGAGTTTAATATGGCCATGGTTTCTGTGTTTGTGGGAAGCAAGTTTCAGAGAACCTCAGTTGGTCTCCCACGGGTGCTGGCCGTTTGAATCGATTGACAGAGTAAGAGAGTGAGGAGGGGACTCAGTTGGGTCATTTGGGCATCAGTGTGAGGGCTGAGGTTGAGAGAGACGGTGAGAAAATAGTTTCGGGTTTTTGGGGGGAAACTCAGAGTTCAATTCCTACGGGCTTTGAGGTGAAACTAAACACATAGGGAGACTTCTGGGAGTGGCAGAATCACGACGGTGCTGGAGTTGTTGAGTTTGGAGCCCGTTTTGCCCAGGAACCCAAGTCCCAGTTTGAAGGAAAAACCAGTGGAGGGAAAAATGGAAGATCAAATTGTGGGGACTTTCGAGCTAAACTAGGGGCCATTCTAGTCTTCTGGGAGCAAGAGGAAACCAACCACGTCGATTTCGAGGGACGACACGCACGAATTGGCCAAGAACGGAGTTCCCTGGTTCTGAGTATTTTCGAGCTTGAGGTCGACGACTTCCAGGTAACGGTGAGCCCAATTGATTGTACCAGTGTGTTCGTATAAGTTTCCTTAAGCTACTGGTGAAATTAATTTGAGTATGGAGTCAGTTTGGGTAAGTTTCAGAGGTCGACTTGTTCGACTGTGTGAGCTTGAGATGGGTCGATTTAGTATAAGTCGAGGTTAACCAATGATGCAGACCTAAAATAAATGGGTTAGAGAAGATAATAGGATTGAAAACGGGAAGAATTGATTGAGAATTGAGGGCTAACTGATCGGGTTGAGTCGCGGGTATCAGACCCGTTTAGCAGGCTGTTCGGGTAAGGGAGAAGACACTGTAGCTTGGCGCGTGGCCTTCACGCGCAGCCACTTTGGGCGGCGCGTGACGGCGCGTGTGACGTCAACTCCGATCACGGTCAACATGAGAAATAATCCTTTCAGTCTAATTAACAATTTCCCTTTTGGATTCGAGTTGTTCGGGAGTCGTTCAGGATAAGCTCGGGAGCCCGGAAGTTTAGGTCCTTAAGGTTTATTTTGCCGAAAAATCCGGGAAATTAGGGAAAAATCTTACGAGCTATTTGGGGATGTTTGTAACCTTTCTTGTACATTTTTACAGGCCCGGACACTTCCGAAACTACGGAGGAGCACGCGGGACGCGATTGACGCGTCCTAAAACCGTGAGTGGACATTTGATTTTCTTAATTGGGCATGCATGACTATTTTGCTTATTTATCTCATGGTTTTACATATAATCTTATGATGGTGATATGTTATATCGGTTTTACGTGTTTTTCACGTTTTTCGAGATAATTACCGTATTTCACGCATTTCGAGGTTACGGTTTTCGCTTATGCATGCGTGAGGATTTTGTTAAAGTACCTGGATATGAATATGTATGTTCTCGGATTTATAATGTTTGATCATTGGTGAACTAATTTTTGGAAATTGCATGGGAATTCGGACATAAGTCCTATTATGATATGTTTTCGGAATATTGTTGGAAAACGGTTTGTGATGAATCCTGGTTATTTGTGTTTAAAAACGGTTTTGGGTTTAAAGACCCGGTTAATGGTTGGATCTGGTTTTGGGTTTAAAGACCCGGTATGTTGATGACGGGGGCGGGCCCGAAAATTGGGTTTAAAGACCCGAATTGAGTTTAAAGACTCGACTATTATGATACCCCCCGAGGCCTATTAATCATGTTTTGAGTTTAAAGACTCGTTGATATCCCGGGAAGGTCTAATGTTGAGTTTAAAGACTCGGATGGATCCAACAGCATAATTGTGGTTATTGATTCACGTTTTACTTGATTTGTGCAAATAATGTCTCAAAATGACGGTTTCTGGAACCTGGCATTATTAAATGGTTTTACATGAGTTGAGACGATCCTTTATAACGTTTTCCATGTATTTCGGAAAAAGAGTTTTCAAAAGTTTGAATATTTGGTTATGCATGCGTGTTACAAAACTGGAGGGCGAACCCGATTTCGGAAAAACTGTTTTTCCTTTAAAACTTATGTTTCGGTCCACTCGCACTTTGTTGTTTTAAATTCCCTCCAGGTCGTGGTACAAGCGTGGGGGCAAGCGCCGAGGCAGAGGCGGAGGCATAAAGTTTTCCGTTGCGGAGTAGTTAGTTCACAGAGTAGGACTTGTTTCTTTAACTTGCTTTGTAATATTGCTCTGTGAAACTATGGACTTGACGTCCAGTCGGATGTATTTGTTTAATCTCCCTGGTCTGACAATGGGTGTGTTGTAATTTTAACTAGTTTTCCGGTCTTTTGGGTTCGATTGTCAGACGGGAGCAGGATGCTTTCCGATTAACTAGTTTCTAAAAATAGTTAAAAATACCGAAAAATTACGGGGCTTTAGTGGGAGGTTAATTAAGTAGTTAGTAACCTTCTATTACAATTTGGACAGGTTTGGGAGTCCCGGTAACGGTGATTGGCTCGGGAGAGCCGTATGGCATGTAAATCGAGGCGGCAGCTCGGACAGTGTGTGAGTGGACCTTGGTTTTGTAAATTAGTGCATGCATAAATGTTTATTATATGTTTTATTACATGTTTGATGATGCCATGGGTGCATTTGTATGTGGTTAAGTATAAGCACGTATTTCGAGGTTTCGGCCTTATACGATGCTTATACGGGTGTGTATTTCTTTATTGGCTTTAATGAACTGGATTTGGATTTCAAAAAGATAAACTCAGGTATGAGACCCATTTGGTTTGGTCTCGGGCATATGACGCTATTGATGACCTACGGGTCTTAATCGTGGTCGCGACGGGTGCTTTGTGCACGGAGATCGACGATACGACGCTCGCCTCCGGATTGGGTTGTGTTCCTACCGGAGAGGTCACGACGCTCGATCTGTTGTCGGGTAGCCGATGGAGGCTCGACTTCGGAGTGCTGACGGTTCAGGATAACGATCGGTGATGAGTGCACCATGATCTTGTGGTGGTCGCGTCGGTTGATTTGTTCACGGCGACATACCAAGATTAAGGGCGGTCCTGGATGGATGGTTGCACACATCACTAGGAGCAGAGTCGTGACTGACCCTTTGATATCGGGCAGGATGCCCAGCTGATGTCATATGTTCGGGCACGAGACCCAGTTACTTTACAGTTACGATTTCGGGTTAGGGACCCTAGATGGATTTCCAAGTCTATGGCGGTTTATGGGAACCGGCATGAACCCTGGAAAGGTTATTGTGGTAGATGACGGTTTATGGGAACCGGGCATGGAGGATGTTTTCTATATATATATATATATATATATATATATATGAATGGCATGGATGTTATAGATCATGACGGTTCAGGGGAACCTGGTATGAATATTTATGTTATGTATATATATATGTTCATATACCTTCCTTTACTTCTATTATCTCCTCTAGGGAGGGTCGTTGGCCTGGGTGGACCCCGTAGTAGTCATGGAGCACCGACTGAGTGGAGTCACCCCCCAGTTGGGTTCCTTACTCTCAGGAAGGCATCGATCGTAACCTCAGGATGGGTCATTGGTCTACGGACATTGACCTTGGATTCTGAAAGACTTGGGTTTGAGACCCCGGGTAGCACGCGCGTAGCTTTGGAAACCGTGATAGGATTGGTTGTGTGACTTATATGTATATATGATATATCTGAGATGTGATATGTGATGTGCACAGGATTTGGACAGTGGCCCGTGTACTTGGTTTCATGATGGTTTTGGGCTGAGTCCCTTATGGATTTGGGCAATGGCTCGTATATTTGATCTGATTATGGTTTTGGGCTTAGTTCCCGCATATGGTTTCTTTAGTTAAACGGTTTTCGAATGCATGCATACTTTTTAGTGAAGGTACAAATGTCTTTATGGAAATATTTTTATAAACTCTTGTTCTGTCCACTCACAGCTTTTAATGTTTTGACTGCCCTTCAAGTTGACATCGGATGTGGACTGTAGCAGAGACCGAGATATCACATACCTCCTCCGGATCCTGGCGTACTCTGATAGCCCGGGAGGGCAAAGGTCGGAAATATCCCTTGTCTAACACTTCGTGTCAGACGGGAGCAGGGTCATCCCGCGTTAATCCCGGGGGTATTGGGATGGGTCCTGTCATGGGATGCAGGACTCAATTATGTCATTACCTTCATTTCTTCTTTGTACCATGCTAATCCTTCAACTTCAATGCTACTTCAATGCAACTTCAATGCTAATCCTTTGTGTATTGTATTGAAGTTCCCTTACATATGCCTGGTACAGTGCCTATGATCAGCCCTTGGAAACAACTTATTGACACCCTTGATTAACCCATTCTGTTTGTCATTCATGAACATGGATCCTCTCCTGTTTTCAAGCTTCAAGTCCATAGCCAACAACCCAAGGAACCATTTCTCAAGTAGAGTAGCTTTCTAGCTCAGCAATGGAATAAGATACTGGGAACTTGCGGTTGTTAGCATCAACATTAACAATAGTCAAAATCTAGCCTAAGTAGGGTTTCTTGATGTGAGCACCATCTAATCCAATCAATGGCCTACATCCTTTCAAGCAACCCTCTTTGCAGGCACCTAAGAATATATAAATTATTTGGAATCTTGGCTCACCATCACCCTCAATCTCATATTTGATCTTCACTGTGTTGCCAATGTTTACTCTAATAAGCTTTTCAGAATAATCTCTCCACCTCCCATATTGGCTCACATATGCCCCCTCCAACCTTTCAAAGGCCATTCTCCTTGCCCTATAGCAGGTTATCTTACTTGGCCTATAACTTGTTTCTTGATTGATCATTTCTTGGAATTCACCAAGATTTTACTACTTTCTTGTAAGGTGTCTCAAGTATTTCGTTTTCATCCACCTTGTATTAGCAAGTTAATTGGTAGTTCCCTCCCTACAACTATGTTCTCCTTGTAAACTTTTTACTTGAAAGTAATCCCTCTTATTCACCCTAGAGGCATATCTGGAGAGAAAGTACAACCTTCATCTTTACCTTTGACACATACAACTCTAATTTTGTCTGAACAGTTCTTCTTCAAAACAAGCCCCATCTTAGTATTCACTTAATAGGTTATCACAGCCTCTCTGAAGATTGCTGCAGCTGAGAACTTCATTCCAAGCTGGAATTGAGGATTTTTCCCATTAGTTTCAGAGTTGAACTAGCTACCTCCAACTTTCCTTGGCCTTGATTTCTTCTGAGGAGGCTCATCTTCCCCACCATCTGGTTATGGTTCTGGATAAAATGAATCATACTTTGGAGAGCTTGGACCATCACCTTCTTGCTCATTCTCACCATCACCACTAGAAGGTGCACAATCAAAGGCAATATCAAGGTCTACATAAGATGACATGACTCATCCCTAATTCCTCAGGATTAAGGTGGGATGACCTGTTCCCGTCTGACACCATGTTTCAGACCAGGAATATTACCGTGACCCACGAGGTTTCTAGAGTATGCAGCTTCATGTGATGCCTCGGTCTTTACTACAGCCCGCATCCGCGATCAACCTGTAGGGTGCCAAAACCAATAAAAAGGTGTGAATGGAAAAAAAATAAATGGTTTGGAAAACCAATTTTTGAAAACATCATTTGACCCTCCATTTTTTAAAGCATGCATGCATAATCAAGTAAAACATTGTTTCTCAACAAAATAGTGACATATGAAAACAAATAGTTTCATCGAAACCCCACACATGTGAAAATATCTGGACACAAGCAGTAAATAATAAATGTGACCCATTCTCATTTCCCACATCTTTCTCATACCATCATATCATCATCATCAGTCACGATATCCAAACAACACGTGCAATCAAGCTCCAAGACAACTCACGTCCAAGCACGTAGCCATGAACAAATCTACGACCGACATTCATATCGTCGTGAACATATCAACGACCGATCTCATACATCATAAACACTCCTGAGTTGAGCCTTCCACGGCTACTGGACAATAGGCACACAGAACATCCCAGAGGCGAGCAACATATCATAGGGACCGTTCCGGGGAAACGTATTCACAACTGGAATCCCCCTCCGGGGAAACACATTCCTCCCGGAGTCACATCAATATCACGGAGGATGGTCTAGGTGGAAAAAATTTAAATACATTTTCATAAACAATTGTATTTCAAATCAAATCAAATCAATATCACCAAAGAATTTCAATAGGGTCTCAACCCAAGGTATAGTTTTCACCAACCATTTCCAAAAAATCAGGATTCCCCGAATCCGATCCAAATCAAATCTCATAGAGACTTAGCCCATATCCAAATCTCATAGGGACTCATCCCAAAATCATCTTAATAGGGTCTCAATCCCGGAATCTCATTTCATAAACCACAAATGGGACTCAAGCCCAATATCTCGAACCAACTGGGCCGCAAGCCCGATATCTCAAACCAACTGGGCCTCAAGCCTGATATCTCAAACCAACTAGGCCTCATGCCCGATATCTAATCAAGCATTAAACACAACATACAAGTATGACAAAAATCAAGATATTGAAACACATGGAAGATTATTGAAGCTCATATAAGATATAAAACCATAATTATATTAAGGATCAATCCAACAAAACGATAATTCAATAACAACAGGCAATCACGGGATAAAGAGGTTGTGTTACACTTTTTCTCTTCGGGAACTGCCCTTTGGATGCTAAGTGGTCGACACTCCTTGGTGAGAGACTCGGGAACTGCCCTATATGGCGCGAGTGAATGTGTTTATGATGGAATATGGTGTGCTTGGATTTTGCTAAGGAAATCTTGAATTGATGAAAAGGAAAATTTGGTTAAGCAGATGTTTGGTTCAAAAATGGGCGACCATTGCAAATAACATAAGCCTCTCTATTTATAGGAGAAAATTAATCCCAAAATTAATAGGAGTTCACAATTTAATCCTAAAAGAAAAATGATTAAAGTATTTAAATTAAAGTCCTAAACTAAAAAGGTCATAAAAATCCTAATTAAAAAGGTAATCTAAATCCTAAAGAAATAATAAATACAAAACTTAATTAAAAAGGTAATAAAAACTCCTAATTTAAAAAGGGAAAACAAATCCTAATTAAAAAGGACATATAAAACCTAATAAAAAAAAGGAAAATTGGAGTTTGCTTGCTGGAATAGTAATAGGAAACGTGTAAGACCCGTGTCCTAGAGGGGACGGTGAACGATCCCACATTCCTGCGAAGGGGGAATGGTCTGAGAAAGGATGGTGGTATACCTTAAAGGTGTAGGCACACACCTATCTAGCGTGAGGCCTTCTGGGAGCTCACTGGCTTTGGATTCCTAGGGAACTCAAAAGTTAAGCGAGTGGAGGCTGGTGCAATCCCATGATGGGTGACCCACTGGGAAGTTGCACCATGAGCTCCCAAGAACAAAACCCTTTGGGCTGGGCTGGTTTAGTCAGTGAGTATAGAGGGGACAATATCGTGTTAGATAGAGTGGGTCGCTGCGCAACTCTGATCTAAGTGAGGCCTTTTGGTAGCTCAAGTGGCTTTGGGGGGATTGGAACCCCAAAGTTAAGCGAGTTGAGGCTGGTGCAATTCCATGATGGGTGACCCCCTGGGAAGTTGCACCGTGAGCTCCCGAAAACAAAACCGTAAGGGCAAGCAATCCCCCCCAAAGCTAAGCGAGTTGAGGCTGGTGCAATTCCATGATGGGTGACCCCCCGGGAAGTTGCACCGTGAGCTCCCGAAAACAAAACCGTAAGGGCAAAGGAAGGGAGGCCTAAAACGGACTATATCGTGCTAGATGAGTCGGGACCTGACAGAGGAGGGTCGGGTCTTGACAGAATGGTATTAGAACCAGACCCTGACCGGGAAGTGTGCCAGTGAGGACGCTAGGCCCTAAGGGGAGTGGATTGTAAGACCCGTGTCCTGTAAGGAACGGTGAACGATCCCACATTCCTGGTAAGGAGGAATGGTCTGGGGAGAGGATGGTGGTGTGCCTTAAATGTCAGGACCGGCCCCGAATCCCCTCGGATTAACGTGGGACCCGCCTGATCCCGTCTGACACGAAGTGTCAGACCAGAGAAAATTCCATCTCTAGCCCTCGCCGGGGCTTCATAGTGCGTCCGGATCGTAAGAGGAGGGGAGTGATGTCTCGTCTCTGCTACAGCCCGCATCCGCTATCAACCTGAAGGGCATTAAAACACGAAAACTGTGAGTGGAAAATTTAAACATTTCATTGAAAACATTTTCGCATAAAGACATTTATGCCCTTCATAAAAGCATATGCATGCATTCAAAACCAATTATTAAATATTCATAAAAACCTTTGTCAAACATATCAGAAACCTTTCAAGGGTTTATGTCCGTCCCCATAAACCGTCATGACCCAAAAATCCAATTGGGTCCTCGACCCGAAATCACAAACACCCGTAAATTCATATCTGTGGGAACTCAACCCAAATCAACATACGTGGGACTCAGCCCAAACCATTCTCAATGAAATACCAAAACATACAATACGGGGTCTCCGCCCCCAAATCATTTCTAAAACATCGAATACGGGGTCTCGCCCCAAAACACTTTCCGAGTCATAAAACACTGAGTACGGGGTCTCCTCCCCCAAATCACTTTCCATAAAACCTCATACGTATCAACATACGTATAACCCATCCTAGGCACTTCCGGAGAAGATGCCATCTCGGGGCACACAGCCCCTAGGGAACACATCCCCAAAATAGTCACGATGTCAAATCTATACTAGTGTGCACACTACTCGGGGTCTCACTCCGAGTCTTCTCACAAGAATCTCCATCTGGGAGGCTCAATCTCTGGATCTAGTTCGAGCTCTCTCTCTGGATCTTGTCCATATATCTCTTCGGAATCTGGTCCGGGACCACAACAATATAAGTAACCACCACGCCTGGAACGGGATCCCTATGGGGATACCCACTCTGGTCTGTGGATCGCGACTGTCCAGGTCGACGCTGGAGGAGACCATATAATCAATATGGAGGGTTTCATACATTTTCAATTACTTTCTTTCTTTCTCAAATCATATTTCAACTGGGTCTCATACCCGATTCATCTCAACAGGATTCCTCGAATCCGATTCAAATCACTTTCACAGGCCTCGGCCTAAATCCTCAGTTCAACTGGGTCTCATGCCAGAATTCTCATTTCACAATTCGAACTAGGACTCAAGCCCTATTTCACAATCAACAGGGCCTCAAGCCCGATATCCCGAATAACTGGGCCCTAAGCCCGAACCATCAAGTAACGGGGCTTCAAGCTCGATTTCACAACCAACAGAGCCTTAAGCTCGATATCTCAACTAAATGGGTCTCAGGCCCGATATCATAAATCAACAGGGCATCAAGCCCGATAGTACCACTAACTGGGCCTCAAACCCGAATCGTAAACCAACTGGACCCTCGGTCCGATTCCTTATTAATTCAAATGGACTCCAAGTCCGAGAGTTGTAAATCAAAGGGGTCTCATGCCCAATTTCATATTTCCAAATCCAAAATCCGTTTATAAAACCCTCATTAAAAACGTAGTACGCTAAGGTACGACATAAAGCCAAAAACCTCGAAAAACGTGCAAATATGTCGATCCTAAGCTACCACAATCAAATGCACTCAAAGAATTACAAAATATATTCTAAAAAAAATATAAAACATTTATGCATTCATCGAATTCGAAAGAAGGGTCCACTCACAGACCGTCCGAAGTCGCGCCTCGATACGCGTGCCATAACCGTCTCCCAGGTCAACTGAATCCTCCGGGATTCCCGAACTTGTCCAAATTAATTTAGAGGGTTACTAACTACTTATATAACCCCTCACTAAAGTCCTATAATTTTCCGTAATTTCTAACTATTTTTAAATCTGAACCTAAACCTTCGGATAGCGCGAACTATATCGAAACGATATCCGATTGACACGAAACCAGTCCCAAAATGTTCGTTACATCGAATAGATGATTTCACATGTTGGAACCACCCTCAAATTCTTCCTCACGCGCTTGCACGCGCCCTCGGATTGCATTGCGCGTGGGCCTCACGCGTCCCTGCACAGTGCATCTTCTTCTCTACGACGGCCGATTCAGACCAGCCGGTCTGGTCCGTTTCCTGCAACTGGACCGGCGTGACAGGTCCAGGTCCTTTCTGGGTCCAATTTTCACCCGTTTTGTTCCTAATCAATCCCAAACTTCTAGTTTGATCCTAGGAACCTAACCTAATGAACTAGAACACTTAAAATACCCTAAATCCGACCGGTCCAAAAAATTGGTTCTCACGGTTCAAAATCCAAAACTCCTCCCAAGCTTCCTTGACATCTCACCACTCACAAAACCTTCCTATTTACCTCCTAACAACCTATTTAATTCCTTAAAACCATCCAAATCGACCCATAATAGCAGAAATTGAAAATGGATTGAAAATGGTTTTAACCGATACCTCGATCGGTTTTTCTCCCCCGCCGTGTACGGCGGAGCTTCCTGGGCCAGCCACCACGTCCAGCTAGTCCTCCTCATCTCTCTCTGGGCCTCTCAATGATCACAGGGTCAAGGTTTTGGATTGTGGATGAAAGGGTTAATCGGGTTGGGTTTTGGGTGGATGGAAAAATGGAAAATGTCCATGCAATTGGAAGAGGAGATGCATGAATGAAAATGAATGGCCAGTGGATGAGTGACACTTGTCTCTCATCCATTGGGCCACTGACAAATCCCTGGGCCCCACCTAATTCCACTTGCCTCGAAAAACGCGCTATTGTGAATAGTACTTCACAACTTCCGTGAACCGTAACTTCTCCGTCGAACGTCCAAATTCGACGTGCCGCCTGTCTACGGATTCGTATCATCTCGATATACGTAATAGTCTTTAGCCCTCGGCCATCGAACCTCTCTTTCAAAAAGTCAACTTTTAATCCAAATTACCAAATTTCCCTCGAACTTCCGAACGTTATAACTTCCTCCTCGAACGTCGGAATCGAGCGTGCCACCTGCCTATGAACTCGTGACGTCACGAACTACGTCACAGTCATCGGCCAAAGTCCATTTGACCGCTTGAATGAAAAGTCAACTATTTGCCCATTTTAGGAGAAAAATCGTCATTTCGCCCGAACGTGCTCTAATCGTCGTCTAATCCGCTATTAGTCTCGCTAATCCGTAATTAACTCTTAATTAATCCCGCTAATTCGGGACGGGGCGTCACATTAAAGGTGTAGGCACACACCTATCTTGTAACGACCCATCCTAGAAATCGGAATTAGATTAGTTGTTAAGGACGGATTAGTGAAGTGAAACGCTGATTAGTTGGCTGCGTTCGGACGGACGGTGCGAAATGACGATTTTGCCCCTAGAATGGGCCAAAATGTTGACTTTTTGTTCAGGCCTTCAAATGGACTTTGATTGATGATAGTGAGGTAGTTCGGGACGTCACGAGTTCATAGATAGGTGGCACGTCGGATTCCGACATTCGAGGGAAAAGTTATGACATTCGGAAGTTCGAGGGTATGTGGTAATTTTGTGAAATAGGGGTAATTTGTCGATTTTTCAAATGCCATGGACTTTTCACGCAATTCGAGAACTGTTAGATAGGTCTCGAATCCCTGAGTACAACGACAGGTGGTACACCGTCATCGGACGTCAGACGGTTAAGCTACGGGTTTAGTCTTGAGAAGGGTAAAATGGTAATTTGTACATTAGAGGGGCAAAATGGTCTTTTGGCGTTTTGAACCATCAGGCGAGGACACCTGGGTAGAATAGATTGGATATTGGTAAGCCGAACCACAGAATTGAGGACACCTGTCCCCTTCCTAGAGGCTTCTAGCCAAGTCGGTCTCACACGATATTAGTTTTAAAATTTGGGTTTATCGATTAACTGAGAAAAACAGAGACAGAGTAAGCAAAATCAAGAAAACTGAGTCGTGCCTGAGACTTGAGTGTTTGTGTTTTAGAGAAAGACTGAGTGAAGAGGGGTTGTGAGAGGTGAGAAAAACCAAGAAAACAGAGAAGTCCCTTGTTCGAATTCGCAGATAATGGAATCAAGTGAAGGACGAATAAGCCCAACTGATTGATCAAATGACGATCTAGAGGTTACTAGGTGTCAAGACCCACCCCTAATCCCCCCGGGATTAAGGGATAAATCCCGATTCCGTCTAAATTACGCATGACACGAAGGTTAAACTGACGTCCAACCTGTATGTGACACGTAAGTCGGAGAAGGGATTCTCGAATCAACCATCCGAAAAGGTACCAGTCCTCCCAGAGTATACCGAACTACTGTGGATCGCAGGTGTGATGTCTCTGTCTCTCTCTCTCTCGACCAACAGCCCGTGCCGAAACAACCTGGAGGGTATCAAAAACACGAAAAGACTGTGAGTGGACAAAAATAAGTATAAGTTTGAAAACAGTTCATAAAACAGGTACAATTTTTACCCTCCACGCAAAAACCAATGCATGCATATCCAATTCATGTCATAAAACCATGTAAGAAAAACCAAACACGGTTCCTTTTTCCAAATCCCGGGCCTTAGCCCAAAGCCATCAAAAACCATTTCATCCGTGCATGGCCTAAAACCTCGGAAAACCATTATTGAAAACCATACCACATTTCCATTCATTGAACCTGCTGGATCTATCCGAGTCTTTAAACTCCCGAGTCTTTAAACTCAATCCATGCCTCAATATAATCCGAGTCTTTAGACTCCTGAGTCTTTAAACTCAACAGGCCTACGGGGGAAATATCAATATCCGAGTCTTTAAACTCCCAAGTCTTTAAACTCAATCTGGGTCTTTAAACCCAATCCGGGCCCGTCCCCCGTCAAACATAATCCGGGTCTTTAAACCCAATAACCAGATCCAGCAAATCCAATAAAAACCGTTTGAAAACCTTTTTCCATTTCCGAATCTGAATCCGCAATCTCATCAGGATCCCGAATCCAAACCCAGAACTCATATCCATCTCCTTTCCAAATCCGAGTCCGCAACCATCATTCTGTAAGCCCGCATGCGGAATAATCATTTGGAACCCAAACCCGAAATCCACTTCCAAGTCCCAAATCGAATCCCGAATCGTCATCCGGAATTCCGATTCAAAACCCGAAATCACGTTTCTCAAAATCACTTTTTGAACTGGGCCTCGAAGCCCGAAGTCATTTTTCGAAATCCATTTGTAAATCATTGATATTAAATCATATTTCAAATCCCGAAATCAAATAATTTAAACCAGGTTTAAATCACAACATCCATTAAAATCTTGTAAAACGTGAAATTCCGTAATTTCCTTGAAAAAACGTACAAAATCGTAAACCATCAAGATCATAAATCAAATCATAGAATCACGTATAGAAAAGATATAAAAACATATATGCATGCATCAAGAGTTAGAAAACAAAGTCCACTCACAGACCATTCCGATGTCGCCTCGATACGCGCGCACTTACGCCGTTCCCGGCCATTCTGCTATCCTCAGCTTTCCCGAACCTGTCCAAATCCCATATCAAGGTCACTAACTACTTCACAAAGATCATACTTAAGCCCCATAATTTTTCCGTATTTTTAGCTATTTTTAACCGAGCTCTAAACTTTTCGAACATCCAGAAACATATCGAGACGATGTCCGATTGACTCGAAATCAGCGCCAAAATGTTCGTTACAACGATTAGACTAAAAACCAAGTTGGACACTTCCCCTAAATAGTCCCCACTCGCCCTCATGCACCGCCCAAAGGGGCTGCGCGTTCGCGCGCCTGCAACAGGGGTACTGTTCATCGTCTTCTTCGACAGTCACGCGGTCTGAACTGGCGTGACCGGTTCCTCACCATCTTCCATCCATTTTCTGTCCAAAAAATCCTAATAGCTTCGTCCTAGTCTAGGTAATTGATTCCTTAATTAATTCGTGAAATAAAGAACCAAATCCCATCGTCCAAAGCTCGAAGAAAACTCAGAAAATCTGAGTTTCTGTCTCCGGCCACCCATGGCCACCGTGAAGCTCCAGTTCACACCCTAAGGTCACTCTCACCCTCCTAGAGCTAATAGGATCCCTAGAATACCTCGACAATCACCCAAACCTCACGACTTTCAATTTAAAGAAATCTGGAAAAACAGGGGACAGTGAACACTTACGCTTACTCTGGCCTCCGTCGTGCTCGCCGCTGTAATCCTCCGGGTTCACAAGGCTGTCCTCAACCTCCCCAAAACTCCTTCGAACCAAATTGAAGCCAATTGATCGACTGTGGTTGCACCACAACTCTCGACTTCTCTCTGTTTTTTTCTGAGTTTTGCACACCTCGCACCCACACAATCCTCACTCCAGTTCACCTCAACACAAACACAAACTCACACTGAACCTCCTTTGATCACTCACTCAAACTCAACGTCCTTAATGGCTGGGAATCGATCAACAATCACTCTCCCTGTTTTCCCCTCTCTGTGAACGGTTGGACGATTACACAACAGTGCAATTTGTAGCCGTGCACACCCAAAACGAACTAGAAACCTCTAGGAGTCCCCCACGTGTCCATCATCCTATTTACAGAAATTAAAATATCCAATCACACTTCCCCACATGGCCTTATCTGATTAGCCCAAGTGTGAAAAGACCAAAATGCCCCTAGAAGTCCAATTTACCATTTTACCCCTCAACTTCCTAGAGTCACAACTTAACCGTCTGACGGCCGATGACAGCGTGCCACCTGTCATTGTACTCAGGACGTCGAGACCTAGCTAATGGTTCTCGGTCTACATGAAAACTAAAACTCCAGCAAAAAGTCAACCTTTTTCCCTTTATTTAACCAAATTACGGCAATGCCCTTAACCTTCCGAACACCATAACCTTTTCTTTGATTGTCCAAATCGGACGTGCCACCTATCTACGGACTCTTGACGTCCCGAATTACGTCACGGTCATCGGTCAATGCCGAATTGACTGCCCGAACTGAAAGTCAGCCTTTTGCCCATTCTAAGGGCAAAATCGTCATTCTGTGCTAACTGTTCAAAAGTAACCAACTAATCACCGATTAACGTACTAATCCATCACTAATCACTTTGCTAATCCTGACTCCCAGGACGGGTCGTTATAATAGGAGTCGATCCCGCCCATTTTCGAGCCTTTTTTATGGACGGTAAGTGCAAAACGTGTAAATGGTACCTTTGAATTCGAAAATGGTAAGGTGTGATTTAGTGAAAATTGAATCAATTGGTTCTTTAGGTAAGGTTTTGGACGATAAAAGAAAGCAAATGGAAGTGGAACGAAGGGCAGGCATGGCCGGAAACATGAGAACAGAGAAGGGGAAAGTTCGAGTTTTGAAGTTTGATTAGGAGGTAAGATCCCGTACTTTATTCCTCAATTTAACCAAGTAGATTAAGTACTGAGAGTGGGAAGAAGCTAATAGGATTGAAAGGAGGAAAAGTGGTTAAGAATTGGACAAAAACCGGCCACACCGGTTCGAGTTACAGGGACCGGTTCGACCCGATCTGAACCGGGTCGACCAGAGGTTAAAGTAGACACTATTCACTGCGTGGGTTTCATGGGCAGGAGCATCCAGACGCTTGGGGGGTGCATGAAGGGTAGTTTGGGGAAGTTTCCAACATGACTTTTAAAGTATTTGATGTAACGAACATTTTGGCGCTGGTTTCGAGTCGATCGGATATCGTCTCGATAGGTTTCGGGTTGTCCGAAGGTTTTAGGCCTCGGTTAAAAATAGTTAAAAATACAGGGCTTAAGTATGAACATTATGAAGTAGTTAATGACCTTATTATGGTATTTAGATAGGTTCGAGAAAGCCGAGGATAGTGGATCGGCCGGGAACGGCGTAAGTGCGCCCGTATCGAGGCAGCGGAGGAATGGTATGTGAGTGGACTTTGTTTTGTAACTCTTGATGCATGCATATATGTTTGTATATGTTTTCTATACGTGATTCTATGATTTTATTTATGATCCAGATAGTTTGCGATTTTGAACGGTTTTCGAGGTATTTACGGTTTTGCACATTTTACGGGATTCCGAATAATGTTGTGATTTGAATATGGTTTTAATGATTTGATTTCAGGAAGTGAAATATGATTTGAATTCAAGGATTTAAAACGGATTTTGGAAAAGTGATTTCGGGCTTGAAGCCCAATTCTGCAAAAATGGTTTTAATAAACGAGATTTTGGGTTTTAGAATCGGAATTTCGGATGACGATTCGGAATTCGGTTTGGAACTTGAGAGTGGATTTCCAGGTTGAGTTCGGAATGGTTATTCCGGATGCTAGCTTACGGAATGGTTATTCCGGATGCTAGCTTACGGAATGATGGTTTCGGACTCGGATTTGGAAATGGAGATAGATATGAGTTCTGGGTTTGGATCGGGGATCCTGATGAGATTGCGGATTCTGATTCGGATATGGATAGTGGTTATGGAATGGATTTGCTGGATCTGGTTATTGGGCTTAAAGACTCGTATATGATATGACGGGGGCGGGCCCAGATTGGGTTTAAAGACCCGAATTGAGTTTAAAGACTCGAGAGTTTAAAGACTCGGATATTGATATTTCCCCAGTAGGCCTGTTGAGTTTAAAGACTCGGGAGTTTAAAGACTCGGATTATATTGAGGCCTGGATTGAGTTTAAAGACTCGGATAGATCCAGCAGGTTCGAAGGATGGAAATATGGTTTCAAAAATGTTTTGGTTTTCACTGAAATTTGATGATGATGGTTTTCCGATGTTTTGGGCTTTGCCCGGATGATATGGCTTTTGATGGTTTTGGGGCTGAGGCCCGGGATTTGAGAAAAGGAAACTGTGTTGGGTTTTTTTTTCTTACATGGTTTTCTTAACCTAAATGTTGAATGGTTTTGTGACATGGACTTGATATGCATGGATTGGTTTTTAATTGGAGGGTATAAATGTACTTGTTTTACGAACTGTTTTTAAACCTATACTTTATTTTTGTCCACTCACAGTCTTTTCATGTTTTCGATACCCTCCAGGTTGTTGTCGGTGCGGTCTGTTGGTCGAGAGAGACGATGACATCACACACGTGATCCACAATCGAGCCTGCAACCTCTGGGAAGACCAGAAGCTTTTGGACGGTCAGATCGAGAATCCCTTGTCCGACTTACTTGTCACACGGAGGTTTGACGTCAGTTTAGCCTTCGTGTCACTTGTAAGCTAGACGGGAGCATGACTTAGCCCTTAATCCTGGGGGATTGGGGGTGGGTCGTGTCATATCTAGTGCGGGGCCTTCTAGGAGCTTACTGGCTTTGGATTCTTGGGGGACTCCAAAGTTAAGCGAGTGGAGGCTAGTACAATCCCATGATGGGTGACCCACTAGGAAGTTGCACCGTGAGCTCCCAAAAACAAAACCGTGAAGGTAAGGGCAAGGAGGCCCAAAGATGACAATATCGTGCTAGATGAATCGGATCCTGACCGAGGAGGGTCGGGTCCTGAAAAAATGGCATCAGAGCCAGACCTCGACCAAGAAGTTGCACCGTGAGTTTCCGAAAACAAAACCGTGAGGACAAGGGCAAGGAGGCCCAAAGCGAACAATATCATGCTAGATGAGTCGGGTCCTGACCGAGGAGGGTTGGGTCCTGACATAATGGTATCATAGCCAGACCCCGACCAGGAAGTGTGCTAGCGAGGACGCTGGGCCCTAAGGGGGGATGGATTGTAAGACCCGTGTCCTAGAGGGAATGGTGAACGATCCCACATTCCTGCTAGGGGGAAATGGTCTGGGAGATGATGGTGGTGTGCCTTGAGATGTAGGCACACACCTATCTAGCGCGAGGCCTTCTGGGAGCTCACTGGCTTTGGATTCTTGGGGAACTCGAAAGTTAGGCGAGTGGAGGCTGCTGCAATCTCATGATGGGTGACCCACTGGGAAGTTGTACCATGAGCTCCAAAGAACAAAACCCTTAGGGCTGGGCTGGTTCGGCCAGTGAGTTCAGGGGGGATTGGAACCCAAAAGTTAAACGAGTTGAGGCTGGTGTAATTCCATGATGGGTGACCCCTGGGAAGTTGCACCGTGAGCTCCCGAAAACATAACCGTGAGGGCAAGGGCAAGGAGGCCCAAAGCGGACAATATCGTGCTAGATGAGTCAAGACATGACAAAGGAGGGTCAGGACTTGACAAAACGGCAAGTTAGAGAGCTAGTTAAGTTGGGAAAAAAATTCGGTAGCCGCTGGATGAAATTGGGGATCAATTTTGGTGGTCAACGACTAGGTCAACGCGCAAGGAGGCTGAGGAAGTGGGTTCGGTGGAGTCGCGCTGAAATTGTATAAGACGCTTAGGTACACTCATGATGATGGTAAAGTCAAATCTGAGAATCAGTATGCGCTGGCCGAACCAATTTTTGGGCCGCCATTTGGATTCGGTAGCCTCCTACCGAAATTATGAGTATGTTTTGGTGGTCTCCTTTGTTTCAATCATAACTTCTTCAATGTAACTCCGATTGAGGTGATTCTCTAGCCCAAATTCTCGTAATTTCGGGCACTATCCAATTCTGCACAATTCTCACAAAAGATATTATTTTCTACAATTTTTTGGAATTTAAACATTAAATGATAAGCATAAAGGGTATAAAGCGATGCTTAATTCAAGGCTTATCACGTATCTCCTAACTCCACATGTTTTATTAGTTTAATTGACATGACTGATCCCAATCCTCTCTGAATTAACGCTGGATGTGCCATGCTCCAGTCTAACTGTCAGGACCCACCCCGGTTTCACCCCAAAAACCGAGATAAATCCTGTTCCCGTCTGACACCCCGACACTAACAAAGTAAACTCACGAAAAAACAACCAAAATACACAGTCAGGCGCAGGAGAATTTTTAAACATCCAGAAGTCAAAGTTTACAGAGCATAGTACCAATACCAAAGAAAGAAAACCGTTAAACAATGTACACGCACAACGGAAAATCTAAACACTTTGGGGTCACTCTATGCCTCCGACAATGCCGCGACGTCAGAACCCAGCGCTAGCTCCACAACCTAGAGGGCAATTTAAACAGAAGGTGTGAGTGGACCATAAATAATAAAATCATTTTCGAAAACCATTTCATAATAGACCCAGGGTTTTAGCCCTTCGTTTTCAAATCACATGCATAACCAGTTGCTGAAAAAAGTTATAAATCACGAAATTATCACCATTAAAATAGTTACAAAATCATTATAAAAACAGTCATGGAAATCATATCACAAGCATCCGATCAAACCTGCTGGACCTATCCGAGTCTTTAAACTCCCGAGTCTTTAAACTCAATCCAGGCCTCAATAATATCCGAGTCTTTAAACTCCCGAGTCTTTCAACTCACAGGCCTACGGGGGAAATATCAATATATCCGAGTCTTTAAACTCCCGAGTCTTTAAACTCAATCTGGGTCTTTAAAATCAATCCGGGCCCGTCCCCCGTTAATCACAATATCCGGGTCTTTAAACCCAATAACCAGATCCAGTAAATCCAATCCAAAACCATTTGAAAACCATTTCTAAATTCACATCCAAACCCGAATCCGAAATCACCGGTCCGAAGCCCTTCCGGTATCCAGAACCGTCATTCCGAACCCAAATCCGGAAATCCACTTTTTAACTTTAAAACCAAATCGCGCTTATCGAAATCCGATTTTAAAACCGAAAAGCTTGATCCTCAAAATCATATTCCAAAATCCCTTTAGAATCATTAGAAATCATTTATCATTTGAAATTCCGAAACTATAACATCAAAATCCAGACTCAAAGCTTTTCTCGTAAAACGTGACAAATACCGTATTTCCTCGAAAAACGTGCAATTATGTAAAACCAACATAGCATATTCAATAATCATGAAATCACATATAAAACCATAAAACAAGTAATTAAAAGCAGTTATGCATGCTCGAGTTTAGAGAAGGGGTCCACTCATAGTACCGAGCCCTCAATCGCGTCCCAAACGTCCTGTACGTTCTTCAGCTTCCTCGGGAAATCCCGAACCTGTCAACCATCACCCAAGAACGTTACTAACACATCTACGAAGGTCCACCTCATTTTTCCCAAAAATCCCCGGGTCCTAAACGTAACGAACCTGAACCATCAACATTCATCTTCGCAGAACTAACTCCAAACGACGTCCGATTAACCCGAAACCTATTCCAATGGACTCGTCACAACACCTAGACCAAATACCATGTTGACCGTTTTCCCAACCGCCGCCTCATGCGCCCCCACGCGCCACCCAAAGTGACTGCGCGTGGCCCTCACGCGCCTGCACATAGAGGTACTGTTCACCGTCGTCTACCTCGAGTGAACCGGTCTGAACCGGCGCACCCGGTTCTCCACCGTCCCGTCTTTTTTTTCCTCCCTTTCTTCACCAGCTTTATCGTCCAATCCTAAGGAATTTATTCCTCTCACTCAAACACCTCAACACCATCCCTAATTCGTCGATTCAAGCTCGAACCAAAAACCCGAAGAACCCCTGTTTCACAATCCGTCCACCCAGACCTTCCCCCGTCACGGCGACCACCGTAGACTGTTCCTAGGACTTCACTGATGCTCACCCAACTCACCAAGTCCCTCGACTCATACTCCAAACCCATGATTCTCAGTTTGAAATTCACGGAAAAATAGAGTACTTACACAGGGCTTCAAAAATACCTGCAGTCGTCACCGCCGTGCTCACCGCCGCACTCCTTGGAGGTCATAGAGTCCTCCCTAGCTTCCCTTCGAGTTCACTTGAACCGTACACGGCCACACCACCACCACAAGCTCTCAACTTCTCTATGTTTTCTCTGGTTTCCCGTGGCTCACACCTCACACACACACGACCACTGCACCTCCCAACCTTCTCCCTAGCTCTCTCACAGTCTCTGGTCACTCACTCCCTCACCAATTTACACAAACACTCAAGCCTTCCCAGCCATCGATCGCTGTCCTCACCACCTCACTCTGTCTCTGTTCTCAAATGCACGGTTAACCCCCAATTATTTGGACCCGTGAACCCGTCTAGAAGCCACTAGGTCCCTGCCACATGTCACAATCCTAAAACCCCTCTCACAAGTGTCCCAAATCACAGCCATCCACTTGTCCCCATCTGTTGCACAAATACCAAGGTGCAAAAGACCAAAATGCCCTTCTTTGAACCCAAAATTACCATTTTACCCTTACCGTTTTAGATCCGTAATTTGCCCGTCCTAAGTCCGATGAAGACGTGCCGCCTGTCGTTAAACTCAGGACGATAAGAGCTATCTAACGGTCCTACGTCAATGTGTCAAAACCCGGTCGTACGAAAAGTCAACTTTTCCCCCTAATTTAACCAAATTACAGCAATGCCCTCAACCTTCCGAACATCATAACTTCCTCCTCGGATGTCAGAATCGGGCGTGCCACCTATCTACGGATTCGTGACGTCCCAAACTACGTCACGGTCATTGGTCAAAGTCCATTTAACCTCCCGAACTAAAAGTCAACATTTTGCCCAACCTAGGGGCAAAATCGTCATTCGACGCTACCGGACCTATCGTAACTGACTAACCACCAATTAAGCTCACTAATCTCATCTTAAACACAGTTTTAACCCTACTTCCTGGGACGGGTCGTTACACTAACACACGGTGCCAGACCACAAATACACCTAAACCTCCTCGGGGCTACCGGAGTACGCTAGGATCTGTGGTGGCATGTGATGTCTTGGTCTCTTCTATAGCCCGCATCCACGATCAACCTGAAGGGTATTAAATCAGCAAAAGGTGTGAGTGGTCGAAAATAAACAGTTTATAAAATACATTTCTGAAAAGACATTTATACCCTTCACTAAAAAGCATGCATGCATCAGAAAACCAGTTATAACAACCATTTTCTTTAAATCAAATCATATGGCTTTTCAAATCAATACACAGTGAAAAAATTTATCAATTAAAGACATTTCCTCAGTAGGGTCTCAGACCAAAACCAAAACACGTGGGTCTTTTCCCAAATTAGTAAAATACAGTGCAACCAATCCTCGACATCCCAAATGTCTGATTTATAATTTCACAGTCTCTAAGGCTACGTGTGCTCCTCGGGATCTAACAATGTCCGGGTGATATTAACTGACACTGTCCTGGGTGATATCCATATCTAGTAATCCTGATCTTGAGCCTCTCCTCATCAGAGCGGCCCCTCTCAAGTAATCCTCGAACTCCTGGTCCTAAGCCTCTCCTTGGAGCAGCCCCTCCCAAGTAGTGCCCCGTGACTACTCCAGGATACTACGAGACGTCTGGAGGAGACAATCCACACATAAAGATTATATATGTAAAACAGTAATCAACCCAGTGAAAATCATTGTAAAAACATTTATACCTCAAATCATGTCCAAAGAATTTCAATAGGGTCTCAACCCAAGGTATAGTTTTCACCAACCGTTTCCACAAAATTAGGATTCCCCGAATCCAATCCAAAACAAATATCATTAAGACTCAGCCTATATCCAAATCTCACAAGGACTCATCCCAAAATCATCTCAAAAGAGTCTCAAGCCTAGAATCTCATTTCATAAACCACAAATGGGACTCAAGCCCAGTAACTCAAACCAACTGGGCCTCAAGCCCGATATCTTAAACCAACTGGGCCTCAAGCCGGATTTCTCAAACCAATTGGGCCTCAAGCCCGATATCTTAAACCAACTAGGCCTAAAACCAGATATCTAATCAAGCATTAGACACAACATACAAGTATAACAAAAACCAAGATATTGAAACAAATGGAAGATTATTGAAATTCATATAAGATATAAAACCATAATTATATTAAAAATCAATCCAAAAAAACGATCATTCAATAACAAAAGGCAATCACAGGGTAAAGAGGTTGTGTTACACTTTTTCTCTTCAGGTACTGCCCTATGGATGCTAAGTGGTCGACACTCCTTGGTGAGACACTCGAGAACTGCCCTATATGGCGCGAGTGAATGCGTTTATGATGGAATATGGTGTGATTGGATTTTTCTAAGGAAATCTCGAATTGATGAAAAGGGAAATTTGGTTAAGCAAAGCTTTGGTACAAAAATGGGCGACCATTACAAATAACCTAAGCCTCTTTATTTATAGGAAAAAATTAATCCCAAAATTAATAGGAGTTCACAATTTAAATCCTAAAAGAAAAATGATTAAATTATTTAAATTAAAGTCCTAAAGGAAAAAAGGCATAAAAATCCTAATTAAAAAGGTAATCTAAATCCTAAAGAAAGAATAAATACAAAAATTAATTAAAAAGGTAATAAAAACTCCTAATTTAAAAAGGGGAAACAAATCCTAATTAAAAAGGACATATAAAACCTAATAAAAAGGGGGAAATTGGAGTTTGCTTGTTGGAATAGTAATAGGAAACAGCTTGGTAGAGAGATGCTGAAGCTTGGAAGGAAATTTGGTAGCCGCTGGATGAAATGGGGATCAATTTCGGTGGTCAACGACTGGGTCAACGCGCAAGGAGGCTGAGGAAGTAGGTTCAGTGGAGTCTCGTTGAAATTGTGTAAGACGCTTCGGTACACGCGCGATGATGGTAAAGTCAACTCTGAGAATCGGTATGCACTAGCGGAACCAATTTCTGCGCTGCCATTTGGATTCGGTAGCCTCCTACCGAAATTATGAGTATGTTTTGGTGGTCTCCTTTGTTTCAATCATAACTTCTTCAATATAACTCTGATTGAGGTGATTCTTTCGTCTAAATTCTTTTAATTCCGTGCTCTATCTAATTCTACACAATTCTCACAAAAGATATTATTTTCTACAATTTTTTGGTATTTAAACATTAAAAGATAAGCATAAAGGGTATAAAATAATGCTTAATTCAAGGCTGATCAAATACCACCACACTTAGACTTTGCTAGTCACTAACAAATACCAAAACAAACAAAGGATTTTAAAAACTCATATATTTTTTCTTTTTTAAAAAAAAACAAAAACTACTATTCCCGTAACTATTTTGCCATTTGGATTCGGTAGCCTCCTACCGAAATTATGAGTATGTTTTGGTGGCCTCCTTTGTTTCAATCATAACTTCTTCAATATAACTCCGATTGAGGTGAGTCATTCGCCTAAATTCTCGTAATTTCATGCTCTATCCAATTCTGCACAATTCTCACAAAAGATATTATTTTCTACAATTGTTTGGTATTTAAACATTAAATGATAAGTATAAAGGGTATAAAATGATGCTTAATTCAAGGCTTATCACATATCTCCTAACTTCACATGTTTTATTACTTTAATTCACACGACCGATCCCAATCCTCCCTGGATTAATGCGGGATGTGCCATGCTCCAGTCTAACACACCGTTCCAGGCCAGGGATACACCTAAACCTCCTTGGGGCTACTAGAGTACGCTAGGATCTGTGGCAGCATGTGGTGTCTTGGTCTCTGCTATAGCCCGCATCCGCAATCAACCTGAAGAGTATTAAAGCAGTAAAAGTTGTGAGTGGAGGAAAATAAACACTTTATAAAATACATTTCTGAAAAAACATTTATACCCTTCACTAAAAAGCATGTATGCATCAGAAAACCAGTTATAACAACCACTTTCTTTAAATCAAATCATATGGATTTTCAAATCAATACACAGTGAAAATGTTTATCAATCAAAGCCATTTCCTCAGTAGGGTCTCAGCCCAAAACCAAAACAAGTGGGTCCTTGTCCAAATCAGTAAAATATAGTGTAACCAATCCTCGACATCCCAGATGTCTGATTTATAATTTCACGGTCTCTAAGGCTTCGTGTGCCACGCGAGGTCTCAAGTTCGAGTACTCCTCGAGATCCACCAATGTCCGGGTGATATCACCTGACACTGTCCTGGGTGATATCCATATCTAACAATCCTGATCTTGGGCCTCTCCTCATCAGAGCGTCCCTTCTAAGGTAATGCTTGAACTCCTGATCCTAAGCCTCTCCTTGGAGCAGCCCCTTCAAATGTCCACTCATAGACCGTATAAGGTGTGCACCTGTAAGTTGTGTCGTAAGCCACTCTGGGCTATACTGAACTTTCTGGGTTGTCCGGTCCTGTACAAAAACACACTCAAAGGTCACCACCAACCTATACAAGTCCTAAACAAAAACCCCTAAAACCCCTAGAAAAGTTGACGTGTCCGAAGCACACATCCCTAGGCTAAAAACCTCAATTTAACCTACCAAACGATCTTCGAACGACCTGAAACCACCACGATTGGATTCAGATCATCGAAACCTTTCCAATGGGACCAATCTTATCTCAAAATTCGTGCCCACGCGCCCCCACGTGCAAGTTAAAGTTCTCAATCAACTCTGGTCAAAGTCAACACTGACGTAAGTAAAAGTCAACGTTGACCTCACGGTCAACGTTCAAAGTCAACGATTGACGTCATGCTGATTGGTCCATGTGTCCTGCCACGTATCCACTGACACCTCTAATGGCTACCACGTGGGACCACCCGATTGGTCCATGTGGTATGACATGTCAGTTCTAACTATACCTGAGAATTGCCACGTGGCAGCACCCTTTTCTCTGTGTGGCCTGACAACCCTGACAGATGAGGTTGTCATCATCATCTACCTCTCAACGAGTCGACCTGGTTCTCTGCAACGGGTCAACTGGACCCACGACCTGACTCGACTGTAACTCAGCCGTCTAGTCACCCTTTTTGACCCCGTTTGTTCCTATGGACTCGAAATCTACCTAGGAACTAGCCTATCAAATCAAAAACACAAGAAAAGGTCTAGATTTTTACCTCCTAAGCTTGAATAGTGACGACTACTTGCAACCTCCCCTCCTGGACTGTTCAACCATCCTCCGCCTATGGTTTTTTATTCAAACAGCTCGTAAGGGCTCAGAGAGCACCCCCAAATCGTCAGAAGCTACCCCAAACATTCAAAAATCAAAACCAAAAATCAAGGTCCAAAATGGGTTTCGGGTTACCTAGGTTTCGTGTGTTCCTTCGCCGTCCACGGCGGCCCTGCCTAGTTCCTCGCCGTCTCCAGTCTCTCACTCACCCTCAGTCTCTCTCTCCCT
The DNA here is from genome assembly GCA_032719365.1 of Prinsepia uniflora. Classification (NCBI taxonomy): domain Eukaryota; kingdom Viridiplantae; phylum Streptophyta; class Magnoliopsida; order Rosales; family Rosaceae; genus Prinsepia; species Prinsepia uniflora. The sequence continues at coordinate 39,285,686 of CM064867.1, forward strand.
CTCTAGTCTCAGCTGAAGAGTATGAAAAGGGTTTTGGTGTGTGGGTTTCAAGTTAGAGAGAAACAAAGGAGATGAAGATACATGATCTCAAAATATTTGGGGTAATGGGCCAATCGGATGAGTGACACTTGTCCTTCCAAATATTTGAACCAATCCAAACAAGCTAACTGTTCAATTCCTTGGTGTGCGTGAATAGTATTAATTTCGTTCTGTGAACCATAACCTTTCCGTCTGACGTCTAATTTCAACGTGCTTTCTGTCTACAGACTCGTGTTGTCTCGAACTACGTAACGGTCCTCGGTCCTAGTGCATTTGACCTCCCTGGTAAAAAGTCAACATTTTTCCCATTCTTGGGGCAAAATTTTCATTGTCAGGACCCGCCCCAAATCCTAACTTGGGACGTGCCTGATCCCTTCTGACACGAAGTGTCAGACTAGGGAAATTCCGTCCTTAGCCCAACTGGGACTACCAGAGAGCGCCAGGATCCGGAGGAGGAATGTGATGTCTCGGTCTCTGCTACAGCCAGCATCTGCGTTCAACTTGAAGCGCATTAAAACCACGAAAAGCTGTGAGTGGATAAAACAAATAATTTGTAAAAATATTTTCATAAAAAGAAATTTATGCCCTTCACTAAAAACATGCATGCATTCAAAAACTATTTCTTAAAACATTCTTTAGGGACTTGGCCCAAAGTCCAACCAAAGTATCTGGGAACTCAGCCCAAACCAAATCAAATGGGAACTCAGCCCAAATTCGACACATGTGGGTCTTAGCCCAAAACCATCTCCGTAAAACCTCGTGCAACATATATATATGTATAACCCGTCCTTGGCATCTCAATGGCCAATCAAATAACCCGTCATGAGATATCTCTTAGTGTGCACAATACTTGGGGTCTCACTTCGAGTCTACCCCCAGGATTTACGACGTTTGGGAGGTTCGTCCAAAATCCAGGATCTACGACGTCTGGAGGACGGTCTGCGGACCCATTCCGAGACTATACCATATCTCTCACTCCTGGAATGTGCACCCTCTTGGAGTCACTCATTCCAGGCAGTGGATCGTGACACTCCAAGATCAACGACATCTGGAGGAGACCAATACGCTCATAAGAAGGGTATATACATACTAGTATGGAAAACCATAAATGGGACTCACACCCGATATCACGAGTCAACTAGGCCTCCAGCCCGAACTTATGACTCAATGAGGCCACTAACCCGATTTCACAATTTAACTAGGCATCAAGCCCAATACCTCAAGGTCAGTCACAATTCCAATCATACTGATGCGTGCAACCATCAGTTCGTGATCGCTCTCAATCTTGGTATGTCGCCGTTAACAAATCCCCTGCTGCGACCACCTCTAGATCAGGGTGCACACATCACCGATCGATCTCTTATAGTGTTAGTACTTCGAAGTCGAGCCTCCAGTGGCTGCTCAACAACAGGACGTGCATCGTTACCTCTCCGGAGGGAACACATCCCCAGTCCGAAGCCGAGTGTCATGTCGCCCGTCGCCGTGCATACAGCACTAGTCGCAACCGCGACTCAGACCCGTAGGTCATCAGTAGGGCCACATGCCCGAGAAAAACCCAAAACCAATGGGTCTCATGCCCGGTTTCATCAGCCTCTGTAATCCGGTCCAACTGGACCGGCGTGACCGGTCCAGACCATTCCTCTTTTAATTTTCGTCCTTTTTCTTCCAAACCAATTCCAATCTTCCTATCTAATCCCTAGAAACCTATTGGTGTGCTTAGAACTATGAAAAACCTCTAAAACCTTATCGGTTCAATTTCCTCCTCACGGTTCAAGTTTTCCAATTTCCTCCTTGGGCTCCTCAGCCACCATCCACCACCCAAAATCATCCCTAAACCTTCCTAGCAACCTATAAACCTATTCTAATCAACAAAAATAGGCCCTAATGTTCAAATCACAAAATAGGAAGATTTGAGTATAACCGGGTTTACCTTGCACTGGGTTCCTCCGCCGTCCACGGAGGGACTATCCTTGACTGGCCATCACCAAACCACCCTCACCTTACTCTCTTGGCTTCACACATGATCAGATGGGGAAGGGATTGGATTAGGGTCGAAGGGGTTGCTCGGGTTGGTGGGAAATGATCAAACAAAAGGGGAAGGAATATGCATGAACGTGTTTGAGTGAGCAATGGATGAGGGACAAGTGTCACTCATACATTGGGTCAGGGATCAAATATATGGGGCCCATTGAATGACAAAAGTCCCCTGTCTCATAAAACATTTAACAGTTCGTTCGAACTTCCCTAAATAGTAACTTTTTCCTCGAACGTAATTCGACGTGTCGCATGTCTACGGACTCGTATCGACCCGACCTACGTAACGGTCGTCAGCCCTCGATCATCGGACCTTCCGGTTCAAAAACCAACTTTTCGCTCTAGCTTAGGGGCAAAATCATAATTTTTCCCTGAACATCCGTTAATCCTCGACCAATCCCCGATTATCCTTGCTAATCCATCATTAATTCCTAATTAATCCTTAAAATTAGGGACGGGTAGTTACAAACTTCCCTCCTTCAGGAATTTCGTCCCCGAAATTCAAATCGACCCAATTCCACAACTAAACTGTGGAACTCCAATCGTGTCCCCACACACGGGCACTCTCCTGTAAACGTACACGTCTGTCACAACGCCGTACTCGCGGATCTGACCTGTCACTTACTTCCACCGGTCAATCCTACCAAGTAGTTGTCAAACCGGCTTTTCAGCCTGACGACCTTTTTTATCAGACAATTTTCCTCACAATTCCCATTGAGCGATATCTCATCTCCTGTCACTAAACGGTTCGTTATTGAAATCCATTGTCCGTCCAGAGGAACACCGCTTCCCTCTAACACTCCCTAAGCCCACGATCACGATCGTGATTAGCCGATAACGCTCGGCTCCACTACGCTACTCTGAGCTCAACTCACTCTCGAGTCCTCGTATCGTATCTCACATCATTCAGGGATCTCTGACCACATCTGGACTCACCTCGAGTCTCAACTGTCGTACTACTCGCCCTGTCGACATAGAATCGACGTCTCACCCATCCTGGGTGTACCTGGATCCTAAATCGAATACTTGTCTCAGTAGGAAACACACACAGTCACTAGGGTTCCTCTGGCCCGCACGGCTCTGAGCTTTCAGCTCACCTAATCTCTGAACCCTTGCCATCAACCCTACTCGAGCTCACAGCATTCGACGTCTAGGCATTATACCAATATGTCAGAACACATCCAATCATAGTACTCATCGATTTGTCACTATTCCGATCACTATCGTATGACCAACTAGGACTCTAGACACTAACCCACTAATTCTTTACTCCGACTCGAGGCATCGGCTACTTATCTTTTCCTGATCGATATCCATGTATCGTCTTCGTTTCTTATGTATCCCCAGATCAACTCTCTGTCTTGTCATCTCACTAATTATGCTTAGCATAATCAGCAAGGCAATTCACTCCAATGACGACCAGACCTCGGTCTACTTGCCTCAAGGTCGCCACAACCACCTCAGTCATCCTGAGTGTCCTCACACTACTCAATCTGACTCACCATGGCACTCACTTGTCACATCCAGTGACACCAAGAGTCATCTACTCTCCAAGTCAATCAATTTGACCCACAGCCTAGGTGTTCGGTTATTACACCCTCTTTGAACCCTTAGCTGTCATCTCCTTCCTCATAGACCCACATGAGGAAAGTCGAAGATGATGACATCAAAATTTATCCTATGTCATCCCCCGTCACCCAGTACTATCTGCTAAAGAGCAGAAAACGAGAAGTCTTATTCATCTACTTCGAGATCGAGAGTAGTTGGAACCATGTTGGAAGCATACTTAACTTTTCCAATTACTGAGCTCAAAGCATACCTAAATTTTCCAATTACTGAGCTAGTGGAAAAAGCGAAGTCATCCTTCTCCGACTAAGAGTATTCTCTGATAATTATTGTAATGCTTAATCCATTCCTTTCAAACTAAGCAAGTCGATAAATTCTCTTCAGCTTCGTCCACCACTGTTCACGTCAGTAACCTAGTTTGAACATCCCAATCCTTATGGGATCTAGAATCCCGCACCGAACACCCATGCCGTCTGTCCACAATGAACTAGGGTACGTATCCCCAAATCTAGGTAGAGCACATACCTCGCCAATCCAGTTATAGTACATATTTCGCACCATCAATTCAGGTATACCACATACCTCGCGCTGAGCCACTCGGGATCCTCTCTATCCCGCTCAGTGCCTATCGGACTCACATGTTTACCACTATAGGGCACATCTACCAACTCGGTCACCATCTCAGCCTTCAACTCACTCGGACATCATCTAGGTGTCCGTAACCATTCCAACTCGTCTATCCGTTTACAATCGTTTATGCACATCCAAAAGGATGTCAATTCATCCTAACCTGATGTACCGCTTGACTGAAGAGTCACAACAGGCTCCTGTTGTGATCTGCAGTCAAATCTCTGCCTATCACTAACCCTGACCAACCGGTCACTAATCCCTATGGTAGTACTCCTTTGTCTAAGTATCCAAGTTGTCTACCCATCGCTCAGGCACTATTGGGAAAAAATCCCCACTCAGTTTAACCACTGCCGGGCTCCACCCAACTCATCTCCATCCTATCTGTCATCTTGACACAACTCCTAAAAATCTACACTAGCCGACGAATCCTTCTCGTCGTGTAGTGGTAAAAACCAACCATGAGCACAACACAACTGAGATATCCTCAGCTCGTGGCTCGTCATCTTTCGTCGTTATCGTCCTTGCATCACCACCACGCGGAGTGCGAATCAATTCAATCCTAGAACTCTACTCAACCGAGCCAACGTCACTCATCTTTGCTCAGGTTGGAGAGGTTCTACCTCCCTCATACCCCACGACTCCGGGTATGACCATTCCGACAATCCATATCGAAAAATGAACGTTTCTCGAACGTCCCCTGTGTCTCAACAACCAAAATCAAATCCAGCTCCGATGGTGGTACCTACCACGAACTCGTGCAGGCACAACCCACACAGGTCACCACCGAGACTCCAAAAAGTCGTCGTACTCCACTGCTAGCATCCAGTCAACTAGTAACTACACTCTGAGGATCTCATCCTCTCGTAACTCTATACAAGGACATGGCGCTATACCGTGCTGAACACTATACAAGCACCACATGTCGTAAATGCATCCCACCGTGCCACACAACAACTACTCGAGGTATCCTCTGCCAGTCGACATCCCCCCAGGAATGGACACACAAAAACATGGCATCTCATGCCAAATAAGATCAATGTTCCTATTCCAACTAGCCTCAGCTAGGGTCATCGCGCGCCTGACCACTCCTAACAAAAAAATCTCTGATCCTTGCATTTCTATCGTGGATGACCCTAACGTCCGGCCTCTGCTAATCCGTCATTAAGTCCTAATTAATCCATAAAATTAGGGAAGGGTCGTTACATACCATCTGAAAAATCCTCGACTAATTCCTGATTAGTCCCTATAATCCTTAATTAGTCCTTAATTAATCTCATGAACTCGGTAGGGGTGTTTACAAACTTCCCCTGACACGACCCATCCCAATCCCCCCGGGATTACCATGGAATGTGTCATGCTCCCGTCAGAAAAGAGGTGTCAGACAAGGGATAACCTGTTGCCATTGCCCAACCGGGCTTCCAGAGTGCGTAAGGATCGATGGAGGAGGTGTATGATGTCCCAGTCTCTGCTGCAGTCGCATCCGGAATCAACCTGAAGGGCATTAAAAACAAAAGCTGTGAGTGGACGAAAATAAATGAGTGTGTTTAAACCATTTATAAGGCATTTATGCCCCCCAGTAAAAGCATATGCATGCACCATCATTTAAAATCATATATCATATAATATGAACCATAAACATAATTTTAGCCACTGCACCATACACTCCAATCCGACATCCCTGATTTCTGACGTCCCTGACGTCAATAAGGTCACAATCACAAGGCTACGCGTGCCACTCGGGTCTCAATTTCCGAGTTCAATCCCCGAACCCTGTTCGGGTACAGCATCCCCGATGCTTAGCGTCATAGACGCTGGACGTTCTAGACGTCCGTGACCTCTCTGGGGTACCTCATCCGGAGGAGACAATATAATATGGAAGGATCTATACAGTGCAGTACCAAATACATTTTATTGATATCCAAATGCAAAACATATATATATATATATACATAGATAAAATCCAAACCAATCTTTAAGTTTCATCAGACGGGTCTCAAGCCCAAATACAGTGAAACGTGCCATAACCATAATTTCAATATCATCAAAACCATTATAAGTCCAAATAGTTGATTTAAATCCAAAATCATTTATTCGATTCCATTTTAGGGCCCCCGACCCGAATCACATGTATAAAACAACTGGGACCCTGGCCCGATTTCATAAGTTAACTGGCCCCTGGCCCGAATTCATAAGTCCACTAGGCCCCCGGCCCAAATTCACAAGTTAACTGAGCCCTTGGCCCTATTCATAAGTTAACTGGGCCCCTGGCCCGATTTTACTTTATCAAGTCCGTAACCGTTTCATGAAATCATATCCAACCACATTTATGGAAATCGGTGCAAATCCAGAAAATCTCGGTTTACGTGCAAATACGTAAATCACCTCAAAATGCGTGAAATCATTTAAATTCACCGATATCCAAAGTAAATCATTTAATCATAATTATAAAAATCATGAAACAGTTATGCATGCATCGAATTTATAAAACCAATGTCCACTCATAGACCGTTTAACCAAGCTTCTCGATACGCATGCCATAGGCCTTCTCGGGCCACTCCACTATCACCGGGACTCCCAATCCTGTCCAAATCACATTAGAGGATCACTAACCTTCACATTAACATCCTATTCAAGTCCCGTAATTTTCCCAAATTTTGAAGTATTTTTAAACTGGATTTAAAACCATCGGACATCCCGAACAATATCGAAACGGGATCCGATCGACACGAAACCAATCCCAAAATGTTCGTTACATTAAATAGGACAGAAGTCATGTTGTCCTCACCTCGAGATTCGTCCCCACGCGCCGTCACGTGCCGCCGTGAGTGGCTGCGCGTGAAACCCACGCGCCAGCTACAGTGTCACCAGCCTAACCCATATGTCTGGTAAACGGGTCCAATTAGCCCGCGAGACGACCCGGTTCAATGTCCATCAATTCAACCCTAAATCTTCCAATTGATCATTCAGTTAGTTTCGTTTTAAGTTCAATTTAAGTTCTGTAAACTCAATTACGCGATCACATACCTAAAACCCGTCGACTTCGATGATGAACACGAAGAACACCCGTCACTGTGCAACCATGGAATTCCGTCAATCTCAGCCAGTTTCTTCCAATTGATGAACCCAAAAGCATCGTAGGATCATGAGAAGTCGTTTCCCCACATCAATTGAATCAATCGAAGCCTCAAACTCTACGACTCAAGCTCGAAGTTCCTCACTGTTACCAAACCCGTTCAGAGCCAAATGAGCATGAATTCATCTCGTTTTTGATTTGAAACAACTCGTCTCAACCTCAGGAAGCTACTTCCAAGCTCCAATTCGATCCTCACGGCTCAATTCTCATTATTCGAATTTCCTTCTCAAAAACCAAATTTCCGAATTCCAGTTCTACGGCCCCCCTCAATCCCTCGTGTTTCCCTTACTAAATCCGTCTCTGAATTGTCTCCAATTTGCACACTCAAGATCAGCTGATGGAGAGGAGATTAAGGGTGGAATGAATTATGTTTTTGGGTTGTACACGGTTAGGAAATTAGAGAGGAATAATGGAAATTAAAAGATTAATTTAATTTAATTAATTAATAAAACATAATAATTATGTTTCCCCAAAACATGGGATCTGGTTTTATGCCTGAAATTAAGGGATGAGTGACACTTGTCACTCATCCGAGTGTGTCCACTCACCGGGTACTGTTCATATTAAAATATTATTTTAATCCCGGTTCGTTCGGTTAACCGAGCCCGATTCCGTGACCATAACTTCGTCGTCGAATCTCCGATTTCGGCATGCCGCCTGTCGTTGGATTCGTATCGACGAAGCCTACGTAACGGTCCTTGGCCCTCGTCCATTGGACTCCCCGGGTCGAAAGTCAACATTTGGCCCCATTTAAGTCAAATTACGAAAATGCCCTTGGGCTTCCGTACATCATAACTTCTTCCACGAACGTTGGAATCGAACGTGCCACCTGTCTATGGACTCGTGACGTCCCGAACTACGTCACGGTCATCGGTCAAAGTCCATTTGACCATCCGAATTAAAAGTCAACGTTTTACCCACGCCCAAGGGCAAAACGGTCATTTTGCACAATACGTCCGAAATTACTCAACTAATCCCCGATTAGTAAATCATAATTAAATATTATTAAATCCCGATATTCGGGACGGGTCGTTACAACCTTCGCTCCTTAAAGAATTTCGTCCTCGAAATTACCAATAACCTTATTCCACAACCACCTTATGGAAAACATTTCGACTTCACATCTGTGTACACCTGTACACCCACTTACTGGAACAACACCAGTCTCGTCTGTACCCAGACATCTCATCACAGTCTACGTCACAACAACAACACTCGACCACCTCGAGTGGACATAATCACCTGATCCGCGATAAAATCGCTTAACCATTTAGCTGACTCATTCAGGCAAACAGTTCCCTTCCATTGCCAATATATCCTTACATTTGCTCCCATTGGGAGTCACCAAATCTCATTTGTCAGTCCACGCTGACACCACCAGTCAAACTGTCACCACTAAGCTTCACCGCCCTGGTAAAGCCCCAACCATCTGCCAGTCAGTGACAACACCACGCACGACATCACCCTCAAGGTATCGTAAGATCAACACATGATCTCAATTCGCAGGGCAAGCCCAATCCTGCGACACAAATTAATCTCAATGTTCATAATCGCCGACTCCCTCAGCGAACCAAGACGCTGGGAAATCACGGTGTGATCAAGTCACACAAGGCTACTCGTGGTTACTCTGACCACCAATTCACTCATCCTGAGAGTACGTATACCGTCAACTTACTCAATCAAGTGGTGTAACTGGAACACAATGAATACCAGCCCAGCAGTGATCACACATCTCGATACTAGGGTTCAACTAGCCAACCATGGCTAAGAGCACCTGCTCATACAATCCCTGAACCCGACAAAATCACTCTGCATAGCGCACAGTATCCAATGTCCAGTCCATAATCACAACCAAACAAATGATATCGGACCCAAGTCGATTACCAACACGTCAATTCACACACCACTGGTACAACCCATGTACCGCCATTAGGCACCACTCAGCTTAACCAGTATCAATCCTCGTACAACGTACCCTGTACGCGCCTCAATCCATCAATCTGCCTATAACCACCCAGGTCATAGCCAAACACGTTCCAATAATGAAGTACCTTTGCCCAAACCAACATGAGACAAAACGAACTCCACCTATCATCCAGTTCTAGTTCCGAATCCGAATTCGCAATTTCGTAAGAAATTTCGAATCCAAACCCAGACATCACATTTTTAATCTATTTCCAAATCCGAATCCGAAATCATTATTCCGTAAGCTAGCATTGGAATAATCATTCCGCACCCAAATCCAGTAATGCATTTTCGAGCTTCGCAATCGAATCCTGAATCGTCACCCAGAAATTCGATTCCAAAACCCAAAATCTCGTTTACGTCTACTTGAGACGTACCAAAACCGTACCTATCGGTTACCTGCTCAAAACACTCGATTGACTTCATAGGGAAGCCAATCCCAATATCCACACGTCAAAGGTTGAAAAAATCCGACCACTACGGAAACCTACTCAACCGAGTAACAAACCATATGGACTCCAATCCGAAAGGAAGTTCAGTCCCGTCATTTACGACTCACATAACAAGGTAAGAGTGATAAGCTCTCATCCAATCTGGATCATCACGATCACGATCCAGATTCATCACTATGTCACCCGACAAGTAATATCACGATCCTAGATCGTCACATCGTCCAAAGTCGACAACATCACAAATCAGATCCACCTAGGATCCACACATGCTCGCATAGCTAACAATCCATCTAAAAGCTGATCGTAGGGTCTTACACCCTCATTGAATCATTCGCCAAATTTCCCTTGGTGGAAAGATGACCTCGCATTTCACCACCAAATCCAAAATCATACACAACTGCTTGCGTCCAATGTCCCCAAGCCAAACATGGGTCCACCCACCAATACACGCTCAACGTACTGGTAGCAACAATCATCATCTGCCAAGGCAGGAAATAAGAAGTCAACCCCAAAGACTTCGGAATACCAATCACCGATGTGGAAACGAGCACTCCTCTCGTCTCCCAATCACAACTCTCCCCGAATCGGGAGTTCCAACCATGTTGGAAACAGACATGCTCCCAATGAGATGTCAAGTCCAACCACTGGACTGCCCACGTCCTTACCTCACTTGGACCACCACGTGTCCAAAATCAATTCATTACTCGGACCTCACGTCCGCCAATAATCAAGTATGCACACTCCCCGATTCCGAACTGGATTTCCTCAACTCTGCCTAGATGTGCATACCCAACTGCCTTCGTCTCACAACTCAACCTTTACAGGTTCAATCCTCAGGTTCCAAGTGATTCACAATCACAAAATCCCACATCAATACCACGATTGGTTTTCCTCGACTTTTCCAATTTCAATACTTCCTTGCACCCTCTGAGGATATTAGAGGTAAACAATCTTACCAATCTCGGAGTTGACAACAACTCCCCAAATCCACTGATTCTCATGACGTAGGGAACATCGTCCCTAGATTCCTCAAGTCTCAAACATACCTTTTTATCCATTCATCACTTGTCATCATAAATCTGTTGGGACTTATCCCAACACGACACAACCTCCACTGGATCCCATCCAGTCCAAGACTCAATCGCCACTGAGTCGCAGATACCGATCATATGTCCATCATGACAGAGTCACACCCCAACTGGTGGCTCATCGTCACCACAATTACTGACACCAGCACCAGCGCTAGTACCAACACCAACGCACCATCATCAACACTAGGATCAGCACACAGGCATCCATACTAGTATTGGCATAAAAGCACCAACATACCAACATTCATACATAGCACACGAACATCCATGCTAGCACACTATGTGCAAAGTTGTTACCCTGGATCTCCATTCATTCCGAACGACGATCCCGTAACAGCACTCGTACCCCACGACTATGGGTACCTCCATTTGACAATTGGCATATCAGGGTAATGAACGTTCCCGGAACGTCCCCAAGTATGAAAACCGCACTAAATACCCTCGATAGCCAGTTATCTTGACACAGCTGTCGACCAACAGTCAACGTTGTCAAGATCCGTATCCACACATCACACTACCATTTGATCCCACACGGAAATCCACATCATATCTCGTACCCGCATCCGTGGATCGAAACCCATAAGACTCACTAGAGTCATCCACATGGTCATCCATGACCTCAGCCGCTCGTCGCTGCATATGTTCTCATTTAAAGTTCACCTTTCCAATCCATCAATTATAAATTAGGGTTCCAAAATCACACCCTAGGGTTCCACTGAACCCAACTGCCTTCTGCAGTAAAATCCACCACCTGACCGACCCCGCGGTCCTGACATCGTATAGACGTCCAATCCAATCCAATCGTCAATTCAACGTGGGTTCCATTGTGGGTTCCACCACGAAGGTCATCGGCTAACTCCGATGCACCAACACCCCGCACACTAGCCAACACTACCAGGGTCCAAAACTTAGACCAATACTCAACTGAGTTTCGTATTTCCAATACATTATTCAAATAGGGTTCCCTGAACCTAGCTGTGCCCAGTAGCACAACCGTCCATCATCACATGACCGAACCGATGGTCCCACATTACCAGTTAATCGTATACAACCCCACTTGGGTTGAATCGCGTCATTGTACGGCGTATCGAGCCAAACACACCCAATCCACCATACAAACCCAAAACTATCTATCAGGTTGACAACGGAACTGCAGCCCAAAGAGACATCACACCCTCGACCTTCGCGCATAAAAGAGCAAAACCTGCTCTGATACCACTTGACACGACCCATACCAATCCCCCCGGGATTACCATGGAATGTGTCATGCTCCCATCTGACAAGAGGTGTCAGACAAGGGATAACCTGTTGCCATTGCCCAACCGGGCTTCCAGAGTGCGTAAGGATCGATGGAGGAGGTGTATGATGTCCCAGTCTCTGCTGCAGTCGCATCCGGAATCAACCTGAAGGTCATTAAAAACAAAAGCTGTGAGTGGACGAAAATAAACGAGTATGTTTAAAACATTTATAAGACATTTATGCCCCCCAGTAAAAGCATATGCATGCACCATCATTTAAAATCATATATCATATAATATGAACCATAAACATAATTTTAGCCACTGCACCATACACTCCAATCCGACATCCCTGATGTCTGCCGTCCCTGACGTCAATAAGGTCACAATCACAAGGCTACGCGTGCCACTTGGGTCTCAATTTCCGAGTTCAATCCCCGAACCCCGTTCGGGTACAGCATCCCCGATGCTTAGCGTCATAGACGCTGGACGTTCTAGACGTCCGTGACCTCTCCGGGGTACCTCATCCGGAGGAGACAATATAATATGGAAGGATCTATACAGTGCAGTACCAAATACATTTTATTGATATCCAAATGCAAAGCATATATATATATACATAGATAAAATCCAAACCAATCTTTAAGTTTCATCAGACGGGTCTCAAGCCCAAATACCGTGAAACGTGCCATAACCATAATTTCAATATCATCAAAACCATTATAAGTCCAAATAGTTGATTTAAATCCAAAATCATTTATTCGATTCCATTTTAGGGTCCCCGACCCGAATCACATGTATAAAACAACTGGGCCCCTGGCCCGATTTCATAAGTTAACTGGCCCCTGGCCCGAATTCATAAGTCCACTGGGCCCCCGGCCCGAATTCACAAGTTAACTGGGCCCCTGGCCCGATTCATAAGTTAACTGGGCCCCTAGCCCGATTTTACTTTATCAAGTCCATAACCGTTTCATGAAATCATATCCAACCACATTTATGGAAATCGGTGCAAATCCAAAAAATCTCGATTTACGTGCAAATACGTAAATCACCTCGAAATGCGTGAAATCATTTAAATTCACCGATATCCAAAGTAAATCATTTAATCATAATTATAAAAATCATGAAACAGTTATGCATGCATCGTATTTATAAAACCAATGTCCACTCACAGACCGTTTAACCGAGCGCCTCGATACGCGTGCCATAGGCCTTCCCGGGCCACACCACTATCACCGGGACTCCCAATCCTGTCCAAATCACTTTAGAGGATCACTAACCTCCACATTAACATCCTATTCAAGTCCCGTAATTTTCCGGAATTTTTAAGTATTTTTAAACTGGATTTAAAACCTTCAGACATCCCGAACAATATCGAAACGGGATCCGATCGACACGAAACCAATCCCAAAATGTTCGTTACATTAAATAGGACAGAAGTCATGTTGACCTCACCTCGAGATTCATGCCCACGCGCCGTCACACGCCGCCGTGAGTGGTTGCGCGTGAAACCCACGCGCCAGCTACAGTGTCACCAGCCTAACCCATATGTCTGGTAAACGGGTCCAATTAGCCCGCGAGACGACCCGGTTCAATGTCCATCAATTCAACCCTAAATCTTCCAATTGATCATTCAGTTAGTTTCGTTTTAAGTTCAATTTATGTTCTGTAAACTCAATTACGCGATCACATACCTAAAACCCGTCGACTTCGATGATGAACACGAAGAACACCCGTCACTGTGCAACCATGGAATTCCGTCAATCTCAGCCAATTTCTCCCAATTGATGAACCCAGAAGCATCGTGGGATCATGAGAAGTCGTTTCCCCACATCAATTGAATCAATCGAAGCCTCAAACTCCACGACTCAAGCTCGAAGTTCCTCACTGTTACCAAACCCGTTCAGAGCCAAATGGGCATGAATTCATCTCATTTTTTATTTGAAAGAACTCGTCTCAACCTCAGGAAGCTACTTCCAAGCTCCAATTCGATCCTCACGGCTCAATTCTCATTATTCGAATTTCCCTCCCAAAAACCAAATTTCTGAATTCCAGTTCGACGGCCCCCCTCAATCCCTCGTGTTTCCCTTACTAAATCCGTCTCTGAATTGTCTCCAATTTGCACACTCAAGATCAGCTGATGGAGAGGAGATTAAGGGTGGAATGAATTGTGTTTTTGGGTTGTACACGGTTAGGAAATTAGAGAGGAATAATGGAAATTAAAATATTAATTTAATTTAATTAATTAATAAAACATAATAATTATGTTTCCCCAAAACATGGGATCTGGTTTTATGCCTGAAATTAAGGGATGAGTGACACTTATCACTCATCCGAGTGTGTCCACTCATCGGGTACTATTCATATTAAAATATTATTTTAATCCCGGTTCGTTCGGTTAACCGAGCCCGATTCCGTGACCATAACTTCGTCGTCGAATCTCCGATTTCGGCATGCCGCCTGTCGTTGGATTCGTATCGACGAAGCCTGCGTAACGGTCCTTGGCCCTCGTCCATTGGACTCCCCGGGTCGAAAGTCAACATTTGGCCCCATTTAAGTCAAATTACGAAAATGCCCTTGGGCTTCCGTACATCATAACTTCTTCCACAAACGTTGGAATCGAACGTGCCATCTGTCTATGGACTCGTGACGTCCCGAACTACGTCACGGTCATCGGTCAAAGTCCGTTTGACCATCCGAATTAAAAGTCAACGTTTTTCCCACGCTCAGGGGCAAAAGGGTCATTTTGCACAATTCGTCCGAAATTACTCAACTAATCCCCGATTAGTAAATCATAATTAAATATTATTGAATCCCGATATTCGGGACGGGTCGTTACATCCCCCTTAAAGAATTTCGAGAAGAAATTGAATGACCCAAATCCTGCCTCCAACTCATGGCTCTCTCGTGTAAACGTACACGTCCAACAACTTACCATCGTACTCGTCTTTACTCAAATGTCACATGATGTCAACCACAATGCAACGATCAATGATGAAACTCAGCTCAATCCTCTGTGATCGTATACCACAAAGATGTGACCAACCGTCATCGGAAGTGTCCAAAGCTCCAAAACGCAACCCTCACACACCAAGTCTCAAGAATCCACACGTCAACTAAGACATCAACACACGTCCAACTCACCAGTCAACTAATACCAAGCTGACAGGTCAACTTACCATCCTGCTCAGTTGGAAAATCAGGTCGACAATTCTGCTAAACCAAGTTGATATACCAAGCTGACACCTTTCAGCTTTCAGCCTAACGGTCCTTCTCAGGTGACAACCCAAGCTGACATCCTGCTCTCACTGAGAGATCTCATACCTCAAATCGCTTGTCGCTAGACGGTTTACAACTGGAGACTGTCGTGTTAAGTACTAACTCCATTACCACTGCTTGAGTCACCAACAAAACCCTCAACTCACTTTAGAGTCCTACTATGGAGCCTCATGCCAAACCTCGTCTCACTCAGCGTCCAAAGCTGTGATCCTGACTCGAGAAAAGTCTCAAACTGTCACCTCACTCGTTCCGTTGATACCAAACTGACATCTCACTCACTCTAAGTGTATCTGGACCCCATCGAATACTTGCCCTAGTAGGGATAACACAACTCAAACCCTAGGGTTCCTCTGGCCAACCACGACTCTGAGCTCCAAGCTCATACAATCACTGAACCCTCACATAATCACTCTGCTATAGTGCATAATATACGATGTCCAGTCCACGTTCTCAACGAACCAACAATATCAAAACTAATCCGATTACCAACAAGTCCACAACCACTATCAAAAGTGCCGTACTGACCGGTGCGCACAACACACAACCACAAGGCACTACTGAGGCCTGCTCAAGAACTATACTCACACACCACATTGTACGAACAAACAACCACAACTATTCCACGCGCCACAACAACCTCGAATCTAGTTCGTCCATTACACGGTTACCAACCAATCACGCTTCAATTTTGGAGTCTGTCTGTTTGATCTCTTTCAAGACAGATTGTACTCTCAACTCAGCGTCCTTTTGAGTTTTCCCGGTTACTTGACCAACTCCATAGATAGCCCAACCAGTTCACTAACCAGTCTCATCCTTTGGTTCATCCCAAAGGTCACCAATCTCGAACATGTCGGTTTGATAGGTCATAATTTGTGCATGTTTTATCCATAATTTAATGCCCTTTTACTTATATTTTGTTAATATTTCATTCTATGCAATTGGAGAAAATAATATATTTTGTGAGAGATGTGTAGATCAAATAGAGCTTGGAATTATGAGATTTTGAGCAAAAGAATCACCTAAATCGGAGTTGAAACGAAGAAGTTATGAAGGAAAGAAGATTGCATAGAAAACTCGGTGGATAACCACCGAATGAAGGAGTCGCTTCGCTGTTACTGTAGCTCGGACCAATTCGGCGCGTGCCTACCAAATGGCCTTCCTGTTCCTCGGTGCGCGTGTGCTGATGTGGCGCCTCGAGGTTCGGTAAGCGCCTAACGAACGCCTGCGCAGCAGCTTTGGCACCTTTGAATGCTTTGATTTCGGTGGTTAACCACCGAAATTGGTTCCTGTAACTTTATTCCGGATTTTCCTCTTTTTTTTAGGTTAATTTCAAGTTCCTTCCACATTTATTCTCCATATTGTATAGGGATTTTAGTCCTATTTCCTTTTGTATTCTTATTTTTAATTCTTTTACTTGTAGGAAAGGTTTTAATTAGATTTCTTAATTAATTAGGAAGCCTTTTCCTTATAGAATTTAATTAAAAACTCCTATTTTTAAGAGGATTACTTATTCTCTTATAAATAGGGGCATTGGGGTTTATTATAGGGGCCGAATTTACCTTCCTAGGTCCAAAAACTCTGTCAAAATTCATACTCAATTTATATACATAGGTAGCCGCATTTTATAATTGTTTTATGCTTTTGGATTCAAATTTGTGCTAAGGAGGACGTGAGGCTTGGGAGGAGAAGAGTGTTTGAGCCCCTTTTCCTACTCCTTGCTATTCTTTAGTTTTTGTGTTTATTTATTCTTTTATCGTTTTATGTTTCTTATGCATTTAATTATATTATTCGTTAATTCAATAATGTTTGAGTAGTGTAATTAGGGCTAGGGGTACTTGAAGCCCTAGTCATGTTAGTTCGTGTTTGATTTCTGGCTCTTGATTATGATTGTTATGTATGCCTGGATTTGTTGGATTACTGCGCTTCACGAACTCAATTTATGCTTATAAGCTTAGCTATCTTATTTGTGTATAATTGTCGATGTAATTGCTTGACGGATCACCTCGATGTTTGTGTTCACCTTGCAATTTATAGCATCACGTTTAGGAGGAGGAATCTTATTCCTAATCTAAACTCATGACTTCATAGGTCTCCACATCATTTTTCTAGGGATAGTGTAGTGTCATTAAGTCTTCTTTAGGTTTCATGCATTATCACGCACCATCGGTAATAGTTGTTTAAGGGCGGGCACATCACGCTTAAACATGCAATCTAAGAGAAGATAATATGTGTGGAGTGAACCTTAGCTGGACCCCTGCATGGGCACTTAATTCAGATACATGCATAGTAATCTAATCAAGGAATTCTAACGGAACAATAATTGGTAAAGGTGGATAGAAATCCTAGCTCGACTTAGTTAGTTATTATTAGTTAATTTACTTCATTCATAAAACGCGACAAACATCCACCCCCGAACCCCCCCCCCCCCCCCCTATATTTGCATTTTAATTACCCCACTTAAGTCAATTGAGTTAAACAGAATTGGATATCATTGAACAAGTCTCCGTGGGATCGACCTTTGCTTGCATCTATACTATCTACATGTCTTGTGCGCTTGCAAAGTTTATTATACGTAGAGGTTTTGCCTAGTGCATCTATTGTGCTTGGTAAAATCTCTATCACGGTTACCTGCCCACATTCAACAACACTCCATTTTTAGAGATAACGAATTTGCCAACATCATACTTGAGGCATCGGCTATTCATCTTTTCCTGAGAGATGCTCAATGTATCGTCTCATTTACCACGAAATAACCTCTACCCAACCATCACTGAAACTTACCCTAACTGGGTGATTCCAATCTCAACCGATTCCTTCCATCGCCAACACAGTCCTCTACATCTCCATCCACGTAACCCGAAGCGATCCTCAACTCCTGCATGCCCAGATAGAGAAAGGAAATTAAATTGTAAGCAATAGAGCTTTTCACCACTTATTACACGAATTGCGGATTTCCTTCACTTAGCCCATGATAATGTCCCACTTTAGGATAATCAAAGATGATGACATCAAAATTCATACTACATGAGTGTAAATACCAATCCAACTACACTCACCAACGTCAGGTAATACCAAACAACATCTGCTCCTCAACTCACTCAAATTTGATCCATTACCTGTCTTGACATCCATGCACCAAGAGAAATTGTGACCACAGAAGCAGAAAATGAGAAGTTTCTTTCACCGACCAATAATATATTTTAACAACTACTGTAGTGATATTCTCACGTTGGTGTCACTCCTCAATTCAACTTAACCTTAACGAGCTTACACCTCCACGAGTGATGAGAAGTTCACTAGGAAATTTCAGGAGAAGTAAGTATATATACTAGCAGCCTGGTCAAACCCAACTCATGAAGATCCATCGAAAAGAACATTGGGTCTCCTAACAGTGACATTCTAAGTCAACTGATTCTCAGTCGAATTGGGAATCAAGTCCTACCACTGAACTCTCAAGTCCTCAACTCTATTGTAACCTCTCGGCCTCCAAACCATAACTCACTCGGACATCAATCCATGTGTCCTAGAACTAATCCAACTCAAGGTCAAACCTCGCCTGGCTTTTATTATACAGTTTATGCACATCCAATTGGTAGTAATGGAACCACTTGATTCTCATGTCCCAACTCTTAAGGGATCAATTCATGCACCCAACACTCGTGTACACATACCAAGGCAAGATAAAACACTCATTTCCAATTCAGGCATAGAGGTACAAAAAGACAAAACACCCGTTTCCAATTCAGACGTAGGAGTACGCCTCCGTAATCCACTTCAACAAGGAGGATACTGTGATCACAATCACATCCTCTCGATGCACTCAGCGTCCCTCAGAATCGTCAACTGGTGTAACACTCTCCAGCGATCGGATGATTTTAGTTGACATTTCGTCAACTCATCCTAGTCATCCCAATCACAATAGTGGAGATGATGTGGCATCTCAATACAATTCGCACAGCCCAAGGCTCACCGTTTAATTAGCACCGAACATGAGCACACTACGACCAAGTCGCAAACCTCTGCTCGTATCGAGCTAACAACCAAACCCTTGCTCAGGTCGAAGGAACTCTACCTCCCTCGAAACTCAACAACATTGGGCGAAAACTACGTAAGAAATTTTCCTTGAACGTCGCCCAACGATCAACAGTCTCAACCACAACCCTCGATAGCCGTGTCTTTCATAACCTCGTGCAGACTAATCCAAGAAAACACTCCGCTATCGCGACTCTGTACTCGGACGGACAACTCACTGCCGATACCAACCGCTCTGTACTAACCAGACCCTATCCGATTCACAAGTACCACTCTCCGGGTAACTTGTCCAACCAGTCTCAACTAGAGTCATCCACGACCTCGGCTGCTTCCTGCAGTACAACCAACCTGACTGTCCAACAGCCTCGACTCTGAAATGCTATCACACCGGAACAATTGATGAACTAGGTCCCATCCACTTGTACTTTATGGTTGAGGATACACAAGAAACTCGGCCACATACAGGTCTAATACTACTTAGCCATGGCATCCCAAAACTTCCATTATGGCATCTAATGCCAAAAGCAACCTAACCGAGGTTCGTTTCAACTAAAATCTCCTACTCTTACCCTAAGTAACAGGTTGATGATGCGCTGTTTCCTTATAGAGATATCACATCCTGAACATGCTTAACACTCCAAGAGAAACCCAATGCTCTGATACCAAGCAGACATGACCCATCCCAATCCTCCCTAGATTGACGCGAGATGTGCCATGCTCCCATTTGACAACTCGTGCCAGACCAAGGATACATCTAAACCCTCTCGGGGCTACCACAGTACGCTAGGATCTGTGGTGGCATGTGATGTCTCGGTCGCTGCTATAGCCCGCATCTGCGATCAACCTGAAGGATATTAAAATAGTAAAAGCAGTGAGAGGACGAAAAATAAACAGTTTATAAAACACATTTCCGAAAAGACATTTATACACTTCACTAAAAAGCATGCATGCATAAAAAAACTAGCTATAACAACCACTTTCTTTAAATAAAATCATATGGCTTTTTAAATCAATACACAGTGAAAACGTTTATTAATCAAAGCCATTCCCTCAGTAGGGTCTCAAACCAAAACCAAAACATGTGGGGTCTTTGCCGAAATCAGTAAAATACAGTGTAACCAATCCCTGACATCCCAGATGTCTGATCAATAATGTCACGGTCTCCAAGTCTACGCATGGAACTGGGGGTCTCAAGTCCAAGTACTGAAAGGACACATCCCAATCCCCCCGGGATTACAATGGAATGTGCCCTGCTCCCGTCCAACAAGGGGTGTCAGACAAAGGATGACCAAGAGCCACTGCCCAAACAGGGCATCCAGAGTGCGCAAGGATCGATGGAGGAGGTGTGAAATGTCCCAGTCTCTGCTGCAATCGCATCCGTAATCAACCTGAAGGGCATTAAAACCAAAAGCTGTGAGTGGACAAAAACCAATAAGTTTACCAAATACATTTATAAGACATTTATGCCCTCCAATAAAAACGTATGCATGCCACAAAAACCAGTAACCAAAACGTTTGCTCAACCGAGCCCTTAGGGCCTTAGCCCAAAAACCGTTAACCAAAAACCAAGTGTGGGAACTCAGCCCAAAACCGTGGAATACCACCACCATACATATACGACCATGTGGGTCACCACCCACGACCATAAATGAACATTAATTCATTAAAATTACACAATCATAAATCCACCCGGAAAGCCATTTCATTAATTCGTATTTTACCATTACCATCACCAGCATCCCTGATGCTAGACGTCCCTGACGTCATATCTCACGGTTTCACAAGCTACGCGTGCTGCCCGGGGTCTCTCCGGGTCCATATATCTGACATCCCTGATGTCTGACGTCCCTGACGTCAATCATAACAATCCTGCTCCTGAGTCATCATACGGTCCGGCTGCTCCGTATGGTGACCCTTCACAGGCAATGCACCGTGACTTCCCCAGTGTCCCAGACATCTGGAGGAGACCATCATATATCCATGTGTACAGATGGTATATGGAAAAACAGTTTTATTAACTCATTTCACAACATCACAATGGGCCCTGCCCGAATTTTCCATAAAACAACACATTTCCATTTAGGGTCCCTGACCCGAAACCACATTTATTAATCCAACTGGGCCACATGCCCGATAACATAACTCAAATGGGTCTCAGCCCGATTTTATACCAACTGGGCCCCTGGCCCGATTTCATTAACCAACTGGGCCCCCGGCCCGATTCTCAAATGGACTCCAAGTCCGAAATTTCCAAAACAAGTGGGCCTCAAGCCCGAGTTCATCTTTCCAATATAAAAACCATTTTATCATAATATTTATTTAACCACAAGCATGCAAAACCACAAATAAACCCGATACACGTGAAATACAGAAAACACCTCGAAATACGTGCAACATACCCAAAATCAATGCTCACAAATACCATCATAGAAATCATGTAGATAAACCATTTAACACATTTAAGCATGCATAGGATTTATAAAACCAAAGTCCACTCACAGACCGTTTTAACCGTGTGCCTCGATACGCGTGCCACCGGCCCTCCCGGGCCACACCACTATCACCGGGACTCCCAATCCTGTCCAAATCACATTAGAGGGTCACTAACCTCACCATTAACATCCTATCAAAGTCCCGTAATTTTCCCGAATTTTTACTTATTTTTAAACTTAATTTAAAACCTTCGAACATCCCGAACACTATCGAGACGGTGTCCGATCGACACGAAACCAATTCCAAAATGTCCGTTACATTAAATAGGACAGAAGTCATGTTGACCTCACCTCGAGATCCGTTCTCACGCGCCGTCACGCGCCGCCGTGAGTGGCTGCGCGTGAAACTCACGCGCCGTGAACAGTGTCACCGTTCTGACCCGGTTGTCTGATAAACGGGTCACCGTGACCCGCGGCCCAACCCGACTGGTTCTCAGCCATTACTCGATCATTTTCAATTCCGTTTGTTCCTACAAGATCGTCTCATCAATTCCAGTTGATCCATGCTTTAAAAACTGAGAAACCAATACGTTTGACTACCTGTTCGTGGAGGTGTGCAGACCGGCCACCTGCAACCGTCGTGCCTGCACGATCCCGACCACCATTCCTTTCGAAAACGATCCCTAGAAGCTCGTCTCACCTTCTAGATCATCATCCTAATCACCAGATCGATCGAAACACGTTAAAACCCATCCTACCATTTTTGTACCCGAAAACAAACTCACGGGTTCGAGGCTTACCTCGCCGCCGTGGCTACCGCCGTGGCCACAAGCATGCCCAGTTCGACTCCAGGAACTCCTTTCACCCCTCAAACACGATCAAAACCAGTCCACACTGATTTTCCAATTTCTGAGTTTTCGGACCTCTCTGTTTTTGTTTTGCCGCCGTCGTCCCTGCCTTCTCCGTCGCCTCCCGTCGTCTCTCAAGCCTCACCGTAGTCAATTCACATTCCTCCGCACAGCCTCATGGTTACAGATGTGGTGGGGATGCGTAAGGGGGAGCCGTGTGCGGGTGTGCATGTGCACGGTTCTATTTTCCGGTCACCACCGCCACCCACGGCGGTCACGCCGCCACGTGCGACACAAAACTCCTCTCAGTCTCCCTGTGTTCTCTCACGGTTCCAAAAACAGAAGGGGTTGTGTGTGCATGTGTTTCGGGTGGGAGAAAACAGAGTGAGAGAGAGAGATGAGTGTGATCAGAAATAAAGGAAAGGGAGAGATGAGATCAAAGGCCCAGATTTAATCTGAGGTTTGAATGGATGGTGAGGATTTAAGGGGAGAAAATGGATTAAATAATCCAATGGCCAACAAGGATCCAGATTTTAGGGAAGGTGGGGATGAGTGACACGTGGCCTACATCCAAGGGTCCAGATTCATCAGTTACTGTTCACCTATTTAAATATTATTATTTTATTCCGAGTCTCGGTTAATCGTGTTTCACGTCCTTGACCATAACTTCGTCGTCGTAACTCCGATTTCGGCATGCCGCCTGTCGTTGGATTCGTATCGACGATACCTACGTAACGGTCCTTGGCCCTCGCCCATCGGACCTCCCGGTCAGAAAGTCAACATTTGGCCCCTAATAAGCCAAATTACCAAAATACCCCTCAACTTCCGAACACCATAACTTTCTCTACGAATGTCGGAATCGAACGTGCCACCTGTCTATGAACTCGTGACGTCCCGAACTACGTCACGGTCATCGGTCAAAGTCCATTTGACCGCCCGAACAAAAAGTCAACATTTTACCCACGACCAGGGGCAAAACGGTCATTTTGCACAATTTGTCCGATTTCGCCCTACTAACCACCGTTCAACCTCACTAATCAAGATTAAACACTAAACTAATCCCGGAATTCGGGACGGGTCGTTACAACCTTCCCTCCTTAATAAATTTCGTCCTCGAAATTCCAACCGATCTAATCTCAACGTACTTCCCTCCTTAAAAAAATTTCGCTCTCGAAACTCGACTATCCTGATTCCACAAACACCCGCGGAAAGTGGAATTGACCACGCAACACGTGTACACCCGTACACCAACTACTTAGACAAAACTTGTCTACGCCCAAACGTACCACTAGTACTCAAAACGCAACGATTACATTCGACCCCGTCGAATGACTGAAACTACTAGTTTCGAATTTGACACCACTTGTCAAATCCACCCTCTCGTTGACGCAACAACTCGACGGTTCCTTTCCCACTCCCACTAGGAGTCAGCTGACCCCACTCAACGATCTATATTGACACATCCTGACAATCTGTCACGACACAGTTGTTGTCAGTCGAAAACTGACACTAGACTCACTCGTGGCTACACATGCCACCAACGTACTCGACTCACCAATACCCTTACCGAAATTTCACACGACCTGTGTGTAATTAAACACATCGGAATTACCATGACCCGTTGCATAGTAATGTCCGGTCCACAACCAATCCCATGGTATCGGAACCAATCCGACTACCAACACGTTCACAAACACACCTCGGGTATATCCCGTATACCGTAACTAGACATCACAAGTCCACAAGGTATTGTACCTCGAACCATGTACGAAGTACACATATCTACCTAATAACCAGACTACAACCACCTAGGTCATAGCCGAACGCGTTCCAATAATGGAGTACGTTTGCCCAATCCAGCATGAGGCAAATCGAAACTCCACCCAACATCTAGTTCCAATTCCGAATCTGAATCCGCAATTTCGTAAGAAATCCCGGATCCAAGCCCAGACATCAAATTTTAATTCATATCCAAATCCGAATCCGAAATCATTATTCCGTAAGCTAGCATTTGGAATAACCATTCCGTACCCAAACCCGGAAATATACTTTCAAGTTCCAAAATCGAATCCTGAATCGTCACCCAGAAATTCGATTCCAAATCCCGAAATCTCATTCACATTTACCAAGACACACCAAAAACGAACCTATCGGTTACCCGTTCAATACATTTGATTGACTTCATAGGGAAGCCAATCCAACCTCCACACGTCTAAGGTTGACAAAATTCAACTACCTTGAAAACCAGTAGAATACCCTACGGGCCCCACTTCAAAAAGAAGTTCAATCCCGTCATTTCGACTCACATACCCAAGTTCGTATCGATCCTTGTCATTCCACCTAGGAAAAACCAAGGATGATCCAACACAATGACACCTAAACTCATCCTACGGGGAGGCAACAAAACTCACTGCACTCACCACGCCATGTACCCCAACATCGTCTGCCACCAAGCAGAAAATGAAAGAATCTCGTTTACCTAATTTCGAACACGTAGCTTCTCCTAAGGACCTCACAACACACACGGGCTCACCAACCAATACACGCTCAACGTACTGGTAACTACAGTCAATGTCTGCCAGGGCAGAAAGCAAGAAGTCAACCCCAATGACTTCGGAATACCAATCACCAAAAACGAGCACCACTCTCGTTCCCCAATCACAACTTTCCTCGACACTAAGGTTCCAACCGTGTTGGAAACAGACATGCTCCCAACAAGACGTCAAGTCTAACCACTAGACTTCCTACCTCCGCAATTCACTTAGACAACCCCGTGTCCACAATCAATCCGTTATTGTTCCGTTCGCACATCCCGACCTTTACAGGTTCAACACTCGGTTTCCCAAGTTCTCAATTACAAATTCCTACCTTTATACCACTAATGGTTTTCCTCGTCTTTTCCAGTTTTAATCATTTCCATGTACATTTTAGGGATATTTAAAAACATAAAATCGCACAAATTTTGGAGTTGCCAACAACTCCCCCAAATCCACCAATTATCATGACGTAGGGGACGTCATCCCAAGATTACTCAAGTCTCAATTATACCCTTTTTAATCCACTCCTTACTGGTTATCTCACCATTATTGGAACTTATCCCAACACATTACGATCTTAACTGGAACCCATCCAGTCCATCACCCAGCCACACCAATTTCAAAGACCGAACATATGTTCATCATGACGGAGTCACACCCCAACGTGTGGCTCATCGTCAACACCATTACCGACACTAGCACCAGCGCTAGTACCAGCACCAACACTCTATCAACAACACTAGTATCAGCACACAGGCATCCATACTAGCATCAGCACAAAAGTACCAACCCCGCAAACATCCATACTGCACACCGTGTGCAAATACGACAACCCTGGATCTCCGTTCATACGGAACGACGATCCCGTACCTCACGACTATGGGTACCACTATTCTGACAATCCACATCAGGAAAATGAACGTTCCCTGAACGTCCCCTGATCCCCAAGTATTATGACCACACTGATTACCCTCGATAGCCAGTCATCTCCATATGACTTCCGACTAACTGTCATTGCTATCGAGATCCGCATCCACACATCACACCAATACCCGATCCAACACGGGATTCCATAATTTATCTCAGAACCGTATCCGTAAATCGAATCTCATCATTCTGCCTAGACTCACCAGAGCCATCCACATGGTCATTCATGACCTCAGCCACTCGTCGCAGCACAAGTTCTCACCCACTAATCATTAATAAGGTTTATCTTTTTAATCCATCATACACTAGGGTTACACAATTATATCCTATGGTTCCACCGAACCCAACCACTCTCCGTAATATAAAACTCACAACCTGACCGACCCCGCGGTCTAGACATCGAATAGACATCAAATCCAATCCTACCATCCCATCAACATGGGTTCCACCACTAGGTCATCGGCCAACTCCGATGAACCAACATCCCTCACACTAGAAACCACCACATGGGTTCACATTTTTAAACCATTACTCACATGAGGTTCCCCGAACCTGGCTGCACCTAGCAGCACAACAATCCAATATCACATGACCGAACCGACGGTCCCACAATACCAGTTCACCCCAATCAACCCCACTTGGGTCGAATCACATTAATGCACGGCGTATCGGGCCAATCACACTCCATCCACTATCCAAACCCAAACACTATCTATCAGGTTGATAACGAATTGCAGCCCAATGAGACATCACACCCTCGACCTGCGCGCACAAATAGAGCAACCGTGCTCTGATACCAAGTTGACAGGACCCATCCCAATCCCCCCGGGATTACCATGGAATGTGCCCTGCTCCCGTCCAACAAGGGGTGTCAGACAAAGGATGACCAAGAGCCACTGCCCAAACAGGGCATCCAGAGTGCGCAAGGATCGATGGAGGAGGTGTGCAATGTCCCAGTCTCTGCTGCAATCGCATCCGTAATCAACCTGAAGGGCATTAAAACCAAAAGCTGTGAGTGGACAAAAACCAATAAGTTTACCAAATACATTTATAAGACATTTATGCCCTCCAATAAAAACGTATGCATGCCACAAAAACCAGTAACCAAAACGTTTGCTCAACCGAGCCCTTAGGGCCTTAGCCCAAAAACCGTTAACCAAAAACCAAGTGTGGGAACTCAGCCCAAAACCGTGGAATACCACCACCATACATATACGACCATGTGGGTCACCACCCACGACCATAAATGAACATTAATTCATTAAAATTACACAATCATAAATCCACCCGGAAAGCCATTTCATTAATTCGTATTTTACCATTACCATCACCAGCATCCCTGATGCTAGACGTCCCTGACGTCATATCTCACGGTTTCACAAGCTACGCGTGCTGCCCGGGGTCTCTCCGGGTCCATATATCTGACATCCCTGATGTCTGACGTCCCTGACGTCAATCATAACAATCCTGCTCCTGAGTCATCATACGGTCCGGCTGCTCCGTATGGTGACCCTTCACAGGCAATGCACCGTGACTTCCCAGTGTCCCAGACATCTGGAGGAGACCATCATATATCCATGTGTACAGATGGTATATGGAAAAACAGTTTTATTAACTCATTTCACAACATCACAATGGGCCCTGCCCGAATTTTCCATAAAACAACACATTTCCATTTAGGGTCCCTGACCCGAAACCACATTTATTAATCCAACTGGGCCACATGCCCGATAACATAACTCAAATGGGTCTCAGCCCGATTTTATACCAACTGGGCCCCTGGCCCGATTTCATTAACCAACTGGGCCCCCGGCCCGATTCTCAAATGGACTCCAAGTCCGAAATTTCCAAAACAAGTGGGCCTCAAGCCCGAGTTCATCTTTCCAATATAAAAACCATTTTATCATAATATTTATTTAACCACAAGCATGCAAAACCACAAATAAACCCGATACACGTGAAATACAGAAAACACCTCGAAATACGTGCAACATACCCAAAATCAATGCTCACAAATACCATCATAGAAATCATGTATATAAACCATTTAACACATTTAAGCATGCATAGGATTTATAAAACCAAAGTCCACTCACAGACCGTTTTAACCGTGTGCCTCGATACGCGTGCCACCGGCCCTCCCGGGCCACACCACTATCAACGGGACTCCCAATCCTGTCCAAATCACATTAGAGGGTCACTAACCTCACCATTAACATCCTATCAAAGTCCCGTAATTTTCCCGAATTTTTACTTATTTTTAAACTTAATTTAAAACCTTCGAACATCCCGAACACTATCGAGACGGTGTCCGATCGACACGAAACCAATTCCAAAATGTCCGTTACATTAAATAGGACAGAAGTCATGTTGACCTCACCTCGAGATCCGTGCTCACGCGCCGTCACGCGCCGCCGTGAGTGGCTGCGCGTGAAACTCATGCGCCGTGAACAGTGTCACCGTTCTGACCCGGTTGTCTGATAAACGGGTCACCGTGACCCGCGGCCCAACCCGACTGGTTCTCAGCCATTACTCGATCATTTTCAATTCCGTTTGTTCCTACAAGATCGTCTCATCAATTCCAGTTGATCCATGCTTTAAAAACTGAGAAACCAATACGTTTGACTACCTGTTCGTGGAGGTGTGCAGACCGGCCACCTGCAACCGTCGTGCCTGCACGATCCCGGCCACCATTCCTTTCGAAAACGATCCCCAGAAGCTCGTCTCACCTTCTAGATCATCATCCTAATCACCAGATCGATCGAAACACGTTAAAACCCATCCTACCATTTTTATACCCGAAAACAAACTCACGGGTTTGAGGCTTACCTCGCCGCCGTGGCTACCGCCGTGGCCACCAGCATGCCCAGTTCGACTCCAGGAACTCCTTTCACCCCTCAAACACGATCAAAACCAGTCCACACTGATTTTCCAATTTCTGAGTTTTCGGACCTCTCTGTTTTTGTTTTGCCGCCGTCGTCCCTGCCGTCTCCGTCGCCTCCCGTCGTCTCTCAAGCCTCACCGTAGTCAATTCACATTCCTCCGCACAGCCTCATGGTTACAGATGTGGTGGGGATGCGTAAGGAGGAGCCGTGTACGGGTGTGCATGTGCACGGTTCTGTTTTCCGGTCACCACCGCCACCCACGGGGGTCACGCCGCCACGTGCGACACAAAACTCCTCTCAGTCTCCCTGTGTTCTCTCACGGTTCCAAAAACAGAAGGGGTTGTGTGTGCATGTGTTTCGGGTGGGAGAAAACAGAGTGAGAGAGAGAGATGAGTGTGATCAGAAATAAAGGAAAGGGAGAGATGAGATCAAAGGCCCAGATTTAATCTGAGGTTTGAATGGATGGTGAGAATTTAAGGGGAGAAAATGGATTAAATAATCCAATGGCCAACAAGGATCCAGATTTTAGGGAAGGTGGGGATGAGTGACACGTGGCCTACATCCAAGGGTCCAGATTCGTCAGTTACTGTTCACCTATTTAAATATTATTATTTTATTCCGAGTCTCGGTTAATCGTGTTTCACGTCCTTGACCATAACTTCGTCGTCGTAACTCCGATTTCGGCATGCCGCCTGTCGTTGGATTCGTATCGACGATACCTACGTAACGGTCCTTGGCCCTCGCCCATCGGACCTCCCGGTCAGAAAGTCAACATTTGGCCCCTAATAAGCCAAATTACCAAAATACCCCTCAACTTCCGAACACCATAACTTTCTCTACGAATGTCGGAATCGAACGTGCCACCTGTCTATGAACTCGTGACGTCCCGAACTACGTCACGGTCATCGGTCAAAGTCCATTTGACCGCCCGAACAAAAAGTCAACATTTTACCCACGACCAGGGGCAAAACGGTCATTTTGCACAATTTGTCCGATTCCGCCCTACTAACCACCGTTCAACCTCACTAATCAAGATTAAACACTAAACTAATCCCGGAATTCGGGACGGGTCGTTACAAGTACTCCCGAGGATCCACCAGTGTTCGGGTGATATCACTGGACACTGTCCTGGGTGATATCCATATCTAGTAATCCTGATCTTGAGCCTCTCTTCATCAGAGCGGCCCCTCTAAGGCAATTCTCGCACTCCTGGTCCTGAGCCTCTCCTTAGAGCGGCCCCTCCCAAGCAGTGCACCGTGACTACTCTAGGATACCACGAGACGTTTGGAGGAGACAATTCACACATAAGGATGGTATATGTAAAACAGTAATCAACCCAGTGAAAATCATTGTAAAACCATTTATACCTCAAATCTAATCCAAAGCATTTCAACAGGGTCTTAGCCCGAGGTATAGTTTTCACCAACTGTTTCCACAAAATCAAGATTCCTCAAATTCAATCCAAACTAAATCTCATAGGGACTCGGCCCAAATCCAATTATCATAGGGACTCATCCCAAAATCATCTCAATAGGGTCTCAAGCCCAGAATCTCATTTCATAAACCATAAATGAGACTCAAGCCCAATATCTCAAACCAACTGGGTCTCAAGCCCGATATCTCAAAACAACTAGGCCTTAAGCCTGATATCTCAAACCAATTGGGCCTCAAGCCCGATATCATACTTCCGAATTCGAAATCATTTCATTATTCAAATCATTTGAAACCACAATCACGTATAAAAACTTGGCCTAAGACCAAGGTACAACTTAAATTATAAGTCTCGAAATACGTGTAAGAACACATTTCCAAAAGAATGTCAAAACATCGCAATCAAATATATAAACCAAATGCACTCAAGGCATCTCAAACCATGTTCATAAAACATATAAAATAGTTATGCATGCATCATATTTAGAAATCAAATGTCCACTCACAGCCTGCCACATGGCACTACCCGATTGGTCCATGTGGTCAAACATGTTTGTGCTGATTGTACCTAACAACTGCCACGTGGTAGCACCCTATTGGCCACGTGGCTTGACAACCCTAACAGATGATGACGTCACCTGTTGACGTCATCATCGTTTACCTCTCGATGGTTCGACCTGATTCTCTGTAACGAGTCAACTGGACCCACGACCTAACCCGGCCGTAACTCAGCCGTCCGACCACTATTTTCGACCCCGTTTGTTCCTATAGACTCGAAATCTACCCAGGAACTAGCCTATTCAATCAAATACACGAGAAAAGGTCTAGATTTTTACCTCCAAAGATTGAACAGTGACGGCCACTTGCAACCTCCCTTCCCAATAATCCGTAATTAGTCCTTAATTAATCCTGTGAACTTGGGACGGGTTATTACATTAATCCCATCACCACCTCCAGATTTCAAATAAATAGGTACACATTGCCTTCTTTCTGCATAGTTGACACAAAGTCTGAATAAGTCTACATCCAAGTACACTTTCATTAATTTACCACTATCCAAGTCCATATAAAAGATAGATAAGGTACTAGGGGTATAACCAAGCTCAGCCCCTAAGCTCTTTAGTTCCAATATGGATATAAACTCAACTGTGTACCAATCTGTGTAGCCTAATTCACCTTCAATGTAAGACCAACTCTACTCCTCTATACAAAGTGTCCTACCATAATGAATCTTCATAGTGAATAAGTCTACATCATTTGCATTTAACAATCACCCAATAAATAGCTAAGTAAAAAAGATCAAAGTTGATATCTAGTAGTAGTCATATGACAATCACTCATTGACAGTTAAATGGAAAGTTTGATGCATTCAACATCATCTGCATTCAACAATCACCCAACAATCACTCAATATACCAGTAGGTTTCAATATGATAGCAGGATTCAATATGCACCCTGTTCTCCCTAATACAGTGCCTATTACAGCCCCAATCTCCCTATTGGTGCACCATGTCTCCCTATTCTAGTGCCTATTTCCAATTCCAGTGCAACATACAATTCCATTCCCTATTTCAGTGCCTACTCCTTATCCCCGTGCAACATACAAATCCAGTGCAACGAACAAATCCAATGAAACATACAATTCCAATGCAACATACAATTCTAGAACCAATTCCAGTGCAACATACAATTCCATAATAAAATTTCAGTCCGAAGTACCTATTCCAGTGACAATTCCAGTCCCAACTTCAATGACAATTCTAGTTCCAATTCTCTAATACAATTCCATAATACATTTCCAGTCTCAAGTACCTATTCTAGTGGCAATTCCAGTCGCAATTCTCTAATACAATTCCATAATACCATTCCAGTCTCAAGTACCTATTCCACTGACAATTCCAGTCCCAATTCCCTAATATAGTTTCATAACATAATTCTAATTTGCAACATACAATTACATAATGTAACATACAATTCCATAATGCAACATACAAGTGCCAATTCTAGTCCTAGTTAACAACATACACTTTCATTCCCAATTCCAGTCCCAAGTGTCTACAATTCGACAATCATTAACATCATGCAATTCCACAATCAGTAACAACATACAATTTCATGCAACATACATACAATGAATACAATTCCAGTCCATACAAACAAACAAAGTGCATATTCTTCTAACTGAAAATGAAGACACAATTACCATAAATGGGCTGCTTAGCCCATCCGTTCGCTGAATCATCCTCTGGCAGTCTTCAGACTTCTTTAACGCCTCCATTGTCTAGAGCAGGGCTACCAATTTCCCCAACTTCTGAAATCCCCAAATCGCAATTTCTCCAAACCCTAGAATTCCCTAATCGTGTGAAATCCCTAATTTCTTTATTTTGAATTTAGCTTGTGAGAGAGAGGTAGACTGGTTCAATTCCACGTCGGTTCCACGTCGACTTGGTCTATACCAGCATCGACCACTTCCATATCGACCTCTTCTATTCGATATCCTTAGTTTACCCTTGTTTTGGACATCCAGCTGAGTGTAATAACGAAAATCACCGATTTAAAACAACTCAGTGAAAATAGAATGAACTTAACATTAATAATGAAAATGGAATGCAAAATGGCACTTTCATATGATACATTTTGAAATAAAAAGTCTATATTTTTTCAAGAACATTTTCAAAGACACTTTTAAACCCAAAGTCAACATCAGCTTCTATTTTGATTTGTTTTTGGTGCAACAGACGCATGGGTTTGGCCACTCTCATACTCATAACTAATTTACGAAAATACCCCTTATGTTTTTATCTTTGAACTAGCACTGATCGACAAAGGTGATTAGACTAGTTACACCTGCTTGGTAATTTCATCCAGATTAGGAAAGAAAAACCAAAACGCGCAGTGGATTTGTCGGGTAGTGAATGGGTGTGTCTGTCGGGCCAGACTTGGGCCACATACGGTTGAAGTTAACCGAGCACAGAAACGCCTCCACGGGCTCCACCACGTTGATGACGTGGCGTGCTGAGATTCTTTCCCGGGCTTTTTTCATGTGGGGGTTTATTTTTTGATAGACTAGTGGGTTTTAATAAGGGGCGGCAAAAGTTGAAAACGTTATTTGTCAGGAAGCAGCTGTCGTGGCCCCCACCCTAATTTCGTCACGACCCTTAAGTATCTGAGCTCAAAATCGGGGCCGAGGACTTGGTGCTTGGCTTCTAGTACGCCGCTAACACTATGTTTGTAACAGTTCTTCTTGTTTTAGGATTTTTTTTTTTTAAATACATTGTTTTAGGGATTAACCGCGGTTGAAAAAAAATATTCCTGAAAGAAAATCCGAATGTGGTTTAATACAGGGTGATATGATATAATTATATATACATATATATATGGATCCATAATCGAGTCTTAAATAATATTTCTTTCTATTATTATTTCGGTCCATTGAATAATATTCCTTCCACATATAACATATTCAGAATCTTCCAACTCTTCAAATATTATTTCAAGATCATTTTTATAAAAAAAATAACAATATTCGAAATCATTTAGTCATTTATATGTATAAACTAAATAAATGATTCACTAAATAATCATAATTGCTAGTTAGTCTGTTAATTTACTTGAAATGCTGATTTAAAAATTGTTTTTTTTTTTACAAAAATAATCTTGAAATGCTGATTTAAAAGTTGGACGGTTTCGATCATACTATATATATATAAAGATATTTTAATAAATCAAAATGGTTGTATGATGAGGTACCATAAGAGTGGAATGTAAGAATTGTCTTTTATAGAAAAACTGTTGCTAGCGTCTCTCAATTTTACAAAGATTTTACGTCTAGGTTTCAATGCACCGTACACCCTCTGTTTGGGGGCCCACCTCACCTCCCTATAACCGTTGAATGCTCATACCATTCAACCTTTCCCTACCACTGAAGCATTGTCCAAGATTTTAGCTATCATTCCTGAATTTGAATTTTATTATTAATTGCAGATATCTCTAAATTACGGGAAAAAAATAGTTATTTTATTAATTTTTTTAATGAAATCTATTAAAAATAAAGATAAAATTATCTTATTAGATATGATATAGATTTTAATTTTTTGTTTTGTTTTTGTTTGAAATGCAAGATGAGTGTTAAAAACCACATAATAGGTGGAATGGTACAACCTAGAACAACAAATATGACATTCTATAACTATAAACTATTTAATTTGTTCATTTGGTAATGCGTTGTGCAATGTATGATGATGTGTACTGTAACGACCCGTCCCTGATTTTAAGGATAAATTAAGACTAATTAAGGATTAGTAAGGCTAATCGGAGATTATTTGAGGATTAACGGACGTTCAGGGCGAAATTACGATTTTTCCCCTAAACGAGGGCAAAAAGCTGACTTTTGACCTGGGAGGTCCGATGCACGAGGGCCAAGGACTGTCGCGTAGATCGGGTCGATACGAGTCCGTAGACAGGCGACACGTCGAAATCGGACAATTGACGGGAAAGTTATGGTTCACAGAAGTTCCGATGTACTATTTACGGCGACACATTTTACGAGGCAAAAGTGGACTTTTGTCCTGAGTGGGGCCCAGATCTTTTTCCCATGCCAATGGATGAGTGACAAGTGTCACCCATCCATTGCTTCCCTTAAACAGATGCATGCATATCCCCATTTCAATTTCAACGGGTTTTCACCCGATCTCATTCGAACCCCTCACCACAAACCACCCCCTCCCCTTATTGATTGACTGAGGGCCTTGAGAGACTGAGACTGAGGTTGTGAATGATGAAGATGGTGGCTGGGTCCGGCCTGAGTCGTCGTGGACGGTGGTGGAACCACGGGAGGAAGGTAACCGAGAAACTTTTAATTCAAACATTTGAGTTTTAGTTCTGTACATTTTGGAAGGTTTCTAATGGATAGATGATGTTCATAGGATCCCTACGAGCCTAGGAGGATAAAAAACGGTGGCTGGGGTGGTTGGAGACGACAGAAAACAGAGGAGGAAAAACATGGCATGTTTTTTCGATCCAACCAGGTAATTTACAGGGCCATTTTCATGGTTTTGATCATGTAGGATGATAGGAATTGATTAGAGGAAACTATAGGAATTGGAAGGGATGAAATCAGACCAAAAATGAGAGAGGAATGTGATTTGACCGGTTCTGTCGTTCCAGTTAGACCGAAAACTAGTAGACTGGTTCGGAACTGGTCTATCGAAGGTTGAAGATGACTGGTGCAGATGCTTGAGGCCCACGCGGATACGGGCTGTAGCGGAGACCGAGTCATCACACTCCTCCTCCGATGTAACGGCCCATCCTGGAATTCGGGATTAAGTTAGTAACTAATCATGATTAGTAGGGTTAATCGGTGATTAGTTGGGCGAAATCAAACGAACGATGCAAAATGACCGTTTTGCCCCTAGTAGTGGGCAAAACGTTGACTTTTTATTCGGACTGTCAAATGGACGTTGACCAATGACCGTGACGTAGTTTGGGACGTCACAAGTTCATAGACAGGTGGCACGTTCGATTCCGACGTTTGTTGTGAAAGTTATGACGTTCGGAAGCCCAAGGGCGATTTCGTAATTTGGACGAAATAAGGGAAAGTGTTGACTTTTTGATCGGGAGGTCCGATAGCCGAGGGCCAAGGACCGTTAGGAAGGTCTCGATGCCCTGAGGCCGTAGACAGGCGGCACGCATCAATCAGAATCCGGATGACCGAGTTACGGGCCTAGATGTGTGAGGAGCATTTTGGTAATTTTCTGCACAAGGGCAGAAATGTAATTTCACAAGGCACTGTTGAACGGTCACTGTAGCACCGTGAATGGGAAACACGATCTGTGCACGGGTGCATTGTTTATGCTTGGAATTGGAGTGGGGTATGGCTGAATGGTTATTCAATTAATAATTGGACTGCGAGTGGGAAGAAATGGCAGTGCACGGATGAGATTAAATATGGTTTTGGGCTATTTACGGGAAGCATTTTCCCAGTGGGGCTAAGGGCGTCTCCCATGGGTTGTCGTCCATTTTGAACGGTTAGTTGGGTGACTGGTGGGTGTTAGGATCATTCTGGGTCGAGTGTGAAGTGAAGGACTGAGTGCTGTTGAGAGAAATTGAGTTCGGAGGAAAAATCGAGAATTTGAGGGAAAAATCAGAATTTAAATTGTGTGAGGAATTGGACGAAACCAGGGACAGTAATTGTCTTCTGGGACCATTTGGAGATCAACCGTATCGATTGGCAAGGGAATCGATCACTGTTTGGCCATGATCACAGGTTCCTGTTTCAGAGTTGTGCAGGGACTGTGGACGATCACTTCCAGGTAATTTCTTGTCCAATTGATCGCGTATTTCAGTTCATTTTAGGCCTAGAATCTTTACTGTGTAGTTAATTTGAGTTTGATTGAGAAAACACAGAGTTTGGGTGATCAACCCGTTTGGTTGATCATGGGTCGTGGGTCTGATTTTGGGGCTGTTATGATGAATTAGGGACATAGAACCTTAATTAGATAGTTAAGGAATGTTTTAGGATAAAAACGGATGAAATCAAGGTCGAATTGAAGGTTATCTGACCGGGTTGGACTCGCGGGTCGCAGACCCGTTTTGCAGGGAAACGGGCAAGGACGATGATGAACAGTGCTGGGCACTGTAGCAGGCGCGTGGTGTCACGTGCAGCCACTCACGACGGGTGGTTTCGAATCCCGAGGTACGTTCAACATGACTTTTGTCCTATACAATGTAACGAACATTTTAGCGTTGGTTTCGAATTTATCGGACACCGTTTCGATGTTGTTTCGAGGGACCGAAGGTCGTTGCCACGTTTTTAATTAACGATTAATTCCCGGAAAATTATGGGAAATTAGTATGTTGTTATTTGAGACCTTAATGACCCTAGAATGTAAATTCGGACAGGATTCGGGTTTTCTGGAAAATGTCAGAAATTACGGGAACGCGTGCGGCGCGAAAGCGAGCCTTAAGAACGGTGTGTGAGTGGACGTTGCTTTCAAAATTTAATGCATGCATAAATATTCCTATGATTTCTATAATTATGATTATGAACTGTGATGATTTCAATTCCCGTATTTATACATATTTTTTATATGAACACGAAATTGCACGTATGGTTTCTTTTATGATTGATGATGGTTTAATGAATGATTTTATGTGATTTGTGCGTATTATGTTTTTAAGATGTTGGATTTCGATTGTTAGTATGGTTTTCGGTTTTGACCCAGATTTCAAGGTTTTTCACGGTTATGCACGTTTTACGAGATTTCGAGTATGTTGTGTTTTGACCGTGATTTTGGTGATTTGATTGTGCTTTTGTTGTCTTGACCTTGGGATTTGAAATATGAGGTGTTTTCAAGGAATTGAAATGGATTTTGAAAAAGGTGATTTCGGGCTTGATGCTCGGGGCATAAAAGTAGTTTGAGTAACGAGATTTCGGTTTTCGAAAGTTTGAAAATGGATTCTTGGTTTGGGTTCGGGATGATGCTTCCGAATGCCGGCTTACGGAATCATTATTGCGAATTCGAATTCGGGAATGGAAAAGGATTTAATAAAGTGATTTGGTATGATTATACATGCCCCGTGTTTAATGATGATTTGATCATATTTGTGAAGTAAGATTTGGGGATTTGAATGTGGAAATTCGGACCATGAGTCCTGTTGTGAAAAATGTGGATTCGGGATGGATTTCGCGTTGTGTTCTGGGGTTTGATACGTGGTTGGGGCTGAGGCCCGGTGTTTATGATTGCGGGCTAAGACCCGATGGTTGAGAAAGGAAAAATGATTTTGAGTTTCATACGAGTTTTACTTATGTTGGAATTTGATACACGGGTTTTCTTATGTTGAAAATGTTAACCGACTGCGAAATGATTTTTGTATGCATACATTGGTTTTTACGCGGAGGGTAAAAACGTCTTTTGTAACTATTTTTATAAACTTATTTATTTTTGTCCACTCACACCTTTTGGTTTTTATTGACCCTCCAGGTCGTGGCGCGTTGATCGAGGCTAATCGAGAGGCGGAGGCATGAGTAAGTACACGTGTGGCTATCCCTGGTCTGGCAAGCACTGAGGGTGAGTTTGGGATTTTCAGCCGACTTGTCAGACGGGAGCAGGATCGGGCACGGTTATCCATGTCCCTTCAGGGGCGGTCCTGTCAATTTGGTATCAGAGCACTAGGTTGCTGATTCTGTTGCCACATCATGCCTCCGAAGCGTAAGCCTCGTGCGCGACCTAGTAGTGAGACGAGTAGGCGAGGGTGCTTGGGACCTCGTGTTAGATCTCGGGTGAGATTGACCCTGGTTTGAAGGTCAGATGTCGGGTAGTGTACACTGTGAACTGCGATTTGTTAGATATGGAACTGCGGGGGTCGCAGGGACGAACGAGACCGGTGGCTGGAAGGCCGCATATTTGGGCAACTTGTACTATCTCTTAGGCCCTATTGGTCGCTTAGAATGTGGTTGAGCATTGGAAATTTCTCGGGGACTGGGTATGTCAATGATGACATGATCGGTTTGGTATGAGTTTGGACTCAGGAGGGGTCGAGATGAGTCATGATAAGGTGTCGAGACCCGAGAAGAGCCGGAAAGGCTGAATGAGGACCGGTTGGCACTTAGGATTCCAAGGACCAGTTTATTGTCAGGTATTGAATGAGTTGGGAAATTATGGCTTGGTTTTGTGGAACGGTGGTCTTGTGAAGATAGCTTATTGTCGTGGGTACTTGGTGTAGTGGTAGTGGTTGAGGATCAGGGGGCGTTCAAGGAACGTTCATCTATCCTGATGTGGATTGTCAGGATGGTGGTACCCATGGTTGCAGGGTACGAGTAGTGATGCGGGATCGTCGCTCGGTATGAGCGGAGATCCAAGGCTACCCACTTTGCACACGGTGTGCTAGTGTGGATGTTTGTATGTTGGTGCTGGTACTAGCGCTCGTGCTAGTGTCAGTGAGTGAGATTGTGTTGAGCCACGAGTTGGGGTGTGACTCTGTCATGATGAGCGTGCGTCGGTATTTGAGATTCAGTAGTGGTTGACTCATGGACTGGATAGGATCCAGCGGAGATTGTGAGGTATTGGGATAAGTCCCAACAGTGACGAGGTGACAAGAGTTGAGTAATTCCCAATCGGAATCGGTGTATGTGCATAGATAGTCATTAATAGACATGAGGTCTGAGTATTGGATTGATTGCGGACACGTGGTTGTCCAAGTGAGTTACGGATATTGATATTTCCCCCGTAGGCCTGTTGTGTTTAAAGACTCGGGAGTTTAAAGACTCGGATAGATCCAGTAGGTTCGATGGATGAGAATGTGGCTTTAAATGTGTTTTGGGTTTTCACTGAAACTTGATGATGATGTTTTCGGCAATGGCCCGGATGAAATGGTTTTCGGTGGTTTTGGGCTGAGGCCCGGGATTGAGAAAAAGAAAATGTGTTTGGTTTTTCGTACATGGTTTTATGACGTAAATTTGATATGCATTCATTGGCTTTTACGCGGAGGGTATAAATGTATGTGTTTTCTGATAACTGTTTTGAATTTAAACTTTATTTTTGTCCACTCACAGTCTTTTCGTGTTTCCGATACCCTCCAGGTTGCTGCAGTGCGGGCTGTTGGTCAAGAGAGCCGAAGACATCACACGTACAATCCACAGTAGACTCTGCGCACTCTGGGAAGTTCGGATGTTTCTGGACGGTCGGATCGGAACTCCCTTGTCTGATTTACGTGTCACACGGAGGTTAGGCGTCTGTTTGGCCCTTGTGTCATGTGCAAGTCAGACGGGAGCGGGGTTTAGCCCTTAATCCCGGGGGATTAGGGGTGGGCCCTGACAATTGGTATCAGAGCGAGGTTTTGAGTGTTCTGCATGAGGTTGGTTCCTAGAGTCGTTGGTTCGTCGACTTGGGTGGTGTGATGCTACTGTGGATGTGATGTCTCGATGTGGAACAGCCCGTCAACAACCTGGATACGATAGTGATAGTCTGTTCGAGGTGGTTAGATAGCAGCGTTTGAGGGTGTTAGTCGC
The DNA here is from genome assembly GCA_032719365.1 of Prinsepia uniflora. Classification (NCBI taxonomy): domain Eukaryota; kingdom Viridiplantae; phylum Streptophyta; class Magnoliopsida; order Rosales; family Rosaceae; genus Prinsepia; species Prinsepia uniflora. The sequence continues at coordinate 39,326,214 of CM064867.1, forward strand.
TCGATACGCGATGCAAGGTAAGACGTACGTCGACTTAAGACCGGAACGATTAGTGTGTTGGCACTGGATTTGGCTTGGTGACCTTTGGTTAGTTGGGTTGATTGGTAATTTTGGGTTTGGGTAACCCGAATGACGAGGATGGTTTGAGGTACCCTGTGGATTTACTGGATCGTAGTCCTTGTGGTTTGGGCCGACTTACGGCTGGATTGGAGATGGTGCTGCTAGGTGCATCCAAGGTAGTGGTTGTCTGGTTAGGATGTCGTTGATGGATTAGAGTAGAGCAGCTGATACTCGATGACCCTAGGCTGGTATGGACAGGTTTGACCATCGATGGGATGAAGGTCGCAGGGATGGCCGGGGATCCTTGTGAGTTCCGTTGAAGGATGACGGAAGGAATTGGAAAGGAGTGACTATAACTGATCGATATGAGGTTATTGAAGGAAGAGAATCCACAATCTTGGATTTTCCTTTAGGACTTTGTAGATTTATTCCGACAAGCGGTCGAAATAGTAGCCGAGGGAGAGTTGGTTCCGGGAAGTGTCGGTGGTAGTACGAGAGGATGAACTCTATGAATTCTATTGCACTCCATAGGAGGTATTTGAAAATACCTTTGTTTTCTATTCATAGAGTTTCCCTTGCGTACACCATAAAGTTTTAGTGGTACTGAGAAAGGGTTAGGAGTGGTGAACTGGTAGGTGGGGATGGTGTGAAATACCCAAGGTGGAGATGATAGACAGGAAACCCAGGAGTGGTTTTTGTTCAGCAGTATTGATTACCGGGTAGAAGACCCTAGGTGTCGGCAACTAGTTGTGGAATTTCGGGGACGAAATTCTTTTAAGGAGGGTAGGTTGTAACGACCCGTCCTGAAATTAGGGTTAAGACCGTGTTTGGGATGGGATTAGTGAGCTTAATCGGTGGTTAGTTGGTCCCGATAGGTCTGTTAGCGTAGAATGACGATTTTCCCCTATGTTGGGCAAATAGTTGACTTTTAGTTCGGGCGGTCAATTGGGTATTGACCGATGATTGTGACGTAGTTTGGGACTTCACGAATCCGTAGACAGGTGGCACGCCCGATTCCGACATCCGAGGAGGAAGTTATGATGTTCGGAAGGTTGAGGGCAATACCGTAATTTGGTTAATTTATGGGGCAAGAGTTGACTTTTTGCACGACGAAGTTTCTTCATGCAAACCGAGGACCGTTAGATAGGTCTCGATGTCCTGAGTACAACGACAGGTGGCACGTCTCCATCGGACTTTGGATGAATTAGATACGGGTCTAAACATTCCAAAGGCACTTTGGTAAATTTTTACCTCAAAGGGTATTTTGGTCATTCTCTTACATTGGGATGTGTGCCCAATACAAGTGGGACACTTGGCTGCATCTGAAGAAGTGACCACCAGGAGTTTGACAAGTGTCCCTCTCCAGATGGTTGTGGAACATTGTTGGCCGCCTCACAAGTTTACACGACGGTTTAAATCGGTTTTGAGTTGAAGAAGCAGGGTGGAGGTGCAACCGTGAGAAAACCCGTCAAATTGGTCCCTTAATCGTCATCTTCCGGCCTTGAGTTGTGAAGAAACTATGGAGAGGAGCATGGAACGAGTGTGGTGGTGTCGAAATCAATCACCGTCGTGGACTGTGGTTTTGATATCACGAGAGGCAGAGTACCCGTGTGCAACCGAGAGAACTTAGTTTCATAACACCACTAAAACCTCATTCTTTTCCTATGTGGTCTGAAAGGAAAAGAGAGAGGGAGCTTAGACAGGATGATGAGTGGTCACGGCGAGGTTCGACAGTAAGGGACGGTGGCGGAATTGAGAGGAATCCGCAAGTCCTCTGTTTTTACCTTCACAATTGGACGTCACAGATAAGGGTTAAAGAGCTTAATTGAATACGGCATCGTGATTCTGAGGTATCTGGGAGTCGAATGGACTTGATTTGGTGGCTCGCCGTGGACGGTGGCCGGTGAACCCGATATGGTAAGTTTAGAGTTTAAATTTCACTATGGGTTTATAGACCTTGATGATGCAAACTAATGATTGGAACACGATCATGGAAGGGAAACAAGTCGTTTGGGATGAACTTGGAAGCTGGAGGAAGCCGGAAAAACTATAGAGGTTGAGGTTGCAGAGTACGGGTTGAACTCTTGAGCATGAAGGTATGAATTCGTGGTTTTTGTTACAAATTGATTAGGTTAGTAGATTAAGAGGAGAAGGACGAAACTAATGGACTAATTAGGTTTTAAAATGGATCAAAAATGGGACAAAACCGTTCACGCCGGCTTGGTCGAACCGGACTGGTTTGAACCGGTCTGAACCGGGTCGGCGAGAGGAAGAAGGTGACACTGTTCACGCGCGTGGGTTTCACGCGCAGAACCTTCCATACACGCGTGGGGGCGCGTGGGGCCTAGTTTGAGGATAGTTCCAACACGACTTTTAAAGTATTTGTTGTAACGAACATTTTGGCACTGGTTTCGAATCAATCGGACACTGTCTCGATATGTTTCGGGCTGTCCGAAGGTTTTAGGACTCCGTTAAAAATAGTTAAAAATGGTCTGTGAAGTAGTTAGGACTCCGTTAGGACTCCGTTAAAAATAGTTAAAAATAGTTAAAAATGGTTTTAGGAAAATTATAAGGCTTTAGTATGAGTATCGTGAAGTAGTTAGTGACCTTATATTGGGATTTGAATAGGTTCGGGAAAGCCGAGGATAGCGAATGGCCGGGGACAGGGTAAGTGCGCGCGTATCGAGGCGACGCTGAAATGGTCTGTGAGTGGACTTTGCTTTCTAACTCTTGATGCATGCATATATGTTTTTAATATGTTTTCATACATGATTCTATGATTTGATTTATGATTGTGATGGTTTACGGTTTGTGCACGTTTTTCGAGAAAAAGACGGTTTTCACGTTTTACGAGGTTTTGATAAATATCATGATTTATACTTGGCTTAGTGAAGTGATTTCGAGATTTGAAATATGGTTGGATTTCAAGGAAAGTAAAAGGATTTTGAATAGTATTTTCGGGCTTGAGGCCCAGTTCAAAGGTGTTTTCGGAAATGTGATTTTGGGTTTCGGAATCGGAATTCCAGGTGACGATTCGGAATTCGATTCGGGACTTGGAGTGGATTTCAGGTTTGGGTTCGGAATGATTATTCCAGATGCTAGCTTACGGAATGATGGTTGCGGACTCAGATCTGGAAAGGAAATGGATATGAGTTCTGGATTTGGATGTGGAAATGGAAAATGGTTTTCAAATGGTTATGGATTGGATTTTCTAGATCTGTTTATTGGGTTTAAAGACCCGGATATGGATTGACGGGGGACGGGCCCGGATTGAGTTTAAAGACTCGGGAGTTTAAAGACTCGGGTATTGATATTTCCCCCGTAGGCCTGTTGAGTTTAAAGACTCAAGAGTTTAAAGACTCGGATTATTGAGGCCTGGTTATTAAGTTTAAAGACTCGGGAGTTTAAAGACTCGGATAGATCCAGCAAGTTCGATGGATGAGAATGTGGCTTTAAATGTGTTTTGGGTTTTCACTGAAACTTGACGATGATGTTTTGGGCAGTGGCCCGGATGAAATGGTTTTCGGTGGTTTTGGGCTGAGGCCCGGGATTGAGAAAAAGAAAATGTGTTTGGTTTTTCGTACATGGTTTTATGACGTAAATTTGATATGCATGCATTGGTTTTTACGCGGAGGGTATAAATGTATGTGTTTTCTGATAACTGTTTTGAATTTAAACTTTATTTTTGTCCACTCACAGTCTTTTCATGTTTTCGATACCCTCTAGGTTGCTGCAGTGCGGGTTGTTGGTCAAGAGAACCGAAGACATCACACGTACGATCCACAGTAGACTCTGCGCACTCTGGGAAGTTGGGAAGTTTCTGGACGGTCGGATCGGAACTCCCTTGTCTGATTTACGTGTCACACGGAGGTTAGGCGTCTGTTTGACCCTTGTGTCATGTGCAAGTCAGACGGGAGCGGGGTTTAGCCCTTAATCCCAGGGGATTAAGGGTGGGCCCTGACAGGTGTTGTGCTACTGGTCGGGTGACCATGGGATCCAGATTGGTTGGTGAATTGGACTGGACTCGTTGAGGGATGGACGTACTCTGTACGGTGTACGAGAATCGGTACTGGACGGGCCGTGTGGTGCCTGGTGACGGCACCTAGGAGGTACCAGTGGTGTGAGGTTGTACGTGTTGGTGATCGGCTTAGTTCCGACACCACTAGATTTGGTTGATAGCATGAACTGGACAGAGTAATTTTTTTGGTTCAGTGATTTTAAGGGCAGTGCTCTTAGCCATGGATTGCTGTTGGAACCCCAGTGTGGAGATGTGTGATCACAGTTTGGGCTAGTATTCAACGTGTTTCAGTTACACCACCTGATTGAGTATGAGGACGGTGTATGTATACTCAGGATGAGTGAGATGGTGGTTAGTGTGACCACGAGTGGCCTTGCGTGATGTTACCACGCCGTGACATTTCCAGCGTCATGGTTCGCTAAGGGAGTTGAAATTTTTGGACATTGAACTTGTATGTCGCAGGATTGGATTTGCCCTGCGGGATGAGATCATGTAGTTGATCCTACGCTACATTGTGCTTAGCTGGTGTATGGGTGTACGCATGTCGCGAGGTCAAAATGTTTTCCACGAGGTGGATGTGAAATAAGGATGTTTGGAAATCTCAAGAACGAAACTAATTTAGGAAGGGAGGAGCAGTTGATATTGATCGGTTGGAATTTCGGGGACGAAATTCTTTAAGGGGGGAAGATTGTAACGGCCCATACCGGAATTCAGGATTAAGTTAGTAACTAATCATGATTAGCAGGGTTAATCGGTGATTAGTTGGGCGAAATCGGACGAACGATACAAAATGACCGTTTTGCCCCTAGTCGTGGGCAAAACGTTGGATTTTTATTCGGACGGTCAAATGGACTTTGACCAATGACCGTGACGTAGTTTGGGACGTTACGAGTTCATAGACAGGTGGCACGTTCGATTTTGACGTTCGTGGTGAAAGTTATGACATTCGGAAGCCCAAGGGCGTTTTCGTAATTTGGACGAAATAAGGGAAAGTGTTGAATTTTTGATCGGGAGGTCCGATAGCCGAGGGCCAAGGACCTTTAGGAAGGTCTCGATGCCCTGAGTCCGTAGACAGGCGGCACGCATCAATCGGAATCCGGATGACCAAGTTACGGGCCTGGATGCGTGAGGGGCATTTTGCTAATGTTCTGCACAAGGGCAAAAATGTAATTTCACAGGGCACTGTTGAACGGTCACTGTAGCACCGTGAATGGGAAACACGATCTGTGCACGGGTGTATTGTTTATGCTTGGAATTGGAGTGGGGTATGGCTGAATGGTTATTCAATTGATGATTGGACTGTGAGTGGGAAGCAATGGCAGGGCACAGATGGGATTAAATATGGTTTTGGACTGTTTACGGGAAGCATTTTCCCAGTGGGGCTGAGGGCGTCTCCCACAGGTTGTCGTCCATTTTGAAAGGTTAGTTGGGTGACTGGTGAGTGTTAGGATCATTCTGGGTCGAGTGTGAAGTGAAGGACTGAGTGCTGTTGAGAGAAATTGAGTTCGGAGGAAAAATCGAGAATTTGAGGGAAAAATCGGAATTTAAATTGTGTGAGGAATTGGACGAAACCAGGGACAGTAATTGTCTTCTGGGACCATTTGGAGATCAACCGTATCGATTGGCAAGGGAATCGATCATTGTTTGGCCATGATCACAGGTTCCTGTTTCAGAGTTGTGCAGGGACTGTGGACGATCAGTTCCAGGTAATATCTAGTCCAATTGATCGCGTATTTCAGTTCATTTTAGGCCTAGAATCCTTACTGTGTAGTTAATTTTAGTTTGATTGAGAAAACACAGAGTTTGGGTGATCGACCCGTTTGGTTGATCAAGGGTCGTGGGTCTGATTTTGGGGCTGTTATGATGAATCAAGGACATAGAACCTTAATTAGATAGTTAAGGAATGTTTTAGGATAAAAAATGGATGAAATCAAGGTCGAATTGAAGGTTATCTGACCGGGTTGGACTCGCGGGTCGCAGACCCGTTTTGCAGGGAAACGGGCAAGGTCGATGATGAACAGTGCTGGGCACTATAGCAGGCGCGTGTTGTCACGCGCAGCCACTCACGGCGGAGCGTTACGGCACTTGGGTACGAATCCCGAGGTACGTTCAACATGACTTTTGTCCTATATAATGTAACGAACATTTTAGCGTTGGTTTCGAATTTATCGGACACCGTTTCGATGTTGTTTCGTGGGTCCGAAGGTCGTTGCCACGTTTTTAATTAACGATTAATTCCCGGAAAATTATGGGAAATTAGTATGTTGTTATTTGAGACCTTAATGACCCTAGAATGTGAATTCGGACAGGATTCGAGTTTTATGGAAAATGTCGGAAATTACGGGAACGCATGCGGCGCGAAAACGAGCCTTGAGAACAGGTGTGTGAGTGGTCGTTGCTTTCAAAATTTAATGCACGCATAAATATTCCTATGATTTCTATAATTATGATTATGAACTGTGATGATTTCAATTCCCGTATTTATACGTATTTTTGATATGCACACGAAATTGCACGTATCTCGAGACTATGGTTTCTTTTATGATTGATGATGGTTTAATGAATGATTTTATGTGATTTGTGGGTAGTATGTTTTTAAGATGTTGGATTTCGATTGTGAGTATGGTTTTCGGTTTTGACCCAGATTTCAAGGTTTTTCACGGTTATGCACGTTTTATGAGATTTCGAGTATGTTGTGTTTTTGCCGTGATTTTGGTGATTTGATTGTGGTTTTGCTGTCTTGACCTTGGGATTTGAAATATGAGGTGTTTTCAAGGAATTGAAATGGATTTTGAAAAAGGTGATTTCGGGCTTGATGCTCGGGGCATAAAAGTAGTTTTGAATAACGAGATTTCGGTTTTCGAAAGTTTGAAAACGGATTCTTGGTTTGGGTTCGGGATGATGCTTCCGAATGCCGACTTACGGAATCATTATTGCGAATTCGAATTCGGGAATGGAAAAGGATTTAAAAAAGTGATTTGGTATGATTATACATGCCCCGCGTTTAATGATGATTTGATCATATTTGTGAAGTAAGATTTGGGGATTTGATTGTAGAAATTCGGACCATGAGTCCTGTTGTGAAAAATGTGGATTCGGGATTGATTTCGCGTTGTTGTGATTGAAAATTTTTTTGGGTTTCAAGACCCATTGAAAACTGTTTTGGGTTTAAAGACCCGGTGTTATTGCTGGAGCACGTTTTGAGTTTAAAGACTAGGTTTATTGATGACGGGGGCGGGCCAGAAATTGGATTAACTATTTTTATAAACTGATTTATTTTTGTCCACTCACACCTTTTGGTTTTTATTGACCCTCCAGGTCGTGGCGTGTTGATCGAGGCTGATCGAGAGGCGGAGGCATGAGTAAGTACACGTGTGGCTATCCCTGGTCTGGCAAGCATTGAGGGTGAGTTTGGGATTTTCAGCCGACTTGTCAGACGGGAGCCACCTTTTTCTGGAGCTTCGAGTCATAGGACACCGAAGAGGGGTAACTACAGTGGAGCATCGTCGGTGGGCGATGATCGTTTCTGTAGACCTGGTAGTTTCCAGAATTCAGGATTCCGTGGTTACCGAGCACAGCCGACTCCGCAAGCCAATGCGATGTCTGTTGCGTCTACAGGGAGATCGAGTGGTGGACCAGGTCAGGATGTTTGTTTTTACTGTGGAGAGCGAGGTCACTTCCGACGTGAGTTTCCCCTGTTACCACAGGAAGGTGGTGTAGGTCGAGGAGCGGCGGAGCCTGGACGGAGCACGGTGTTAGTGTCAGGGACAACCGGCACCAGAGGAGGTGGTAGTGCCACGAGTGTTGTGCGAGGCTATGGTAGATCTTCAGGACCTCAGGCCCGAGTGTTTGCGATGACTCTGCAGGAGGTTCAGTCGGTACCAGGTGCAGGGACAAGTACTTTTACTATCCTTGGTTGTGTTGTACACCGTTTTGTTGGATTTCGGGGTATAGTTAGGCCTTATCCTAGGTGCCCTGGAGTGACGAGGTTGAGGAGTTCAGTGAGTTCCGTTGAAGGATGACAGAAGAGACGGGAAATGAGTGACTATAACTGATCGATATGAGGTTATTGAAGGAAGAGAACCCACAATCTAGGATTTGCCTTTAGGACTTTGTAGATTTATTCCGACAAGTGGTCGAAGTAGCAGCCGAAGGAGTGAGCCAGTAGGTAGGATTTCCTATTTGAGTTGGGTTCTGGAAGGTGAGGTGGTAGTACGTGAGGATGTACTCTATGAATTCTATTGGGTGCTCTATATGAGGTATTTTAAAATACCTTTGTTTTCTGTTCATAGAGTTTCCCTTGCGTACACCATGAAGTTTTTGTCGTATTAAGAGAGGGTTAGAAGTGGTGAACTGGTAGTTGGGGGTGTTGTGAAATACCGAAGGTGGAGATGATAGATCGGAAACCCAGGAGTAGTTGTTGTTGGATTAGTGTTGTTCGGGTAGGAGACCCAGGTATTGGGAACGAGCTGTGGAATTTCGGGGACAAAATTATTTTAAGGAGGGTAGGTTTTAAGGACCCGTCCCGGAAATTAGGGTTAAGATGGTGATTAGTCAAGGATTAGTGAGCTTAATCGGTGGTTAGTTGGTTACGATAGGTCCGTTAGCGTAGAATTACGATTTTACCCCTAGTTCGAGCAAATTGTTGACTTTTAGTTCGGGTGGTCAAGTGGGTATTAACCGATGACCGTGACGTAGTTCGGGACGTCGCGAATCCGTAGACAGGTGGTACCCCCGATTCCGACATCCGAGGAGGAAGTTATGATATTCGGAAAGTTGAGGGCATAACCGTAATTTGGTTAAGGGGGAGAGTTGACTTTTCGTACGATTGGGTTTTGACAAATTGACCTAGGACCATTAGGTAAATCTCGTCGTAGGTAGATCTCTCCGTCTTGAGTTCAACGACAGGCGGCACGTGTTCATCGGACCTAGGGTGAGTAAGATACGGGTCTAGAACGGTAAGGGCAAAACGGTAATTTTTAACTTAGAGGGGTATTTTGGTCTTTTGGCTGCATTGGGATTTGTGCACACCAGATAAGGCTAGGTGTACAGTGGAGATTGCGATATTTGTGAGAGGGCTGAGAGGATGGTGACACGTGTAAGGTGTCTAGTGGGTTCTAGGGTGCATGGCTCCAATTATTTGGCTGTGTGTTCGTGTGTGTGTTCGAACAAGAGAGAAAACAGAGAGGTGAGGCGGTGAGGATTTTGATCGATTCAGTGAGTGTGTGAGGGTTTTGTAGACTAGTGAGAGTGACAGAGAGAAGAAGGGAGGCTGGTGACTGGAATTGGGAGTGCAACTGTGCACGAATCACGGTGGTCGGAGGGTTCGATTTCTCTGGGAAACAGAGGGCTGTCGCAGGGATTGGGGGTGGTTGTGCCGTGTGTTATTCCAATCCAAGCTGAGAGGGAGCTAGGACGGTTGAAGGAGACCCAGTGGACACCATGGTGCACGGCGGTGCGAACGGCGGAGGACGAATCGACGGTAAGTCTTGGGAGGCGCGTAAGTCTTAAACCAATAGTCGTGGACTTAGGGGCTGAGTCGAGGCGTTTGGTGAGTCTTGTTAGGTTCAGGAGGTTCCTAGGAGTCGTCTAGGGTGGTTGCCGTGACGGGGGAGTGTCGGGTTAGCTGGGAACCGAAACAGGGGTATCGGGCTGTTTTATTTCGAGGTTGAAGACGACGGGTTATAAGCTGTGTCGAGGTGTGAGAGTGAGGGGAATAGGTTGCTTTGGTCTGGACGGTGAGAATGGTGAAGAAAGGGAGGAAAACGGTGAAGGTTTGGCAGAGAACCGGGTACGCCGGTTCAGACCGGTTCTCCCAAGGAAGACGACGATGAACAGTGACTGTGTGCAAGCGCGTGACGGCCACGCGCATCCACTTTGGGAGGCGCGTGGGGGCGTGTGCGACGGTTTCCGATGAAGATTCCAACTGAGTTTCTAGTCTAGAAGTTATAACGAGTCTATTGGAATAAGTTTCGGGTTATTCGTTGAGGTTAGTTCGGCGAGGTTGAAGGTTTAGGGTTCAGGTTCGTTACGTTTAGGACCCGGGGATTTTTACGGGAAATTAGGAGAGTCTTAATAGACGTGTTTTTGGTGACTTGTGACAGGATCGGGACTTCCCGAGGAAGCTGAGGAACGTACGGGACGTACGGGGCGCGAGTGACGTGCTGGTGACTATGAGTGGACCCCTTCTCTAAACTCGAGCATGCATAACTGTTTTCTATAATTATTTTATGGTTTTACATGTGATTTCATGATTGTTGAATATGTGATGTTGGTTTTACATAATTGCACATTTTTCGAGAAAGTATGTATTTGGCACGTTTTACGAGGAAAGTTTGGATTCTGATTTTGATGCTATGGTTTTGGGATTTCAACGAAATTTGGATTCGGATTTTGGAATCGGATTTTGGAAACGAAATTTGGTTTTAAAGTTGGAAAGTGGAATTCTGGATTTGGATTCGGAATGACGGTTCTGGATGATGAAAGGGCATCAGACCAGTGATTTCGGATTCGGGTTTGGATACGGATTTAGAAATGGTTTTTAAATGGTGTTGATTGGATTTTCTGGATCTGGTTATTGGGTTTAAAGACCCGGATATTATGATTGACGGGCTCAGATTGGGTTTAAAGACCCGGATTGAGTTTAAAGACTCGGGAGTTTAAAGTCACGGATATACTGATATTTCCCTCGTAGGCCTGTTGAGTTTAAAGACTCGGATAGGTCCAGCAGGTTTGATCGGATAAGGATTGGTTGAAACTTATGTTTTATGACATGGTTTTTATGATGCTTATGACATGATTTCTATAATTGTTTTTATGATGATTCTGCAAATGTTTTTATGACAATCTTTATGTGATTTATAACTGATTGCAGTAAATGGGTTATGCATGTGTGTTTTCAAAAACGGAGGGCTAAAACTCTGGTTTTCTTATGAAATGGTTTTTGGAAATTCTTATTTTATTTATGGTCCACTCACACCTTCTGTTTTAAATTTCCCTCCAGGTCGTGGAGCTAGCGCGGAGGTTGACGTTGAGGCAGCGTCGGAGGCATAGAATACTCGAGAGTGACCTCAGAGTGCTTTTAATTTTCCGTTGTGCGTGTATCTTGTTTATTGGTTTTTTTCCTTTGTATTTTGATACTATGCTCTGTACCTACGTTTGACTTCCGGATGTTTAACTTTTCTCCTGCGTCTGGCATGTAGTTTGGTGGTTTATCGTAAGATTACTTTTGTCCTTGTGTCGGGGTGTCAGACGGGAGCAGGATTTACCTCGGTTTTCGGGGTGGAACTGGGGTGTGTCCTGACAATTAAGGTAATTAGTATCCCTCTAGTATGATTTGGACAGGTTAGGGAACTCCGATGACGGTGATTGGCCCGGGAAGGGCTTATGGCGCTGTATCGAGGCGCAGCTTTGGACGGTCTGTGATTGGACCTTGTTTTCTAAATTGATGCATGCATAAATGTTTTATATGCTTAAATGACCATGTTTTTTGATGCCATGAGTGCATTTGTTTGTGGTGTATTAGTATTTACGTATCTACATATCTACATGCATTTCATGGTTTATAGTTTTATGTCGTGCCTATACGTGTTGTGTTTTCTGTGGTGATTCGATGGAAAGATTTTGGATTTAGAAACATAGAATCGGGCATGAGACCCATTTTATTGGAAACCATCGGACATGTAGTCTATTTGATTTAATGAGAAATCTGGCTGGAGGCCCATTTGAGTTATATGATCGGGCCGGGGGCCCCGTTGATTTACGAATTTGGGCTTGAGGCCCAGTTGGTTATGATATCGAACATGACGCCCAGTTATGGATTATAAACATGATTTCGGGTCGGGGACCCATTTTGGATTTATGATGGTTTATGGAAAACCAGGGCATAGCCCTTTGAATGATTTGTAAAATGATTTTCTGTATACCATCCTCACGAACGGATGTCGTCCAGACGTCTCGTAGTATCCTGAAGTAGTCACGGGGCATTGCTTGTGAGGGGTCATTGCACGGAGCGACCGGTCCATACAATGACTCATAAGTAGGATTTCCAGATGTTAAAACCTTCCCCCCCCCCCCCCCCCCCCCCAGGGAGGGTCATTGATCTAAGGGACATTGATCTGGGTGAACCCTGGGGACACTTGGGATTTGAGACCCCGGGTAGCACGCGTAGCTTGGAACCGTGACAGTGGTATTGGTTGTGACATCTCGGATGTCAAGCATCAGGGATGCCGAGGATCGGTTTTGGTCTGAGACCCACATAGATAGGTTTTGGACTGAGACCACATGTATTGGATTTGGACTGAGTCCCTACTGTTTTGATTTTGGGCTGAGTTCCCACTAGTATTGATTTTGGGCTGAGTTCCCATATGGTTTGATTCACGGTTTTGGGATAAGACTCTAATGGTTTGATAACTGGTTTTCGAATGCATGCATGCTTTTTAGTGAAGGACATAAATGTCTGTCTTTTTGTGCAATGTTTTTATAAACTGTTGTTTTATCCACTCGCAGCTTTTCGTGGTTTTAATGCCCTTCTGGTTGATCGCGGATGCCAGCTGTAGCGAAGACCGAAACATCACACTCCTCCTCTGATCTTGGCGCACTCTAGAAGCCCCGAACGGGCTAAAGTTGGAACTATCCCTTGTCTGACACTTCATGTCAGACTGGAGCAGGCACGTCCCATGTTAATCCTGGGGGGATTTGGGACGAGTCCTTTCAAGTGGTATCAGAGCGGGTTGGCTCATATGGTACTTATGGTACTCTGATACCAAAGTGGTATCAGAGCATGTTTTCCTCTCAGTGTGACGCGCAGGTTGAGGATGTGATGTCTCTGTAGTGGTAACAACCCGTTATCAACCTGGTAGTTAGGGTAAGAGTATAAGGATTCAGTGGAATCGAACCCTAGTTAGGTTATGTTTGGCACGAGGTGCGATGATTTAGGGTTCGATTGGCTCAGGATGCTGCGTGGTAGTGAGGTTGGATCCCGAGTAGGATCAATAAGAATGTGAATCCAACGACTTGGAGCCGTAGTATTACTGGTGGATAGGATCCAGTGGACCAGTAGACACAGTATGGCGACTTGAGAGGCTAGACCATTGAGCGGTCATAGCGGATATGGATTGGGGCAAAGTGGTATCAATAGAGGTCCGATGTCAGAGTCGTTCATGAAAAAAGTGCAAGGATCGAGGATTATGCTGCTAGGAGCAGTCAGGTGCACGAGGACTCTAGTTGAGACTATTTGGAAATAGGAAAGGTTGACTCGTATTGGCATGAAAGGTCATGTTTCGGTGTGTCGAATCCCAGAGGGATGTCGTCTGGCAGAGGATGCCACAGTGTAGAAGTTATGTGGTATGGTATGCCATGTCGTGGTTGAGCGGTGGTAGACACCAAGGAGGCCGTAGGGAACGAGTGGTTGAGATCCTTGGATCATGGTTACTAGTCGGTAGAATACCATTACCGAAGTATGACGACTCTTTGAAGTCAAGAGCGATGGATCGGTCAGGATGGACGTAATACAGAGAGCAGTCGGGTTTGTGATAACCCTACTACCCTAGTTGGTTATTGATCGAACAAGTTACCAGGAGAGTGGTACTTGTCGACCGGATCCTGAGGTGGACCAATCGGGGGATATTGCGTATTGAGCGCTTGGTACCGGCGGTGGGTTGACCGCATGGAATTGGAGTCTCGATAGTGGAATGCTTTTGAGATTGGTCTGCACGCGGTTGTGGCAAACGCTGCTATCGATGGACGTGATCGAGTATTATCGAGTTGGATAGACTCGGGTTTCCGTGGCGACTAAGGCGATGAGATTCGTAGTTGTGACGAGGATACGAGGGTGCGTGAGTAACGTACAGTACGAGCATAGATTCTGGATTTGACTCGGTTATGGCTGAGTGCGATCGCAGAATGAGAAGTTGATTTTGGGTGTTGGTTTTGGGTTGAGACCACATGTATTGGATTTGGGCTGAGTCCCTACTGTTTTTTATTTTGGGCTGAGTTCCCACTGGTATTGATTTTGGGCTGAGTTCCCATATGGTTTGATACACGATTTTGGGCTAAGGCCCTAATGGTTTGATAACTGGTTTTCGAATGCATGCATACTTTTTAGTGAAGGGCATAAATGTCTGTCTTTTTGTGAAATGTTTTTATAAACTGTTGTTTTGTCCACTCACAGCTTTTCGTAGTTTTAATGCCCTTCAGGTCGATCGCGGATGCGGGCTGTAGCGGAGACCGAGACAACACACTCCTCCGATCCTGGGGCACTCTGGAAGCCCTGAACGGGCTAAAGTTGGAACTATCCCTTATCTGATACTTCATGTCACACAGGAGCAGGCACGTCCCGCGTTAATCCCGGGGGGGATTTGAGACGGGTCCTGTCATGTACACATAGTTGTCATATGATTAAACAACAATCATAAGTTTTAGCTTACTTAGGAAATAAAGTAAATAAATGAAGGGTAAAAAATGATTAACAAGAATGGGCATAGTAAATCTTCTTTGGGAGTGAAAAGGAATACTACACAGTTACACACGAGAGCGAGAGAAAGAGAGTAGATAGTACCTAGTGGCTAGTGGTGGGTCTCCTGAAGTCCAAGTGTATAAAGTAATTATTGAGCCTTTAAAATTTGTTGCTTAATGTGGCCCATAGAATGAGGCATTTCATTTCTCTAACACATGTACTTTGTAGTTTCTATCACTAGAAGTGAAAAGAAGATAATAAAAACACTGATGAAGCACTTGATGCCATTATGTCAAAGTGGCTTCAATCGTCTCACTACTACTACTTCTTCTTCTATTTTGTTGTTTTTCCTTTCAAGGATATTCAAATTTAAATTCTATAAGCTCATCTAACTGTCTCCACAATCACAACTATTTGACTGTTATGGTTATCTTTACGTAATGTTATTAATAATTTATATTAAAATATTCTTAGTGAATATAAAGTTAAAGATATAAATATTTTTTTACAACTTAAAAGACTAGAATATTACAAAATAAAAACTATCTAGTGGGTCATTATTAAATTTGCATTTTCATGAAGAAATTTATTTTCTTCCATTAGATGATTGACTTCTCAAAATGAATTTAAGTTAATAGGAAACATTCACGCGGAAAATAACTGTACAAACAACTAGAAAGTCTATATGACTAATACCATATGAAATTACAAACCAAGTTGATAAGTCTAAAATAACCAAAATCCTAATAACACCTATAACCCTAAACCAACTGCTTACACTAAAAGAAACAACAACATCTACCAAACTCATCACATCTAATTTTGAGGAATGTAAATAATAAGGGGCTTGTTTGAGGAAGGTTTGATCTTCAACGATCCAAGTTTGTATAAAAGCGAATAAGGAACAAATATTCATAATCTGACTAATGTGACAAAAGACAATGAGGGATAATATGGAAAAATCCTCTAGCAACAAGATAGAACAAGATTTAGGGAAAGAGAAGAGATTTCAAAGGAAAATTTTGGGTAAATGGATAGATTGAAAAAAATGGCAAAACAATAATGACATAGAACTCAAATCTGAGCATGACAAATCAAAAGGTCATTACAAGTGACTCATATTATTAAATCCAAAAGAAAAAGAGAAACGATAGAGGTGAGGAGGCGGGAAGGAGAGATCTTCCCTCTCCTCTCCCATTGGTTTGCTTTTTCTTTAAGATTGAAAATGATAAAAAAAAAAAACGGAGGCTAGGGTTTGTAGTTTTTCCCTCATCCTTTGTTATACATAGCTAGGTCATATCTAGTTTAAATTTGACCTTTAGATATATAAGTGTTCGTATTGGGCTTTATTAAATGATGAATTATTTTTCATTAAATGTTATTCCACATATAATATAAATGTCGATCACAATGGAGATGTAAAAGAAGTTACAATGTTAATTTTTTTTTTACAACTTTCAGAAAGTAGAAATGATATCTCGTTCTTCTGACATATCAGATCACAAAAGAATTGAATTTCGAAGCTATAAAACTTTCACTCTGGTTACTTAATATTTTAGGATAACAGATGCTCTAAAATTGTCTCTAGCCACTCTTCATAATTTCTATAAAAATTTTAACTAAAAATATTAAAAATTTGTCTTTGAAAACTCTCTAATCTTTTTTGTATTTCAATTATACTCCATACATTGAGTCATAAATACTATTTTTTTCTAGTGTGTACTAAGTTGTTGGTTTGTGCAAGCTATGCTGGATATGAAAAGAGGTCCATATTATCATTATTAGTTTTAAAAATTAAATAGGAATAATTCAGACTTCATACACCTCCTAATAAGTTCCTTCATGATATGTTATAGCATAAGTCAATTTGTCAACTTTGAGTGATAGATTCCTATTTTGTCAAATACCATATATTGCTTACTGTCTGTTCATTATGGGTTTGAATAGACCTTTGGAATGAACCATCTCACTTTATTAATATTTTTAATTATAAGAACAAAACTTTATAAAAAGAAACCTTCAAATTTCAGAGATTATTTCAAGCTTATAACTAAATTATAAAGTATTTCAATTGTTCATTTAAATGATCAAAATACATTCTTTAAGTACTTTCCATTAACTAATTTGTTAATTAGTTAATCTGATAAAATTAGAGTGGCATCTTTCTAAAAAGCTTTTTTGTTGACTAGACTCCATATATACAATTTTTAATTAATTTTTTTAAAATAAATGGAAATGTAAAAATCGATAATAAAATAAAATTTTCCTACCAAATTAAGGGTGACAATTTTTAACACGGCTCAATATACGATTCGAAATCCGAACGAGATTTACCCGGGTTAACCAAATTTTGGGTCATTTTCAGGTCAACCTTTCATGATACTTTTAATAAATGAGTGAATTTCGGGTCAACTTGTTAATCCGTATAATGACATATTAACTTATTTAATAAATGAGTAGATTTCAGATTAACCTATTAACCCTTATATTGACCTATATATTAACCCATTTAATAAACATATCATTACTAATCCATATATCTACCTATTTCCCTACATAATTCCAATTAAATTTTATAGTTTAAATATGTTAAATATGTTAATCCGGTTAAACGAGTTGAACATGTCATAGGTTAATTGAGTTTCGAGTACGACCTATTTATTAAATGGGATACGCGAGTTAGCTGAGTCATTAACAGGTCGGGTTCAGATTTTATATTCTTGACACGATTATTAAACGAGTCAGGTTTGGATTGAGTATATTTATGTAAAACAGAGTTCATGACACGATACGAATCCGGCACGACACGACTCATTGCCATCCTCTATCATTCTTCCTTCTCTATTTCATAGTTTATGTGTGTAATTAAAAAAAAAATTAATTAGCCTTATTATTTTTTGAAGGTTTTTGGAATGATGTAAAATTAATCATTTTGTTTTTTTTTGTCGTTGTGAAAACGAAAACTCTCATATTTCTCATGACAGGACCCATCCCAATCCCCCTAGGATTAATGCGGGATGACCCTGCTCCCGTCTGACACGAAGTGTCAGACAAGGGATATTTCCGACCTTTGCCTTCTCGGGCTATCAGAGTACGCCAGGATCCGGAGGAGGTATGTGATATCTCGGTTTCTGCTACAGTCCACATCCGCTGTCAACCTGAAGCGCAGTCAAAACATTAAAAACTGTGAGTGGACAAAAAAAGAGTTTATAAAAACATTTTAACGAAAGACATTTGTACCCTTCACTAAAAAGTATGCATGCATTCGAAAACCATTTATCCGAAAGAAACCATCCGTGGGAACTAAGCCCAAAACCATAATCAAATCAAATATACGGGCCACTGCCCAAATCCATAAGGGACTCAGCCCAAAACCATCATGAAACCAAGTACACGGGCCATCGCTCAAATGATGTATCCATCACACATCATATATCATATATACATCATATATACATATAATTCACACAACCAATCCTGTCACGGTTTCTAAAGCTACGCGCGTGCTACCCGAGGTCTCAAACCCAAGTCTCTCAGAATCCAAGGTCAATGTCCGTAGACCAATGACCCGTCCTGAGGTTACGATCCAAGCCTTCCTTAGAGTAAGGAACCCAAATGGGGGGCGACTCCACTCAGTCGGTACTCCGTGACTACTCCGGGGTCCACCTAGGCCAACGACCCTCTTCGGAGGAGATAGTAGAAGTACAGAAAGGTATATGAATACATATATATACATAACATAAATATTCGTGCCCGGTGTAACAACCCGTACCTTTGGGAAGGGTAAAAAGGTAATTTTGTAAAATTTTGTGTAACTGGACGATTTTGCTCTTGTGAATAGTAGACGAAAAGTTGACTTTTTGAATTACCGATTGGTTGAGTGTTAGCCCTTGACTGTGACGTAGTTTAGGACGTCACGAGTCCGTAGACAGGTGGTAGGTTCGATTCGGACAACCGGAGGAAAAGTTATGATGTTCGGAAGGTTGAGGGCATAACCGTAATTTGACTAAATTAGGGGGGATAGAGTTGACTTTTCCTACGACCGGGTTTTGACACGTTGACCTTGGACCGTTGGGTAGATCTCATCGTCCTGAATTCAACGACAGGCGGCACGTGTTCATCGGAGTTAGGACGGGCAAGTTACGGGTCTAAAACGGTAAGGGTAAAATGGTAATTTTGGAGTTAAGAAGGGTATTTTGGTCTTTCTCTTGCATTGGGAAGTGTGCCCAATACAAGTGGGACACTTGGCTGCATCTGAAGAAGGAACCATCAGGAGTTTGACAAGTGTCCCTCTCCAGATGGTTGTGGAACATTGATGACCGCCTCACAAGTTTACACGGCGGTTTAAATTGGTTTGAGTTGAAGAAGCAGAGGAAGGGTGCAACCGTGAGAGAACCCGTCAATTTGATCCCTTGATCGTCATCTTCCGGCCTTGAGTTGTGAAGAAAAATTGGAGAGGAGTATGGAACGAGTGGGGTGGTGCTGAACTCAATCACCGTCGTGGACGGTGGCTCTGATATCACGAGAGGCAGAGTGCCCGTGTGCAACAAAAAGAATTTAGCTTCCTCACACCACTCAAACCTCATTCTTTGCCTTTTTGGTCTGAAAGGAAAGGAGGAGGGAGCTTAGACAAAATGATTAGTGGTCACGGCGAGGTGCGACAATAAGGGACGGTGGCGGAATTGAGAGAAACCCGCAAGTCCTCTGTTTTTACTTTCACAATTGGACGTTACAGATAAAGGTTAAGGAGCTTAAATTGTTACGGCATTGTGATATTGAGGCGTCTGGGAGTCGAATGGACGTGATTTGGTGGCTCACCGTGGACGGTGGCCGGTAAACCCGTTACGGTAAGTTTTTATTTTAAATTTCATTATGGGTTTGTAGACCTTAACGACGCAAGCTAATGATTGGGATAGGATCATGGAAAGGAAACAAGTTGATTAGGATGAACTTGGAGGCTGGAGGAAGCCGGAAAAGCTATGGAGGTTAAGGTTGCAGAATACGAGTTAAATTCTTGAACGTGAAGGTATGAATTCGTGGTTTTTGTTACAAATCGATTAGGTTAGTAGATTAAGAGTGGAAGGACGAACCTCCTAGGTTAATTAGAACGGAAAACCGATTAAAATTGAGTGAAAACCGTGAACGCCGGTTCACGGCTGAACCGGCTGAACTGAACCGGTCGGACCGGGTTTTCAGGGAAGACGATGACACTGTGCTGGGCGCGTGGCTCCCACGCGCAGCCCCTTTGGGCGGCGCGTGTGGGCGCGTGAGGCCGAACCCGGGGAAGTGTCTAACAGGGTTTTTCGTCTAATCGATGTAACGAACATTTTAGCACTGGTTTCGAGTTAATCGGACATCGATTCGATATGTTTCGGGCTGTCCGAAGGTTTTAGGGTTCGGTTAAAAATAGTTAAAAATACGGGAAAATTATGAGAGTTTAGTATGAGTATCGTAAATCAGTTAGTGACCTTATATTGGAACTTGGACAGGTTCGGGGAAACCGAGGATAGTGAATGGCCGGGGACGGTAAAAGTGCGCGTGTATCGAGGCGACGCTGAAATGGTCTGTGAGTGGACTTTGCTTTCTAACTCTTGATGCATGCATATATGTTTTTCTATACTTGATTCTATGATTTGATTTATGATTGTGATGGTTTACGGTTTGTGCACGTTTTTCGAGGAAATTACGGTATTTTACGTTTTACGAGATTTGACGGATATTGTGATTTGAACCTGGTTTTAATGATTGATTTCAGGATTTGAAATACGATTTGATTTCAATGAAAGTAAAAGGATTTTGAAAAGTGACTTCGGGCTTAGAGGCCCAGTTTAGAAAAGTAGTTTTAAGAACGTGATTTCAGGTTTTTGAATCGGAATTCCGGGTGACGATTCGGAATTCGATTCGGGACTTGAAGCGGATTTCGGGTTTGGGTTCGGAATGGTTATTCCGGATGCTAGCTTACGGAATGATGGTTGCGGACTCGGACCGGAAAATGAGAAGGAAATGAGTTCTGGGTCTGGATTCGGAATGGCGGTTATGGATGCCGGAAGGGCATCAGACCAGTGGTTTCGGATTCGGGTTTGGATATGGAAATGGAAAATGATTTTAAATGGTTTTGGATTGGATTTGCTGGATCTGGATATTGGGTTTAAAGACCCGGATATATGTGACGGGGGACCGGCCGGATTGGGTTTAAAGACCCGGATTGAGTTTAAAGACTCGGGAGTTTAAAGACTCGGATATATATTTATTTCCCCCGTAGGCCTTGAGTTTAAAGACTCGGGAGTTTAAAGACTCGGATATTATTAAGGCCTGGATTGAGTTTAAAGACTCGGGAGTTTAAAGACTCGGATAGATCCAGCAGGTTCGATGGATGAGAACGTGGCTTTAAATGTGTTTTGGGTTTCACTAGCTTTGATGATGATGTTTTGGGCAGTGGCCCGGATTTGATGGTTTTCGGTGATTTTGGGCTGAGGCCCGGGATTGGAAAAAGGAAAAATGTGTTTGGTTTTCGTATATTGTTTTATGACGTAATTGATATGCGTGCATTGGTTTTTAACACGGAGGGTATAATTGTTTGTGTTTTCTGATAACTGTTTTGAATTTAAACTTTTTTTTTGTCCACTCACAGTCTTTTCGTGTTTTCGATACCCTCCAGGTTGCTGCAGTGCGGGCTGTTGGTCGAGAGAGAGATGGAGACATCACACATACGATCCACAGTAGACTCTGCGCACTCTGAGAAGTTTGAGGTTGTTGAGGTGGTTGGTTTGGAACTCCCTTGTCCGACTTACGTGTCACACGGAGGTTAGGCGGTTGTTTAGCCCTCGTGTCATGCGTACGTTAGACGGGAGCGGGGTTTAGCCCTTAATCCCGGGGGATTAGGGGTGAGCCCTGACACCCGGTCCCCCTTAACCGTCATGATCTATAACATCAATGCTATTCATATATATATATATATAGAAAACATCCTCGATGCTCGGTTCCTATAAACCGTCATGTACCACAATAACCTTTCTAGGGTTCATGCTAGTTCCCATAAACCGCCATGAACTTGGAAATCCATCTAGGGTCCCTGACCCGAAATCATAACCGTAAAGTAACTGGGTCTCGTTCCCGAACATATGACATCAGCTGGGCACCGTGCTCGATATCTAAGGGTCAGTCATGACTCCGATCATAGTGATGTGTGCAACCATCCATCCAGGACCGCCCTCAATCCTAGTATGTCGCCGTGAACTAATCAACCAACGCGACCACCACAAGATCATGGTGCACTCATCACCGATCGCTATCCTGAACCATCAGAACTCCGAAGTCGATCCTCCCCAGGCTGCCCGACCACGAATCGTGCATCGTGACCTCTCTGGAAGGAACACATCCTAAACTGGACGTGAGCGTCACGTCGTCCGTCACCAAGCATCTCCCGCGACCATGACTCAGACCCGAAGGCCATCAATAGCGTCATATGCCCGAGATAAACCAAATGGGTCTCATACCAGAGTTTATCCTTTTAGAAATCCAAATCCTTTTCATTTAAACCATTAAAGAAATACCGTCCCGTATAAGCACCGTATAAGGCCGAAACCTCGAAATACGTGCTTATACGTAACCACAACCAAATGCACTCATGGCATCACCAAACATGTATTAAAACATATAATAAACATTTATGCATGCACCAATTTAGAAAACCAAGGTCCACTCACAGACCGTTTGAGCTGCCGCCTCGATTTGCGTGTCATACGGCTCTCCTAAGCCAATCACCGTTACTGGGACTCCCGAACCTATCCAAATCGTAATAGAAGGTTACTAACTACTTAATTAACCTCCCACTAAAGCCCCGTAAGTTTCTGGAATTTTTAACTATTTTTAATCCCGATCTGAAACCTTCTGATGCCCCGAACATTATCAAGACGGTGTCCGATCGACACGAAACTAGTCCCAAAATGTTCGTTACATCGAATAGAAGATTTCACGTGTTGAAGTCCTCCTAGAAATGTGGGTCACGCGCCCTCACGCACCCCATGTAGAGACTGCGCGTGGGCCTCACGCGCCACTGTGCAGTCATCTTCAAACTGCCGCGAACCGACAAGTCCGGTTCTCTGGTTTTCCTGGACCGACGTGACCGGTCCGGCTTGTTTTCTCCCTCATTTCCGGTCCGTTTAGCTCCAATTCAATCCTAAAAATCCTATTTTCTTGTTTTCTATCAAACCCAATCCTTAAAACTAACCAAAACCATCTAAAATCCCACGGTTCCAAATTGAACCTCACGGTTCAAGTTTCCCGATCAGCCTCACGGCCTCCTACGCCGTGAACCAACCTCCAAATCCTCTAAAAACCTTCCTAGCAACCTACTTATCACTATCCAAACCTCCAAAACAGTCCATAATGTAAGAATCAAAATAAAGGGGAAAATGGGCCTTACCGAGCTATCGGGTTTTCGTGGCCTTCACCGCCGTGTACGGCAGTCTAGACTCCCCCAGCCACCATCCTCAGCTCCCTCAGTCTCTCTCTCACTCTATGGGTCTCATTCAAGATCAGATGGAAAGGGTTGGATTTGTTTGGGTTCAAACTGAGATCGGGTGGGTTTGAAATGAAGAAATGATCAATGTACGGGGAAGAGGCATGAATGAATGAGGTTGGCCAGTGGATGGGTGACACTTGTCACTCATCCATTGGGCAAGGATTAAATATATGGGGCCACAAAAGACAAAACTTAAGTTATCTCGTAATTCGTGCAATAGTACTTTCGTACTTCCGTGAACCGTAATTTCACCGTCGAACGTACGAATTCAACATGCCGCCTGTCCATGGATTTGTATCGTCCCGATCTACGTAATGGTCATCGGCCCTCGGCCATCGAAGCTCCTAGTCCAAAGTCAACTATTTGCCCTTTGTAACCATAATTACCAAATTGCTCTTAAACTTCCGAACGTCATAACTTCTTCATCGAACGTCGGAATTGAACGTGCCACATGTCTATGAACTCGTGACGTCACGAACTACGTCACGGTCATCGGTCAATGTCCATTTGACCACCTGAAAGAAAAATCAACGTTTTGCCCACGTCTAGGGGCAAAACGGTCATTTTGCATCGTTCGTCCTATTTCGCTCAACTAATCACCGATTAACCTCAGTAATCGTGATTAGTCACTAATCTAATCCTGGAATTCGGGACAGGTCGTTACATCTCATATCACATTTTCTATATTGAAAATTGAAGTTTTTTTTCAAATTAAACATGCATAATTTTCTTAATGGTGATTATATATATATATTTGTTAATATTTGTCTATAGTGTTTAGCATTGCATTTTACATAAATTAAAATAAATTATATATCAGTATAACAAGTTGGAAATTTTCGCATAATACACTAAACCTAAAATTATTAGCCCACCCTTACAAAACTCGTAGCTCCACCATTGGCGCTATACACAAATCTTCCTCCTCTATTCGTAGTTTGCACCTGTTTGAAAATTAAATATTTAATCTATAATAATGAGAATGAAAATTAGAAGGACATTTTTGTTGCTCTATTTTACCTTTTGAAATTAGAGTTTAGAATCCTAGGAATTAATTTATGATTTCTAGATGAATATTTTATTTGTATAAAATTAATATATAAATCAAAAAATAAAAACTTATGTAGATTATATGAGCGAGGTGCCATTTAAATTGGCAACCTTTAGCTGTGGGAGTCCATCAAATTGGAATTTGGATTGGATTGTGGTTTATTTGTACCGAATATGGTTGGCCTGAATAAAGACCAGCAGTACAGTCCTAGAACATCCCAAGCTCTCGACCAGACAAAGCATTTAAGGCTAAGACCCTACACAAATAAAACATCATTAGGTGACCACATCTGGTTGGTCTGCATATTGCTCGGACAGCTACATTCTCGATTAATCAAATAACCTAGCCTACCAGTCAAATGTGACATAGGCAAACCACATTTGGTTGGCCTACCCACTGCTCAACCAGGCAAGTCAGAAATACTCTTCAAGACCACATGCGGACATATGTCAGCTCATGAGACAACGACAATAATTGCATATCAAACTATTCCACTTACAACATTCAATGCTACTATAAATACAAGGGTGCCTCCCCTCCAAAAGGTAATAACAATCATGCCCTCTCGCTGACTAAATTATTACAGTACCCATCCACACTTAATCCGACTTAGGCATCAGAGACTATTAGGCTGGTACCACACTAATGCTCCTTTACTCTTACCTCCATCTATGTAAGTTCTGCCACCACCAAAATTGTAATTCCCCGGACTTTCATCGAGGGTAAAATCGAAAAATTTGGATGGAATTGACCATTTTTCCCTAGTTGACTTTTTGGTCAAAGTCAAAAGGTTGACTTTAACTTACTAAGGTCAAAATGTTGACTTTTTAATTGGGACGATTTTTGGTGATTCCGAAAATGCCATTAGGAAGGTCTCGGTCTCACGACTACATCGGTAGGTGACATGCCAAAATCGTAGCTCAGACGAATTAGATGCGGGTCTAAAACCATCAAGGGAATTTTGGTAATTATTAAGTTAAGGGTATTTTGGTCTTTACCTATGAGATTTTTTTTCTAGTGGTCCAATTAGAAAGGGACAAGTAGGCTCAAGAGGTGGAGGCATGAATTCGCAGAATTTTACATTTATCCCTTATCTGACAACATTTCTGTCAGACGGGCGCAGGACCCAAGTGTACTGTTCTTGTGTATTTGGGTTGGATGTTGTCAAAAAACGCATTCAAATGAGTCCATCGAGGCCAATATAAGTTGGTCCACTGATTATATCAATAGTTTGGCGTCATCTGTGGGAATTCTAAAATAACCTCTCATGCTTTCACTTATCACCTCAGCCATCCCAACTATCTCTTACCTCATATTGGACCAATAAGACGAAGAAGAGCTCACTCACACCTCATTCCTGCAAAAGAACATGCGAGACAACATCCCTGATGTCTACATTCAGACATTGGAAGACCTCCTAAGAGAGGTGACTGAGTTCAAATCTCATAACGCCAAGATCGACGCAAAAAAACTAGGTTCTGGCAGAACAGTACACGAGGACACTAGCCATCACGAAGATATCTTAACACGAATGCCATCGGAACAAAAGGCCAGCCAACTTGACTCTGGTCGGTTAGACTACGACCGACCATACTCATACCTTGTTGTAGGTAATCGAACTAGTGTCGTCTGACTGATCAAGGAGGCAATAGCTTATAGCCAACCCACCTCTTCTAGATGACTCTTCACCAACCCTCCAACAACACTGGTCCTTTTGGAATGAAGATCTACTAGGATGCCTGATAGCTACTAGAAAATTGCCAGACGAAAATGGAAATATTACAACTGAAGTACGAGGTATATGACCATAGGGTCGCAGTGCAATACCCATTATCCAACTCACACAGCTAACAAGCAACAAGATGAACACTTGGTCGAGCAAACAGTAATGGCCATCACGAGACCTAGATGCTTGAAGCCCGTCAACGGGAGGAATACTGCGAGGTACTGGATGAGATAGACTCAACAATATGAAGTTACTTCCACGAATGGAGAAGGGGTAAAGTCTACCAGGACAGAATTACTGGCCGAACGGAACATCAGTCTAGTTAGCCAGCCACCCAAACTGATAATGTCATGGAAAGCCTTATGAGAAGGATACTCATCGTGGAGTCTAGGGAGGATAAGGACAAGGCACCAGTCTTGAGGGAGACTAGTGCTAGTCCTTTCACCAACCAATTCTCTAATCTCAACATGGGTTAGAGGTAAAGCCCCTCAAGATCACAATGTACACAAGAAGAGGGGACCCTATCACCCACCTGAATAACTATGTCCCTGCCTTGGCTTACAAGAATGTGACAGACGCGGTTCAATGCCTCATCTTCAGCTCAACCATCACTAACGTAGCTCTCAACTAGTTCTATCACCTGGCTCCCAACACCATCGACTCCTTTGGTGAGTTACATACAACCTTCCTCAACCAATTCATGATCTAGATAGAGACTAGTCTCCACGGAAGACCTTTTCTCCATCAAGCAGGGAGAGGAAGAGATGCTTCAAAAATATGGCATAAGGTTCAGGCTCGAGTACTCTCGCTGCCTAAACATGGACGATAAGTCTGCATTCAATGCTTTTAGGAGCGGCCTCAAGGAGTCACCCTTTAGTTACGCAACCTATATTGAGGATTATGGGAGCTATATTGAGATCATAAAATGGGCAACCATCAACGCCAAGGCATAATTCTTTTATACTCCCACCAAGGAGACCAAGCCCGCCTCATACCCTATGCCCTTGAGCAACAACAATCAGGGTTCTGGCAACTACCATCAGGGCAGCGACCAATCACACCAAGGGAAGTGGAAGCTCAACTTTGATAGGCAACACCATGATAAGAAAGGCCGACCAAGCTATGACGATTGGCGATTCAGACGAGGTGATAATAACAACCATGGAAGATGTGGATTGATAGGAGACAACTCTGGACCAAAGCATCGCTTTGAAATATACACCATTATGAACACCTCTCTAGACAACGTCCTCTTGGATGTATAGGATATGAAGCCATGGATCCCCCATTACCTCACTTTATAAACAAGTAATTATTCTTCCAATATCACAAGTATAATGGCCTTACTATTGAAGACTGCATCACATTCAAGAAAATCATTAAGTAGCTCGTTCGCAAAGGAAGAATCGACCAATTCTTACCCTGTGTGCAAGCAGCCGTGACACACCAGTAGATCAATACCATTAATGGAAGGCCAACTCTCTCCTCCTCCATCACTTCAAACAGAGTAAAGAAGAACTTCCTTCAGGTTGAACAATCCAACCACATTGTACTTAGCATCGATGCAAGCCGATCAAGTAATATAGCCAAGCTGGGATGAGAAGTAATCACCTTCGTGGATGAGGAAATGACGGGCATCTTTTTTTCACACGACGACCCTCTCATTGTTAGGGCTCACTTCCCTAATTAAGATACAGGTAGAATACTTATCAACATTAGAAGTTCTGTTAGTATTTTCCTCTGGGAGACCTTCAAGTAGATGGGCATAGACAAAAGGGAACTTCATCGCAAGATCATACCATTTTTGGGTTTCTCTGGTGACTCGGTCTCACCCAAATGCGTCATCTTTCTTCTTGTATCCATGGGCACCGCCCCAAGACCACATTAACCATCACGAACTTCCACATGGTCGATTGTCCAACGACCTACAATACCATAATCGGGAGAGGGTTGCTAAACCAGGTGCGAGCCATCGTATTCACCCACTTACTGGTACTGAAATTCCCAACACCCTTCGGAACATGGAAAGTGTAGGGAGATTATCTCTTCGGAAGGACATCCTATGCAACGACCTCAACCAAGACAAGCAAGGAAGATCAGCCAGATCCAACAAGGACACACTTTGTCATGGAAATGATCATGGGAGATGACCCCATCGACCCTAGGATCATGGAGGAACACATGGATAACCCACCGAAAGACCCCCGAGACCTTGCAAACACGATAAAAGATTTATCAACCAAGAAATTATGAATGATAAAATCCTAATGTAATACTTTTCAAGTGCACAAAATCGTATCACGAGTATAGCAGGTTTATAAAGGTCGATCCCTCGAGGACTTGTTCAACGTGAATCCACTTAGTTAGAATTAAGTAACTTGATTAAGAACACAAAAACTTTGGGGGTTTTTCGTAATGATGAGAACGAAATTCAATGATGAAAACAAAGTTCAAAGTGATGAAAACTTGATTTGAAAGTTGATTGAATGATTAGGACGAATTAGGACATGTTATCCACCTTTACCAATTATAGTTCTCCTTAGATTTCATTGATTAGATTAATTATGTATGTATCAGATTCAGTGCCCATGTAGGGGTCCAACTAAGGCTCACCGTACACATATTATTTTCTCTTAGATTGCATGTTTAAGCGTGATGTACCCGCCCTTAAACAACTATTACTGATGGTGCGTGACAATGCATGAAACATGAAGAAAATTTAATGACACTACACTATCCCTAGAAAAGTGATGTGCAATCCTAGGGAATCATGAGTTTAGATTACGAATAAGATTCCCCTCTTAAACGTGATGATACAAATTTCAAGGTGAACACAAACATTGAGGTGATCCGTCAAGCAATTACATCAACAATTATACACAAACAAGGTGATCAAACTTATAAGCGTAAATTGAGTTCATGAAGCACAGTAATCCAACAAATCCAGGCATACATAACAACCATAATCAACAGCCAGAAATCTAATTGTGAACTAACATGGCTAGGGCTTCAAACCGCCCCAATCCTTAAAGAAACTACTCACACATATCTAAGTTAACAAACACCATAATTGAAGACATATAAACTTAAAGAGATTAGGGATTGAGAAACACAAATACTAAGATGAATGATTTGTGAGAGAAGTGGCACAAACACTTCTTCTTCTCCCATGCTTCACGTCACAAAGAAGATGCAAGAATGAATCCAAAAGCTTGAATGAATGGAAAATTGCGGTTACTTTATGATGAAACTTAAGTATGAATTTCGACAGAGTTTTGGGACCTTAGGAGGTAAATTGGACGTCCAAAAACAATGAGAAAAAAAAATATTTATATCCCCTATCACCTGCCCTAGTATCTCAGTAAAAGAAAGGGAAAAAGGAAACCCAAACAAGGAAGGAAACCAATTGTAGCCGTGAAACATCCTTTGCTGCATTCTTGATCCTCCTTCAACAAGGAGTCTTCTTTTCCTTCTTGTTTCCACTTTATGAATTCATCTTTTGACTAGGAATTCAATTAATTATATTCCAAATCAGATGACAAAGCCCTAAATTAAAGGAAAGGGGATAAAATTGCGGTTAAGGGTAAATTAACCCTAGCCATGTTCTTGATAGTTTCTTGGCTTCCAAGAAACTTCCTTTTTCCTTGTTTCTTATCCCTTTAACTTCATATTTGATTAGACCATCTTTAAGTTTTCTTATCTAAGTCAATCCATGTAATTCTTCATTGAAAAGAGAAGGCAAATTCCTCCGAAGGAAAGCTGCCCTAAATCCCTAAAAAGTAGGAACTTGATAAGTCAAGAAATCCTAGTTTTTTGGGTTCCAAGGAACGGATAGGAATCCTTCTTTTAATAGATCTTTTGGCCAACTTTTCCAACTGGATTCCAAGGCATAATGTCTGAAATAGCCCCCTTAATCTAGGTGTGCAAGGTTGGCAAGACTGGTCTACAAAGTCACACACACACTCCTTGTAGGATTAGGAGTGCCTCTCGACCAAGAAAGGCAATAACCCCTTTTCGTGGATCTAGATTGTCTTGACACGAGCTATCACCTCATTTGAATCCCTGGAGATCATATGAGTTACTGATCACATACAAGACTTTGAAAAATGTCAATTCAAAGCCAAAACCCGAGAGGGCCTCAACTGGGATTTCAGCTAAGGACATTAACTTCATTTAGTGTTATTCCTTTATTTTGGCTCAGATTTCCTCCATTCTTTTTGTATTCTCTTCAGAATTGATTTAACTTTCATAATCTACACAAGTCTCACAAAATGGATTATTTTCTCTTATTGATTAAACATTGTAAAAGGGATAAGAAATAACATTGAAATAATGCCTAATTTGTGACTTATCAAATACCCCCAAACCTATGTTTTTCTAATCCCTTAGCAAAATAGGAAAAAAGACACGATCTAGTTAAGATAAGCATTTAAACCTCTAGGTTCACCTAGTAGGAGGAGTTTTGTCTGTTGACGGTTATTGCAAAACGATACCCCACAAACGTTTTCCGTAACACAAAGAATGCAAGAAGTCATGCAATAACAGGCTAATAAGAATCAAGAATATAAAACAAACTCATACAAACTAAGGAACATGCCAAAACCATGAACTCAAGTGTCAAGTGTTTATACAACCATCTCAAATGATCAAGATAGAAAACTACGTCATCTAAACACCCTAGAAAGAATTTGCCTCAACTCTAATCCTCACTAGGCATCACTCAATGCACACACAAGAATCCTAAGGCTTTCACTAAACAAACATATGTGATGAGTTTAAGACAGGACCTTTCCCAAATCCCCCGGGATTAACGTGGGACGTGCCTACTCCCGTCTGACACGAAGTGTTAGACTAGGGATAATTCCGTCCTTTGCCCAACCGGGACTATCAAAGAGCGCCAGGATCAGGAGGAGGAATGTGATGTCTCGTCTTTGCTACAACCCGCATCCGCGATCAACCTGAAGGGCATTCAAAACACGAAAGTTGTGAGTGGAAAAAACAAAGATTTTATAACAACATTTCATCAAAAAGACCTTTATGCCCTTCACTAAAAAGTATGCATGCATTCGAAAACCATTTTTCAAACCGTTCATTAGGACCTTAGCCCAAAATCCAAAATAAGGAACCAAGAACGAGTTTCCTTCTCAAATCGTTAAACATAGGGTCTCAACCCAAATCCAAAAAACGTGGGTCTCAGCCCAAAATAATCTCTTTTAAATCCCACACACATATACATATATACATGTCAGGACGGGTCCCAAATCCCCCGCGATTAACGTGGGACCTTCCTGATCCCTTCTGACACGAAGTGTCAGACCAGGGAAAATTTCATCTCTAGCCCTCGACTTAGGGCTGTCAGAGTGCGTCAGGATCGTAGGAGGAGGGGAGTGATGTCTCGTCTCTGCTACAGCCCGCATCCGCGATCAACCTGAAGGGCATTAAAACATTAAAAGTTGTGAGTGGACAAAATAAATATTTTCATTTAAAAACCTTTTCTCATAAAGACATTTATGCCCTTCATAAATACATACGCATGCATTTGAAAACCGTTTAGTAAAACATTCATAAAATCATTCAATTTATCAAACATATTCTTGAAATTATTCAAGGGTTCATGCCCGGTTCCCATAAACCGACATGAACCAAAAATCCATTTGGGTCCTCGACTCGAAATCACAATCTAAAACCCGTAGGTCAAATCCATAGGGACTCAGCCCAAATTACATCAAGTGGGTCTCAGCCCAAAACCATTCTCAAAATATCACAAACGGGGTCTCCGCCCCAAATCATTTTCACAATGTCAACTACGGGGGTCTCCACCCCAAATCACTTTCTGAAACATAAAACACAGGGTCTCTGCCCTCAAATCTCGTATACGGGGTCGCAGCCCCAAACCACTTTCTAATCATAAAACATAGGGTCTCCGCCCTCAAATCTCTTTTCCATAAAATCTCATACGTACCGTCATACGTATAACCCATCCTAGGCACTTCCGAAGAAGATGCCAACTCGGGGCACACAGCCCCTAGGGAAAACATCCCTGATATAGTCACGATATCAATCTCTATACTAGTGTGCACACTACTCGGGGTCTCACTCCGAGTCTTCTACCAGGAATCTCTATCTAGGAGGCTCAATCATTCGATCTAGTCCGAGCTCTCTCTCTAGATCTAATCCACACATCTTTCCGGAATCTGGTCTGGGACCACAACAATATAAGTAACCACCACTCCTGGAACGGGATCCCTATGGGGATACCCACTCTGGTCTGTGGATCGTGACTCTCCAGGTTGACGCTGGAGGAGACCATATAATCATATGGAGGGTTCATTCATTTTCAAATACTTTCTCTCTTTCTCAAATCACTTTTCAACTGGGTCTCATACCCGATTCATCTCAACAGGATTCCTCGAATCCGATTCAAATCCATTTCCCAGGCCTCGGCCTAAATCCACAGTTTAATAGGGTCTCATGCCCGAATACTCATTTCATAAATCAAACTGGGACTCAAGCCCGATTTCACAATCAACAGGGCCCTAAGCCCGAACCATGACTCAATAGGACCTCACGTCCGGTTTCACAACCAACGGGGCCTTAAGCCCGAAATGTCAACTAAATGGGTCTCAATCCCGATATCATCAATCAACGGGGCATCAAGCCCGATAGTACTACTAACTGGGCCTCAAACCCGATCGTATAGCTCAAATGGACCCTAGGTCCGATTCCTCGTCAAATCAAATGGACTCCAAGTCCGAGAGTTGTAAATCAAATGGTTCTCGTGCCCGATTTCATATTTCTAAATCTGAAATCCATTTATTAAACCCTCGTTGAAAACCTAGAACGTATATGCATTGTATAAAATCGTAAATCTCAAAATACGTGCAAATACGTAAATCCTAGGCTACCACAAACAAATGCACTCATGGCATCACAAAACATATATTAAAACAATTATAAAACATTTATGCATGCATCAATTTCGAGAGAAGGGTCCACTCACAGACCGTCCGAAGCCGCGCCTCGATACGTGTGCCATAATCGTCTCCCAGGTCAATCGTCTCCTCCGAGATTCCCGAACCTGTCCAAATTAATTTAAGGGTTACTAACTGCATATATAATCCGTCACTAAAGCCCCGTAATTTTCCCGAATTTCTAACTCTTTTTAAACGCGAACCTAAACCTTCGCACGTCCCGAACTATATCGAAACGATGTCCGATTGACACGAAACCGGTCCCAAAATGTTCGTTACATCGAATAGATGAAATTACATGTTAGAACCTTGCCCAAAATCTCCCCCACGCGCCCGCACGCGCCGCCTGAAGTGGCTGCGCGTGGGAGCCCCGCGCCTATGAACAGTGCGTCTTCAACCTCTCGACAGCCGGTTTAGACCGGCCGATCTGGTTCGTTTCCTGCAACTGGACTGGCGTGACTGGTCCAGTCTCCTACAACCATCAAATCTCGTCCGTTTTGTCCCATTTTAATCCCTAAATTCCTATTTTAAAGTTTCCTATCAATTCCAATTAATAAAACAACCTAAAACAACCTAGAACCCGTGAACCCAAAAACCCCTCAAGGTTCAACTTTTCTAAAACCTCCCCCACGGTGTCTCGACCTCCATCCTTCCTCCAGATCATCCTAATACTCCTCTAATAGCCCATTTAACTTAAAACAATCCATAAAAACCGTCCATAATACAAAAAAATGGAAAAATGGATTAAAAAGATAAAACCGATACCTTTGATCGATTTTCCCCCTCCGCCGCCCACGGCGGCTCTGCCTGGCCAACCACCACGTCCTTCAGTCCACTCTTCCTTCTCTAGCTTCTCACAAATGGTCATGGATCAAGGGTTTGGGTTGTGGATGAAAAAATGGTGGATCGGGTTTGTGTTTAGGAACAAAGAAAAGAAATGGTCGATGGTTATGCATGAATGTGTGAGATTGGCCAGTGGATGGGTGACACTTGTCACTCATCCATTGGCTGTCTCAAAAGATGGGCCCACTAGAGACAAAACTCCCTTTTTTGTCTCGTAAAACATGTTGTCGTGAATAGTACCCTGGAACTTCCGTGAACATTAATTTCGCCGTCGAACATCCGAATTCGACGTGCCGCCTGTCTACGGATTCGTATCGTCGTGATCTACGTAACGGTCTTCGGCCCTCGGCCATCAGACCTCCCGGTCAAAAAGTCAACTTTTTGCCCAAATTACCAAAATGCCCTTGAACTTCCGAACGTCATAGCTTCCTCCTCGAAGGTCGGAATCGAGCGTGCCACCTGTCTATGAACTCGTGACGTCACGAACTACGTCACAGTCATTGGCCAAAGTCCATTTGACCATCCGAATGAAAAAGTCAACGATTCGCCCATTCTATGGGCAAAATCGTCATTTCGCCCGAACGTCCGCTAATTCTCGTCTAATCTCCGATTAGTCTCGCTAATCCGTAATTAATCCTTAATTAATCCCGCTAATTCAGGACGGGTCGTCACATACATAAATAGCCCATCCTAGACATCCTCTGATGTCTGCTCGGGGCACACAGGCCCTAGGGAACTCATCCCCAATATATGTCACGATTTCTCTATATATATAAGTATGCATACTACTCAGGATCTCACTCCGAGTCTCCCCGCATAAATTCTCCATTTGGGAGGCTCTGTCTCTGAAACCAGTCCGGGCATCTCTCTGGATCTGGTCTGGGATTCTATCAAATCTTCCACTCCTGTAATGGGCTCCCCAAGGGGATTATTCATTCCAGGCAGTGGATCGTGACTCTCCAGGTCGACTTCTAGAGGAGGCCAATCACCTCATAAAGGAGGGTATATACATACTAGTATAAAAAATCACACTCGGGACTCACGCCCGATAACACTAGTCAACTGGGCCTCTTGCCCAAACTTATGACTCAACAGAGCCTCTAGCCCGATTTCACCGTTTAACTGGGACTAAAACTTGAACTCGTAAATCAATGGGGCATCAAGCCCGATACCTCAGGGTTAGTCACGATTCTAATCATAGTGATGCGTGCAACCATCAATCCAGGACCACTCTCAATCCTAGTATGTCGTCGTGAACATATCACTGCCGCGACCATATCTAGAACATGGTGAACACGTCACCGACCGATTTCCGATACCATCAGTACTCCGAAGTCTAGCCTCCAGTGGTTGCCTGACCACGAGACGTGCATCGTGACCTCTCCGGAGGGAACACATTCCCAGTCTGGAGCCGAGCGTCACGTCGTCCATCGCAGTGCAGACAGCACCAGTCGCGACCACGACTCAGACCCGTAGGTCATCAATAGGACCACATGCCCGAGTCAAAACCAAAACCAAATGGGTCTCATGCCCGGTTTTATCTTTTCAAAACTATTTCATATAAAACCAAAAGCATAAGCGCGTATAAGCACGTATAAAATTGAAAGTCTCTAAATACGTGCCAGTACGTAACACACACAAAATGCACGCATGGCATCACAAACATGTATTAAAATACTTATAAAACATTTATGCATGCATCGATTCATAAAAGAAAGTCCACTCACAGATCGTCCGCGCTACCACCTCGATACGCGCGCCGTACGCCTTCCCGGGTCAATCACTGTCTCCGGGGTTCCCAAACCTGTCCAAATCACTTCAAATGCAATCCTAAACCTTCGGACAGCCCGAACTATATCGAGACGATGTCCGATCGACTCGAAACCAGTCCCAAAATGTTCGTTACATCGAATAGATGAAATTACATGTTGGAACTTTCCCCAAATTCTCCCCCACCCACCCGTACACATTGCCTAAAGTGGCTGCGCGTGGCAGCCACGCGCCAGCTACAAAGGTCGTCTTCAACCTCCAGCTGACCGGTCCGACCAGCTGGTCCGGTTATTTTCTGTAAGCCCATCCAACTGGACCGGCGTGATCGGTCTCGGCCCCTAAACCGTTCAATTTTCTTCCTTTTTTCGTAATCAATTCAAATCTTCCTATTTTGATCCTAGAAACCTAAATATGAAATAAAAACCACCAAAAACCCACTAAATCCCCACGGTTCAAAACTCCTTCATGGTTCAACTTTTCCCAGTTTCTCCCCAGGGCTTCTCAGCCACCAACAACCATCCAAAACCTTCCTAAAACCCTCCTAGCAACCTAATACACCCATCCTAATCGCTAGAAACCGTCCCTAACATGCAACACTGAAAATAGAAGAAATTGGGCAAAACTGGCTTACTGTGCACGATTGTCCCTCCGCCGTCCACGGCAGCGTCGTCCCTAGCCAGAACCATCCTCCCGACCCTCATCTCACAAGATCAGATGGGGAAAGGTTTTGGTTTGGTTTGGATGGGTGATCGGGTTTGGTGGATGGGGAAATGGTCGAACACAAAGAAAAAGGGGATATGCATGAACGTGTTTGGGCTGGACAATGGATGGGTGACACTTGTCACTCATTAATTGGGCCTGTCCTAAAAAGCTGGGCCAACTCAATGCCAAAAAGGCATCCGTCTCGTAAAATATGCAATAGTACGTTCGAACTTTCATGAACCGTAACTTTTCTGTTGAACGTCCAAATTCGACGTGCTGCTTGTCTACATATTCATATCGACGTGTTCTACATAACGGTCCTCGGCCATCGGACCTCCCGGGTCAAAAGTCAACTTTTTCCCCTCATTTTGGGGCAAAATCGTAATTTTTGCCCTGAACGTCCGTTAATCCTCGACTAATCCCCAATTAGCCTCGCTAATCCTTCATTAATCCCTAATTAATTCTTAAAATTTGGGACGGGTCGTTATAAACTTCCCCCTTCAGGAATTTCATCCTCGAAATTCAAACTGGCCCAATTCTACAACCAAACTATGGAAATTCAATCAAGTCCCCGCACACGGGCACTTTCGCGTACGAGTGTACGTCCGACACAGCCTTACTTCGGCTCGTAAGTCTCACTCGAGATAGAATGTCGAAGTCTCGCTGATTTCGCCTGTCGCACACTCTGACAGGTCGGTTATACTAAGTTGATTTTAGATCGTTATAGTATAACTTCCGGACACGTTCCAACCTACACCCAATAGGTTACAATACGTAATCTCACTAGGGACTATTATCCCAAGCTACCATTAAGTCGACTTTTCAGTCAGATGGTTCTTCTCATCTAACCTCCAAAGCCAACGTTTCAGTCTGATAACTCTTCTCATTCGACAAGTGGATCCGATATCCTATTCAGCATCCGATCCGACAACTATCCTCATTGCTCCCACTGAGCTCTAACTCAACCTCTATCACTAAACGGTTCATATATGGGTACGAGACGGTTACTAGACGGGTCCGAACTGTAATTCACTGTTTAGAGGAACACTATCCTCTTCGAACACTCCCTAAGGTCACGATCATGACCGTGACTAGTCGGTAGCGCTCGGCTCCACTGCGCTACTCTGATCTCAACTCACTCTCGCGTCCCTATACCATATCTCACGTCCCTCAGCGATCTCTGCTGACACTTGGACTCACCTCGAGTCTCAACTGTCGTACTAGTCATCCCGTCGACACACAATCGACGTCTCATCCAGCCTGGGTGTATACGGGATCCAGATACACCCCACTTGTCTCAGGAGGAAACACTCACAGTCACTAGGGATCCTCAAATCCAACTCGAGGCATCGACTATTCATCTTTTCATATCGATATCCATGTATCGTCCTTGTCTCATCTTTATTCCCATATCCAATCTCTGTCTTGTCATCTCATTAACTATGCAAAGGGATCCTTCAATAGGCTTACCAAAAATTTCTCCTCTGCTCCTAGCATAGCATAATCAGTAAGGCAATTCACTCTAATGACGACCAGACCTTGGTCCAAACGCCTCACGATCGTCACAATCACTTCCGTCATCTCGATCTGACTCACCTCGGGACAAGTGAGTGACCGACACATCCAGTGGCACCAACAATCATCTGATCTCCAAGTCACTCAAATTTGGCCCACAGCCTAGGTGTTCGGTTCTTACACCCTCTTTGAACCTTTAGCTGTCATCTCCTTCCGCATCAACCCACATGAAGAAAGTTGAAGATGATGACATCAAAGTTCATCCTATGTACTCCTCCAGCACCCAGCACTATATGCTAAAGAGCAGAAAACGAGAAGTCTCCTTCACCGACCTCTAAGTCGAGAGTAGTTGCAACCACGTTGGAAATAAGTACGCTTCCAACTGGTGTCAAGTTCAACCTCTGGACTTCCCGAATCCTCGACTAAGAGTATTCTATGATAATTACTATAATGCTTAATCCTTTCCTTCAGGACTAAACACTTCCATTGATTGTCTTCGGCTTCTTCCATCACCGTTCACGTCGGTAACCTAATTCGTACATCCCAATCCTTATGGGATCAAATTCTGGCACCTAACACTCATATCGTCCATCTACCAAGACTTAGGGTACCTATCACCCCTCCAGGTATAGGCCGATTTTCGTACCGCCAATCTAGGTATAGGTCATACCTCGCCAAACCAGGTATAGGGTATACCTAGTACCGAGCCACTCGGGATTCAATCTATCGCGCTTAGTGCCCATCGAACTCACACGCTTACCATCCCATGCATGTTTACCAACTCGGTTACAGCAACTCACTCGGACATCATCCACATGTCCGTAAGCAATCTAATTCGTCTATCTATTTACGACCGTTTATGCACATCCAAAAGGATGTCAATTCATCAGAATCCGATGTACCACTCGATCGTAGAGTCACAACAGGCTCCTGCTGTGATCTGTAGTCAAATCTCTCTGCGTACCACCAAATCCGACCCTCCGGTCACTAATCCCCACGACAGTACTCGTGTCGTCCATTCATTCCTACCAACAACAACTGTCGACAACTACTGTAGTGACCCATTCTATTTCTCACTATCAGATTTCTCCTTAAACAAACGTACACAAACTCACGAAGTATGGTGATCCGCAGTCAACCAAACCATCTCCTACACGATTCCCAAGAATCTACACTAGCCGACGAATCCTTCTCTTCGTGTAGTGGTAGAACCTTACCATGAGCACATCATGACTGGGCTACCCCCAGCTCATGGCTTGTCGTCTCTTCTCGTTAACGTCATCGCATCTCCACCACACGGAGTGCGAATCAACCAATCCTAAAATCGTGCTCCAACCGTGCAAACGCCACTCATCTCAGCTCAGGTTGGAGGGACTCTTCCACCCTCGTACCCCATACTTCGGTACGACTATTCCGAAGATCCATATCGAAAATAAATGTTCCCTGAACGTCCCTCGATTCTCAACAACCAACGCCAAATCCAACCTCGATGGTAGTACCTACCACGGGTTCGTGTAGACACAACCCACACACATCACCATCGAGACTCCGAGCCTAAGCGGTCAACTCACCGCCGGCACCAACCGCTCAACCCAAAAGTACCACTCTCTTGGTCACTCGTCCAATTGATCACTAACTAGGGTTATCGTAACTCGGTTGCTCGCTGCAGCATGCACATCCTGACCGATCCAATGTGCTTGACTCTGAAGAGTCGTCGTACTCCGATACTGGTGTCCAACCAACCAGCAACCAAATCTGAGCATCTCCTCGTAACCCTACGGTTCCCAGCCGCCGGCCTCCAAAAGAATTGGGCCCAACTTCGTGCCTAACACTGCACCACTCCTACATGTCGTAATCGTATCCTGCCACGTTGCGCAACAAATATTCCGGGTATCTTCTGCCAGTCGACATCCCTTCGGGATTCGACACATCACAAAGTGGCATCTCATGCAAAATAGGGTCAACATCCCTATTCCAACTAGTCTCAACTAGGGTCATCATACACTTGAATGCTCCCAGTAGCACAGTTTCCGAACCCTGCAGTTCTATCGAGGGCGATCCCAACATCCGACCTCTACGAATTCTTCTTTGGTCTGATCCCTCCTTGACATGACAGCGCGACGATCTCGACTCTCAGGTCGTTATACGGTATCTACTGGTCTACTGGATCCTATCTCCAGTAACACAACGGCTCTAAGCCATTAGATTCACACCCGTATTAATCCCGCTTGGGATCCAACCTCTCGTAAGACACGACATCCTCTACCAAACTGACCTCACACGATCGCACCTCATGTCAAACGTACACGAACTAGGGCCGATTTTACCGAATCCTCGTACTAATACCCTAACTATAAAGTTGATGATGGGCTGTTACGACTGCAGATACATCAAATCCTCGATCTACGTGCACTCTGAGAGTAAAACATGCTCTGATACCAACTGGTATCACAGTACCATGAGTATCATATGAGCCAACCTAGCTCTAATACCAACATGACAGGACCCGTCTCAAATCCCCCGGGATTAACGTGGGACGCGCCTGCTCCCGTCTGACATGAAGTGTCAGACTAGGGATAATTCCATCCTTTGCCCAACCGGGACTATTAGAGAGCACCAAGATCAGGAGCAGGAATGTGATGTCTCGTCTCTACTACAGCCTGCATCCGCGATCAACCTGAAGGGCATTCAAAACACAAAAGTTGTGAGTGGACAAAACAAAGATTTTATAAAATCATTTCATCAAAAATACCTTTATACCCTTCACCTAAAAGTATGCATGCATTCGAAAACCATTTTTCAAACCGTTCATTAGGGCCTTGGCCCAAAATCCAAAATAAGGAACCCAGAATGAGTCTCTTTCTCAAATCATCAAACATAGGGTCTCAACCCAAATCCAAAACACGTGGGTCTCAGCCCAAAATCAGCTCTATGAAATCTCACACACATATACATATATACATATATAACCCATCCTAGACATCCTCTGATATCTGCTGTAACGACCCGTCCCGGGAGTCGGGATTAGTGAAGGAATTAGTGACGGATTAGCTGGGTTACTCGGTGATTAGTGGGTTAATTTTGGAATTTGGGTGTAGAATGACGATTTTGCCCCTGGTTCGGGCAAAAGTGTTGACTGTTAGTTCGGCTGGTCAATTGGACATTGACCGATGACCGTGACGTAGTTTGGGACGTCACAAGTCCGTAGACAGGTGGCATGCCCGATTCCGACATCCGAGGAGGAAGTTATGATGTTCGGAAGGTTGAGGGCATTACCGTAATTTGGGTAAACGAAGGGGGAAAAGTTGACTTTTAACACGTAGACCGTGGACCGTTAGGTAGATCTCGACGTCCTCAGTACAATGACAGGCGGCACGCCTTTATCGGACATCGGACGGATGAATTATGGTTCTAGAAAGGTGAGGGGCAAAATGGTAATTTGGACATTGTAGGGGTATTTTGGTCTTTTAACCACCTTGGGATTTGAGCCCAATCAGATAAGGCCACTTGGACAGGGTTAATTGGATATTTGTGACTGTGTCCACAGGGTGTGTGACACACGGTACAATCCTAGAGGCTTCTGCCTATTTCTACACGGTTCAAGTGTTTTAAAATGGTTGTGATCGTTCAAAGGGAAAACAGAGTGACCATGAGACACTGAGAAACTATCGATCAGTTTAGGGTGTTTGAGTTCTTGGTGATTAGTGGTGATCGACTGTAACTGATCAAGAGCAGCTAAGGATCATAGTAGTACCACCGTGAGCGGTGGCCGAAGTTGGGAGGTAAGATTCATACCTCTATTTTTTACATTCGATGAACGTACTCTTGGTTCTACTGCACGTTGATGAGTTTGGTGGTGTGTATGAAGTTCTGGGAAGTGAGACGAGCTCAATGGACCCAACTGTAAGGTATAACAGGGACGGTGGTCGTGAAATAGCCGAGCGGGTAAGTTCGAAATCAAACATGGTAATTGACGTTATCTTGCTCAAACTTTAAATTAATTAATCCAATAAGGTTATGGATGATGCTAGGAAGCTTTTGAGCTTGGAAGGAGAAAAAATGGTGGCCGGAAACCTGAGGAAACAGTGGAGGAAGTCTCGACTTTTTGAAGGATGGTTGGAAGGTAGTCTCTAGCCCCAGTTTTCACGATTTACCTTGATAGAATTATGGGAAATGAAAAATGGATTGAATTTTCTAAAAACCGGGAATGCCGGTTCAACCTAGACCAAACCGGTTCGAACTAGGTGAACCGGGTTCACCTGAGGTTGAGGACGACACTGTTCACGCACGTGGGTCTCACGTGCAAAAGCTTCCAGACGCGCATGGGGGTGTGTGGAGGGTATTTTAGGGAATCTTCCAACACGACTTTTTAAGAATTCGATGTAACGAACATTTTGGCACTGATTTCGAGTCGATCGGACATCATCTCGATAAGTTTCGGGATGTCCGAAGGTTCTAGGGCTCGGTTAAAAATAGTTAAAAATATGGGAAAATTATGGGGCTTTAGTATGAGTATCATGAAGTAGTTAGTGACCATATATTGGGATTTGGACAGGTTCGGGAAAGCCGGGGATAGCGGAATGGCCGAGAACGGCGTAAGTGCACGCGTATCGAGATGACGTCGGAATGGTCTATGAGTGGACTTTGCTTTCTAACTTATGACGCATGCATATATGTTTTAATATGTTTTCATACGTGATTATATGATTTGATTTATGACTGTGATGGTTTACGGTTTTTGCACGTTTTTCGAGGAAATTACGGTATTTCACGTTTTACGAGATTTGATGGAGATTGTGCTTTGAACCTGGTTTTAATGATTGGATTTCGGGATTTGAAATACGATTTGATTTCAAATAAAGTAAAAGGATTTCGGAAAGTGTTTTCGGGCGTGAAGTCCAGTTCAGAAAAAGGTTTTGGATTGGATTTGCTGGATCTGGTTATTGGGTTTAAAGACCCGGATTATGATTGAAGGGGGACGGGCCCAGATTGGGTTTAAAGACCCGGATTGAGTTTAAAGACTCGGAGTTTAAAGACTCGAATATATTGATATTTCCTCCGTAGGCCTGTTGAGTTTGAAGACTCGGATTATATTGAGGCCTGGATTGAGTTTAAAGACTCGGGAGTTTAAAGACTCAGATTGATCTAGCAGGTTCGGTGAATGGAAATATGATGTGGTTTTCTATAATGGTTTCCGATGTTTTGGGAAATGGCCCGGATGAAATGGTTTTCGGTGGTTTTGGGCTGAGGCTCGGGATTTGAGAAAAAGGAAAATGTGTTTGGTTTTCGTACATGGTTTTATGACATGAATTTGATATGCATGCATTGGTTTTTGAAACGGAGGGTATAAATGTAATTGTGTTTTCTGTTAACCATTTTTAAAATTATACTTTATTTTTTTCCACTCACAGTCCTTTCGTGTTTTCGATACCCTCCAGGTTGTTGCGGCGCGGGCTGTTGGTTGTGAGAGACGGAGACATCACACGTACGATCCACAGTAGACTTTGCACCCTCTGGAAAGCTCGGAAGTTTTTGGACAGTCGGATTGCGAATCCCTTGTCTGACTTACGTGTCACATGAAGGTTGGACATCAGTTTAGCCTTCGTGTCATGCGTAAGTCAGACGGGAGCAGGGTTTAGTCCATAATCCTGGGGGATTAGGGGTGGGCCCTAACATCTGCTCGGGGCACACAACCCCTAGGGAACTCATCCTAATATATGTCACAATTTCTCTCTCTATATATATAAGTATATATATTACTCGGAATCTCACTCTGAGTCTACCCCCAGGAATTCTCCATCTGGGAGGCTCTGTTTCCGAAACCTGTCCGGGTATCTCTCCGGATCCAGTCCGGGATTCTATCAAATCTTCCAATCCTGGAATGGGCTCCTTATGGGATTACTCATTCCGGGCAGTGGATCGTGACTCTCCAGTTCGACGTCTGGAGGAGACCAATCACCTCATAAAGGAGGGTATATACATACTAGTATAAAAAAAACCACACTCGGAACTCACGTCCGATTACACTAGTCAATTGGGCCTCTAGCCCGAACTTATGACTCAATAGGGGCTCTAGCCCGATTTCACCGTTTAACTGGGACTCAAGCCTGAACTCATAAATCAATGGGGCATCAAGCCTGATACCTCAGGGTCAACCACGATTCCGATCATAGTGATGTGTACAACCAACAATCCAGGACCGCTCTCAATCCTGGTATGTCGTCGTGAACATATCAGTGTCGCGACCATCTCTAGAACATGGTTCACACGTCACCCACCGATTTCACCGTCAGCACTCCGAAGTCGAGCCTCCAGTGGTTGTTCGACCATAGGACCTGCATTGTAGCCTCTCTAGAGGGAACACATCCCCAATCCGAAGGCAAGTGTCACGTCGTCCGTCGTAGCCCACACAGCACCAGTCACGACCACGACTCAGACCCATAGGTCATCAATAGGGCCACATGCTCGAGTCAAAACCAAAACCAAATGGGTCTCATGCCCGATACGTAACACACACACAAAATAAACTCATGGCATCACAAAACATGTATTAAAATACTTATAAAACATTTATGCATGCATCGATTCATAAAAGAAAGTCCACTCAAAAACCGTCCGCGATGTCGCCTCGAAACACGCACCGTACGCCTACCCGAATCAATCACCATCTCCGTGGTTCCCAAACCTATCCAAATCAATTTAGAGAGTTACTAACTACTTAATTAGCCCCTCAGTAAAGCTTCCTAATTTTTTGGGATTTTTAACTATTTTTAAATGCGATCCTAAACCATCGGACAGCCCGAA
Organism: Prinsepia uniflora; assembly: GCA_032719365.1. NCBI lineage: Eukaryota > Viridiplantae > Streptophyta > Magnoliopsida > Rosales > Rosaceae > Prinsepia > Prinsepia uniflora. The sequence goes on from CM064867.1 coordinate 39,370,654, forward strand.
CTATATCGAGACGATGTCTGATCGACTCGAAACCAGTCCCAAAATGTTCGTTACATCGAATAGATGAAATTAAATGTTGAAACTTTCGCCAAATTCTCCCCCACACGGGTGCACGCGCCGTTTGAAATGGGTGCGCGTGGGAGCCACCCGCCAGCTACAGGGGTTGTCTTCAACCTCCAGCCGACCGGTCTGACTGGCCAATCCGGTTTTTCTCTATAATCCGATCCAACTGGTACGGCGTGACCAATCCAAGCCCCCAAACCCGTTCAATTTTCATCATTTTTTCTTCCTAATCAATTCCAATCTTTCTATTTTGATTCTAGAAACCTAAATATGAAATTAAAACCACCAAAAACCCACTAAATCCCCACGGTTCAAAACTCCTTCACGGTTCTACTTTTCCCAAATTTTCCCTAGGGCTTCTCAGCCATCAACCACTGTCCAAAACCTTCCTAAAACCCTCCTAGCAACCTACTACACAAATCCTAATCGCTAGAAACCGTCCCTAATGTGCAAAATTGAAAATGGAAGAAATCGGGAAAAACTGGCTTACCGTGCACGATTGTCCCTCTGCCGTCGACGGTAAAGTCGTGCCTGGCAAGCCACCATCTTCATGGCCCTCATCTCACTCTCTGGGCTTCACACAAGTTCAGATGGGGAAAGGTTTTGGATTGGGTTGGATGGGTGATCGGGTTTGGTAGATGGGGAAATGGTCGAACACAAAGAAAAAGGGGATATGCATGAAAGTGTTTGGGCTGGGCAATGGATGGGTGACACTTGTCACTCATCCATTGGGCCTGTCCTAAAATGCTGGGCCCACTAAATGCCAAAAAGGCATCCGTCTCGTAAAATGTGCAATAGTATGTTCGAACTTCCGTGAACCTTAACTTTTCGGTCGAACGCCCGAATTCGACGTGCCGCTTGTCTACGGATTCGTATCGACGCGATCTATGTAACAGTCCTCGGTCTTTGGCCACCAAACCTCCTGGGTCAAAAGTCAAGTTTTTACCCTCGTCTAGGGGCAAAATCGTAATTTCGCCCTGAACGTCCGTTAATCCTCGACTAATCCCCGATTAGCCTTACTAATCGGTCATTAATTCCTAATTAATTCTTAAAATTAGGGACGGGTCGTTACAGTTTATGTAAAGATAATCAAGTTAATCACATATGAATTTCAATGAAGAACAACACTTTATATGTATGTAATGATCTCACGAAGGAATTGAAGTTTAAGAACAGAGATGCGCACCTTAATCCTTTGCATAACCATTCACAAGATCACTAGGTCTTCATTCAAGGGTTGTAATGATGCTAGGTTCTTGGGTTAAGAAAAAAAGGTTGGAATTCAAAGAACCTAAATCGCATCAAGGCATGAGAAGTCATGACTCGGACCTAGCGTACTAGATAATGAAACCGTGCCTAAGCTCACAACAATGCTCTAATTGAGGTACTTGGCTCACTTGACTTAGATCTAAGTACAAATAAATGGACGATCTTTTCCATTCAAGCATACTTCCATCACATGAGTATAAGTAGCACAAAACATCAACATATTTCCTCCTCACCATAAATCTCATTTAGGGCATATTGTTGGTGAAGAACAAAACGGCTAAGTGTTTGGCTTCAAAGGGGCTTAGGGAGCATGCAATATGGACGGGGAACAATTAAACATTAAAACAAGAGCATCCAAAAGATATGGTTCTTAAAACATCAATGCAAATAGAAAGAGTTCATGCAATTATGAACAAAGTGATCAGTGTTTAAGAGTAGAAACAAGTAGATCACTCAGAAAGAAAGGTAATTAAGGTCAAAGATCTCACAACGGTAGTCTCCTCTAATTTTCTAAGCATGCTCAAATTCAATTGTTTTGGTTGTTTGATCACTTGATTATGGTATTGTGAAGTGCAAGTGTGAGTTCAATGGTCATGGTAATGATTCTTAGCAAGCACAAGCAATTCTCACATTCTATACATTCATATTAACTTGTATAGGCATAAAAACTAGCATCACAAAACAAAAAACAGCAATGAATTCAAAACAGAAAACAAAAAAAAGCAAGGAAATCAAAGCAGAAACTGAGTTGTGTACCCCTAAACTTAAGTCCAATATCCCCAAACCTAAATGAAACATTGTCCTCAATGTTTAGAGCATAAAAGGAAGACAAAGTCATGAGTTAGAAGGTGAAAAATTTCCATAAGAAAAAGGAAACAAACTAGGGCTAGGTTGCCTCCTAGGAGCGCTTGATTTAACGTCTAGGCGAGATGAGGACAACAAATCATGGAAGGGCAGGTGCTTGGGCCTCGGGGGTCTCAAGGAGGATGGGAGACGTCCAAAAGTAGGGCTTGAGTCTATGGCCATTCACCATGAATGGTTCTTGCTTAACCGGATGTTGAGTTTCAATTGTACCATGATGAAAAACATTAGTGATACTGAATGGACCAGACCAACGAGAATGCAACTTACTGGGAAACAACTTGAGCCGGGAGTTAAAGTGCAGGACTTGTTGGCCAACATGAAGGACCTTCCTTTGAATGTTCTTGTCATGAAAGGCCTTGGTCTTCTCCTTGTAAATTCATGAGTTTTCATATGCCTCATTGCGAAGTTCATCAAGCTCATTTAGTTGCAGCTGTCGGTGAATTCCAGCAGCGTCTAGGTTCATGTTCATGTGCTTAACCGCCCAAAAAGCCTTGTACTCGAAAAGGAACATACCTAAAAGTGTCTTGAAAGCCGTCCTATAAGCCCAAAGTGCATCGTTTAACCTCATGGACCAATCCTTTCGGTTAGGGTGAACTGTCTTCTCAAGGATCACTTTGATCTCCCTATTAGACACTTCGGCCTACCCACACATTTGAGGATGGTAGGGGGTGGATACTCTATGATTTACACCATACTTCCTCATCAAGGCCTCAAAATAACGATTTCAAAAGTGGGAGCTTCCATCGCTTATGATGGCCCTTGGTGCACCAAATCTAGGTAGAATATGATTTTGAATGAAACTCACAACAGTCTTAGCATTATTAGTTTTAGTGGCAAGAACCCATTTAGATACATAATCTACAAAAAGCAATATGTATACATTAACAAAATAATTAGGGAAAGGGCCCATGAAATCAATGCCCCAAATATCAATGATCTCAACAACTAAAATTGTGTTCAAAGGCATTTGATTCCTAGGACCTATGTTACCTTGCCTTTGGCATCTATCAAATGTGAGCACGAATTCATGAGCATCCTTGAAGAGTATGGGCCAATAGAAACAACTTTGAAGGACTTTATACGCTGTTTTCTTGTCCCCGAAGTGACCCCCACGTGCAAAAGAATGACAAAATTCAAGGATAGAATGTACCTCACAATCGGGAATGCATCATCGAATGATTTGATCCAGGCAATGTTTCCATAGGTAGGACTCGTCCCAAATGTAATACCTAGCTTGCTTAGCAAGATTATTTTTTTGGGACTATTTAAAAACAATGGGAATTGCTTGGTTACAATATAGTTAATCAAATCAGTGTACCATGGATCGATTGCATCAATGCTGAAATGTTATTCGTCGGGTAATGTCTCGCGAAAGGGCAGGTGATCTTCTTCTTCATTTGAGCCATGGATGAGATGAATCATATGATCAGCAACTACATTCTCACTCTCTTTCTTGTCCCAAATTTACAAGTCAAACTCTTGAAGGAGAAGCATCCATCGCAACAATCTAGGCTTTGCATCGTTTTTGCTCAACAAGTATTTCAACGTTGCATGATCTGTGTAAACTATGACCTTTGTTTGAATCAAGTACCTCCGAAATTTTTCCAAGGAAGCTCATTTTCAGTAGTAGAATAGTTCAATTGGGCATCACTAAGGGTTCGGCTTGCATAGTATATGACATGAGGAAGTTTGTCGCGTCGCTGTCCCAAAACAGCACCTATTGCGAAATCTGAAGCATCGCACATAAGTTCGAATGGAAGGTCCCAATTGGGAGGCAAAATGATAGGGGAGCTCGTGAGATTCTCCTTGAAAGTGTCAAAAGCCTTCCTACATTCCCTATCAAAGTTAAAGACAGCATCCTTAGCAAGTAAAGCACACACATGCCGAGATACCTTGCTGAAATCCTTAATGAACCTCCTGTATAATCCAGCGTGTCCTAAGAATGATCTAACCCCTTTGACCGTGGTTGGGTATGGTAATCTCTCAAAAACATCCAACTTAGCTTTGTCCACCTCAATACCCTTGCTAGAAATTACGTGTCCCAAGACAATACCTTGTTGAACCATGAAGGGATACTTTTCCTAATTCAGCACTAGGTTACTTTCTTCGCAGTGTGCAAGTACCCGGGAAAGATTAATCAAACACAACTCAAATGAATGCCCGAACACAGAGAAACCATCCATAAATACCTCAATGATATCCTCAACCATATATGAGAAGATACCCATCATATACCTTTGAAAAGTGGCCGGTGCGTTGCATAGACCAAAGGGCATTCGCCGGTAAGCGAATGTTCCATAGGGGCAAGTGAATGTCGTTTTCTCTTGATCTTCTAGGGCAATTGGAATCTGATTATACCCAAAATATCCATCTAGGAAAAAATAATGAGAATGACCTGCCAATCGTTCCAACATTTGATCAATAAAAGGAAAGGGAAAGTGATCCTTACGAGTGGTAGTGTTGAGCCTTTGGTAATCAATAAATACTCTCCAACCCATGTGTGTCCTTTGGGATACAAGCTCATCCTTTTCATTCTTAACCACAGTGATTCCACTCTTTTTAGGCACTACTTACACTAGACTTACCCACTTGGAATCACTTATTGGATAGATGATTTCCACTGGATATTGCCTAGTATCTTGTAGAGAAAGTACGAAGCTTGCCTAAAACCTGAACATATACCTTTCCATTCTTCACATCAATGAGGCATTCAGCTGTGGCCAAATAAGGACTTCCAAAGATCAATGGGGGATCCCCATTCTTGCCAATTCTATCAATCTTCAAGAAATAGAAATCAGCGGGGATGCAAGTATCGCCAATCTGAACAACAACATCCTCCAACACACCTACAAGGTTAGAAACCTAAGCATTAGCCAATCGAACACAAAGATGAGTAGGTTTAAGATCCCCTAAGTTCAAAGACTTATAAATATGGAAAGGTATAATGTTAATTGAAGCTCCTGTATCACATAAAAAATGTTCAAAATGGTTAGATTGAATGACACAAGGATGTGAAAGGGCCCCGGGATCACTAACTTTCAGGGGCATGGAAACAAGGGTTGTCTTGCAAGCTTGGGGAAGGTCCACGACATTTGGGGCTTCAAATCCTCTTTTCCCAGCAACTAAATCTTTGATAAGCTTGGCAAAGATGGGCATGTGCTCCAGGATTTTGGAAAAAGTAAGTGTGATTTGAAGTTTCTGCAGCATCTTGATGATCTCGTCCTCGAATGGTTCCTTGTTTTTGTTTTGATTTTGAAACCTGCGAGGGAATGGATATGAGACATTATTAGATAACTCAAAAGACAAGTTTTTAGACATTTTATTGGAATTAGAAGGAGTTTTAGGGTTAGAAAGTCCAGCATGTTGCTAGGGTAATGCAGGAGGAGCCAAAATGGATGAATCATGTTCCAATGCCTTGTCTTTCGGGTTCAAGGGCTGCTATTGGATGCTTGGCCTTTGGGTTCCAGGGACCTTAACCTGTGGTTCTTCATCTTGAAAGTGAGCTTGAAGTGGTGCCAAGTGGGTGGTCTCATCCGAGAGCAAAGAAGGGGCAGATTGCACACCATAGGGTGCTGGAATTTCCTAATGGTTCAAGCACTCATTATTCGGATACCTTGTTGGATTTTGAGTGTATGGCTATGATTTTTGGACAGTAGAGACCTGGGGACTTGAAGTATGATTCCTTATGTACTCTGGGCTAAGAAGTTCAGTACCACTCCGGAGGGTGATGGAATTCACTGTTGGTCCATAAGGGCCCTTCAGATTCACCATCACTTGACTAGGAAACTTACCGAGCTCTCTTTGGTTGAGTTGATTGGAAATCTGCCCAAGTTGCCTCTCCAAGTTGGTAATGGCTTGTCTAGCCTCATTCATGAAGGCATTGGTTGTGGTCTGGTGAGTCCGAGATTCATTCATGAAAGCATTAATGTGTTGGGCCATAGTTGCAAGTGCATCCTCCCATGACTTACCGGTTGAACTTTGAGTGGAGGAAGTACCTTGGGGCTGCATAGAAGGGGCAGACACATGAGGTTGATGGAATCCAGAGGGAGGCAAAGGGTTAGTCATGGATTGGTTGTTGTTCCACCTGAAATTCGGATGGTTTTTCCATCCTGGATTGTAAGAGTTCGAAAAAGGATCATTCCAGGGCCTTGAAGCATTGTACCCGCCAACATAATTGGCTTCACCCACATATGTACAGTCAGACGAAGTGTGTCCTTGGACTGAACACACATCACAAACCATGGTATTCTTAAATTTATCCTTGCACAATTGCTTTACCAAAGCCGTGATTTCTGCAATGGATCCATCCTTGTCCTTAGTTTCGACTATGGACCTAGATGAGTGACCTCGGTAACTAAACTGTTTTTCCCTTTGAGCTATCTTCTCAAATCCAGCTCGGGCCTCGGTTTCTATGCCATCAAAGATACCTTGAGGTAGAGAATTCACCATAGTACGATCCCCATAATTAAGACCTCCATAAAACCACATCATGAGGTGATGATCCTCAATGTTGTGATGGGGACAAGCACGAAGCATCTCATTAAACCTTTCCCAATACTCATAAAAGGCTTCATTTTGGAGCTATCTAGGGTTCATAATCTTAGCCTTAAACTCATTAGTTTTCTCTATGGGGTAGTATTGGGTGAGGAATGAAGTAGACAATTCTGTCCATATATGAATAGAAGCGGGTTCAAGTGAATGAAATCAAGCTTTTGCCCTATCCTTAAGTGAAAAGTTAAACAACCTCAACCTAATTTCATTCTCAATCATCTCATTGATACGAATAGTAGGGAAAACCTGGAGAAATTCCATGATATGAAGGTGAGGATCGGCCCCAAAAATTCCATCAAATTTAGGAAACATGTGAATGGTCCCGGACTTAAGCTCAAAGTTCTCAACGGTGCTTGCTGGACAGACGATCAGGAAGAGATATTTGGGCACACGAGGGGCTACGAACTCCCGAAGGAGCCGAGGGGCAGGAGGAGGCACAAGAGCACGATCTTGTGGGTTGGCCATGGCATGAGGGCTTGGTAAGGGACTGCTGTGAACTGAAGAATTCGGTGATGAGAGGTTAGAGCCATGAGTTTGGCCCCCCACTAAAGAGTTGTGTGACGTGTACTAGTACCTGAAAAACAAATGGACAAACCAACTTAGATAATTCCAAACTATATGGACACCGTTGAGGGACAAGTCCCCAGCAACGGCGCCAAAAACTTGATAGAAGATTTATCAACCAAGAAATTATGAATGACAAACTCCTACTGTAATACTATGCAAGTGCACAAAATTGTATCACGAGTATAGTAGGTTTGCAAAGGTCGATCCCTCAAGGACTTGTTCAACATGAATGCACTTAGTGAGAATTAAGTAACTTGATTAATAACACAAAAACGTTAGGGGTTTTTAGTGATGATGAGAACGAAATTCAATGATGAAAACAAAGTGCAAAGTGATGAAAACTTTATTTGAAAGTTGATAGAATGATTAGGACGAATTAGGACATGTTATCCACCTTTACCAATTATAGTTCTCTTTAGACTTCGTTGATTAGATTAATTATGCATGTATCTGAATTAAGTGCCCATGCAAGGGTCCGGTTAAGGCACACCCTACACATATTATCTTCTCTTAGATTGCATGTTTAAGCGTGATGTACCCGCCCTTAAACAACTATTACTGATGATACGTGATAATGCATGAAACATGAAGAAAATTTAATGACACTACACTATCCTTAGAAAATTGATGTGCAATTCTAGGTAGTTATGAGTTTAGATTACGAATAAGATTCCCCCTCTTAAATGTGATGCCACAAATTGTAAGGTGAACACAAACATCGAGGTGATCCGTCAAGCAATTACATCAACAATTATACACAAACAAGGTGATCAAACTTATAAGCGTAAATTGAGTTCATGAAGCATAGTAATCCAACAAACCCAGGCATACATAACAACCATAATCAATAGCCAAAAATCTACTTATGAACAAACATGGCTAGGGCTTCAAACCGCCCCAATCCTTAAAGAAACTACTCACACATATCTAAGTTAACAAACACCATAATTGAAGACATATAAACTTAAAGAGATTAGGGATTGAGAAACACAAATACTGAGATGAATGATTTGTGAGAGAAGTGGCACAAACACTTCTTCTTCTCCAAAGCTTCACGTCACAAAGAAGATGCAAGAATGAATCAAAGCTTGAATGAATGGAAAATTACGGCTACTTTATGATGAAACTTATGTATCAATTTCGACAGAGTTTTGGGACCTTAAGAGGTAAATCAGACATCCAAAAACAATGAGAAAATAACTATTTATATCCCCTAATACCTGCCCTAGCATCTCCCTAAAAGATAGGGAAAAACGAAACCCAAACAAGGAAGGAAACCAATTGTAGCCGTGAAACATCCTTTGCCGCATTCTTGATCCTCCTTTAACAAGGAGTCTTCTTTTCCTTCTTGTTTCCACTTCGTGACTTCATCTTTTGACTAGGAATTCAATTAATTATATTCCAAATCGTATCACAATGCCCTAAAATAATGGAAAGGGGATAAAATTGCAGCTAAGGGTAAATTAACCCTAGCGATGTTCTTCTTAGTTTCTTGGAAGCCAAGAAACTTCCTTTTACTTGTTTCTTGCAATCTTTAACTTCAGATCTGATTAGAAAATCTTTAAGTCTTCTTATCAAGTCAATCCATGTAATTCTTCATTGAAAAGGGAAGGCAAATTCGTCCAAAGGACAGCTGCCCCAAATCCCTAAACAGTATGAACTTGATAAGGCAAGAAATCGTAATTTCTTGGGTTCCAAGGAACGGATAGGAATCCTTATTTTAATGGATCTTTTGGCCAAATTTCCCAGTTGGATTCTAGGGCATAATGTCTGAAATAGCCCAGTTAATCTAGGCGTGCAAGGCTGGTAAGACTGGTCCACAAAGTCTCACACACACACATACTCCTTATAGGATTAGGAGTGCCTCTCGGCCAAAAAAGGAAAAAACCCTTTTTTCTTGGTCAATCTTGATTGTCTTGACACGTGCTATCACCTCATTGGAACCCCTGGAGATTATATGAGCTGCTGATCACATCCCAGACATTGAAAAATGCCAACTCAAAGCCAAAACCTGAGAGGGCCTCAACTGGGATTTCAGCTAGAGACATTAACTTCATTTTAGCCCTATTCCTTCATTTTGGCTCGGATTTCCTCCATTCTTTTTTCATTCTCTTCACAATTGACTTAACTTTCATAATCTATACAAGTCTCACAAAATGGATCATTTTCTCCTATTGATTAAACAATTATAATCAAAAAATAAGTAAAAGGGATAAAAAATAACATTGAAATAATGCCTAATTTGTGATTTATCAAAACACGCCTCAGGCTGAACTAGTGTAAGAGACAAAAATAATTCGCCTTTTTGACCATCATACAGATTGTATGCTCTGAATAATATCAAAGCTAAAGCCTAACATCCTAATAGGCCTCATCAATTTCCTCAGGGAAAATGCAGAAGTCTTTACATGGTTGTACGTAGACATGACCGGAATCTCCACCAATGTGATCGGCCATAGGCTCACCATTAGCCCTTCGTTCAAACCCATCACGTAGAAGCAGCGAAGCTACTACTCTAGAAGGAAATTATTTATGCAGGTCGAAATCACCAAGCTGAGCACCATCCACTTCGTTCTAAAGGCCATCTATGTCGCTTAGGTGGATACTGTCGTCCATGTCAAGAAACCATCTAGCTTATGGCGCATGTTAATTGACTTTATTGATCTTAAGAAGGCCTTCCCCAACGACAGCTTCCCCTGCCCAAGATCGATATGCTTGTGGATGCGACAGTGGGACACAAACTCCTCAGCTTCATGGACGCTTAATCAGAATACAACCAGATCCTCATGAACATAGGTGACCAACTCCATATAAGTTTTAGGACTAACATAGACATCTACTGCTACAATTTTATGCCTTTCGGCCTAAATAATGCAGAAGCAACATACTGATAACACCCAAACTATGCATTAAATTAACACGTAATTTGAGTATTATGCAATTTAAACCCTTTTTGTGTAGTTGTAGTGTTGGTAAATAGAGATCATTTTAATGGGGGAAATTAGGGAACATTAATAATATGTTAGTAAGAAAGAATAATGAATAATCAAAGGATAAAATAATAAATGAATTAATGAATAAAAGAATAAATAATTAATGAATAAAAGAATAAATAATAAATGAATTACAGAATAAATGAATAAAAGAATAAAGAATTAAATTTTTGGGGGGGGGGGGGGGGGGGGGGGGGGGTGGGTTTGTAAAGATTGTAATCATAAAATAAAGAAAACAAGTAAAAACAATTAAAAACTTAATTCTACTTCTAATTTAACCTTTGTACAAATAAACTTTCTTCAAACACATATTTTTACCAACACTCTAACATCATGCTCATATTGAACCAATCATGAAATCCTACCTTCATCATCTCAATTACATGCATACATTTTGCATATATAAATGCACTGAACAACGGATTATTACTTACCATATGATTCACCTTAAGTTTGTGATTTAATGCGCCGAACCGCGGTCAAACATTAAATCTCTTCAATTCTACTCTAAATGCCCTGAACAACGGATCAACATTTAGCTTCAAATTGAAGTTTAAGTAGTAAAACATATGAAGTAAAAGAAATTCAAAAAGTAAAACACATGGAGATTGCATTCTTACTTACATATGTTAGAAAGAAAATACCAACACATATATTGAACTATAAGTAAAATCAATAACAATAACAAGAATTTAAGTAGAAAAAGATGGTTTTTCACAAGAATCACCAAAAAATGACGGGAAACTTGTGAAGATGGAAGAAGAAATAGGAATTCGGTCTTAAAAACTCTTGAATTGTCTTAGAACTACTTGGCCTAGGTATTTTTTAAGGAAAACATAAAAATGTGTTTAAGTGCTCTCAAAGAAAAATCACAAGAACAAAGTAAAGAAGAAATGAAATTAAGAAATAAAATAAAAAGAACATAAATTAAGAACAAGAATTAAAAGAAAGCTAATTAATAAGAAAATCTATAAGAAGTTAAAATAGTCCCCAAAAATGTCTCTCGAAAGAGAGAAAAAAGAACTAAACTAAGAACTAAAATGATTTAAGAGAATGGAAGAAATGGGACAAATGGGGACAATTTACAAATGAAATGACCTCCCTATCTATAGAGAGAGTGCCAAAAATTCAAATGATAAAATACAAAATTAAAATATAAAAATAAATATAATTAAAATGATGACAAATGATGAAAAAACTGATTTTGGAGCTTGAATTATGCTGAAAAATAGGCTGATGGAGCAGGTTTGCAGGCGGCAGTATGTTGCTGAGCTGGGGATAGGTAATTCGGCATGGCCTAGCTGAGTTGGATTGATGGGACTCTGGGTGGAACAACTGAGAAGAGCAGAGAAAGTCGGTGGCAAGCGGCTAGGCGTGCATGAGTTAGTCGGCGGGTAGGGAAGGCTTGTCAGACAATCAGGCACACAGCAGGGGCATGCATGGACTTCTACATTCGGTGAACGCGCGCTGAACTAGAGGCTTCATTTCGGCAGACACGCGCCAATGGGTCTTCAGGGCTGATTTCTGATTTGGTCTTGGGCTTATGGGCTGCACGAGAATGGACTGCGGGTTTCACAATTTGGGCTGGACAAAATGGATTGGGCTTTTGCAAATGGATTTCTCAATTTAAAAATTATTTAATATAATTTCATCGAATTTTGTCCATAATTTCTTCGTTCAAACTCCGATCGGGACGATTCTTTCGCCAAAATGCTTCAAATTCCAAGCTTTATTTATTTCTACAAAAATCCACAAAATACGTTATTTTCTCCAATTGTTTATTATTTTAATATTAAAATTCAAGTATAATGGGTATAAAATAATGATTATTTAACGACCTATCACATACCAATGGTTGGTCAACTTCATATTTGCCGACTAGATTGGCTAAACGATGGAAGTCTATTTGAATGACATGCATGTCAAAAAAAAGGCTAACGACAAGCATATCCCCAACCTAGAAAAAATGTTCAAGGACCTGAAGAAGTACAAGATGCGCCTCAATCCCACCAAATGTTTCTTCGACGTGGGATCTGGAAAATTCTTAGGCTACATGATCAGCCATAGAGGCATCAAGGCCAACCTTGAAAAGATCAAGGAAATCCTTGACATGAAACCTCCAAAAACCGATAAGGACATTTAGAGTCTTACCGAACGAGTAGCTGCTCTCACTCGCTTCATTTGCAAGGAAACAGAAAAATGAGCCCCATTCTTCAAGGCAATAGAAGACCAAAAATAAGAAGATTGATTAGACGCTGGAATGAAATAGGTCATTCATTAAGCTTAAGCAGTAAATGAGCTCAACACTACTCTTGGCCATACCAAAGATCGAAGAACACCTCTTCGCATACCTATCTGTCTCCACCTCGACCGTGAGCTCAATCCTCATAATTTAACACGATAGAGTGAAACACCATTTCTACTATGTCAACAAAGCTTTTTAGGATACAGAATCCAGGTACCCTAACTTAAAAAAGCTCGCCTTAGCCCTTGTAGTCACGACCAGAAGGCTTAGACAATACTTCCAGGCACAATAGATGAAAGTTGTCCTTGATAAGCCCTTACGCCAAGTCCTTCAGAAGTCAGACACCTCTGGTCGTCTGACCAAATGGGCAATAAAGCTAAGTGAGTTTGATATCTAATATGTCGGTAAGAAAGCCGAGAAAGACAAGCAGTGGTTGATTTTATCGCAGAATACTCCTACTAGTCTATGTAGTACATGCTGCCCAAAAAGACCCCTCAAGAAGAGTATTCTACCCAGGAAGATTCTGAGCCAACCAAGACACCCACCATCGATCCATAATGCCCATGTTGGACACTGTATGTGGATTGATCGGCTTGCCACATCGGGTAAGGAGCAGGACTAGTGCTTACATTCCCTAAACAAGTCAAGCTTGAATTTTCCGTACACTTCAACTTCAAGGCCTCCAACAACGAGACAGAATACAGGGCACTCTTGCTTGGCTTACGCCTTGCAAAAGATCTAGAGGCCAAATAGCTATGAATCTTTAATAACTCACAGTTGTGACCGTCAGACAAGTCAACAACGAGTTCGAGGAAAAGGATGACTACATGACCCTATACCTGGCCTTTTCCAATAAACTACTCCAGACCTTTCCAGCTTAAGAAAATCAACAAAATCACAAGGTCAATGAATAGCCACGTTGACGCTCTAGCACGACTTGCATCCCCATTAGATGAGAAGAAAGAACAGAAGGTACTAGTTGAGGTCCAACATGTGCCAAGCACAAGGCCATGCCTAATATACACCACCGACACAAGTCCTACTTAGATGGATTCAATCAAGGCTTTCCTCCAAAATGGCACCTCACCAGATGACAAGTTGGAGGCCAAGAAGATCAAGCGATAGTTCATCCTCTACATAATCCAACATTATTACCTCTAACATGGTTTCACCACCCAAATTTTGAAATTCCTGATGTGACAACCCGGAAATTCGAAAAAGGAAAAATTGGAAAAATTGGAAGGAAAGGACGATTTTGCCCTTGGTTATGGGGGTAAAAGTTGACTTTTTGATCGGGACCTTGTTTGGACTTTCAGGAAGGACCGTTGGATAGGTCTTAGGACGTTGAATCCGTACACAGGTGGCATGCGTCAATCGGAGGTCAGATGTAAAAATTTACGGATCTGAGAAGGCTAGGGGTAATTTGGTAATTATACAAGAAGGGGAAAAATGGTCTTTTGACCCGTGGATGATTTAGCACTTGATTAGTAGCACTTGGATACCTGTCCCTTGTTGAGTTGGATGAGAAATTGTCACCTGGTGACATCTATCACCATAATTGAAGGATTGGTGGCAATTGTTGCCGCTTGAAACCAAAATAAGAATAAAACGTAACTATCCCTAGTTGTTGATCATCAGACAACAGAGAGAATCGAATTGAAACAACACCAGGGATAGAGAGATTGAATGGGATATCCAGAGAGGAAAAGAAGGGGGATTGAATGGTGAGCGCTGGACTTCGAACACAGCTGGACCCAAACTCAAAAACCCGAAAACCCTTAACGAAACTTAAGTTCGAATTTGAATTTTTGGACATCCATGAGTCAAATTGACCTTGGATTAAGGTTATTGAGCTCAAACCGAGTTGAACCCAATCAAAAACGAAGGAAATTGATGGTGCTTTGGTCAAGAACGGACGCCTCAAATCTCGTAATAATTCGAGATTGAGTTCAAGTAGTGGGAGGGCTTGAACAATGAAATTGACGTCGCAAGAACGTTTATAAGTATCCCACGATGCTTCTTGATGAGCCAATTGCAAGTAAACTATGAGAATTGATTGAGATTGAGGGATGAACAGTGCCCGCGACAGAAAGGAAATCGTGAAGTTAAATTCGATTGTTCGAGGTAAGTGTTTAAGGAATTGAGATTACAGAACTATAATTAGACCTAAAACGATGCTATTGGCTCGATCAATTATGGAAATCAACTGAGAGTGGATAAGGATTGAACCGGGTTGCTTTGCGGGTTGTAGGATCCGTTTGTAGGGGAAGCGGGTAGAAGAGACGACATTGTAGCATTACTGTGCAGTCGCGTGGGCACGATTCTCAAGGTGAGGTCAACATGACTTTTGTTCCATTTAATGTAACAAACATTTTAGCGTTGCTTTCAAATCAATTGGACACCGTTTCGATATTGTTTCGAGGGTCCGAAGGATTATGTTACGTTTTAATTCGTATTTAATTCCCGAAAAATTGGGGGAGCTTAATATGCTATTATTGGATTCATTTGTGACCCATAATGATGTTGTTTGACAGGATTTGGGATTTCTGAAAATTACAGAAAAGTGTGCAGCTCGGAAAGCGAGCAATATGGACGGTGTGTTAGTGGACGTTTGTTTTATAAAGTGTTATGCATGCATAGTTAAATGTTTGACATGATTGATTGCATGATTTGATTTGTAATGATGTCATGGTGATTTGGTATGATTAATTGTGATTAATGATTATTTTAATCTGTCTTTTTGGCACGTTTTACGAGGAATGTGCAAATGATGTTTTGGGCTAGGCCCGGAGTCAAAAAGGTTTCAAAATTGATATTTTGACTTAGATGGTGAGTCAAGCATGATTTCGGGATTATTTTAATGTTTTCAAATGAGATTTTACAGATTTACGTATAAATGGCATTTGGGCTTGACACCCTGTCGGGAATGATTTCGACTTGGTTTGAAGTCAAGGATATGATTGATATGTGTTTGTGGTATGGATTGTATTGGTGATTATGGATATTGGACCATGTCTGGATGGTGCGAGTGCAGTTCCTAGACGTGACTCGGATGTTGCGTGAGTGCGGTTCACGAGTACGTGGTACGTCTAGATGGTGCGTGTGCAGTTCCTAGACATGACTCGGATGGTGCCTGAGTGCAGTTCCCGAGGTGGCCTACGCGTAGTGCAGATTGATTGATTGATTGATTGATTGATTATGCACTCGTGAGTAGTGCTATTTGATATTGATTGTGATTTATTTGTGTACTGATATTGAGTACGGGTTTTGGTCTTTGTGGCCAGGTTAGTGTTTTCACATGTTTGGCTTGAGAGCCGGGATTTGATACTTTTCATGTGACTTGGCTGGAAAGCCAGTGATTGTTATTCATATGTGAAAACTGGAGGGGAAAATGGTCTATTTGAAATGTATTTTCGAAGGATATTATTTTTGTCCACTCACACCTTTTCTGTTTTGATGACCCTCCAGGTCGTGGCACGATATTCGGGGCTGAGCGAGAGGTGGGGGCATAAGCGGAGAGCAGTACAGTTATCCCTTGTATGACAGGTGCTGAGGGGTAGTTTTGGGACTTTAGTTGACTTGTCAGACAGGAGCAGGACCGGGCACGGTTATCAAATTCCAGTTGGGACAGGTCCTGTCAAATTGGTATCAGAGCATTGGGTTACTGATTTGCCATGCCTCCGAGATGCGAGCCCTGTGCGCGGCCTGATGATGAGACGAGATAGGAGGGTATAGGAAATCCCTAGAGTGGGTATGACCCTCGATTGGAATCTTGGACTTGTATTGGTCCAGATGGTGATTCAATCTACCGGTGAGAAATGTTATATGAATGGGCATGTTGGGCCCAAGATAAACTTGACCTAAGGATAGGGGGTCGGATGAGTGACGTTTAGATTTTGGATATCGAACGAGACTCAGAGGGAGTCCAGATGTGATTTAGGGCTCGAGATGAGTCATGATGTGCTATGAGGGCTCGGGACGAGCCGAGAAAGATGGAAAAGGTAACTATGGATGCGTAGAACGAACGAGGGTTCATGTGGGTACCCGAGGTATTGAAGGTTGTGACGACCCGAAAATTAGAAAAAGGAAAAATTGGAAAAATTGGAAGGAAAGGACAATTTTGCCCTTGGTTATGGGGGAAAAAGTTGGCTTTTTTTATCGGAACCTTGTTTAAACTTTCCGGAAGGACCGTTGGATGGGTCTCGGGACACTGAATTCGTAGACATGAGGCATACGTCAATCGGAGGTCGGATGTGAATGTTATCGGTTTGCGAAGGCTAGGGGCAAATTGGTAATTATGCAAGAAGGGGCAAAATGGTCTTTTGACCTGTGGATGATTCAGCACCTGATTAGTAGCACTTGGATACCTGTCCCTTGCTGAGTTGGATGAGAAATTGCCACCTGGTGACATCTGTCACCATAATTGAAGGATTGGTGGCAATTGTTGCCGCTTGAAATCAAAATAAGGATAAAACATAACTATCCCTAGTTGTTGATCATCAGACAACAAAGAGAATCAAAATTGAAAAAACACCAGGGACAGAGAGGTTGAATGGGATAAAGGGGGATTGAATGATGAGTGCTGGACTTCGAACCCAGCTAGACCCAAACTCAAAAACCCAAAAACCATCAATGAAACTTAAGTTCAAATTTGAATTTGTGGACATCCATGAGTGAAATTGACCTTGGATTAAGGTTATTGAGCTCAAACCGAGTTGAACCCAATAAAAAACGAAGGAAATCGATAGTGCTTTGGTCAAGAACAGCCGCCACAAATCTCGTAATAATTCGAGATTGAGTTCGAGTAGTGGGAGGGCTTGAACAATGAAATTGACGTTGCAAGAACGTTTATAAGTATCCCACGATGCTTCTTGATCAATCAATTGCAAGTAAACAAATGAGAATTGATTGAGATTGAGGGATGAACAGTGCCCACGACAGAGAGGAAATCTTGAAGTTAAATTTGATTGTTCGAGGTAAGTGTTTATGTAATTGAGATTACAGAACTATAATTAGACCTAAAACGATGCTATTGGCTTGATCAATTATGGAAATCAACTGAGAATGGACAGGGATTGAACCGGGTTGCTTCACGGGTTGCAGGATCCATTTGCAGGGGAAACGGGTGGAAGAGACGACACTGTAGCATTTTACTGTGCAGGCGTGTGGCTCCCATGCGCAGACCCTTGCGGAAGCGCATGAGGGCGCATGGGAACGATTCTCAAGGTGAGATCAACATGAAATTTGTTCCATTTAATGTAACAAACATTTTAGCGTTGGTTTCGAGTCAATCAGACACCGTTTCGATATTGTTTCCAGGGTCTAAATGATTATCTTATGTTTTTATTCGTATTTAATTCCCGTAAAATTTGGGGAGTTTAATATGCTATTATTGGATTCATTCATGACCCATAATGATGTTGTTTGATAGGATTCGGGATTTCTGGAAATTACAAAAAAAACGTGCAGTTCGGAAAGCGAACGATATGGATGGTGTGTGAGTAGACGTTTGTTTTATAAACTGTTATGTATGCATAGTTTAATGTTTTACATGATTGATTGCATGATTTGATTTGCAATGATGTCATGGTGATTTGCATGATTAATTGTGATCAATGATTATTTTAATCGGTCTTTCAGGCACGTTTTACGAGGAATGTGCAAATGATGTTTTCGGCTAGGCCCGGAGTCAAAAAGGTTTCAAGAAGGATATTTTGACTAAGTTGGTGAGTCAAGGATGATTTCGGGATTATTTTAATGTTTTCAAATGAGATTTTACAGATTTACGTATAAATGGCATTTGGGCTTGAGACCCTGTCGGGAATAATTTTGACTTCGTTTGAAGTCAAGGATATGATTGATATGTGTTTGTGGTATGGATTGTGTTTGTGATTGTGGATACCGTATGATGTCTGGATGGTGTGAGTGCAGTTCCTAGACGTGACTCGGATGTTGCATGAGTGCGGTTCCCGAGTATGTGGTACGTCTAGATGGTGCGTGTGCAGTTCCCAGACATGACTGACATGACTCGGATGGTGCCTGAGTGCAGTTCCCGAGGTGGCCTAAACATAGTGCGGATTTATTGATTGTACACTCGTGAGTAGTGTTGTTTGATGTTAATTGTGATTTCTTTGCGTACTGGTATTGAGTACGGGTTTTTGTCTTTGTGGCCAGGTTAGTGTTTTCACATGTTTCTCTTGAGACCCGGGATTTGATACTTTTCATGTGACTTGGCTGGAAAGCCTGGTATTGTTATTCATATGTTTTGCCCTATGCATGCATGGTTTCATACCCTTCAGGTCGTGGCACGACGTTCAGGGCTGAGTGAGAGGTGGAGGCATGTGCGGAAAGGAGTACAGTTATCCCTTGTATGATAGGTGTTGAGTAGTGGTTTTGGGACTTCAGTTGACTTGTCAGATGGGACCAGGACCGGACACGGTTATCAAAGTCCCGTTGGGACGGTTCATGTCACCTGACACCTGACTTGGGGAACTACGTACTTAGAGAAATGTAAGAAGGCATCTGCGGAGTCTAATTTGGAGCACGAACCTTGAAACTTAAGGCATTCATATAGGGCTACTATTGGCCCACCATGCTCGCAGATGCTAATGCTTTTACTCAGAAATACGAAATTTCCAATAAAATGGACAAATCCCCCGCCTCTAGATAGAAAACTTGACATCAATGTTGAGTGCAAGATTTTTCTCACAATGGGGAATAGGCTCGATTGGCTAGATGCTGGAGGATAAAGGAAGGGTCAACTTCACAGTTCTAGCAATGGATTACTTCACCAAATGTGCAGATGTAAAACCACTACCAACCATCACAGTAGCACAAACCAAGCACTTCAGCTATCACTACATCATATGATGTTTTGGTATCCTGCACACTATCATTACCGATAAGGGAAATCAATTCAATTGAAATCGCTTTAGCGGATTCTACAAAACATATGGCATCAAATTCCTCTTTGCCTCTCCATCTCACCCACAGTACAACGAACAAGTGGAGGTTGTCAAAAAGAACATCAAGTATAACTTGAAGAAGAGGCTCGATGAGGAGAAGTGCAAATGGTCAAACATCATCGAAAATGTCCTTTGGCCTTATTGAACTTCTTACAAGACCACTACAAATAAGACTCCATTCACCTTGTCCTTCAACACTTTGGATGTCCTACTAGTGGAAGTTGGAGAGACATCCTACTGTGTCATCTCCTTATACCAGCAGGTAGCACTTAGCCTCGACCTTTTGGAAGAACGAAGAGAACATGGTAACCTATAGAACATCGCCTACAAACAATGGGTCACATGGTACTCCAACTCCCTAGTTCATCATCCAAGCTTCAAGGTCACAGACCTAATACCCATAATGGTCATCCTTGCAACTAAGGAAATGTCAGTTGGAACATTTCCCCCAACTTTGGAAGGACCCTACAAGGTATCCAGGGTATGAAGATAAAAAATAACCTTTGAGTTTCAAAACTCGAAAGGCAAAACACTTCCACATCCATGGAATGTCGATCACATCAAGTACTACTATATATAGATAAATGTGAAGCACTACAAGGTGACATGCTCATGGCCAAAAATTTTGTAATCATTCCCAGCATCCCCAGTACATCTAATGAATAATTTTTATCACTTGAGGCAAACTCATTACATGTTTTTGATTTCTACATCATAATTGATTGGCCTCACCCTAGGCCGAAGCAACATTTAGATTGTATTCAAAGATAGCTAATGCATCACCTCTCGGCCTTACTCAAATCATCATTACTGGCCCATGGCCTTACTTAAAGTTCTAAGACAGCTGTCTTTTCCCTTAACCAAATGGGTTGTGGCCTCATCTACCTCTCATATTGATCATTATTTGGCCGATCATTCACAACCCTTAACTAAATGGTCCTGGCCTCATCTACCTTACATTGTTGGTCGGCCTAAAAAAAAATAGTTGGTTACCCTATAGTTAAATCGGTTTAACCTTATATTTATCACCACTTGGTTCACTCCGAACTCATCTATTGTATGGCCTAGCACACATCTACATTAGCACATAATATCTCTAATCGAGCACATCAGACTTGGCACAAATTGGTAAACACAATATCCAATCAAATCGACAAATGAACACATCATATGAGAACATCTTATATACATGATAAATAGTTCATATTACAACTAGGACCAAGGCTAAATGAAAATTTTTACAAAAAATGGCACTCCCTTATAACTAATTTACTCACCTTGGTCGGCCACTTCTTTCTGCTTTTCCTCGCCTTGCTCGATTTCTTCATCTCTTTGCTCGACCTCCACTTGTTGATCAGCCTCCCTCTCTTCGGCCACCTCCTTCAAGTTATTGTCCTCATCATCCTCATCACCCAAGAGAGGATTTCTTTGGTCATCCAAATAGTCATCCTTGGTGAGGACTCGGACTAAGGGAAGACCACTAGATTGCTGATGTTGGAGAATAGAATCTTTTTGTATAGGTCGTCCTCTAGTTTGGCACCAAACATTTGTATTCTTGAATGTTGGCCTGCTTAGCGGACACGAGTTGCTCGACCAGCCTCGAATTCACCAACTTAAAATTCTTTTCGCGAGCCTTCGCTACCTCCAGTTCATGCTCTTTAAGTTTGGCTGCCTCGACCTAAGCGGCCACTTGCCTTTCCATTTCCTTGACCTTGAGCTCATAATCGGCCTTCACACTCAGGGTCTTCTTGAATAGGTCCTCCTGATTGGCTAGGGCAATAGCTTTGCTTTGAGTTAGAAAAAACTGAGCCGGAACAACTTGGAAGGAAAATAAAATGAAAACTAAAGGATACTACCTGAGACACTCACATGAGTACCAATGCGCATTTTCTTGTCGCATCGGTCTGCAAATTCCTTCGACTTTGGAGCCGCTATCTCATCCAGCTCAAACTGCGACCCATGAACAGCCATATTCATGAAGTCGAGTGGATAGGAATGGAAAGTGATGGATAGTTTCCTATAGCTCTCATTCACCTCCTAGATCCTCACTAGGTCTAGTCCTCCCTCGACATCCATAAAGTAGGACTTTATGGACCCATCATGCCTCATCCTCTTTACCTTCTTGGGGACGATTCGACCTTCCAACAAATCGTTCACATTGATAAATGAAACTTGGCTAGGTCAGCTTGACGAGGGGGAAATCCCTTCTTTCTTGCATCAGCCATAGGTGGGGGAAGGGGTCACCGGTCATCTAATCCACGCAAACCGAGCCGACAGAGGGGCCATGTGGGGCTATTTGGAAGGCCTCGCTTGCTCCATGAAAGACCTTGACCTTGCCAACCAAGTCAAAAGAAAAAAAGAATAAAACGAAAAGGGAAGAGATATTCGTATTTTCAGAGCACCTTAGAGGACCCTCGAGTCTTAACGAGCTAGCGGTAGTCCACCATGGACTAGGTACTAGCTTTTTTAGGATGGATCCTATCTTCCTTGTGCTTCCGCATAATCTCCTGAATATTCGTCATTCTCTTCGCATGTTGCTCGGTCGCAGTTACCACGAAGTTAGGGGAAGCTGGAAGAGCATAATAAAGCTAGATTTTATTTTTTTAAAAAGAAACAAACAAGACGATGCATGCCTGCTTCCGAATCCACGCTAAAGCAAACCTGCAAAAAACAACCATATCAAAATAACCAATCATATCAACCTTGATGTCTGCTTCCAAATCATCATATCAAGGTGCACTATCACTATGCTAATCTCCCTCGGGAAAGACGGAGTCCGAGACTCTATGTCCAAGTATGGACCGGCTCAGGAATGATGGATTCCCAGACTCGAAGTCTAAGGAACGGTCTTAGTCTCAGGAATTACAGAGCCCTAGGCTCGACGTCTGAGATAAGTCTCAGGAATGACGGATGTTTTTTGGACTTTTTGATCGGGATCTTGTTTGGACTTTCCGGAAGTACCGTTAGATAGGTCTCGAGACGCTGAATCCATAGACATGCGGCATGCATCAATCGGAGTCCGGATGAAAAAGTTATGGATTGAGGAATGCTAGGGGCATTTTGGTCATTTGTGTATAGAAGGGTAAAATGGTAATTTGACTGGATAATTGATGAATCACCCATCAATGACTCATGCCACCCGCCAGTGACACTTGTCACCTCATTTGAGGCTTAGTGGCTGAGATTGCCACGGGGTGTCTATCCAATTCATATTAATCCATAATATCAGTTTAAAAGGAATAAAAATGAAAACAGAAAAACAGCGTCTATGATCTTGCTTGTTCGTTCTTACCCGCAACCAAAACCCATTGAGAAACAAGTGCAAATTGAGCAAGAAAATAAGTGAATTTGAGAGGAATTAGGGAGGAAAAAAGGAAGGGAAAACCCCAGAAAACTGAAACCCAAGAACCCATGAAATTCGAATTGTTTCAATTTCGAATTTGAAACCAGGGACTAGGATTGTTGTAATTGATCTTGCAGTTAGCCTTCTGGGATTCATTTTAGTCGAACCCAATTAAATTTGAAGGAAATTCGAGTCGTTTTGCCTTAGAACAGAAAGGGGGAGAGCATTGGATTTTCGAGTTTGAGTCGAGGAATTTGAGACATGGAACGTTGCAATTGAACTTGAAAATATGTTTATGAGAATCCCACGAAGCTCCCTGATGCATCAATTGAAGGAAAACAATGGAGAATTATGACCTTCGAAGAATGAACAGTGTTCTGTGTTCGACAATTCGGGATCGAATGGGAGAATTGAGGTAAGGTTCTATGTAATTGAGTTTACAGATCCCTAATTAAACCTATTTCGATGTAAATGGACGTTTGAATAGTCAAAAAAGACATTGAATTGATGGAGAATTAAACGGGTTATGTCGCGAGTTGAACAACCCGTTTGCAGGAAAGTCGGGTGAAGAAGAACACTGTAGCAGGCGTGTGGACTCACGTGCAGCCGCTTGCGGCAGCGCGTGGGGGCGCGTGAGCAGGATTTTTGAGGTGAGGTCAACATGACTTTTGTCTTATTTAATGTAACGAACATTTTAGAGTTGGTTTCGAGTCAATCGGACACCGTCTCAATAATGTTTCAAGGGTCTGAAGGTTTATGTTATGTTTTAAATTAATATTTTATTCTCAGAAAATTATGGGAAATTAATATGATATGCATTGAGTCATTAGTGACCCTGAGTAATGATTTTGGACAGGATTCGAGATTCCTAGAAAATGTTGGAAATTACGGAAACGCGTGCAGCTCGGAAAGCGAGCGGTTTGGACGGTGTGTGAGTGGACGTTTGTTTTATAAACCATTATGCATCCATAGTTAAATGTTTTACATGATTGATTGCATGATTTGAGTTGCAATGATGTCCTGATGATGTGGCATGATTATTCGTGATTTGATGATTATTTTAATCGGTCTTTTGGGCACATTACACGAGAAATGTGCAAATGATGTTTTGGGCTAGACATGGAGTCAAAAAGGTTTTAAAAATGATATTTGACTTAATTGGTGAGTCAAGGATGATTTCTGGATTATTTTAATATTTTCGATGTGATTTTACGGATTTATGTGTAAATGACATTTGGGCTTGAGACCCTGTCGGGAATGCTTTTGACTTGGTTTGGAGTCATGGATATGATTGGCATGTGTTGTGGTATGGATTGTGTTTGTGATTGTGGATACTGGATCATTTTCTGGATGGTACGAGTGCAGTCCCTAGACGTGACTCGGATGGTGCGTGAGTGCAGCCCCCTGTGTATGTGGTACGTCTAGATGGTGTTTGTGCAGTCCCCAGACATGACTGATATGACTCGGATGGTGCCTAAGTGCAGTTCCCGAGGTTGGCCTACGCGTAGTGCGGATGTGACAGTGTGATTGTTTGTGCACTTATAAATAGTGCGGATTGATTGATTGATTGATTGTGCACTTGTGAGTAGTGCTGTTTGACGTTGACCGTGATTACGTACTGGTATTGAGTGCGGATTTTTGGTCTGTGTGGCCAGGTGATTATGTTTTCACATGTTTTGGCCTGAGAGCCAGGATTTGATACTTGTTATGTGATTTGGCTGGAAAGTCGGTGATTGTTATTCATATGTTTTTCCCTATGCATGCATGGTTTGATAAACTGGAGGGTAAATGATGTATTTTGAAATGTGTTTCAAATGATATTATTTTTGTCCACTCACCCATTTTCGGTTTTGATGACCCTCCAGGCCGTGGCACGACGTTCGGGGCTGATCGAGAGGCGGAGGCATGAGCGGAAATCAGTGCGATTATCCCTGGTCTGACAGGTGCTAAAGGATAGTTTCAAGACTTTAGTTGACTTGTCATACGGGAGCAGGACCGGGCACGGTTATCAACGTCCAGTTAGGACGTGTCCTGTCAATGGAGCCCAGCTTGACGTTCGAGACTATGCAGCACAGTATTGGTCTCGGGAACTACGGAGCTTTACCTCGACGTCCGAGACCGTTCAAACAATCTAGCATCTTGAGGAGTGTCTCCATAACACAAATTCCACAACACATCACATCATTATCATCGTCACACATCATCCCAAACATCACATTCATCACAAGTACCGAGGAAACACAGGTTTATGTCAACAATAATAATTCACATCACTGTTCAACATTCTGGGCCTAAGCCTAAGTCGCAACTCGACCATGACCTCATAAAACAATCATTAAACTATTCCCAAAAATCATATATGAGGTCATAATAAGTACAAAACCATTTACCACAACTCATTGAGTATCTGGGGTTCAATAAACCCAATTTCCTCGCAAAACGTTTTAATAATATTTTTCTTAATTATTCATAAAAATTCTCAATCACTCGATTATCGTCAAAAACGCATAATAACACATTTAAAACAGAAAAATATGCATGCATAGGATTTAAGAAAACGAAAGTCCACTCACAAATACCGCTGCTTGCTCAAAACATGAGCCGTAAGCCAATCTGAAGCCTCCAGGCCTGTCGAAGTTATACCTGAGGGCTAATAACAATCCATATAAGTCTATACAATAAACCCTCAAAAACCACGACACCGAAAACGTGTCTCAAGGAGAAAATCTCTAAAACACCAACCAAACGATCTTTGATTGACCTCAAACTACCACCATTGGATTCAGGACGTCAAAACCTTTCGAATAAAACCAGTTTGACCTCAAAAATTGTGCCTACACGCCGATCAAAAGTTTGATCAACATTGGTCAACGCTAACTTCACAGCTAATGTCAACCTTGAAATTTGACAATCCTGACACCCTGCCATGTGGCACCACCCGATAGGTGCCACGTGCCACCACCTAGCAGGTGCAGGTGCTCCCGCTGATGTCATCATGATGTCATGCTGACGTTAGCCTCTGCCACGTCAACACTAACAAGCTTTTCCACGTGGCACCAACCTTGGTTTTCCATGTGGCCTGACATGATGACATCATCATCATCTACCTCAAGCCGGGTCAACCCAGACCCCTGCAATGGGTCATTTGATCCGAAAGCTAACCATGTTCTAACTTCGCCATTTCTCAACCTTTTTCC
Organism: Prinsepia uniflora; assembly: GCA_032719365.1. Taxonomy (NCBI): domain Eukaryota; kingdom Viridiplantae; phylum Streptophyta; class Magnoliopsida; order Rosales; family Rosaceae; genus Prinsepia; species Prinsepia uniflora. Next base: position 39,396,711 of record CM064867.1, read on the forward strand.
ACCAATTTTTCACCAATCTACTCGTCTCCTACCTAGAAACCGATCTACAAGCTTAAAAGCAATAAAACTAACCTGAAATCTCTTGAGCAAATTTGAATGCTCACGACCAAAGTTCTAGCTCGTCCTCAAGCCAATCCACATGTCCATCGTCTCAGATTTCTGGTCCTATGCATTGGCATGAACTCAGAGTAGATGATGAGGATAAAAAAACTGAGTTTCCAAGTCTAAAATCAAAAACTTGAAATCTAACTCTGACGGGTTCACGGGTTTACCTACTTTTTTGATTTCCCATACAGCTATCGCGGCTCCACCGTCCTCCACCGTATCTCTCAGCCTCTCAGCCTCACTCTTCCCTCACAACCACAACAAAGGGCAAAGAGATGAACAAAATGTTGTAAGGATGGGTTTCAGGTTATGCAAATACAAAGAGTGAAAAGGGATGTATAAGGGATAAGGATTAGTGTGCGAGTGACAAGTATCACTCATCCATTAAACCAGGAGACAAATATCTAGGCCCACAAAATAATGAACGTCAACTTGCCACGTAAACTTTGTAATCGTAAAATAGATTAAGTGAGTCCCTGACCCGTAAAAACACCATATGATGTCCAAAAGTGACATGTTGTATGTCTACGTAACACAATCATGTGATCTACGCAATGGCCTCCGTAAATGTGAAAATAACCTCTCGGGTCAAAAGTATTTATTTTTTCCATCTGCAGGGGTAAAATTATCATTTTACCTCAAGAAATCCTGGTTATTCTCAATAATCTTCTGGAAATCCCGTGATTATGGATCAGGTTGTTGCAATCTACCCCCCTTATTGAGTTTCGTCCCCAAAATTCACATTGGCCTAAGTCTAAAACTGTGGTAAGCCAATATTGACTCCAAAATGCGGCTCCCATGTGCAAGTCTGCGTCCAAAAGGAATCCATCGTACACACACCAAATCAAATGTCACCTGAAGTCCATGTCGAATCCCAGCTCACCCTCAATGACTGTACCTGATATGATAGGACTCGTCTCAATCCCCCTGGATTATCATGGGATGTGCTTGCTCCCGTCTGACACCACTTGTCAGACTAGGGATAACTCGTCACCCGCTCGGGGTCCGTCAGAGTACACCAGGATCGGTGGTGGCATGTGATGTCTCGATCTCTACTACAGCCTGCATCTGCTATCAACCTGAAAGGTATTAAAACCATAAAAGCTGTGTGTGGACAAAACAACAGTTGATGAAAATTATTTATATCGAAAAGATATTTATACCCTTCACGTAAAAGCATGCATGCATCGTAAAACAGTTATTTCAAATAATTTCTCGGAAGCAAGATGTATTATTTCTGCAATCAAAACACAGTGAAAAAAGCTTTTCAATCGAAGCCAGTATCGCAGTAGGGTCTCAACCCAAAAACCGAATCATACAGGGCCTCTGCCCAAAACCAAATCAAGCAACCCAGAACGGAATCACGGTCCAAAACATAGAACATGTGGGAACATATCCTATGAGAACTCATCCCAATGTTAGTCACGATTATAATCCTAGCACATGTGCGTATAGCTCAGAACGGTTCACAATCCTAGCATGTCGCAGTGTACACATCACTCGCCGCAACCGTCTCTAGATCATCGCGAACAAATCACCGATCGATCTCGGAGGATACCATCAGCATTCCTAAGTCGAGCTTCCCTCGGTCATTACTTCCCGCGGCTGCTCAACAACGAGCAGTGCATCGTGACCTCTCCGAAAGGAACACATCTGCAGTCCGGAGGTGAGCGTCACCATCATCAATAGGGAGTCAAGCACAGAAAATCACCAAATGAGTCACAGCCCGAAAACTAGTGTCCTACGACACTTCATATCCCAGGATTCCTCGAATCCTATCAACTCCACAACTGGGTCTCATGCCCAAAATATCTTTCGTAAAACTCATCACTAGGTTACAGCCCGAATTATCTCACGTTTGACTATACTCTAAATCAAACCTCAAATTGACTGGGTCATACGCTCGAAAGATATTTCCAAAGCTGAAAACCAGTTCTCATTTCTAAAACACTTTCAAATCATCTTTCAACTCAGACTCGTGCCCGAATCTCGATTTCATGCATCTCCGTGAAATCCTCCAAAATCGTAAATCAGTTCCTCGGTTTCACACCTCTCTGTGAAACCTTTGGAATCACATAAAACACAAGCACGTAGTACACTCGGCCGAAGCCCAAACATCATATAAAACAAAAATCTCGAACTACATGCAATAACGCATTTTGCTCCGAAAATGCCAAACAATTCATATTAAAATCACATGCACTCATGAAATCTCAAATCATGTTCATAAACACATATAAAACATTTATGCATGCATCATATTCATAAAACAAAGTCCACTCACAGACCGTCCATGTTGTGCCTCGATACGGGTTCCATAAGCCTCTTCGGGCTAATCTGACCTCTCCGGATCATCCAGACCTATCCAAAACAAACTCAAAGGTCATTACCAACCTAGACAAGTCCATAACAAGAACCTCCAACATTCCCAAAAAAGTCAACGTGTTTCAGACACGCTTCCCTAGGCTTTAAACCTCAATTTGACCAATCTAACGATCTTTGATCGCTCGAAACCACCACCATTGAATTCGTATCATCTAAATCTTTAAAATGGTCTTAGTCCCACATCGAAATGTCTGCCCAAGCGCGGGTCAAAGCGGTTGGTCATCATTGACCAAAAAGTCAACGCTGACGTCAGCGATCAATGGTCAAAGTTAACGCTAACGTCATCGCTGACGTCAGTAGTGACATCATCAATAACATCTGACATTGTCACGTGTCAGTCTGATATGTCAGATCTGACATGATGATGTCATCATCCCTATCCTATGTCCGGGTCGACTTGGTTTACTGTTTCGGGTTGCGCAGACCTGCAGAACCGACCTGGCTTATTCTCTCTAGTTCCTGGTCCGATTTCGACACCGTTGGTTCCTATGTGATCGTCCAACCATCCCCAGTCGATCTATGTCTTCAAAAACACTTAAAATGGGCTAGGAATTACCTATTCGATCATGGACCCGCACAACCACTTCTAGCCTCCTACCTGAACCACCCAACCGTCCACATCTTTCGATTCCAGTCCCACAAGCCTAGTACAAGCACGAAAAATAAAACCTAATCATCAGAAACAACCCCGAATGTCCAAACCAAGAATTCGAATTTGTGCACGACCCTCAGCCTCACTCTTAGTCTCTCTCAGTCAACACAGGTGAGGGGGAAGGATTGTGGTTGTGGTTTGATTTGGTTTTGGGTTTGGTTTGAATGAAACAGATGAAGGGGGGATGGGTGCATGTATGTGTGTTTGTGGGTAATAGATGAGTGACACTTGTCACTCATCCATTGGGCCTGTTCAAAAATATCTGGGCCTACTTAATGACAAATGGCACTTGTCTCGTAAAACGTGCAATAGTAACTCAAAACTTCCATGACCCGTATCTTTCCTGTCGAATGTCTGATTTTGACGTGCCGCTTTTCTACGGACTTGTATCGACTCGATCTACGTAACCGTCCTCAGTCCTCGTGCATTGGACCTCCTGGGTTAAAAGTTAACTTTTTTTCCCTCATTTGGGGGCAAAATCGTAATTTCTCCCTGAACGTTAGATGATCCTCGACTAATTCCCGATTAGCCTTGCTAATCCTCAATTTAATCTTAATTAATCCCAAAAATTTGGGACGGGTCGTTACTTGATAAGTGAGGGGTCAAACTGCCACTGGAACTCCAAAACTCAACTCCTAAGACTCGCTCAAGGCATCGACACTCGTCGACCTCACTTGCCACCATGCAGGTGATACTCAAAACCCAATCTGACATCTCTACTCCCCTTGAGCAATCACAAGTCATCTTCCATTCGGAAGTCTCACCAGCCACAATACCCAGGACGAGCCGTTGTGACCAGTTGGTAATCCATCGGCTTCACTATTTCCATCTGAGTTCTTAACCGAAATCTGACTTGCACTAGAGTCTTCTTACGATACTTCTACTTACAAAGTGATGGTACTTAGACTCACCAAGAGACCAACTCTGTGATCCTGATTCCTTTTGAGTCCCAATTTGGCATCTCAATCATCTAGAGTGTATTTCGACCACATCGAATTCTTGCTCTAGCCGAGATAATCACAAATCAGAGCTCCAAGCTCGTACAACAACTAAACCCTCTATAGCCTTTTCTCTCTAGAGTATAATATTCGATTCCTGGTCCAAATATCTCAATGAATAGTCAACCTCGGATCCAATACGACTATCATATGGCTACCATGCCAATTATGGACCGACACTGGACCCTATCCATCCGATCCCAGATCCGAAAAAATTGCATACTGAACCTAAAATCCTTTCCAAGTTCTTCTGGTCACCCTACCAATCCTGACTGAAAAATCCCGCCGGTTACTTACCTCGGCCCCCCGTCTCACAGAAAAAATACCCAATAATATTCGACAATCATCAACCACCAGCACAATCCCTTCATTCGAAGCTCCAATATCGAAGGTAGATTAAATGTATAGCCATCGTATTTAATAAAATTTATCCAACTCCTCTGCCTTGAGTTCAACTCCTTCGGTGTACTGATACATAAGGCTCGGGTGATCTATAAAGATCCTGTACAGCTCCCTAGAAGATAATGAGCCCAAATGTTCTGTACATGAGCCAATGCGGAAAGCTCCCAAACATGGTTCATCTCAAGATATCTCATCTGCCTAGTTGCATAAGCAAAACCTTCACGTACAACATAAGTGCTCAAACCAAACCAATTTGACTACCTCTCGAGTCAATTGCATCAATGGGCTGTAATCACGGGGAAATCCTCTACCAAACGCCCGTAATACTCAGCCATTTCAAGAGACTCTAAAAATCAGTTACCCTGGTTGGTTGACACTAATCCAAAACCATCTCGATCCTCCGAGGATCCACACTAGCCTTCTCAGTAAAAATGATTTGACCCACAATACCAACACAAGTCCACCAAAACCAATACTCAAACTATCCATACTAGGTCTGAATGCAGTTATAGGAATGTCCAATTCCTTGATCCTCAAATGATGACATCCAAGTTCATCTGATGTAGATGTGAGTATGAATCCATATTATACACGTCATCGTCGTGCAACACCAAGTACCCTCTGTTCCTCAATTCATTCAAACTCTGCCCACAGCCTGGGTGTTAGGCCCTTAAATGACCTTCAAAACCAAGAAAAATTGCAACTGTGTTGCAAGCATACCAAGAAGTCCTTTCAAAAGAAAGAGAAAAGGAGAAGTCTCATTCACTAACCAATAATATCTGTTGATAGCTATTGTACGGATCCTCCCACGATCGTAACACTCCTCAAATTAGCTCAACCTTTGCAAGCTTATACATCCATGAAATCTAGAGGTAACGAACAAATGAAGAATGTTCACTAAGAACTTCCACAAGAAAAATTACTTGCTCCGCACTAGCACACAGTTCAGATACCGATAGTCAATCCGAAATCTTAGAGTGCGACCCATCTTTCGCACAAATGACATTGTGGCTCCTCAAGGGTACATCATAAATGAGACGAACCCTAAACCTGTGAAATCCTGCAGATGAACTCTCAATTCTCTCAACTATGTCAGTATCATCCATCAAGGTGGTTGTGAAATGGATTAAGTACCTGCAAGCTCATCCTGAGGTGGCAACCTCGTGAATCCTCCGGACTCGCATTCGAAAATGCCCGCACAATCGATATCTTCCCCAAGCTCACTAAGCCATCTGAGGACATCATAACACGAGTCCAATATCCTTAACAGCTATTCTATAGCAACTTCCCGGTTTCCAAAGCCAAACTAACTTCTGAAAGAAGTATCCTCTGGTTCCCACGATGGTTAATGGTTAATGAAAAAGAATTAAAGATAATAAAAGAATTAAAGCATTAAAGAATAAAACAATTTGGGGGGTTTCAGAAAGAGTTGTAGCCGAAACTACATTTTAACAAACTAAGATTGAAATGCGAATACTCATGCTAGTTAGAACTAACAAACCATAGATTCGTTTCATAGACAAAACCAACAGTTTTAAGTAAGTAAATCCGAATTAACAGTCACATTATCTAAACTACTCATACTTTAACCTTTGTATAATGGACTTTCTTCAAACATAAATCTTACCAACACTCTAGCATTTTGCACATATTGAGCCAATCACAAAATCCTATCTTCATCATCTTAATTACCTTCACACATTTATCAATACTATAAATACACCGAACAACGGTTATAAACACTTACAATATAATTCACCGTATATTTTATATTGAATGCGCGTCAAACATTAAATCTCTTCAATCATATTCTAAGTGTATCGAACAATGATCATAAACACTTAGCGTTGAATTGAAGTTTAAGCACTAAAATGGGTGAAGTAACTGGAATTCAGAAAATAAACCACATGGAGATTGTATTCATATTTACAAATGTTAGAAAGAAACTACCAATACATATATTGAATTATAAGTAACACCAAAATAATAACAAGAGTTTAAGTAGAGGGAACAAAGTTACACTTTCGGAATCGAAGAACTGCTTGTGATGCCTAGGTGGATGGAAACAGTGAAATGTTATTCACAATATTCTCCGAACAACGGAAGTATCCTTGTGAAGATGGAGGAAGAAACACGAGGGATTTCAGAGTTAAACTCTAGAATTGCCTCGGAGAGGTGATTCCTCAAAGAGAAGTCCCCTAACAATGAGAATCACCTCCTTATTTATAGAGGTGATTCCTAAAAGAGAGCTTAAAAAATAAAATACAAAATACAAAATAAAAAGTAAAACAATAAAATACTAATTCATGAAAGAGTGAAAAAGGCTGAAATTCGGCAGATTTGGGCTGAAAAACTAGGCAAAAGCATGCTCGAGCAGGGCAGGTGGGCTGGTTTTCGACATGGTTGTGCAGAGGAGCAGGGCATTGGTTCGACGTGCAGGCGCTGATAGAAACGTGGGGGTTTTGGCAGGTCAAGCTGCTGGAGTAGGTCAGAGTTGGCGACGGGCTAGGCTTCACTGAGCGTTGGGCTTGGGCTCGCGCAAATGGTCTAGGCTGGCTCAAATCGGCTTGAGTGAGTCTTGGCTTCTAGATTCAGTAGAGTCCTACCGAATTTTTTTGCAAATTTTAGTGGCCTCCCCTGTTTCGATCATATCTACTTTAATACAACTCCGATTGAGTTGATTCTTTCGCCAAAATTCTCATAATTTTGAGATCTATCAAATTCTGTACAATTATATATATATAAAAATATTATTTTCTCCATTTTTTTTCATTTTAACATTAAAAGATAAGCATAAAGGGTATAAAAAAAAATAAAATAAAGCTGAAATAAAGGCTTATCACAAAGAAAGACTTCACGAAGGCAATGCCATCAGCACCAATGAACCCCCAGTGCTTATGATAGAAGGTAGCAGTAAAACCATCAGGCCTTGGAGATTTCGTGGGGTGTAATGAAAGCAAAGCAGCTCAGAATTCCTCATTAAGCATCTGTCTACTGAGCATACAATTCTCTTTAGCTGTTATGCAACTATGATAACACTAATTAACCTTATTATCCCCCAGGAATTGGGAGGCCGTGAACATGTCTTGAAAGTACTTTGCAGCAGTGCAACAAATATTAGTTTCATCCTCAGTCCACTTTTCCGAACTATCGTAAATGCCAAGTAACCTATTTTTCCTCCGACATTTGACAATTTTTGCCTCCGACATTTAACAGTTTTTGGCTCCGACATTTGACAGTTTTTGCATGGAAGAACTTAGTATTTTTGGCCCCCTTGTTCAACCATTATATCCTAGATTTCAATTTCCAATGAACCTCCTCATCATGCAGAGCTAATTTAAAATCTGTCTCTAGTCTTAGAACTCGGTCAACCTTAAAAAATGGTTGCTGGAGAGCAATGCACAATTCCATTCTACGTGAGGCAATACAAAGTTAGGCATTCAAAATATTCTTCTTTTGCCAAACCAAATGTCCCCTACGAACCCCACTTAATTTTTGTTCCATACTAGTCGTACCCACTCTAAGGCCACTACGAGCCCAGTCTTCTTGAATTTAGGCTACATAACCCTGATACAAACCCTATCGCTGATCAAATATAAATTGTCGTCTATGATGTTGTTTCTTGGGGGCCAAGTCAAGAACGAGTGTAGCATGATCAGATCCTCCAACCACGTGAGACACCTAAGAATCAAGATACTAATGAACCGACTAATCAAAAGCAAAACCCTTATCAATATAATCATAAATGCAACCACCATCACTATTATTCCTCCAAGTAAATGGATACCTTTTATACCCCAATCCAGTAGGCTCGAATTGGATACAAACTGTTTAAACTTCCTAATATTATTTTTCGGACGATGATTGCCCCCTAACTTCTCCGTACTACTGAGAGTCTCATTAAAATCCCCCATTACAAGACAAGCTTCCCCAAAACATTTAATTCTGTCATGTAAGCACCCCCACTATTTCTCTCTAACCTTGTCATCAGTGCCAGCATACACAACATATAATGTCCACTTCTTCGTTGGGAAATCCTCATTGATACACATCTCAATAAGTAAACACCATACTTAACTAACTGCACATTGTCACCCGAATTCCAAAACACACACCTGAAAAATCTACATTGATCCGCTAGGATTGGAACTGCAAAAAAACCACCAATGCCCTGACAGTTCTAAAAGAGGATACTCATGGGAATCACAACCCTCGGGGAGAGGTGGAAAAATCACTCGTCCATTCAAGAGACCCATCAAGGGAGGTTCTGACCACCTGAACATTTTCCTACAAGACTCCAATATGTGATGTCAAGAGCATCCGTTACGGTCACTTTCCTTATCACCCTTATCAGTGTCCCACTGCTTACGACACCACCATAAGATCCACACAGTCCGGACTCATTCGGCCACACCCATTATCACAGCTTATCTCCAAAATGGATTGTCCTTTTTGTCGTTTGATCTTCTTCTTAGCTGAGCACATATTTGGAATAATAGGATTTAACTTAAATGGATGTGACCCCAGCAGTTCCACTTCCATCCCACTTGTCCTCTTCATAAGACCCTACTACATTGGGCACTTATTGTTCACGGCAGAACGATTTCTACCAGTAGGAAGAATCACACCCCTAAGCATAATCCTTCCTTCATCATACAAAGCTCCAGGACTCGGGTCGCCACTACTTCCTTTTTATTAACCTTCCTGATATGGGCAACGAGCTAACCATCCTTGCCATCAACATCTGCCCTTAGCTCAACCATTTTCAAGGCGCAGATTATGTCTGAGTGCCTAATAGAAGCCCCGTAAGGATCAGCTCTACCCCGTCCTATAGTACTCAAGTCACCCCTCCCATTCAAATACCACTCTACCCAACCTCCCATTTTCAGAAAACCCTAGGTTTGGGCCCCTCAAATCCTCGTTGGCATCCAAACCTCCAAACGGACTCTGTTCCTCCCAACCCTTGATGAACCTTCAGAAGCTGCAGCTGATTTCCCAGCTCTACAAAGCTTAGTTTTATGGGAGACATGACCACAATAAACACAATTTTTTGGGAGTTCTCATACCTAAAGTTAATTCAATTCGTTCCAAGTTTTGCGGAATCTACACACGTCCCCTGTATGAGTGGTTCGCTGACATCCAACCGAATTTGGAGACAGATGAACTTCCCAAGATAGTCATCCCCATCTACTTGATCGACCTCTATAACCTTTCCAATCTACTGTTCAATGCGCCTAGCCACTGCCATCATCATGCTTAGTGGAAGCATACCTTGGAGTTGAACCCAAAAAACCACCCTAGACAGCTTCATAGAGTGGAGACACTACTCACCAGCACCAGGGCCTCATTAAATAACTACGGTTTCATCTTCTGCATCCTCTGCTTATCACGCAGGGGCCCAAAATGCACCAAGAACCTTTTGTCACCAATCTCCTTGATCGTCACCCCTATCAAACCATGCCAAAGGCCTCTGAAAAAGGAGAGAAAAGCCTCATTCATAGATCCTTGCGCGAACAATTCCGCAACCAACATGAATTTCACACCCACCAAAGCACCCTATGTTTAATGTTTAATGAGCACAACCCATACACTTTCCTTTTCGGACAGATAAAACTTACAACCCAACGACATCAACAAGTCCTCCATTGCAAAAGAACAACAAGTCCTCCATTGCAAAAGAACAACAAGCCCAGAGAAACTTGCAACCCACGACACACACTCGTGAATGTGCTGAAGACAACCAGATTGACCTTTCTGCACTACTCTTTCTCACATCTCACATTCACTCGTGTTTAGGGCAAGACTCACTCACGCATACAACAGTGTCATTGATCCCTATCTGGTCACAATCACGGTTTGGCGACCGTACAACCTACAAAAAGTAAGGAAACCCTAGCAAACCAAACTCTCTCAAGTGTCTGTAATATTGTACATTTGCACTATCACCTTAATTTTCATTCATATGAGGAATTGTTACAAAATTAGATAGTTAATTTCTAATACTGATTTGTATAAAATTAAAATTATTGTATATATACAGATTGTATGAATTAGGAGCCATTTAGATTGGCAACGTATGGCAGTGAAAGTCCATCGAATTGGACTTTAGATTGGATTGTGGTCAATGACCATGACCATTGAATCAACGACTACAACCTTTTCTTAACAAAAGGCTTTTGCGGAAGCCAATTGGCAAAAGGTACCAATTAGTTTTAAGGAAATTACGAAAAGTACACATGGAAGCGGTTAGACGAGGCTGGCGACGATGACGGTGTTCATCGATGGCGATGGTTATGGCAAACACGATATTATCTATAATGACCCGTCCTGGAATTACATGATTAGCGAGACTAATCAAGGATTAATCAAGACTAATCAAGGATTAATCGAAACTAATCAGGAATAGTCGAGGTGAAATGACAATTTTGCACCTATAAGGGTGAAAAATTTAACTTTTGATCTAGGAAGTCTAATGCACGTGGAACGAAGTCCATTACTTAGATTGAGACGATACGAGTCTGTAGGTAGGTGGCACGTCGAAATCGGACATCGTACGCGAAAGTTACGGGCCACGGAAGGTTCGATTGCGTTTTACGGTTGCACGATTTTCAAATTGGTTTGTACTTAGTGGGACCCAAAATATCAGTGTTGGGACCATAGGATGAGTGACACTTGTCACCCACCCTATGGCCTTTTTTTAATTAATTCATGCATCATCATCATCTTCATTTTTCATCTTCTTAATTCTTCCAACCCGTACCCACTCTCAAACCATCATCTTTTTACTTGAGGCCACATAGAGATAGAAAGGAAGTGAGAGAGACTGAGAGGTGGTGGCAGGACGACGGAGCCGCCATTGACAGCGGAGGAAACCATGGGAAAAAGGTAAGGTCGTGGGGGGTGTTTAATATGGGCTTTTGATTTTGATGTTTTAGATCGAAACTAAGGCCATGGTTGTGTTCTTGGAGCTCATACGAGCCTGTAGGATGGAAAATGGAAGGTTTTGGACGACGAAAGTGGCAAGTACATTAACTCAAAGTTTGGACGAAATTTTGGAACCTCGTATCTTCAAAACCAAGTACTTTCTCTCAATTATAGGTTCAGATTTGGGGTCTTTGGCTCGACTAGATAGATTTCCATATTAAGAACATGGGGTTTAGTGATACAGAAAAACTAAGCATTAAACTAAATACAAAGTCACACTCAACACTTAATAAAAACATATACAAATTAAAACCCTTTTTTTTTTATAGATTGTAGCATTGATAAGTAGGGATAGTTCTTAACCGGGGATTGAGGGTACCTAAGCATGATTATTTTTTGATTAATTAATTAGGGGGTAGTTGATTGTTTCTATTATCCTACGTGCTTAACTAATCTAAACTAACCTAATCTATTCTTTACATGGTCAACTCATCTTTAACCTAGCTCATTCATAAATTATGCCAATTCCAAAATCTACGAAATTCCCTCATCTTAGTTCTACAAAATACAAGCATATTAGCTCAAGTACGTGCTCGGAAATTGCCCTGCACACTTTCAATGATCTAGACTTAGAAATTACCCTACATCTAATCAAGCATTAAGCACAACATACAAGAATAACAAAAACTAAGATATTGGAACACATGGAAGATTATTGAAACTCATATAAGATATAAAACCATAATTATATTAAAGTTCAATCCAACAAAACGATCATTCAATAAAAAAGAGACAATCACAGGGTAAAGAGATCGTGTTACACTTTTTCTCCTTCGAAATTTTCCTACGGATGCTAAGTGGCTCAACACTCCTTGGTGAGACACTCGGAAATTGCCCTATATGTCATGGGTGAAGGTGTTTATGATGGAGTATGGTGTGATTGGATTTTTTTAAGGAAATCTCGAATTGATGAAAAGGGAAATTGGTTAAGCAGAGCTTTGGTGCAAAAATGGGCGACCGATTACAAATAGCCTAAGCCTCTCTATTTATAGGAGAAAATTAATCCCCAAATAAATAGGAGTTTACAATTTAATTCTAAAAGGAAAAGGATTAAACTAATTAAATTAAAATCCTGAAGAAATAAGGTAATAAAAATACTAATTAAAAAGGTTTCCTAGATAAAAAGGAAATAAATTCAAGCTTGAATTGGACACTTTTCCTCAAAAAATAAGGAAAATAGGTGCTGGAATTGAACAGGAAATGGCTCGGTAAGACGCTACTAGAAGAAGGGAGGCTTTTCGGTAGGTGTTGGATGAATTCAAGGCTGCCATTCAGTGGTCAACGTCGTGGTCAACGCGGCTAAGGAGGCTCAAATAATGTTCGGTGGACGCATGCCGAGCGGGTTTCAGAGCGTTCCAGAGACATGCGCCGAGAGGGGAATTTGCAATTCAGGATGCATGCGTCGAAACCTTGTTCATCAGTTCAGCAGCGCGCGCACCAAATAGAGTCTGGGGTTTTCACTTTGGGTTCGATAGGCTCCTACCGAATTCCAGAGTGATTTTCGGTGGCTTCCTTTCATTTAATCATAACTTCTTCAATATATTTCTGATTGAGGTAATTCTTTCGCCTAAATTCTCGTAATTCCGCGCTCTATCCAACTCTGCAAATTTCTCACAAAACAGATTAATTTCTACAATTTTTTGGTATTTAAACATTGAAAGATAAGCATAAAAGGTATAAAATGATGCTTAATTCAAGGCTTATCATTTGGCTGAGTATTGAGGTAGATATGAAGATTTGAAAATCGAGCCAAAAATGGTGGAAATCCAACTGCAAGTTGGCGAACAAGACAGCAGTGCACGACTGCGCTGGTCGCTTTCTCGAGCGGGATGAATGATGTCATCGACGACGTAAGCATTGTCCGTTGACCGATGGCGTAAGCGTTGACCAATGACTGATGATGTTAGCATTAACCGATGATGTCAGCGTTGACTGATGTCCATTGACCGATGACGTCAGCGTCGACCCATGACATCTGTGTTAACCATCGACTTTTCGGTTACCAAACTTTGACCAATGTATGAGGGCTCATGGGCATGAATTTCGAGGTCAAATTGGTCTTGTTCGAAAGGTTTTGATGTTCTGAATCCAATGGTGTTGGTTTCAGATCGATCGAAGATCATTTGAAAGGTCACTTAGAGGTTTTTAGCCTTAGAAAGCGTGTTCGTGATACATTTATTATTCCGGGAGTTATGAGGATTTATGGTTTAGACTTGGACATTGATAGTGACCTTTTGGTATGATTTGGACAGGTCCGGACGTCCCAGAGATTGTGGATTAGCCTCGGACTAGCTTACAGTGCAGCTTGGACAGTTTGTGAGTGGACCTTGTTTTATGAAATGATGCATTCATAACTGTTTTATATGTTTGATGAATATGATTTGAGATGCATTGATTGCATATAATTTAAATGACTTATGTTGATGAATTGGCATTTTCGTAGAAAATGTGATATTGCGCGTATTTCAAGATTTCTGTTTTTATATGATACTTGGACTTAAGCCGAGTATTCTACGTGCATGTGATTTATGTGATTTGAATGATTTCATGGAGATGAGTGAAATTGAGGATTTGACTATCGATTTTGAATGATTTCACGGAGTTGCGTGAAATGCTGTTTTGGGCATGAGACCCAGTTGATTATTGACATTGACTTAGTGACTACGCCCAAACTACGCATTAAATTAAACATGTAATTCGAATGTTATGCAATTTAAACCCTTTTTGTGTAGATGTAGTATTGATAAATAGGGATCGTTCTTAACCGGGGAAATTAGGGAACATTAATAATATGTTAGTGGATTATGAATAAAAGAATAATGAATTAGAGAATTAAATAATAAAAGAATTAAACAATCAAAGAATTAATAAATTAAAGAATAGATGAACAAGATAATAATAAATTAATGAATTACAAAGAATTAATAAATTAACGAATTAAAGAATGAAATAATAGAAGAATAAAGGACTTAGTTAATCAAAGAATAAAGGAATTAATTAATCAAAGAATCAATAAATTAAATAATAAAGGAATGAAAGAATAAAAGAATAAAGAATAAAAGAATAAAGAATAAACAAGGGGGGGTTTTGAAGAGGTTTGTAATTATGTAAATAAGTAAAAGCATAGATAAACTCATTCTATTTCTATTCTAACTTATGCACAAAGTAAACTTCCCGTAAACACAAACTTCAACAACATACTACAATTGCAAATATTTGAATTAATCACGAAATTATACCTTCACAAACTCATATTTCCTCATACATTAATCATATTATAAATGCACCGAACAGCGGATTTTTACTTATAATATAATTACCTTAAGTTTGTGATTTAATGCGCCGAACAGCGGTCATACATTAAATCTCTCCAAATCTACTCTAAATGCCCCGAACAGCGGATCAACATTTAGTTTCGAAATGAAGTTTAAGCTCTAAAATGTAAGAAGTAAATGATTTTTAGAAAGTAAAACACATGGAGATTATACTCAATTTTCACAAAAGATAGGAAGGAGAAACCAATACATATATTGCATTATAATTAGAACCAATAACAAATAAGAGAGTTTAAGAGAATGGAGAGTAAATGTTACACTTTTCAGATTGGATGAGAACAATGGATTGTTTTTCACAAGGAACACCGAACAGCGGCTGGAACCTTATGAAGATGGAAGAAGATTAAACAAGGAAATTTGGACTTGAACTCTCAAAATTGTATTGGAACTATTTTGCCAAGATTTCTCCTAAAAGAAGCTCAATTTTGTGCTACTTAGAAGTGATTTCAACAAGTGAAATCAACTCCTATTTATAGGTGGAGAAAGCTACCAAAAATAATATAAAAATACAATAAAAAAAATGGAATAATGGAATGATGAGTAATAAAGATTTGTGATGATGTTTAGAGGTGGTTTGAGTTGTAAAGTTGTAAAATTGGGTTGGAAGGTTGTTGGAAATGGCTGGAAATTAAGTGGGAGTCTGCTGGAAAATAGGGAAGAAAATTCGGCTGGGCGGTGCTGAAGAGGAGGGCAGCAGCTCGGCAGGCGCGCGCCGAACGTGACAGCAGGGACTCGGCAGGCGCATGCTGGAGCGATTTGGGCCTAGGCTGGGCCGCACGGACGCGGGCTGAGCGGCTGGGCGAAGCTGGGCTGCACGCGGGCTGACGCGCGACGCGGGCGTGGGCTGGAGGAACTGGGCTGCACGGGCCGGGCTGAACAAACCGGTTTGGGCTGCATAAAAAATTGGGTTTGGGCTGCATTAATTAATTTAATTAAAATATAACTAAATTAATTATTCCACCGAATTTCGTCCATATTTTATTCGTTATAATTCCGAACGAAATGATTCTTTCGCCAAAAATACTCCAAATTACAACCTTTATTTTTCTAAACATAAAAATCACAAAATAATTTATTTTATCAATTTATTTAATATTTTAATATTAAAAGTCAAGTATAAAGGGTATAAAATAATATAAAATAATGCTTATTTAACGTCCTATCAAATACCCCCACACTTAAACTTTGCTAGTCCCTAGCAAATACTAAAATCAAACTACGAATTTAAAACAAGTAGACCCTTAACCATTTGTCTCAAATTTCATTGTTATAATCATGGCATAAAAGATTTTCACTTAAAACATTTAAGCAAATGGAATTCAAAAGTTAATATATGGTAACAAAATGTTCAACAAGTAAGATAATGAGTAAATATGGTGAAATGGAGTTCTGCACGAATAAGACAAGTATGAATCAACTCACAAGGATATGCACTCATAAATTCACTCAATTTGTGAGGGTTTGTGTTTGCACTCAAAGTATGTGAGAAATACTCACATAATCGAAATGAAGTACTTTTGCAAAATTTCAAACAAACACCTCAAGATAAAAACAAAACATACTTGCACAAATGAACCAAAACCATAAGCTTACTCAAGTGATTGACTCAACTAATCAAAATTTACCATCTTAAGGATCATAAGGTCTTTATAAAGGTTGTAATGGGGCTAAGTTTAGAGGCAAGGAATATATAGGACAAGTGGTGCTCAAATTCGTTCCAAGACTCAATAGACTCCCAAAACGTATCATAACTTCCCAACCTTAGTGCAATGATGTCAGTAATCCATCCCTTCGAACATAGGCCTAATTTCATCTTGTTGGGCCTCGAATTCATTCTTTGTGCCGGATTTACAAATGTAAAGGACTCAACTCAAACATTCATAATCAAACCTTATTACCTTGATAAATATATCTTTCTTTCTTTTTTTTTTTCATTCTTTTTTTTCTCATATATCAAGGTAATAACATGTGTCAAAAATACAACAATGTTTGAGTAAGTAAATCCACAAATTACACATAAAAGTCTTTCAATATCATCATTTTCTCTTTACATAATCATTATGTCTTCAACCGAGTCCTTGGAACAAAGGTAAAAGATGTCTATACTAAGCTCAAGTGTTTAGATAATCATGGTGAGGAAAGAAAGGCTTAATGTGGGCTCAAAAGGGGTAAAACTAAGGGGGTCGCAACTTGTGCGCACAAAATAGGGAACATGGATGTTTTGAAGTTGTGGTGTTAACCCTAATGCCTTAATCATTTCCAAAATCAGAGAATTTATTGACTTAAAAGCTTTGAAAATCACATAGAATAAGTTCTAGTGCTCTAGAGTTCATTAAAAGCTATGGCAAGCAGTTATGAGGCATATGTATATCAATTTAAACAAAGAACTTATGAATCACTCATCAAAGATGTATATAAGTTCTAAAGCTCACATAAGGTTCAAATGATTCATACTTATCATATCATGCTTATTTATGTACCAATTTACATGCATTATCTTTAAGTTATAACACTTAATTACAAAATATTAACAAACAAATTCAAGTTGTAGTGATTATCTTTATGGCCATAACATAATCATTTCCATTCACTTATATCATTGACAAGTTAAAGGGCAACTTGATGACTCGTAAAAACGCTACGTTAAAACAAAAAGACTCAAATTATTTTTTTTTTTTTTTAGGAGAAAGAAATAAAACAATTGAAAATTAACACAAATAAGAAAGAAACAATTGAAAATTAACACAAATAAATTTGTAAACCATTCCCCCACACTTAAATTCTACATTGTCCTCAATGTAGGAAAATACGAAGTAATTTAAACATAGAATCAAAGTAAGGAAGATGATTTAAGAAAATGAAATAAGAAAGAAAAACATAAAAGAGAGTGAAGGGTTGAAAGAAAGCAAATCTGTGTTGATGACTCCTTCACACTCGCGAACACATTGGGTTGCCTCCCAACAAGCGCTTGAAGTTTAACGTCCATCCAGCCTAGACCAAATTTAGTTCATCTGATGGGACGTCGTAGCACTCTTTCTGACTCCACATCGTGTTCGCCAATTGCCTCGATATAAGGCTTCAATCTATGGCCATTGACCTTGAACTCTTTTCCAGTTCCAACGTGTTTTATCTGTATGGCTCCATGGGCAAAAATATTAGTGATAACAAAAGGTCCTACCCATCTAGAACATAACTTACCAGGAAAGAGTCTGAGCCGAGAGTTGAAAAGCAAAACTTTCTGGCCAATGCCAAATGCTTTACTCCTGATCTGTTTGTCATGAAATGCCTTTGTCTTTTCCTTGTAGATCAGAGTGCTTTCAAATGCATCATTTCTTATTTCCTCAAGCTCACTCAGCTGGAGCTTCCGATGCAGACCGGCGTCATCTAGCTTGATGTTGAACGTTTTGACGGCCCACCATGCTTTATGCTCTAGTTCCACCGGAAGGTGACATGCTTTTCCGTACACCAACCTATAGGGAGACATTCCTATAGGTGTTTTGTAGGCCGTCCTGTATGCCCAAAGTGCATCATCCAACCGTTGGCTCCAATCCTTTCGATTAGGACCCACAGTTCGCTCTAGTATCTTCTTGATCTCTCTATTACTGACTTCCGCCATTCCACTCGTTTGAGGATGGTAAGGTGTAGATACTCGATGAGTGACACCATACCGTTTCAGTAAAGCTTCAATGGTCTTGTTGCAGAAATGACTTCCTCCATCACTTATTAGGACCCGCGGGATCCCAAACCTGGAAAGAATGTTAGTTCTGAGGAAATCTGCAACAGTTTTAGAGTCATTAGTCCTGGTGGCCTTAGCTTCCACCCATTTTGATACATAATCAACGGCAAGTAAGATATAGAGATAGCCATTAGATTGAGGAAACGGACCCATAAAATCGATACCCCAAACATCAAATATTTCAACAGTAAGAACATAATGTTGTGGCATTTCATCCCTGCGTCCTAAGTTTCCTGATCTCTGACATTTATCACAGGCTAAGCAAAATGAATGTGCATCTTTAAAAAGTGTGGGCCAATATAGTCCAGATTCTAAGATTTTGAGTGCAGTTTTTCTAGATCCAAAGTGGCCTCCACAAGCATGGCTATGGCAGAACTCTAGGACTGACCTATGTTCAATATCAGGGACACATCTCCTAATCAATAAATCTGCACAGTGTTTCCACAAATAAGGTTCATCCCAAATATAGTGCCTAGCATGCTTCTTAAGTTTATCTTTTTGTGCACGGGAGAGGGTGGTGGGCAACTGCTTGGTGACTAAATAATTGACAATATCAGCATACCAAGGAGTACCTCCCTCGATTCTGAAGAGTTGTTCGTCTGGAAACATCTCTTGAATCGCCACAGGATCTCGCTCATGTGCAATGCGACTCAAATGATCCGCCACCACGTTCTCTACGCCTTTCTTATCTTTAATCTCGATGTCAAACTCTTGAAGAAGAAGAATCCATCGGATCAGTCTTGGTTTCGCTTCCTTCTTGGCTAGGAGATACTTCAGTGCTGCATGATCAGTGTAAATAATGACTTTAGTTCGAAGTAGATAAGAACGAAATTTATCTAAAGCAAATACAACAGCAAGCAACTCCTTTTCTGTAGTGGTGTAGTTCATCTGGGCATCATTTAAGGTTCTGGATGCATAGTAGATGGCGTAGGGCTTCTTATCCCGCCTTTGTCCGAGTACGGCTCCAACTGCATAATCAGAGGCATCGCACATTAGTTCAAAGGGTAAGGACCAATCAGGGGCACAAAGAATGGGGGCAGTGGTTAAGAGATTTTTAAGCTTCTCAAAAGCTTCCTGACAGTCTGCATCAAAGACGAAGGGTGTCTCTTTCTGAAGCAGTCGGCACAAGGGCCTTGCAATGTGGGAGAAGTCTTGGATAAATCTTCTGTAAAATCCTGCGTGACCAAGAAATGAACGGATTCCTCTCACCGAAGTGGGAGAGGGTAAGTGGCGCACAGTATCAACTTTAGATTTATCGACTTCAATTCCTCTTTCAGAGACAATATGGCCCAAGACTATCCCTTGTCTAACCATGAAATGGCATTTCTCCCAATTAAGTACCAGATTAGTTTCGACACACCTTTGTAAGATAAGTGCTAAGTGTTCTAAGCATGCATCAAAACTATCCCCAAAGACACTAAAATCGTCCATAAATACTTCAATTATTTTTTCGACGTATTCAGAGAAAATAGAAAGCATGCATCTTTGGAAAGTACCTGGGGCGTTACATAAACCGAAAGGCATTCTTCGGTAGGCAAAAGTGCCAAAAGGACAAGTGAAAGTCGTTTTATCTTGGTCATTTTGAGCGATACAGATTTGATTGTACCCGGAATAACCATCAAGAAAGCAATAATAGGAGTGACCTGCTAACCTTTCAAGCATTTGATCAATGAAGGGTAAAGGGAAGTGATCCTTCCTAGTTGCTTTGTTCAGGCGTCGATAGTCGATGCAGACTCTGTATCCGGTCACTGTTCGCTGGGGCACTAGCTCTCCTTCACTGTTCGCAACAACTGTGACTCCACTTTTCTTTGGGACTACTTGGACTGGTGAGACCCATTTACTGTCTGAAATTGGGTAGATGACACCACAGTCCAAGAGTTTGATGACCTCTTGTTTCACAACTTCCATCATCGGAGGATGGAGGCGACGTTGGGCTTCGCGAGAGGGTTTTGCATCATCTTCCAGTAAGATTCGATGCACACAAGTTGTAGGGCTGATTCCCTTGATATCTGACAGAGTCCATCCAATGGCTGTCTTGTACTTTGTCAAGACCTGTACCAGTCTATCTTCCTGTGACTCGGTTAGTGCAGAAGACACTATGACGGGCAGAGTGTCGTCCGAGCCAAGATAGGCATACTTCAGGTGGTCAGGCAAAACTTTGAGCTCGAGAACTGGGGCCTGAATCACTGAAGGAGGAGTGGCATTAGTACTAATTGGAAATGACGAGGGTACCTGATGATTCACCATTCTGGGGGTCTCATTTAGGGTCATGACTTCATCCCAAATTCGAGGTTCTAGTTCGTAATCCGTATCCTCAACCAAGGCGTCCCCTGATTGCGTTAGGCCAACTCCTTTCTGGATTATCATGTTGAGTGTGTCTTCTCGAATTGAATCAAAATGTTTCTCTGCGAGAGAAGTGCACACGTCAACAGAAAAAGTAGTATGAGTTGCGGAACTAGGGTACCTCATGGCATCAAAAATGTTGAAGCCAATCTCCTCTCCGTCTACTTCCATAGTTAATGTTCCATTGAACACATCAATCTTTGTCTTGGCAGTTCTCATGAATGGTCTTCCCAACAGCATTAGTGGAGCTTGATTCGTAGGGGAATCCTCCATGTCTAGGACATAAAAGTCAGCTGGGAAGATGAGCTGGTTAACCTGCACAAGAACATCTTCTACGTATCCCTTAGGATACACATTAGAGCGATCGGCTAATTGAATGATAATATCGTCATGCTGTAGTTTACCTAGACCTAGGGCAACATATAGTGAATATGGCATAACATTAATGGATGCTCCTAAGTCTAGCATGACTTTATCAAATGACTTGTTACCAATCACGCAGGGAACAGAAAAACTCCCTGGATCCTTCAACTTTGGGGGTAGCCGACGCTGGATTACAGCAGAAACTGTTTCACTCACCATCACAACCTCCTTCTCCCTCGTCTGGCGCCTTGGAATGCATAACTCTTTCAGAAATTTTGCGTATTTCGGCACCTGTTTGATGCACTCGATCAAGGGCATGTTGATTTGCACCCTTTTGAAGATCTCCAAGATTTCCTCATCGGATTCATTCTTCTTAGATTTGGCAAGCCTACTTGGAAATGGTGCATGCACAAACGGGGAATTAGTAACAACCGAACTTGAAGGGATTGGGTTATTACCTTGTGTGTGGGTAGGTTGAACTGGCGGTTGTGTCATGGTGGTCTTAGTTGCCACCTTGTGCTTTTCAGCCTCAGAAACGGCTGGATCTGGTTCTATTTCTCCGAGCACTTTACCACTTCGAGTGGTGATTGCATTGGCTTCAGGTCTTACATTTGGGTTGGGCGTAGGTTGAGGTGGAAGCACCCCGCTAGCTTGGATCTTACCCATGAAGTCCACGACTTTGCCCATTTGGTCCTTGAGATCAGCGATGTCTTTTTGTTGATTTTGCTGACCTGTGACAAGAGCCTGAGTTGACGCCATTAGTGTTTGCTGCCCTTGGGAAAGAGCAGCCAGCATTTTATCATAATCAGGATTAGAAGATGAGGAAGTATGATTATTTGCATGATTATGAGAAAAGTTAGAAAATGGGACCGGAGGCCTTGGTTGCCATGTGGGCCTTGGTTGCCATGTGGGCCTTGGGAACTGGTCTGGGACACGGTTTGGCCCGGTCGACATGTGCTGAGGGTTTAGGACATTGTTCGGATCTCTCCAACTGTAACCTTGGGTCCTTGGCCCTCCTTGATAGCCTCCAATGGCGTGTGCCATTTCAGTTCCGGAGTCTTCTTCCCTTGCAGTGTAGGGACATTGTTCCTCAAGATGGCCTTGAGAGCATATGGAACAAACTGGAGCTACCTGTTTCTTTAGCTCAAGCATATTCGAAAGCATAGAGGTGATTTTATCTAACTTTGAATCATTTATAGCATGGGAACTTACCTCATGTACCTTTCTAGAAATGGGATCGGCACCTTCGTATTGTGCATCATTGAGTGCACGGCTTTCAAGTAGTGCACGACCATCTACTAGGCTCCGAGCTAAGAAACTTCCATTAGCTGCAGCATCGAGCAGTCCTCTATCCCAACCTTTGAGTCCTTCATAAAAGTAGGTTAAAAGATAGCCTTCTGTGATCCCGTGAGTAGGGCATGAAGCACAAAGTTCCTTAAACCTCTCATAGTACTGGCTGAAATTCTCATCATGTTCTTTCTGCTTGATTCCAGTGATCTCTTTTCTTAAGACCGTAATCTTTGAGGCAGGGAAGTACTTGGTAAGAAACTCCTGAACCAACTTCTCCCAAGAGTCAATATGATTGGGTGGGAGACTTAAAAGCCATACCCGTGCTCTTTCTTCCAAGGACAATGGGAAAGCTTTCAGCTTCATGATTTCCAAGTCCGCATCATCCGGACACATACTACTAATGATGAATTGGAACTCCGTTAAGTGTTTGTGTGGATCTTCATTTCTGATTCCACGGAACTTGGGTAGTTGATGAAGAACTCCACTCTTAAGCTCAATATCTTTCTTGTTGGTTCGAGGCTCGGGATACTGGATGCAGAAGTCTGTAGTGCCATTTGTGTTTGCACATGTCTGCTCCCGGATACTCAGGTTTCGTGCCATGGTTATCGGTGTTCCGAAAATCTGTTCTTCTTCTGAATTACTCTTCTCGCTTTTGGACTCACCGAATATTGGGGATGGAGGTTCGAACGAACTGGTTTGCTTAAGTGCGTCTCTGAATGTGGCGTTGCTTGGTGAGATGTCAAGTTGTCTTCTCAGCCGATCAAGCTTAGATTGATGAGCACGCATTCATAAGTTCGTACCTCTATGAAAACAAAACTCTAAGTTAGAAGGCAAGTATACACAAGAAAAGATAATAAGTGTAAGATAGTAGAGATTTGCATAAAATAGCACATAAATAGAAACCAGAATTACCAAAAAGTTACGTTACTGGAAAGAAAATACACAAGTTTCAAATGCAAACTAATAATGCAATAAGTAGAGTTTTAGAGTGTCATGAATAACTTTCCCCTTCCGCTTCTCATAGTACTTTCCTGGGCGTACGGCCTGCGCGTACTGATAACCACCATTCCACCATTCAACATTAATCATGGCCAGTTGAGATAGATGTAACGCGAGAAGCAAGGATAATTTTAAGAGCACCCCGAGGCTAGCTTGGCATATACTCCATTGGTGTTCCCTTTCTTAATCCAAAACTTGTCACCAGTCATAACTCTCCTAGACACCATAATTAATCCAAATGATGACGTAGAGAATTACCAAACCCTAGTGTTTACAAACTCCGCCCCAACCTCATGTCCATAGATTCGAGTCTATGGTATGTGGTGATGAAATCCACACATCATGAAGGGTTAAGGAGAAAGTAAATAAGAGGGGCACTACCTGTTCCCGAAAGTAAGATTTTGAAGAAAAATGGACTAAGAGATTCATGCAACTCTAAAACAATTAATAGGAAATTTTTTTTTTTTTTTAATTTTTTTTTTTAATTTTTTTTTTTAAATTTTTTTTTAAAATTTTTTTAAATTTTTTTTTTATTTATTCCGAATTTTCTTTTTTTCATTTCAGATTTAAAGTTTAACAAGACATAAACAAATAATTGATTACATAAAAATAAAATAAGTGTAAACATAAAGTTAGTGGAACATAAAGGTTATGTAATAAAATTAAAAGAAAGTTAATGGAATAAAGTTGATGTAATATAATTAAAGTTAAGGGAATAAAGAAAAAGTGTGAATATATAAAATATGCATATATGAACATATAAAATAAAAGTAAAGAAAAGTGAACATATAAAATATGCATTTATGAACAAGTATCAAATTTATTATGAACAAATATATATATAAAAAAAAAAAAATTATGAACATTTATGAACAAGTATAAATTAGAAATTAAGAAAAAGTAAAGTATGAGCATTATAAACAAACATAATAAGAACAATAATAAGATGGATAAATAAAATATAAACAAGTAAGTAAATGTTATAAACAAATATAATATTAACAAAAATAAAATTTATAAACAAGTATAATATGCACAATTTATATACATACACTAACAAATTAAAATGATTTTCAATTTCCCCGGCAACGGCGCCAAAAATTGACTACGCCCAAACTACGCATTAAATTAAACATGTAATTCGAGTGTTATGCAATTTAAACCCTTTTTGTGTAGATGTAGTATTGATAAATAGGGATCGTTCTTAACCGGGGAAATTAGGGAACATTAATAATATGTTAGTGGATTATGAATAAAAGAATAATGAATTAGAGAATTAAATAATAAAAGAATTAAACAATCAAAGAATTAATAAATTAAAGAATAGATGAACAAGATAATAATAAATTAATGAATTACAAAGAATTAATAAATTAACGAATTAAAGAATGAAATAATAGAAGAATAAAGGACTTAGTTAATCAAAGAATAAAGGAATTAATTAATCAAAGAATCAATAAATTAAATAATAAAGGAATGAAAGAATAAAAGAATAAAGAATAAAAGAATAAAGAATAAACAAGGGGGGGTTTTGAAGAGGTTTGTAATTATGTAAATAAGTAAAAGCATAGATAAACTCATTCTATTTCTATTCTAACTTATGCACAAAGTAGACTTCCCGTAAACACAAACTTCAACAACATACTACAATTGCAAATATTTGAATTAATCACGAAATTATACCTTCACAAACTCATATTTCCTCATACATTAATCATATTATAAATGCACCGAACAGCGGATTTTTACTTATAATATAATTACCTTAAGTTTGTGATTTAATGCGCCGAACAGCGGTCATACATTAAATCTCTCCAAATCTACTCTAAATGCCCCGAACAGCGGATCAACATTTAGTTTCGAAATGAAGTTTAAGCTCTAAAATGTAAGAAGTAAATGATTTTTAGAAAGTAAAACACATGGAGATTATACTCAATTTTCACAAAAGATAGGAAGGAGAAACCAATACATATATTGCATTATAATTAGAACCAATAACAAATAAGAGAGTTTAAGAGAATGGAGAGCAAATGTTACACTTTTCAGATTGGATGAGAACAATGGATTGTTTTTCACAAGGAACACCGAACAGCGGCTGGAACCTTATGAAGATGGAAGAAGATTAAACAAGGAAATTTGGACTTGAACTCTCAAAATTGTATTGGAACTATTTTGCCAAGATTTCTCCTAAAAGAAGCTCAATTTTGTGCTACTTGGAAGTGATTTCAACAAGTGAAATCAACTCCTATTTATAGGTGGAGAAAGCTACCAAAAATAATATAAAAATACAATAAAAAAATGGAATAATGGAATGATGAGTAATAAAGATTTGTGATGATGTTTAGAGGTGGTTTGAGTTGTAAAGTTGTAAAATTGGGTTGGAAGGTTGTTGGAAATGGCTGGAAATTAAGTGGGAGTCTGCTGGAAAATAGGGAAGAAAATTCGGCTGGGCGGTGCTGAAGAGGAGGGCAGCAGCTCGGCAGGCGCGCGCCGAACGTGACAGCAGGGACTCGGCAGGCGCATGCTGGAGCGATTTGGGCCTGGGCTGGGCCGCACGGACGCGGGCTGAGCGGCTGGGCGAAGCTGGGCTGCACGCGGGCTGACGCGGGCTGACGCGCGACGCGGGCGTGGGCTGGAGGAACTGGGCTGCACGGGCCGGGCTGAACAAACCGGTTTGGGCTGCATAAAAAATTGGGTTTGGGCTGCATTAATTAATTTAATTAAAATATAACTAAATTAATTATTCCACCGAATTTCGTCCATATTTTATTCGTTATAATTCCGAACGAAACGATTCTTTCGCCAAAAATACTCCAAATTACAACCTTTATTTTTCTAAACATAAAAATCACAAAATAATTTATTTTATCAATTTATTTAATATTTTAATATTAAAAGTCAAGTATAAAGGGTATAAAATAATATAAAATAATGCTTATTTAACGTCCTATCACTTAGATTACAGTCAAAGGTGGTATTGAATAGTGAAATGGTTTTCAGATTTGGAAATAATATTTAGGCATGTGTCTCAGTTGGTTCATGGTTTGACTTAGAGTATAGTCAAACGTCAAATATATCGGCTTGTGACCTAGTTCTGGTTTATGATATGATATTTGGGCTTGTCACCTAGTTCTGGTTTATGATATGATATTCGGGTTCATGACCCTATTGAGATAACATTCAAGCTTGTGACCCTATTGAGATGATATGCCGGGCTTGTGACCCTGTTGAGATTTAATTTTGGGCTGAGACCCTATGTGATTTGATTTTGGCCTGAAACCCTACGTGATTGATATGAATCCAGTAGGAATGTGTTTCCCCAGAGAGGGACTCCGGTATGAATATGTTTCCATGGAGAGTTCTCGATGATTAATGCTCGCCTTAGGACGTTGACCATCCTGTGTGATGTATGATCTTGGAGAGGTCACGATGCATTACGTGTTGTTGTGCAGCAGAGGGAGGCTCGACTCAAGAGTGCTGATGTTATTTGAGACTGATCGTTGATATGTTCACGACGAAATATGGAACGTCGGCCTGTGACGTGGTCAGACGTGAGCAGTCCTGGAGCTTATGTGCACGCGTTGCTTGGATATCGTGGCTGATGATGATGATGATGATGATATGAGATGTGACAGATGTTTTTCACCGGTATTTAATTGGGAAGTATTTTTCACTAATTATGGATTTTAAAAGTAAAATGATTTGATTTTTAAAAAGCATTTGAGATACTTGTTTTCTAATGCATGCATGCTTTTAAGTGAAGGGTATAAATGTCTTTTCGTTAAATGATTTTATAAACTGTTTATTTTTGCCCACTCACAACTTTTAATGTTTTTGATACCCTTCAGGTTGATCGTGGATGCAGGCTGTAGTAGAAACCGAGACATCATCTGCCACTGCGTACTCCACAAGTCACTGCGCACTTTGGTAACCCCGAGCGGGTTATAGTCTTATCCCTGCTCTAGTACGTGGTGTCAGACGGAAACAGGACACATCCCACGATAATCCAGGGGGATTGGGATGGGTCTTGTTAGTTTGGTATCAAAGCACTAGGTTACTCTTGTGGTGGTGTGCATGTGTCAGATGTGATGTCTCTAGACTAAGTGGGACTGAAACTATCCGTAGGTCCTTTTTGACACTAGATGCCATGTTTCAGTAGAGTTCGACCCGAGTAGGGCTGAGTAGACCCGAGGAGGGTCGAGTTTTTTGTGATCCTAGCGGCTTCCAGCCAGCTGGAGAGTACAAGAGTATGGTGACTTCTAGGAGTTGTGACCAATGATTAGTCAGGGTGGATATGCTGCTGGTAGTAGCTGAGCTCGTTGATGACCTTAGTTTAGGATTGGTTTAACAAGTGACTAGTAGCGTGGTGCTTATGGATCGTTCTGAGTATTTGGTACCGATAGTGAAGTTTTTGTGGATTGGTTTGCACAAGGTTTGGGGCAGACATTGCTATTTATGGATGTCGATGAGACTATCAAGAGTTGGGCGACGTTTAAGGGATGTTCTTACGTTATTTTTGCTCAGTCTTATCAAGATACGAGGGAGACGGAGTATCTCAGGAGGTGTAGTTTATCTCGAGAAACGAAGTTCCTCTGACATGAGCAGGAGAATTGATGGTAGCTCGGCACGAGCAGAGGTTTGAGATTTTTTCATGAGGTGCTCATGATTCAGGGAAGATAGAGAAAATCAGCCTTTGCCAGCAGCGATTGTGTCCGAATTCCACATCATCTCCACTGAGGTGAGTTGGATGGAATCCAACAGCGATTGAGATGAGTTGACGGAATCTCAATAGTGACCAAGAAGACTGAGATGAGTTGGAAGGAATCCAGTAGTAATCGGATGATTTTGGATGATGCCAGATGCATATAGAGGTTGCAAATGACAAGGAGTTAGAAGCAATATGAACCCTTGAGTAACAGACGTACGAGTTTCAGTGATCACTGAGCGGGACAGAGAGGATTCCAAGTGACTCAGAGAAATCAGTGAGTGAGACAGCTGGACAACGAGCTCGTACGGGATGCGTGAGGACCCGTGCCTTTGAGGCATGGTTAGCAATCCCACATTGCCCCAGAGGATCTAGGGGATGCGCCTTATATGTGTGGCAGCACATCTATCCAATGAGAGGCCTTTTGGGAGCTCATTGGATTTGGATTCCTAGGGAAATCCAAAGTTAAACGAGTAGGGGCTGATGCAATCCTAGGATGGGTGACACACTAGGAAGTTGCAAGTGAGATCTCGAGAACAAAACCATGAGGGCTGGGCCGAAAGCAAAGAATATCATGTTCAAATAGGTTGGGTCGTGACAATTTTTTATCAAAGCCCAACCCCGACCGGAATTGAGTGTGCCAGTAAGGACACTAGGCCCCAAGGTGGTGGATTGTGAGGACCCTTGCCTTTGAGGCATGGTTAGCAATCCAACATCGCCCGGGGGGATCTGGGAGATGCGCCTTATATGTGTGGGCACGCATCAATCCAATAGGAGGCCTTTTGGGAGCTCACTAACTTTAGATTCCTAACGAACTCCAAATTTAAGCGAGTAGAGGCTAGTGCAATCCGAGGATGGGTGACCCACTGGGAAGTTACACGTGAGCTCCCAAGAACAAAACTGTGGGGACTGTGCCCAAAGCGGACAATATCCTGTTGGAGAAGGTCGGGTCTTGACAGGATGAGTATTCGTTCCCATGAGAGGTAGTGAACTTTATTCATCACTTCTGGATTTCGTGGAGATATCACACAAGTAGAAGTCAAATTGGTTGTGGACAAGAAATTAATTGAGTTCAGGAGCGGAAGGTGCTTGGTGTCACCTAATGTGATGAGTGAGTATCAGATTTGATGGACCTGTGTTGGTGTTATGGGTCATTGGCTGGGAAAGCGAGTGTGGATCCTCCGTCGACCGAGTGAGATGGTGAAGGAACGACATGTTGAGGACCGCTTTGGGTTATAAATTGAGACGGTCGAGGATCATGAGTTGAGGATTGATTTGATTATGGATCGAGATGATCGAGAGGATATGATACACTAAAACTAAGCATTAAAGTAAACACAAAGTCACACTCAACACTTAATTTGAGTCGTGTACCTTGATTTGGAGGCAAGATTAGATTTCCACAGTTTGGATGTGGATTTAGGCCAATGTGAATTTCGAGGAAGAAATTCTTTAAGGATGGTAGATTGTAACAACCCGTCTTGGAATTACGTGATTAGCGAGAGCAATCAATGATTAATCGAGACTAGTTGGGATTAGTCGAGGGGAAATGACGATTTTGCCTCTAGGAGGGTGAAAAGTTAATTTTGACCCGGGAAGTCCAATGCACATGGAACGAAGTTCATTACGTAGATCAAGACTATACAAGTTCGTAGATAGGCGACACGTGGAAATCGAACATCGTATGTGAAAGTTATGGGTCCCGGAAGGTTTGATTGCTTTTTACGATTACATGGTTTTCAAATTGGTTTGTCTTTAGTGGGACCCAAAATATCAGTTTTGGGACCATAGGATGAGTGACACTTGTCACCCACCCTATGGCCCCTTTTAATTAATTCATGCATCATCATCATCTTCATTTTTCTTCTTCTTAATTCATCCAACTCATACTACCCCCAAACCATCATCTTCATCATTCCATCTTCTTGCTTAAGACCATAAAGAGACAGAGAAGAGGTGAGAGAGATGGAGAGATAGTGGTAGAACAACGGAGGAAACCATGGGAAAAAGGTAAGGTCATGGGGGGTGTTTAATTTGGGTTTTTGATTTTGATGTTTTGTATCGAGACTAAGGCCATGGCTGTGTTCTTGGAGCTCATACGAGCCTGTAGGATAAAAAATGGAAGGTTTTGGAAGACGAGAGTGGCCAAAACATGAACTCAAAGTTTGACTGAAATTTTGAAACCTCATATCTTCAAAACCAGGTACTTTCTCTCAATTCTGGGTTCATATTTGCATTCCATGGGTCGAGTAGATAGATTTTCATATAAAGAAAGTGGGATTTGGTTGAGTATTGAGAGAGATATGAAGGTTTAAAAATCGGGCCAAAAATGGTGGAAATCCAACAGGGTGGATGACGTCATCGATGACGTAAAAATGATAGATCTTCAAAACCAGACGGCGGCACCAGTAGTCTTCTCCAGAGTTAACTGATGACGTCAGCGTTGACCGTTTACTAATGACATAAATGTTGATCGTTGACCGATGACGTCAGCGTTGACCGTTGACTTTTCATTGGCTGAACTTTGATCGGCGTGTGAGGGCAGGTGGTAACAAATTTACTAGTTAAACCTATCTTGTTTGAAAGGTTTCGACGTTCTGAATACAATGGTGGTGGTTTGAGGTCGATCAAAAAAATCGTTTGATAGGTCATTTAGAGTTTTTTAAGCCTCGCAAAGTGTGTTCGGGACACATTTATTATTTCGAGAGTTTTGAGGATTTATGGTTTAGACTTGTATAGGTAGATAGTGACCTTTGGGTATGATTTGGATAGGTCCGAACATCCCGGAGAATATGGATTAGCCTCAGACTGACTTACTGCGCAGCTTCTAGGCGTGCATCTTGGACGGTCTGTGAGTGGACCTTATTTTATGAAATGATGCATGCATAAATTTTTTATATGTTTTATGAATATGATTTGAGATGCATTGATTGCATATGATTTAAATATGACTTATGTTGATGAATTGGCATTTTTGTAGAAAATGTGATATTACACGTATTTCGAGATTTCTGTTTTTATATGATACTTGGACTTAGGACGAGTATTCTACGTGCATGTGATTTATGTGATTTGAATGATTTCACAAAAGAATTTTGAAATGCTATTTCGGGCATGAGACCCAATTGATTATTGAATTTGACTTGGATTACAGTCAAAGGTGGTTTGGAATAGTGAAATGGTTTTCAGATTTGGAAATAATATTTAGGCACGTGTCAACGTTGGTTTATGGTTTGACTTAGAGTATAGTAAAATGTCAAATATATCGGGCTTGTGACCCAGTTCTTGTTTATGGTATGATATTTGGGCTTGTGACCCTATTGAGTTAACATTCAAGTTTGTGACCCTAGTGAGATGATACGTCGAGCTTGTGACCTTGTTGAGATTTGATTTTGGGCTGAGACCCTATGTGATTTGATTTTAGGCTGAGACCCTACACGATTGATATGACTCCGGTAGGAATATGTTTCCCCAAAAAGGGACTCCGGTGTGAATATGTTTCCCCAGATAGGTCCCAATGATTGACGCTCTCCTCCGGACGTCGACCATCTTATGTGATGTGTGGTCCTGGAGAGGTCATGATGCACTAACCGTTGTCATGCAGCCGAAGGAGGCTCGACACCGGAGTGCTGATGTTATATGAGATCGATCGTTGATATGTTCACGATGATATATGGAACGTCGGCTAGTGATGTGTTCACAGCGACGTGGTCGGACGTGAGCAGTCCTGAAGCTTATGTGCACACGTTTCTTAGATATCGTGACAGATGATGATGATGATGATATGAGATGTGACAGATGTTTTTCATCGGTATTGATTTGAGAATAATTTTTCACCGATTATGGATTTGAAAAGCAAAATGATTTAATTTTAAGAAAGTATTTGAGATATTTGTTTTCTGATGCATGCATACTTTTAAGTGAAGGGTATAAATGTCTTTTTGTTAAATGATTTTATAAATTTTTTTTTGTCCACTCACAGCTTTTAATGTTTTTTATACCCTTTAGGTTGATCTCGGATATGGGCTGTAGTAGAGACCGAGACACCATCTCTCGCTGCATACTCCACAAGTCAATGCGCACTCTGGTACCCCCAAGTGGGTTACCGTCTTATCCTTGGTCTGGCACGTGGTGTTAGACGAGAGCAGGGCACATCCCACGATAATCGAGGGGGATTGGGATGGGTCTTGCCATTGTCCGCTTTGAGCTTAGCCCACATAGTTTTGTTTCTGAGAACTCACGTGCAACTTCCCAGTAAGTCACCCATCTTGGGATTTCACTACCCGAAACTCGCTTAACTTCGGAGTTCCCAAGGAATCCAAAGCTAGTGAGCACTATTTAGTCATATCTTATGCATATTTTATCCATGAATTAATACCATTTTACTTATGTTTTGTTAATATTTCGTTCTACTCAATTGGAGAAAATAATATATTTTGTGAGAATGTTCAGAATCAAATAGAGATTGGAATTGTGAGAATTTGGGCGAAAGAATCACCTAAATCGGAGTTGAAAGGAAGAAGTTATTAAGGAAAGAAGATTGCATAGGAATTCGGTGACCATCCACTGAAATAGGCATCAGCGGAATTCCTTCGCGTGTTACTGAAGCACGACCCCATTTTGTAGGCGCCAGCCGAACGTCCTGATTCCTTCACGGTGAGCGTGTCCTGAAGCTGGCATTTAAGATTCGGTCCGCTTTCACCGAAAACCCACGACAGCATCCCTGCATGTTGACCTTTGACCCTTCCTGTTTCAGCGACTAACCACCGAAAATGCTTTTGAAGATTTAATTCCAAGTTTTGGGTTATTTTTAGGATGATTCCAACTTTCTTTCACATCTAATCTCCATATTATATAAGGATTTTAGTCCTACTTCCTTTTCTATTATTATTTTTAGTCCATTTGCTTGTAGGAAAGGTTTTTAATTATAATTCTTAACTATTTAGGAAGCCTTTTCCTTATAGAATTCAATTGTAAACTTCTATTTATAGAAAGATTAATTATTCTCTTATAAATATAGGTACTACGGTTTTTGGAGGGGGGCCGAATTTACCTTCCTAGGTCGCAAAACTCTGTCAAAATTTATTCTCAGTCTATATACATAGTCTAGCCGTATTTTATTAGCTTTATTCTCCTGGATTCAAGCTTGTGCTAAGGAGGACATGAGGCTTGGGAGAAGAAGAGTGTTTGAGCCCCTTTTCCTGCTCCTTTCTATTCTTTAGTATTTGTGTTTATTAATTCTTTTATCCCTTCACGTTTCTTATGCATTCAATTATGTTATTCGTTAATCTAGTTATGTTTGAGTAGTGTAATTAGGGTTAGGGTTACTTAAAGTCCTAGCCATGTTAGTTCTTATTGAGATTTCTAACTCTTTATTATGATTGTTATGCATGCTTGGATTTGTTGGATTACTGTTTTTCATGAACTCAATTTATGCCTATAAGCTTAGCTACTTTGTTTGCATATAATTTTAGATGTAATTTCTTAACGGACCATAATATCATCTTATAATTTGCAGCATCACATTTAAGAGGGGAAATCTTATTCATAATCTAAACTCATGACTCGCTAGGATTGCACATCACTTTTCTAGGGATAGCGTAGTATCATCAAATCTTCTTTGTACTTTATTCATTATCACGTACCATCGATAATAGACGTTTAAGGGTGGCACGTCATGCTTAAACATGTGAACTAAGAGAAGATAATAAGTGTAGGGTTAGCCTTAGCAGGACCTCTGCACGGGCATTTAGTTAAAAAACATGCATAGTAATTAGGTCAAGGAAATCTAATGGAACCATAATTGGTAAAGGTGGATAGAAACCCTAGCTCAACTTAGTTAGTTAATCTTGTTAATTCACTTTCATTCCCAGCGTCATAAACACACACACCCACACCCCACCCCACCCCTTCCCCCATTTGTTCTTTAATTAGTTCACTTAGTCAATTGGATCAAATCATTCAATATCATTGAGCAAGTCCTTGTGGGATAGACACATCTTGTGCACTTGCAAAGTTTGTTACACGTAGAGGTTTTACCTAGTACATCTCTTGTGCTTAGTAAAATCTCTATCAAGTTTTTGGCGTCATTGCCGGGGACTTGTTCCTCAACGGTGTCCATTTTATTTGATTCCTTTGACTTAGTGGTTTTTCTTTCTAGTTTGTATATAACCTTTTCATTTTTTTATTACATGTTTAAGGACATGGAGCCGTTGAATAACTACTATTCTCACCAAGGATGGGCCTACGAGCCCTATGTAAATGTTCCTTCAATTCCAAATCATCAAAGGGGATGGGCATACCCCCAAGATTGCATGTACATGCCTGAGTCTTGCAATCAGCCCTATATGGAGCCATACCACCACAGATGGAGTGAACTAGCACCCTACACTTGGACTCCTCCTTCTTTGGATTTTAGGCCTGCTCGACCTCAAAGAACACTCCGGGATGCACTAACTGAGGCCTAACCTCCAAGAACACTATGTGAAGCCCTCTTAGAGGACAAGGAACTAAAGCACCTTCGACTGGAACTTCTTTGGGAACTCGATTGGGATGATGAGGATAATGAGGTGTATGTCCCCTTGCCACCCACGAACAGCACCAATGAATGCACCTCGAGTCCTTCTCTTGATGTTCATGAACTAGAACCAGCCCCACAAGCATTGCACCAAGTTTTGGCCGAAGTCCCTGAAATTCCTACATCTATCCTTGAGGTCCCTGACATTCCAGTACCTGCGGGTTTGGGCAAGGATTGGGCATTTCCAGGGCCTTCTTTCTCCTTATCTTCACCATTTAAGTTCCTTACTCAACTTAGGTGTTTTGGTGAGAAATTTGATGTTGTGTCTATTGATTTGTGCAGGTTTGATGATCCATGTGGGAGGCATGACGAAGGAAGTTTCGAGATGGTGGTATGCCCATTTGAGACAATAAGCTCCACCCAAGGCTCAACCCCATGACCCAAGCCACCCAAGGTTCCTCCATGGCCGCCCACCTCGACCATTGTGCTTATTTGTCTATTGGGATCAAGCACTTCTTACTTACTTTCAAATATTTGTTGTATTTGTTCCCTGAAATGTTAAAGTCGAGGAATTGGATTTCTACCTATAAAACTAATCAATTACTTTTTGTTGCAGGCAAGATACCACTGAAGGAGGGGTAGGTTTGGAGTCCCTCGAGTGCCCCTTGGATAGAAAGCACCTTTGGGTGCTCAACTAGTCCTGGTTTGTTCCCTTTTCTTTGTGAACGTTTTTCACTTGTATACCTCCCTTACTTTAATTTCTTTTGTCTTCCTTTTGTGCTTGTAACATTGAGAACAACGTCTTATTTAGGTTTGGAGGTATGGACCTTAAAAATTGCATGTTTTTGGATGAACAAACTAGGTTTCTGTTTTGTTATTACTTGTTGTTTTTCAGTTTTTGTTTTGATTTCCTTACTGTTTTTTTTTTCTACTCATATTTCCTTGCTGTTTTTGGTTTTGTGATGCTAGTTTTTATGCTTAAACAAGTTAATATGAATGTATAGAATGTGAGAATTGGTTGTACTTACTAAGAATCATTGCCATTGCCATTGAACTAACACTTGAACTTCACGTTACCATAATCAAGTGATTAAGCAACCAAAGCAATTGAATTTGAGCATACTTAGAAAATTAGTGGAGACTACCAATGTGAGGTTTTGAGCCTAAATTTGTTTCTTTCTGAGTGATTTGCTACTTTTTGGCTCTTACTTTTCTTTCTTTATTGATTTCATGTTTGCATTGACATTTGAATGATGTTGTGGATGATTTTGATCTAATTTCGATTGTTTATGAGAAAGGACATAGGTTATGTGTGTTTTGAGATCCTAAAGACCTGTTTGTCCCTAACCATGTTGCATGTTATCCATCAGCCCCTTTGAAGCCCAAACACATACCTTTTCCTTCATCACCCTTATCAAACCTTTCCCAACGTTGAACCCTTCAAATTGGCCTTACCCTATAACCTAGGCATGTTTTAAGGTTGCACTAAATGAGATTGATGGGGATGATGATGATGATGGTGAAGTTTGGGTTGATAAAAGTATAGAAAAGCGTGAAAAAGTGTGAAGACCACAAAAATGGGTCCTAGCGCAAGGCCTTGGACCAGCAGGATTTTGTACCAGCCCTCCGCCTAGTACCAGCCCCGCCAAAGCCTGTTTTTCAGCCATGGCCTGTTCTCCACCAAGTTCCAGCACATTTCTATGCCTAGGCCTCTTTTTTGCCAGCGCCTGAACCTGTTTTTCCGTCAGGCCAGCCCCAGTTCCAGCGCAGGATTTTGCGCCTAACCCACATGACTTGGCCCTTCCACCGAGTTTGCGTCATGGCCTTTCATGGTTTGTTTTCAATTACAAGTGGTGGGATTCAACTTTGTACTCTGAGTTACAAAGAAAAAATAAAATGAAATAAAATAAAATAAAAAGAAAGAAAAGAAAAGAAAAAGTGAAAAGTGAAAAAGAAGAAAAAAATAGAAATATATATTCACATTTGTTTGAATCAAACCAAGTTGGGTGCACGTTTCAAGTGAAAGATATCCAGGGAGTCCAATGAAGAATCCTCAACCACCATGGCAATCCTCTTCGTGATTTCTCATACCTTGAACTAGCTTTGGTTCTTTGAATCCCTATCTTTCCTTTTTCAGTCTTGAGAACCTAGCCCCATTACAACCCTTCTTAAAGACCTATCGATCTCATGATCACTCACACAAAGGTTCAAGGTACATTCTACTTATCTTTGAACGTCAATGCATTCGTTGATTTCTCACCCCTTTCATAAGAGTCATTGTTCTTAATTTCATATGTGATTGCTTTACATCATATAAGTGCTTCACATATGCTTGTTGAGTGAAAGCCTTAAGATTCATGTGTGCATTGAGTAATGCCTAGTGAGGATTAGAGTCGAGGTGAAATCTTTATAGGGTATTTAGATAACGTTGTTATCTAGCTTGATCATTTAAGATGTTGGTATAAACACTCGACACTTGAGTTCACGTTTTTGGCATGTTCTTGGTTTGTGTGAGTTTGTTTTCTATTCTTAGTTCTTATTAACTTGTTGATGCATGAGTTCTATCATTTTAGTTGTGTAAGTAAAACGTTTGTGAGTATCGTGATGCTATAACCCTCAGAAGACAAAACTCCTCCTACTAGGTGAACCTAGGGGTTTAAATGTTCTATCTTAATTAGAATTGAGTCTTTTTTATTTTTTTAATTTTTTATTTTTTTTTCCCGTGGACTAGAAAAATATAGGTTTAGGGGTATTTGTTAGTTCATATTTTATGCATGTTTTATCCATGAATTCATACCCTTTTACTTATGTTTTGTTAATATTTTGTTCTATGAAATTGGAGAAAATAATATATTTTGTGAGAATGTTAAGAATCAAATAGAGATTGGAATTGCGAGAATTTGTGCGAAAGAATCACCTAAATCGGAGTTGAAACGAAGAAGTTATGAAGGAAAGAAGATTGCATAGGAATTCGGTGGCCATCCACCGAAATGGGCATCAGAGGAGTCCCTTCGCGCATAACTGTAGCACGGCCCCATTCGGTAGGCGCCAGCCGAACGCCCCGATTCCTTCACGGCGAGCGCATCCTGAAGCTGGCATTGAAGATTCGGTGCGCTTCCACTGAAAACCAACAAAAACATCCATGCGCGTTGACCAAGGGTTGACCGCGCCTTTGATCCTTCGTGACGACCGAAAATGCTCCTGAAGCTTTAATTCCGAGTTTGGGTTATTTTTAGGACAATTCCAACTTCCTTTCACACCTAATCTCCATATTGTATAAGGATTTTAGTCCTACTTTCTTTTCTATTATTATTTTTAGTCCCTTTACTTTTAGGAAAGATTTTTAATTATGATTATTAATTATTTAGGAAGCCTTTTCCTTATAAAATTCAATTGTAAACTTCTATTTGTAGGAGGATTAATTATCTCTTATAAATAGAGGTATTATGGTTTTTGGAGGAGGCCAGAATTTACCTTCCTAGGTCCCAAAACTCTGCCAAAATTCATACTTAGTTTATATACGTAGTCTAGCCATATTTTATTAGTTTTATGCTTTTGGATTCAAGTTTGTGCTAACGAGGATGTGAGGCTTGGGAGAAGAATAGTGTTTGAATCAAAAGCATAAAACTAATAAAATATACCTTCCTACTCCTATTTGTGTTTATTAATTCTTTTATTGCTTTACATTTCTTATGCATTCAATTATGTTATTCGTTAATCTAGGCATGTTTGAGTAGTGTAATTAGGGCTAGGGTTACATGAAGCCCTAGCCATGTTAGTTCTTATTTAGATTTCTAACTCTTTATTATGATTGTTATGCATACTTGGATCTGTTGGATAAATGTGCTTCATGAACTCAATTTATGTCTATAAGCTTAGTTACCTTATTTGCATATAATTGTAGATGTAATTGCTTGACGGACCATAATATCATCTTGTAATTTGTAGCATCTTGTAGTGTCATCAAATCTTCTTTGCACTTTATGTATTATCACGCACCATCAATAATAGATGCTTAAGGGCAGCACATCATGCTTAAACATGCGAACTAAGAGAAGATAATAGGTGTGGGGAAGCCTTTGCCGGCCCCCCCCCCCCCCCCCCCCCCCCATTTTTTCTTTAACTAGTTCACTTAGTTAATTGGATCAAATCAATGGATATCATTGAGCATGTTCTCGTGGGATCGACCGTTGCTTGCATCTATACTATCTATACGTCTTGTGTGCTTGCAAAGTTTATTACACGTAGAGATTTTGCCTAGTACATCTCTTGTGCTTAGTAAAATCTCTATCAAGCTCCCAAAAGATCTCATGCTAGATAGATACGTGCCCACACATATAAAACATTTAACCTTTCCCTCCCCGATCAATGTGTGATTGTTCACCATTCTTCTTCTTAAGACATGGGTCTTACAATCCCATCTCTCTCCCCCCCCCCCCCCTTCGCGCCTTTGGGACGCAGCATCCTTGCTGGCACATTTCAGGTCGGGGTCCAGTTCTGATACCATTCTGTCACGACCCAACCCATCTAGGACTTGTTCGTTTTGGGCCCAGCTCTCACGGTTTTGTTTCGGAGAACTCACGTGCAACTTCCTAGTAGGTCACCCATCCTGAGATTGTAACAGCCCAAACTCGCTTAACTTTGGAGTTCCCAAGGAATCCAAAGCCAGTGAGCTCCCAAAATGTCTCATACTAGCTAGATATGTGCCCACACATATAAGGCACTTCACCTTTCTCTCCCTGAGCGATGTGGGATTGTTCACTGTTCTTCTCAAGATACGGGTCTTACAATGGTGATTATGATAGTGTCCATTGATGGTAACGGTATTCATTGATGGCGATGACGATGGTGTCCATCGATGGTGATGGTGACGGTGTCCATCAATAGTGATTACAATAGTGTCCATCGATAGCAGCAGATTCGACCCTCCCCTCATATCCCTCGAATTCTTTCATCACCTTAGATTTGGCCTCTGCACCCACATGCCCACCACCTAGAATCAGTAACTAGCAACCGAGTCCTCTGCCCTATTTGAATTCTTCATTGCCTGTTTTTTTTTTTAAAGAATGGAATCACCATCCTAGCTAATTTGGGTTTTAATGCTTGGGAAATTTGAACCTTAGAGAACACTGGTTGGGGAGGTATTGGTGATTACAATTTTATTATGGATTGTATGAACCACTGTGAAATTGAATGGGAAGGTGAATGGTGGTTTCAAAAGGAGGGGTCGATGGTGTAGAAGATGAGATTACCAGAGGTTTTAGTTGGGTTGATGTGGCCCTCGTCATCCAAGTTGATTAGTTATGGCTATGGTGTGACAGGGTTGGGCAATGGTTGGATTTGGTTTTACTTTTAGATATTATTAGGCAGAAGTCCCGCGAGTTGCTGCAGGGCTATTTTGTTAATTAGCTAAATTTTATGTTAGATTTTGTGAGTATTTACAAAAAGTAATAGTTTGTTTTCTATGTACAAAAGATTATGTATATAAAGGAACAGTTTCATGTTTAATGTTTACGAAAGCTAACTTATTTACAAAAGATAGACAATAGTGAATATAGATTCATTTTGTTGTCGAATAGATTCATCTTGTTGTCGAATATGTACATTAAAAAAATGTTAGGTGGATAATAGTGAATATAGATTCATCCTCTAGTGGGAATTAACTCCCTTGGACCTTTTTCCAACCATATTATTTGTCAAGCATGTATGATCTCATAGTGCAGTTTTTTCTTGAATAAAAAAAGAGAAAGTCTATTAATGAGAGATTACAGAAAATCCTGGGGTTAATAAGGGCCTCATTAAACCTTTCTACAAAATCCACTAATCGAAAAGATCCAATTAAGAAAAAAAAAAGTGTCCACAAAATGGACTGGAACAAGGAAACGTTAACAAACGAATCAAACTGAGTGCTCAAGACGCGCGGAGCAGTATCAAACCCACACTCTCCGAGTTTGATCATGCATCCCAATCTGGGTAAACTTGTGCACTGCCCTGCTGTCTTCCCTGCGCTGAAACATCACATAAGACACATCAGCTCAGTGACCAACACCCCTAAGCTACTTCAACAGTTATCTATCTTGAAGCATGCCTGTTATCTGCTTGAAGTCAACCTTCACTTGGATGCCTAGCTCTGACCGCTAGTAGGCTAGTAGGCTAGTAGCCAGTAGCCTAGTAGTCTAGTAGCACCACCAGCATAAATCCGTGGTACAATATTGCCGTCAACTTAACCACCTCAGCACTGATTCCTAGTGGTATTGCAGCCGCAAATCCCCACATAAAACTGCCTTTGCGCCTGACATGTTCTCCTGGTGGTTACGTCACAGTTTAACTTAAAGCATTTAACAGGAGGTAATTTGACCATCGTACCTAAACATGAATCCCCACCGGCCAGCTACTAACGCCATGTTTCTTGGACTGTTCCTAGAAGCATAGATGATTTTCAGCTGCAAGGTTGAAGTTCAGCACTGGTCGTTTGTGAAAAATTTTGCTAACAATTCACTGTTCCACCTCGGGATTTTTTATTTTTATTTTCTAACATAAAATTAAAATCCATCCAACAAAAACAGAAAAGAACAATAAAAATTCTTCTCCCTAAACCTCCTTACATATATACCACTTTATCGAGTTATTGAATTTTTTTTGTACATATATTATAATTGGAACAGTTTATTCTTTGAATTATCATTTAATAAAAATCAACAAACTTAGAAGTAATTTAATTATTTATACATATTAAGTAAATTAACGATTTTGATAACAGTTAATATCTTTATTTCGAACAGTTCATTTAGGTTATACATACATGCATGGGCCACACCTTAGGGCTAGGGTAGCCTCCAGCCCACCCGAAATTGAAAGTTGAAAATAAAAATTTATGTAATATTAGCTTATAGCACAACTTATTAATTTGTTATACAATTAAATAAAAGGAATTATGATTTTTTTTGGAGATAGCATGATATCATGTCCAAGTAAAAGAGGATCTTGTTGTAGTTAAGTGTTTTATATTGTATTTATTGCATGATAAGATATGTATTTTTACTATGTCTATTTTCTAAATTAATGAAATTCACTTAATATCGTCGAAATTTGATAAAAAAAAATTTAATATATATTTATAGCCTATCTTATTTCTAATTCCCGGGTTTGTGCCTGGATACATATGAATGGTTAAATGATCTTCGATTTCATTGATTTTTTGGGTAATAACTTTTAAATTATGATTTTAAGAGAAGTTGAAAGTTTCGTTTATGATATATGTATAATTATAATTAAATAAATAAAAAGTGTAATATGATGAGGTATCACCTTAGTGGGATAAAAGCTATTTCGGAGAAAAAACCTTTGCATCATAGCTTATCTTTCAAGTGGAATTATTAGTTGTTAAGCATTGATCTTTTTTTCATTTGAGTACCTCTGCATGATAGATCTCAACAGAAAATTGAAGTGTAATGGCTACAAATGATTGAGTTCAGTAGTTTTCCTATAAAATTATTGACTCTAGAGATACAGTAATATGGAGAAGACAAAATTGTTTCAGACATCTACAGAAGCGCCCCTTGTTTCAAAGAGAGGAGGACGAGTTATTCACATTTCATTTGGATAGGCCCTAAAAGGAGAAGGAATGCTGGAATGCCAACATGCATCTATTATTGAATTAATCTGACCTGATAGTCCCCATTTTGGGAAATGCAATGGTCATCAGTTGGATTCCGATAGCCGGCCTTTCTCCATTTATTTTCTTTTTTCACATAGTTGATAATATGAAATCAAAATGACAAACTCCATTCCTTTTTGTAAGGGTCACCGATCTATTTCTATTATCCCGTAGGAACTTCAAATTATGAATAAAAATTGGATTGGAAGAGTTTGGTATCTGTATAAAAAATCAATCAAGAAAAGAACCCTTAATTTGTTTTTATTATTTAATTAATTAATTTATTTATATAATACAATTATTTATTGTTTTTTCTAATTTGAAGTGAAGGGTACGTGATATAAAATCGATCTATTTTCGGCATCATATCCAGAACTAATGCAGTCATCATAGTTAGAAACTCCAGCTCTGTATCAAAGTCACTATCATCAATATCGTCGCTATCATCAACAAGAAAACCCTTGAGCTTGTTAGCCAGGAACTTGTTCAGAAATATTGTAATGAAAGGAAAATAGGAGTTTGTCGTTAGGTATTTGACCAAATAATATCGTCCAGTTCCTATAGAACCTATCACCAAAATACCCCTAGAGAGGGATAGGCTTAAGCGGAGCGAAAAGGGGTTTTCCACGAGACGGGAAATGAAAACTATTAGCTCCACATGAGGTTTGTGAATAAGTGATTGTCTTATAATGAGTAAGGAATATCTGTCTTTATGCTAAACAGGATGCATTTAACTTAAAATCCATTAGATACTTTTTATGAATGTCAACTAAGTATCATAAGTAAACTGCTCCCGTTTTTTCAATCATTTGATAACCAGAGTCATTCTTTGATAAATGACCACTATGAGTGAGACTCAATAGAATTTGATCAATCCTCTTTTCAGTTAATATAACTTATTTCAGAATGTTTATATTGTTATTTTTATATAGGCATGTCTACTCTTCTCTACAAAACTTAAATTTCTTTAATGTATTTGTTAAAAGTATTCCTAATAAAATTTTAATTTTTGGGGGGTCAAATACTAAATGTGATATATGATTGGTCGTATAATCGTGGTTACATAGATACTTTTTAAGGAATATCCTTAACGAAAGGCATAAGAAGATTAATCATTCTCAACGAGTCCATAAAAAGCGATCCCATTTATTTCATCGGGTCAGGGTAGAGACCAAAGTTCTTGAGTGACCGATTTGGCAAAAAAACTCAAAAGATAAAGAAGTATCATTAATTTCTTCATGCTCGTTCCAAGTTCAAAGTACCATTTGTACAAATAAGAATCCCTTTCGTTACATGATTTCTTCTTCATATAGATAGATATAGGATTTATGGAGCAGTTACTTAGAAGTACATTTTGTGCAAAAGCCCTTCTTATCTAATAGAAAAGGATCCCATGATCCTGAATCAATCTTACTTGGGGTCGCAAATCCCAAGTTTGTCTATGAAGAGTGGATCTATGTCACGGCCCGACCTTCTCCAACAGGATATTATTCGTTTTGGGCCTAGCCCTCACGATTTTGTTCTCGGGAGCTCACGTACAACTTCCCAGTGGGTCACCCATCCTAAGATTGCACCAGTCTCAACTTGTTTAACTTTGGATTTCCAGCCAAACTCAAAGCTAGTAAGCTACCAAAAAGCCTCATGTTGGATAAATGTGCGCCCATGCATATAAGGCGCATCCCCCAGATCCCCCGGACGATGTGGGATTGCTAACCATGCCCCTAAGGCACGGGTCCTCACAATCCACCGCTCTTGGGGCTCAGTGTCTTCGCTGGTACACTCAATTCCAACTAGGGTTGGGCTTTGATACCAAATTGTCACATTCGAAAATCATTAAGTAATCCATTAAATCACTGTTGTGTATATGAGATGAGTGCAAGGTTGGTATCAGAGCAAGGTTGGTACTGATTGTGTTTTTCATGTCATGTCTCCAAGATGCAAGCCCCATGCACGGTCCAGTAATGAGATGAGATACGTAGGTATATGAGATCCCAGGAAAGATGTCGGGATGGAATTGACCCTGGAATTGGGGATCGGATTTTGAATATTGAGCTTTGGTAGCGTAGGATTTATGTGGGTCTGATTAGTGAACGATCGCAAGGGCTAGGGATATAGCATGGATGGGCGAGTTGGACCCGGATAAAATAGTTACGTGAGTTCTTCGATTGGAACGAGTATTTGAGGTTTAATGTGTAATGGGAGATTCTTGATAGGATGTGGTTCAGCCAGCGGTGTTTTGTTAGGTTACCAGGCATGCTAGTGGTGGCATGGATTGTGAACGTTGGATTGAACTCGAGAGGAGTCAAGATATTGAAATTGGACTTGAAAGGAGTTAGGATGTTGATTTAGGACTCGGGATGAGTCGACGTATTGTATCTGGGCTCCGGAAGACCCCGAAAAGTTGAAATACGATTACGGTTGTGCATAGCGAACGAGGGTTTAGGTGGAAGCCCGAGGTAGCGAGGCAGAATTAGTCTCCATGGTTATTAGAGGGATACA
Source organism: Prinsepia uniflora (assembly GCA_032719365.1). Classification (NCBI taxonomy): domain Eukaryota; kingdom Viridiplantae; phylum Streptophyta; class Magnoliopsida; order Rosales; family Rosaceae; genus Prinsepia; species Prinsepia uniflora. The sequence goes on from CM064867.1 coordinate 39,441,681, forward strand.
TTCGAATTTCGCAGATGAAATTCCTTAAGGGGGGAAGGGGGGGGGGGGGGGGGGGTGTTAAGGTTGTGATGACCCGGAAATTCCGAAAAGGGAATTTTGGAAATTTTTGAAAAAAATGATGATTTTACCCTTGGTTTATGAGGCAAAAGTTGATTTTTTTTTTGCTCATGACACTTTTGGACTTTTCGTGAAGACCGTTGCGTAGGTCTTGAGATGCTGAGTCCGTAGACAAGTGGCATGTCGAAATCGAAGTTTGGATTGAATAAATACGGGTCTGAAAAGGACAAGGGTATTTTGGTAATTTTGTAAGGAAGCAAAATTTTCTTTTTAGTAATTTGGATGAATCAGCAACGTGTGTGGTGTTTAGATTAGATGGTGACAAACGTCACCATCCTGTGGAGCTTAATGTCTTCGTTGGCCCCGTGTGTGTGTGTGTATGAGTGTTTTCGTGCTTTAAATTTTAAACCCAAAACCATGCCAATTCGATCTCCATCATTTTTACAGCAATTTTTTAGGCCAAGTGAAAACTTGAGAATTTGAGAGCAACTGAGAAAGAAAAACGAGAAGAAAAAGAAGAATTCTAAAATTTGAGAATTTGAATTCTTGTTTTGGACGTTTATTCTGTAAATTTAGCTTCCATTAATCTCTCTCTGGAATTCATATGAAGCAAAACATTACAAATTGGAAAGAAATCGATGAAGAACAGACCTAGAACAGGACCCGCGACGAGTTCAAAATTCATGTTGAACATCGATCAATTTGAGGTGAGAAATCACGAAATTGATGTTGGAAACATGTTTATAATGATCCTATGATGTTTTTTTGATGCATTAGAATCGAGAAATCGAGTGAAATTGAAGGGTTTGAGAACGGATTAAAACTGGGAAGCGTGACCCGCTTTGCCGGAAAACGGGCGAGGAAGGAGGTATTGTAGCAGTACTGTGCATGTCGTGTGGCTTTCACGCGCACCCACTTGTGGCGGCGTATGAGGGTGCATGAGCACTATTTTCGAGGTATGTTCAACATGATATTTAATGTAATTTGTGTAACAAACATTTTGGCGCAGGTTTCGAGTCGATCAGACACTATTTCGATATAGCTTCGAGGGTCCGAAGTGTTGTATTGCTTTTTTAATTCGTATTTAAATCCCGGAAATTAGGGGATTGTATTATGAGGTTATTTGGAATGTTAGTGACCCTCGATAGTGATTTTTGACAAGATTCGTGATTCCTAGAATTACGGAGCAGCGTACGGCTTGGAATTGAACCACGTGGACAGTGTGTGAGTGGACGTTTATTTTATAAACTGTTATGCATGCATAGTAAAGTTTTTCCATGATTTGTTGCATGATTTGAGTTGCAATTATTTGGATGATGATTCAATATGATTGTTTGTTGATTTTAAGGATTATTTAATTGGTTTTTAGGCATGATTTATGAGAATTGTGAAAACGATGTTTTGGGCTAGGGCCGGGGTTTGAAAATGGTATTTTGACTTGGATTGTGAGTCAAGAATGATTTAATGGGATACTTAAATGATTTTCGGATGTGATTTTATGGATTTGCATGAAAATAGCATCACAACAGCGTGTGGGCACGCATGGGCACTATTCTCGAGGTACTATCAACACGACTTTTAATCTAATCAACGTAACGTACATTTTGGCGCAGCTTTCGCGTCGATCGGACACCATTTCAATATAGTTTTGAGGGTCCAAAGTGTTATGTTACGTTTTTAATACGTATTTAAATCCCGAAAACTTTGGGAATTGTATTGTGGGGTTATTTGGGGATGAGAATAACCCTTAGTGGTGGTTTTGACAGGATTGATGATTCTTGAAAATTTCGGAAAAACGTACAGTTCGAAATTGAGCAACTTGGACAGTGTGTGAGTGGACGTTTTTTTATAAATCGTTATGCATGAATAGTAAATGTTTTCCATGATTTATTGCATGATTTGAGTTGCAATAATTGGATTGATGATTTGATATGATTACTTGATGATTTTATGGATTTAATAATCGGTTTTGGGACACGATTCACGAGAATGGTGAAAACGATGTTTTGGGCTAGGCCCAGATTTGAAAATGGTGTTTTGACTTGGATTGTGAGTCAAGGATAATTTTATGGAATATTTAATGATTTTCGGATGTGATTTTACGGATTTGGGTGGAAATGGTGTTTTGGATTGTGATTGTACGGATTTGCGTGAAAATGATGTTTAGGGCTTGAGACCCCATTGGAAATGGTTATGACTTGGTTTTAAGTCAATGTTGGTTTTAAAACTAATGTTTTGGATTTATGCTCAGTGCCTCGGATGTGTAATGCCTGGGAAAAATCGAATGTGTAATTCCTGGAGAAACCGGATGTAACGACCCGTCCCGAATTCCAGGATTTGAGTAGTGACTAATCAGGTTAGCGAGATTAATCCGTGATTAGTTGGACGAAATCGGTTGAACGATGCAAAATGACCGTTTTACCCCTAGGCGTGGGCAAAATGGTGACTTTTTATTCAGGAGGTCAAATGGACTTTGACCGATGACTGTGACATAGGTCGTGACATCACGAGTTCATAGACAGGTGGCACGGTCAATTACGACATTCGAGGAAGAAGTTATGACGTTCGGATGCTCAAGGGCAATTTGGTAATTTTGGTTAAAAGGGGTAAATAGTTGACTTTTTGACCAGGAGGTCTGATGGCTGAGGGCCAAGGACCGTTACGTAGATTGGGATGATACGAATCCATGGACAGGTGGCACGCTGAAATCGGACTTCGAACGGGAAAGGTATGGGTCACGGAAGTTTGATTTCACTATGAATGTATATCGAGGCATTGATGAGGTGGCTTATTCTAATTGGGCAGATATTTTAAGTGGGACTCATGGATGAGTGACAAGTCCCATTGGTTAAAACCCCTAAATTGTGGATCTAACTTAATTAAATATTATTATTTTAATTATTTTATAATTAAACTCAACCAACACTTAATCCTAGCCCTCCATCTAATTTAATCTCTCAATCCTCACCACTCATCTAATCCTCCTCTCTCTCATCTGATCATCATCAGATAAACATCTTCTTTATTTTTCCCTTAAACCAAACATCATTTTCCTTCTTCTTCAAACAAAACCCGAAACCTCCATTTTCATCTCCATACAAACACACATTATCACCACCCCCATCATTCATCATTTGTGTGAGCTACGACTATGTGACTGTGAGAGGGTGAGGACACGACGGTGGCTCACGGTGGTGGACGGCGGAAGGAAAAACCCAAGACGGTGAGGGTTTGTGCTTGAAATTTCAAAGTTATGTTTGAGGAGTCCTTAGTCGATTCTAATAATTGGGTTGACTTTCTGGTGAGCTGGAGGACCTGTGGGGATCAAAAGGAGTGGCTGGGGGCAGCGGTGCAGCTCAGACGGACGGCTGGAAAATCCGACCGTGTTCTTCGATCGGAGAGGTAGTTTTCCACGGCTTTTCTTATGTTTTAAATGCTGAAATGATAGGAAATGAGATTAGGAACATTTAGGGATTGAAGTGGGTTGAAATGGATCGAAAATATGATGATTTGGGCCTTGAACCGATCTAGACCGTTTCGACTGGTCCAGAACCAGTGAACCCGGTTCACTGCGGGTTGAAGAAGGTGAATAGTGCCCACGCGTCGCTTTCACGCTCAGGACCTTCATTGGGCGCGTGGAGGCGCGTGTCCCATAATTTTGGGAAGTGTTCAACACGTGAAATCTTCTATTCGATGTAAAAAACATTTTGGGACTGCTTTCGTGTCGATCGGACACCGTCTCGATAATGTTCGGGGCATCGGAAGGTTTAGGTTCGAGATTTAAAATAGTTAGAAATTCGGGAAAGTTACGGGGCTTCAATGAGAGGTTAATAAGGTAGTTAGTAACCCTCTAGATTGATTTGGACAGGTTTGGTAGTCTTGGTGATGACGATTTGCCCGATGACGCTTATGACACTCAAACCGAGGCGGTAGCATATGACGGTCTGTGAGTGGACCTTGATTTCTAAACTGTGATGCATGCATAAATGTTTTATATGGATTATGAATAAGATTATATGAGGTTGAATTGGATGATTGTGATTTATATGGTTTCACGCTTTACGAGGCGATCTACGTGCTTGCACGTAATTTGAGATTTTCTAGTTTTACACTGATTTTCCGTACTTATGGTTTTGGAAATAGTTTTAATGAAATGGTTTTGGAATTAAAAAGGTAAACTCGGATTCGAGACCCCTTTGTTTCGGAAAGCCTCAGACTCGATGTCCTTTTAGTGACGTTCTCGGGCCAGAGGCCCAATTGGTTCTTAAATTGATTTCGGATTTGAAAAATATGGAATCGGGTATGAGACCCATTTGATTTACGAAATCGGGAACGAGTCCCAGTTGGTTTACAATTCGGATCGGAGGTCCAGTTTGTATGTGGATTCGGGCCTAGGGCCCAGCTATGTGTTACCAATGGTTTTTATAGTTCATTTCGGTTTATGGGAACCGACATGAACCCTTGCAATGGATTTATGGTTCATGACGGTTTATGGGAACCGGCATGAACCCATGAAAGGATTTTATGGTTCATGACGGCTTATGAGGGCCGGGCATGAATCCTTGAAAGGTTTAAAGAATGATTTCAAAAGGTTTTTCATATGCCATCCTCTATATATGATTGTCTCCTCCGGGGAGGGTCGTTGGCCTGGGTAGACCCCGGAGTAGTCACGAAGCACTGACTGAGTGGAGTCGCCCCCCAATTGGGTTCCTTACTCTCAGGAAGGGCATGGTTCGTAACCTCCAGGGAGGGTCATTAATCTACGGACTTTGACCTGGGTGGACCATGGAGAGACTTGGGTTTGAGACCCCGGTTAGCACGCGCGTAGCTCTATATACCGTGACAGGTTCAGTGATATGAAATATAATGGATAAACATGATTTCAATTGGTTTGGGAAATTGTGTTTTATGACGATAAATGCATTTGGGCTAAGATCCCGTATATGTTTACTATGTTATGGTTTTCTTTAAATGGTTTTGGGCAGGAGCCCATGTGACTTGTATTTACAGAACTTGGGGCTGTGACCCTAAATATGGTTGTTTAAACATATGTGATTGGATAAATGGTTTTACTATGCATGCATGCTTTTTAGTGAAGGGTATAAAGGTCTTTATAAAATGTATTTACGAACTTATTACTTTTTTTCCACTCGCAGTCTTTCTGTTTTCAATACCCTTCAGGTTGGATACGGTGCGAACTGTAGCAGAGACCGAGATATCACATACCTCCTTCGGATCCTAGCGTACTCTGATGAAGCCTGTTAGGGTAAGGTTGGAAATTTCCCATGTCTGACACTTCGTGTCAGACGTGATCAGGGTCGTTCCTCGTTAATCCCGGGGGATTGGGGACGGGTCCTGACAGGTGGTATCAGAGCATAGGATTGCTTATCAGAGCAGGGTTTTCTCTATTCCAGCAACCATGGAGCTCTTGGAGTATCGCGCAGGTCGAGGATGTGATGTCTCAATGGGCTATAGTTTGTTATCAACCTAATAGTTAGGATGCTAGTACGATAGTTAGTAGGATTGAATCGAGAAACGTCTTGGTTCGGTACTAGATGCCGGGGTTGCCATAGTTCTGTCGTGGATGACAGTGTGGGACCCTACGAAAGGATGAACGTAACGCTACTTTGGAGTTTTGATCGTGAGACGGTTGGTTGGGATCGTCGTTCAAAACGTTGTAGGATCAGTTTTGACGACTAGTTAGGAATTATGACCATCGGATGGTCGGATCTTGTTGAGTTGGTGGCTATGCTGCTGGGAGCAGTCGAGTTCGAGTAACTCTAGTTGGATTGACGGTAGGATTGGATTGACGTCCTTACGATATCGGGACCGCGTAGTCGGTCAACTCGTGGATTATACTGCTTTCCGCAGTTGGGTTTAGGGAGACCCTAGAGTGTGATTGTGGAACCCTACCTTAGGGTGTATGGTTCGGAAATGTGAATTGGCGAGTGGTCCCAACTCCGATGAGACTGACCGTCGGTCATGTCAGCTCGTGTCATGTGAGCTTGAGTGATGAGACTGCACTCCGCAGTCGAGGTTATAGTGATTGGTTAGACCTAGTTGTTTGTCGTGCTACTTTAGCTGTGATGGGCTGTTGGCGCAACTAAGGTCATGGATGACCTGGTAGACGACATTGGTTGAGTCAAGTACGACTGGTTAGTGATTGGTTGGACAGGTTACCAGGGTTGATACTTGTAAATGGAATCCCGGAGTGGGGATACCGAGTAGCTGGTATGAGCAGTTGATTCCGTTGGATGCGGAGTCTCGATAGTGATGTCTGGTGGTTAGGTTTGTACGAGTCTGTGGCAGGCACTACTACCCAGAGTGGTCGTAGTTACGATTGTTGGGAATCGGGGACGTTCAGGGGACGTTTCCTTTTTCTCGTATGAGATGTCAGGGTGACTGTACCCAGAGTTGTTGGGTATGAGGGAGGCAGAGTTTCTCCAATTTGAGCAGAGGTACGGGATCGTCGCTCGGTATGAGCAGAGATCCAGAGTTTTCTGATTCACACACTTTGTGCTGATGCTGACAGGTAATAATGATGGTACTCACACTAGTGCTGGTGCTAGTGTTAGGGATTATGTTGATACTAGTGTGGATGCTTGTGTGCTGGTACTAGGGCTGGTGCTGGTGCCGGTGATTGTGATGACGGTGAGTCGCGAATCGGGATGTGACTCCCTCGAGATGGGTAATTGTTCTGTATCTGTGGTTCAGGAGTGGATCACAGATAATGATGGACTGGATTTGATCCAGTAGTAGTCGAGACTCGAGGTACGAGATGCAAGTATTGGAGGCCGTTTATGCACATCTGTAAATAGTATACGAGGTTTAACCTTGAGTCGCGTGAACTTCACTCGGAATGAGTGTACCTACATATACCGTCGTAACCTGATAGATGAGTTGATTTTTTATGGACACGTGGTTGATGTCCCAGTGTGTTGGTTCCGACGTAGCTGGAACTTCGGAATCAAGAGAGGTTGCGATTGAGGTGACGAGAGGAGTGCGGGTTTTCCGCATTGGTAATGGGTGTTTTGAAGTCATTAGGGTGACTTCTCAGGTTCGACCATGGTTGATGATGGGCGTGTCACCATTATGTTGATCATGTATTGGTTAGTGGACATGGGATTTGTCTTGGGTCATTAGGAGTAGTTGAGTATATCGAAGTTAGGTGATTGAGATTTCTCATTTTCTACTTGGTGGCAGACGATGTTAGATTACATGACGTGGTGAATGCAATAAGTTTTTGTTCGCATTCACGTAGGATAAATTTTGAGGTCATTGTGTTGGATCATCCTTTATTTTTCCTAGGTGGAATGACAAGGATCGATGCGAGGTAATTGGAGTGAACCCACAGTCTTGGCGTGTCTCGTTGTTGACTGATCTGTTTAGATGTGGGAATTGGTTGATGAATGATGTGTCAGTATGCAGATTCATTGAGGATATAAGACCCTATGGGTTGGAATCTGGTAGTTAACTGTGTGGATCGCAGTGTGTATCAGGATCGTGATGTTGCAGATATGGGGTATTGTGACGATCTAGGATCGCAATGTGGATCCAGATTGTGTTGTTGAGAACTTTGAGCGTCGTGACGATCCTCGATCGTGACGTTTATGGTCGGGTGACGTAGTGATGAATCTCGATCGTGACGTCTATAGTCGGTTGACATAGTGTTGGATCGTGATCTTGATGATCCAAATAGGTGGAGAGTTTATTACTCTTACTTGGATATTTGAATCCAGGAATATTAGGATGACTTCCTTTCAAAGTCAATTCGGTGTGAAACGGTAGTTACGTAAATCGAGGTGTCGACGATGTGTCTTGGCATTTTGGCTATGTAGATGTTGGGACTAAACTTCTTTTCGAAGTGAAGCCCGTATAGTGTATTACTCGGGCGAGTAGGTGTCCAACGAGGTCGAATTTTGTCAGCCTTAGAGATGTGTGGATATTGGGATTGACTTCCCTCTGAAGTCAATCGAACGTATTGAGGTAATCGTTTGAACAGGTATCTGATAGGTTCGGATATAGTGCGTCTCGGTAGACGTGAACGAGATTTCGGGTTTTGGAATCGGATTTCTGGATGACGATTCAGGATTCGATTTTCGAACTTGAAAGTGGATTTATGGATTTGGGTTCGGAATGATCATTCCTGATACTAGTTTGCGGAATAATGATTTCGGATTCGGATTTGGAAATGGATAATGAGTTGGAGTTTTGATTTATCTAGTACTGGATTGGACAGATGGACTCTAGAATAGAAACGTGATTAGCTACGACTTAGGTTGTTGTTGTAGTCTGGTTGGTAATGGATGTATGTACCTTATATGTAGTTCGAGGTACGATATTGGGCATACCTGTTGTGCCTGGTGACGATATAGAGGGTATATCAGTAGTACGTTGGTAAACATGTTGGTCGTCGGCTTAGTTCCGATACCATTGGATTAGTCAAGGACGTGAACTGGACATCGAATACAGTGCATTGGGTCATGGTATTTCTGGTTGGTCCAGTTACACACAGAGCGAGTATTTGTTGGTATGCGTATACTCAGGTTGAGTGAGTTGGTGGTTAGTATAACCACAAGTAGGTATAGTGTCAGTTTTTGACTGGCGACTGTCAAGTGGTGACAGTTTTTTGGATGTTTCAACGAGGATCTTTATGTGAGGTCTGATGACACCCGGTGGGAGCAGACGTCAGGATAGATTGGTGATTGAGAAAGAAACCTTCAAGTTATTTGTGTTAGCAAATTGGTAGATTTGACAAGTGGTGTCAATTCGGAACGTATGGCTACTGTCATTCGACATGGTCGAATCTAGTCGATGTGACGTGAGTATTAGTGGAACGTTTAGGTACGAATAAGTAGTGTATTGGCTATTGGGTGCTAGTAAGCACATGAGATAAGATCGGATTCGCTTTCCACGAGTTGGATGTGGAACCAGGATAGTTGGAGTTTCAAGAATGAAACTAATTAAGGAGGGAAGAACGGTTGGAATTAGGTCAGTTGGAATTTCGAGAACGAAATTGATTAAGGAGGGAAGGTTGTAACGACCCGTCCTGAATTCCAGGATTTGATTAGTGACTAATCAGGATTATCGAGGTTAATCTGTGATTAGTTGGGCGAAATCGGATGAACGATGAAAAATGACCGTTTTGCCCCTAGCGTGGGCAAAATGTTGACTTTTTGTTCAGGCGGTCAAATGGACTTTGATCGATGACCATGACATAGTTCGTGATGTCACGAGTTCATAGTTAGGTGGAATATTCAATTCCAACATTTGAGGAAGAAGTTATGACGTTCGGATGCTCAAGGGAAATTTGGTAATTTTGCTTAAAAGGGGCAAATAGTTGACCTTTTAACTAGGAGGTCTGATGGCCGAGGGCCGAGGACCATTACGTAGATCGGGATGACACGAATCCATGGACAGACGGCACACTGAAATTGGACTTCGAACGGGAAAGTTATGGGTCACGGAAGTTTGATTTCACTATGCACGTATATGGAGGCATTGATGAGGTGGCATATTCTGATTGGGCATATATTTTACGTGGGACCCATGGATGAGTGACAAGTCCCATTGGTTAAAACCCCTAAATTGTGGATCTAACTTAATTAAATATTATTATTTTAATTATTTTATAATTAAACTCAACCAACACTCAATCCTAGCCCTCCATCTAATTTAATCTCTCAATCCTCACCACTCATCTAATCCTCCTCTCTCTCATCTGATCATCATCAGATAAACATCTTCTTTATTTTTCCCTTAAACCAAACATCATTTTCCTTCTTCTTCAAACAAAACACGAAACCTCCATTTTCATCTCCATACAAACACACATTATCACCACCCCCATCATTCATCTTGTGTGCGTGCAAAAACTATGTGACCGTGAGAGGGTGAGGACACGACGGTGGCTCACGGTGGAGACGGTGAGGGTTTGTGTTTGAAATTTCAAAGTTATGTTTGAGGAGTCCTTAGTCGATTCTAATACTTGGGTTGACTTTCTGGTGAGCTGGAGGACCTGTGGGGATCAAAAGGAGCGCCTGGGGGAGGCGGTGCAGTCCAGACGGACTGCTGGAAAATCGGACTGTGTTCTTCGATCGGAGAGGTAGTTTTCCACGGCTTTTCTTATGTTTTTAAATGCTAAAATGATAGGCAATGAGATTAGGAACATTTAGGGATTGAAGTGGGTTGAAATGGATCGAAAATATGATGATTTGGGCCTTGAACCGGTCCAGACCGGTTCGGCTGGTACAAAACCAGTGAACCCGGTTCACTACGGGTTGACGCAGGTGAATAGTACCCGCGCGTGGCTTTCACACGCAAGACCTTCATTGGGCGCTTGGGGGCGCGTGTCCCATAATTTTGGGAAGTGTTCAACATGTGAAATCTTCTATTCGATGTAACGAACATTTTGGGACTGGTTTCGTGTCGATCGGACACCGTTTCGATAATGTTCGAGGCATCATAAGGTTTAGATTCGAGATTTAAAATAGTAAAAAATTCGGGAAAATTACGGGGCTTCAATGAGAGGTTAATAAGGTAGTTAGTAACCCTCTAGATTGATTTGGACAGGTTTGGGAGTCCCAGTGACGACGATTTGCCCAGTGTCGCTTACGGCACGCAAATTGAGGCGACAACATAGGACGGTCTGTGAGTGGACCTTGATTTCTAAACTGTGATGCATGCATAAATATTTTATATGGATTATGAATATGATTCTATGAGGTTGAATTGGATGATTGTGATTTATATGGTTTCACGCTTTACGAGACGATTTACGTGCCTGCACGTAAATCGACGTTTCCAGTTTTACACTTATTTTCCGTACTTATGGTTTTGGAAATAGTTTAATGAAATGGTTTTGGAATTGAAAAGGTAAACTCGGGTTCGAGACCCCATTGTTTCGGAAACCCTCGGACTCGAAGTCCTTTTAGTGACGTTCTCGAGCTAGAGGCACAATTGGTTCTTAAATTGATTTCGGATTTGGAAAATATGGAATCGGGTATGAGACCCATTTGATTTACGAAATCGGGCACGAGGCCCAGTTGGTTTACGATTCGGACCGGAGGTCCAATTTGTATGTGGATTCGGGCCTAGGGCCCAGCTTTGTGTTACAAATGGTTTTTATGGTTCATGACGGTTTATGGGAACCGACATGAACCCTTAAAATGGATTTATGGTTCATGACAGTTTATGGGAACCGGCATGAACCCATAAAAGGATTTTATGGTTCATGACGGCTTATGAGTGCCGTACATGAATCCTTGAAAGGTTTAAAGAATGATTTTAAAAGGTTTTTCATATGCCATCCTTTATATATGATTGTCTCCTCCGGGGAGGGTCGTTGGCCTAGGTGGACCCTGTAGTAGTCACGGAGCACTGACTAAGTGGAGTCACGCCCCAATTGGGTTCCTTACTCTCAGGAAGGGCATGGTTCGTAACCTCCAGGGAGGGTCATTGATATACGGACTTTGACCTTGGTGGACCCTGGAGAGACTTGGGTTTGAGACCCTAGTTAGCACGCGCGTAGCTCTATATACCGTGACAGGTTCGGTGGTATGAAAAATAATGGATAAACATGATTTCAATTGGTTTGGGAACTTGTGTTTTATGACGATAAATGGATTTGGGCTGAGATCTCGTATATGTTTACTATGTTATGGTTTTCTGTAAATGGTTTTGGGCAGGAGCCCGTGTGACTTTTATTTACGGAATTTGGGGCTGTGACCCTAAATATGGTTGTTTAAACATATGTGATTAGATAAATGGTTTTACTATGCATGCATGCTTTTTAGTGAAGGGTATAAAGGTCTTTATAAAATGTATTTACGAACTTATTACTTTTTGTCCACTCACAGTCTTTCTGTTTTCAATACCCTTCTGGTTGGATACGGTGCGAACTGTAGCAGAGACCGAGATATCACATACCTCCTCCTGATCCTGGCGTACTCTGATGAAGCCCGAGAGGGCCAAGGCTGGATATTTCCCTTGTCTGACACTTCATGTCAGACGGGATCAGGGTCGTTCCTCGTTAATCCCAGAGGGATTGGGGACGGGTTCTAACACCGGATGTGTCATGCCCAGTAAGTCCGGATGTGTAATTCCCGGAAAGCCTGAATGTGTAATTCCAAAGAAAGCCCTCAGATGTGTAATTCCTGAACTTTAAAATGTTGACTTGTGTTAAGATTGATTTTGTATCCATATGGTTTTCATGTGGTTCGGCTTGATGATCGGTGGTTCATATTTTATTCTATGCATGCACGTTTTTAAGATGAAGGGTAAAGAGTTCATTTTGAATTGTATTTTCAAATGATATTATTTTTTGTCCACTCACACATTTTATTATGACCCTTCAGGCTATGGTAAGGAGATCGGGGCTGATCGAAAGGCAGAGGCATGAGTGGAAATCAGTTTGATTATCTCTTTTCTGACAAGTGCTGAGAGTGTTTTCGGAACTTCATTTGACATGTGAGACGGGAGCTGCACCGAGCACGGTTATCAAAATCCATTTCGAACGAGTCTTTTCAAATTGGTATCATACCAAATTGTCAAGACCCAACCTTCTCCAACAGGATATTATCCGCTTTGGGCCCACCCCTCACGGTTTTGTTCTCGAGAGCTCATGTTCGAGTTCCTAGTGGGTTACCCATCCTGGGATTGCACCAGCCCCTACTCACTTAACTTTGGAGTTCCAACTAAACTCAAAGACAATGAGCTCCCAAAAGACCTCTTGTTGGATAAATGGGCACCCACACATATAAGGCACATCCCTCAGATGCCTCGGGCGAGTTAGGATTGCTAACCATGCCCCCAAGGCACGGGTCCTCACAATCTAATTATATTAGTGTCTATAATTGCTTTCTTCTGTGTAATCCTAACCGATAGGCCTCATTGGTAAGTGCTACAAGATCTCGTACATTAGAATAGCTCTGGGTTCGTATGGCATTTCACCCCTAACCACAACTCATCCATTGATTCTTAAACATCAATTGGTGGCATTTCACCCCTAACCAAAACTCATCTGCTGATTCTTCAACATTAGGCGGTTCGGACCTTCACTTAGTTTCACCCAAGCTTCATTCTGGCCATGGATAGATCACCCAGGTTCAGGTCCATAAGTAATGACAATTGCTCTATAAAGACTCGCTTTTGCTACAACTCTGGTGGGTTCCCGTATTATTTCGAGATGTTTCCTATATAGGCCTCTTCAAATATGACTTATTTCTATTGATTCAATTATCCTTATAGGGCACGGTTTAGCGAGAGTTAATTATTGGGGACAAACAGACTGGTAAAACAGCAGTAGCCATAGATACTATTCTCAATCAACAAGAACAGAATGTAATATGCGTTTATCTGACTATTGGTCAAAAAGCATCTTTTGTGGCTCAAGTGGTTACTGCTTACAGTCAGAAGGGGCAATTCTGTAAAAAAATTAAATGATTTAATGGAAATTCATTAAAAAAAATCTTTGTTAGATCATCAATATTGTACTAATGGTGTCTTTAGAGTATACCAAATCAGTACATATATCCTTGTTCTAACAGAACAATGCAATTTAAGAATTAGTATCAAAATGAATTGTTAATTTAAGTTAAATGGAGGTTCTATCGCCCTGCTTGAATCAAATATGAAACTTCATACACCTTAAAACTTATAAGATCAGACGAAAAGAGAGTACGTTCCAAGAAGAAATATTTTAATATTAATCTCATCGATTTCATAAGTATCATACCAAATCCCATCAATCGAATCACTTTTTCAAGAAATATGAGAGATCTAAGCCATACAAGTAAAGAGGTTTATTCGAATTACAAATGTCTGGAAAAACTCTATTGTTATATCACGAAGCAATCCACATGAATGTAATGAAAGTAAATGACCTACGATAATGACAGAACCCCTCGAGTAATCAACCCGTTTTCCAAGTAAAGCCTCATGAAATCATCCCTCAAGTTTAATCATTAGTAAAGTCAAAGTCAACGAGGGTACCACTGTCAAAAAATTAAAGCGTTGGGCTCGAGGTCAGAGTTATCCAATAAAAAGATCTACTTGTCATATAACTATCGTATCAAATGATATATCTTTAGATGAACGAGAAGAAATAGATAAAAATAAAAACTATAAATTAGAAACGAGGAATACTTACACAAATAAAATTGGGGGATTATGGGACAACGGATAAATCCACTTGGTTTCAAAATTGGTACAATCCAAAGTCATCAATCTCTTTGGTTTGTACAACCAAAAAATTATTCAGAGGTTTTTTTTACTACCCAAGGCTTTGATATATTTCGAAATTGTGAAATTTATATTGGAGCAGGTGCTATTTGAGAATAATTAGCCGATCCGGATTTGCGAATTATTATAGATTATTCGTTGATAGAATGGAAAGAATTAGGAATGGGAAACCTTTCTCTTGTTACATGAATCTAATTTTCATTCCATCTGGGGAAAGCCATCTTTTTCTCAACAAATGTCTTTGTCATTTGATCCAATACTGTTACATTAGATAGGCACAACTTGATAAATATTGATAACTCTCCCATGGAGTATTAGAATGGAAAAATTCATTAGATAAAAACTATTGATTCTAAGCCATCTTTGGTGATGAATCAACAATTTGAAGTATCTTTCTTACATACGCTTGATAAACCAGCGTTTATATATAGATGTAGGAACGAATTGATCATGTATTATCAATAAACCTAGAATTGATTCTTCCCGGTTCGATGCCTGAGCAGATAATGGGGACTGCCTGTAAAATCGTTGGCAATATGTCTATGTTGGTTCAAATCTAGCTCATCCCAATGCCGATCCACCATGAAATGATATAATATAGCCCATTTGTTGTTCTCTAGAAATGGAAGATCCCTCAATCCCAATATGGAAGAAAAAATCGGTTGAAGTAGATTCTTTTTCTTTTCATCAATCAATCCTCTTCTCAAACTATACAAGCTTCTTCCAAAGCATACGGCTTTCTGGATGTAGATTAACTAGTAGATTGTTTATATATCACGTATATACCTTTAAAACTCAGAAATAAAGATAAAGAAAAAAAATTATTGAGTGGACATTTCCATAGTACAAAAGGAACAAGAAGGATGCACCTCTGGTGTACCAATTATCGTGCCCACGATAAACCCTGGGTAGCCATGTGTGGAGCAAATAACTGCTGAATGTATCTAAGTAATAAGCCCACACTAAGATGAGTGCTCTCCTATTCTGACTTCCCCATAGCCTCTGGTAGCACGGCCAAGGCATCGATGGGTTTTTTGCCTCTACGGGGGTGGAGTGACAAAAGTTTTGAGAATTCAAAAAAGGTCACGCCGAGACTAGCCGTTTATCATTACGATAAGTGGCACCTTCAGATCACTAAGGCCGAATTTCATCCCTGTGGGTCTTACAGTCAAGCTCCCTCCTGCCTTTGCACTTGAGGGCCAATCTTCGTCTGGCCTGAGGAAACTTTCGCACACCTCTGTTACCTTTTCAGAGCGTACGCCCCATAGAAACTATCTACTTGAGACTGTCCCTAGCCAGTATGCTTTTCTCTCATGCCTTTCTTCCTTCATGGTTCGATATTCCGGTGTCCTAGGTGTGGAGGAACCACACCAATCCATCCCAAACTTTGTAGATAAATTCAACTGAGATGACAATACTATAGGGAGGTCTTGCGAAAAAAATAACTCGACACCAGGATGATTAAAAGCTTAACAACTCTTATTCTTATTACCTTTTAACTAGAGTTGTTGAATATTAAAAAATTATTACACGAAGTCCTATTTTTTTTTAAGGAGTCGAGGGCGTAGGCATTATAGGTAGAGAGGAAGTAATAAATTGGGGTTTATCGGGACCAATGCTACGAGCTTCCGGAATACAATGGGATCTTCGTAAAGTTTATGATTATGAGTGTGACAATGAATTTGATTGGGAAGTAGATCACTATATAAAAAACAAATTCCTGATCCAATCAAGTATTCCTTTTTATTTATTTATGATTCTTTTACCTTCTTTCTTTTCTATAACCTACTGCCCTTTTTGTATAATCATCTGATGAAGTATCATCCAACCACCTTTTCACTTAACATTTGTTCTAAACAAACCCCAACAAACAATAGAAACTCAATGAAAAAAATGAAAGAGTTAAGTTCTAAACATTTTTTTTAATGATCTACTTTTCTCGGAAAACAAAAGAAGTATGATAAAGACAATTACATGTTCCAACCATGAGGATCTCTTAATGACTTCTTTTTTCTTCTCATCGAAGTTATTACAAAAAAGACTTGCCTTGGTAAGGAAGAAGGGAGGAGCAAGCACACTTGGAGAGTGCAGTACAACTGAGAGTTATATGCTGCATTTGGGAATGATGAATTGATAGGACTCATCTCAATCCCCCTGGAATATCGTGAGATGTGCCTGCTCCCGTCTAACA
Organism: Prinsepia uniflora; assembly: GCA_032719365.1. Classification (NCBI taxonomy): domain Eukaryota; kingdom Viridiplantae; phylum Streptophyta; class Magnoliopsida; order Rosales; family Rosaceae; genus Prinsepia; species Prinsepia uniflora. The sequence goes on from CM064867.1 coordinate 39,458,170, forward strand.
CCACATATCAGACCAGGGATAAAATCGTAAACCCTCTCGGGGTTTCTAGAGTGCGCAGTGATTTTCATAGTACGCAACGACATGTGATGTCTCGGTCTTTGCAATAGTCCGTATCCGCGATCAACCTGAAAGGTGTCAAAAATAATAAAAGTTGTGAGTGGACAAAAATAAATATTTATTGAAATAATTTTCCAAAATATTCATTTCACCCTCCATTTTACAAAGCATGCATGCATATCAATTTAAGACCATTTCTTTCCTGTAAAACAGTATATACGAAAACTGATGCAATCATCCTAAAACCAACACATGTTAAAATCTCTAGACACAAATATATGGTTTAAAACATCGGGACTCATTCTCATATCCAACCTCTGTCACATCTCATATCATCATCAGTTACGTCATCTATGCAACGTGTGTAAATAAACTCTAGGACCGCTCAGATCTAAGCACGTTGCCATGAACACATCACCGGCCGACGTTCCACACTTAGACTTTGCTAGCCCCCACACTTAGACTTTGCTAGTCCCTAGCAAATACCAAAACAAACTATAGCTTTGAAACTCATATTTCCTTCTTTCTTTTTTCTTTTTCTAAAAATAAAAAACTACTAAGCCCTTAACCATTTGTCTCAAATTGTATCAACATAAGTATGGCCTTAAAGATTTACACTAAGAAGCTATATAGCCTATAGAATTCAAAAATTAATGCATCATAACAAATGCCTTGACAAGTAAGACAATGAGTAAACTTGGTGAAATGTATCTCATAAATAAAACAAGTATAAATCAACTCATATGGATATGCACTCATGATTTCCACTCACTGTGAGAAAGATGCTCACATAATAGAAAGTAAGTACTTCATAAAAATTTCAAACATAAACCATAAGAAGGTAACATACTTGCACAAATGAACCAAAACCATAAGCTTACTCAAGTAATAGACTCAACTAATCAAAAGTTACTCATCTCAAGGATCATAAGGTCTTAATTTAAGGTTGTAATGGGGCTAGATATAGAGGTATGGAATTTTTAGGATAATGGTGTTAAATTTTGTTCCAAGACTCAACCAAAGGCTCCATCACATAGGCATATTTTTTTTAACATCATCATAGGCCAAGTATCAACTTGTTGGGCCTTGATCTTCATTATCAACATCTTTTGAACTTGTAATTAGGGCAAGAGGCCGATATTCTTCATTGTTTCAACTCACAAGTGTGACGACCAGTCCCGAATTAACAGGATTAATTAAGGATTAATGACGGATTAGTGAGACTAATTGCGGATTAGATGAGGATTAGCGGACATTTGGTGCAAAATGACGATATTGCCCTTGGAATGGGCAAAACGTTGACTTTTCGTTCGGACAGTCAAATGGACTTTGACTGATGTCTGTGACGTAGTTCGTGACGTCACGAGTTCATATACAGGTGGCACGTTCGATTCCGACGTCCGAGGAAAAAGTATGACGTTCGGAAGTCCAAGGGCATTTTGGTAATTTGGGCGAAAAATTGACTTTTGACCCGAGGGTCCAATGGCCGAGGGCCGAAGGCTGTTACGTAGATCGAGAGGATATGAATACATAGACAGGCGGCACGTCGAATGCGAACGTTCGACGGAGAAGTTACGGTTCATGGAAGTACGAAAGTACTATTGCACGAATTACGAGATGAGGACCATTTGGCTTTTAGTGGGGCCCAGATTTTATCCCAATGCCCAATGGATGAGTGACAAGTGTCACTCATCCACTGGACAACCTTTTACATTCATGCACCCCTCATTCCCTTCATCGATCATTCATCCTCCATTTGTTTTCCAACCCAAAACCCGATCCACCCTTCACCCCAAATACCAAACCCTTGACCCCAGATGATAACTGAGAGAAGAGAGAGGGAGAAGGGGACTGTGGACGTTGGTGACTGGCCAAGGGCACGCCGCCGTGGACGGCGGCCTTGAACCCGATCGTGGCTTCCCGGTAAGACCCAAATTCCATTTTAAATTCGTTTGTTACGTTGTGATTGATTTTGGGTGGTTTGGTGGGCTTAAATAGATTGTTAGGAAGGTTTTGGGATTAGTTTGGATGGCTGTTGAAGGCTGTGAAGCCCAGGAGAGATTTTGGAAGTTTGAACCGTGGGATTTTTTGGGTTTTAGGTGGATTTGATCATCCAAACAAACTCCTAGGATCAAAATAGGAATTTAGGGATCGATTAGGAAGGAAATCGGACCAAATTGAGGGAGTAGGAGCATCGAACCGGTCACGGCAGTCCAACTGGACCGGCCAAACCAGTGAACTGGTCGACTGCGTGGAGAAGAAGGCACTGTGCACTGGCGCGTGAGGCCCACGTGCCGTCCCTTCTAGGGGCGCGTACGGGTGCGTGGTCACTCTTTTGAGGGTGGTTCCAACATGTGAAATCATCTATTCAATGTAACGAACATTTTGGGACTGGTTTCGTGTCAATCGGACATCGTTTCGATATGTTTCGGGGTGTCCGAAGGTTTAGGTTCAAGTTTAAAAATAGTTAGAAATTCTGGAAAATTACAGGGCTTTAGTGGGGGGTTATATAAGTAGTTAGTAACCCTCTAAATGAATTTGGACAGGTTCGGGACTCCCGGAGGTGACGTTTGACCCAGGAGACGGTTACGGCATGCGTATCGAGGCGCAGCTTCACGCGGTCTGTGAGACCCCGAGTAGTATGCACACTAGTTTAGAGATGATTAATCGTGACTATATCGGGGATATGTTCCCTAGGGGCTGTGTGCCCCGAGCTGGCACCTTCTTCTGAAGTGCCTAGGATGGGTTATACGTACGAGTAAGTATGAAGTTTTACAGAAAGTGATTTGGGGGCGGGGACCTCGTGTTTTATGATTGGGAAAGTGATTTGAGCAGAGACCCCGTATTCGATGTTTTGAGAATGGTTTTGGGCGGAGACCCACGTGATGTGAACTGGCCTGAGTCCCTATTGATTTGATTTATGTCTTCCATGTTTTGAGTTGTGATTTTGGGTCGGGGACCCAAATGGATTGATGGGTCATGACGGTTTATGGGGCAGGGCATGAACCCTTGAAAGGTTTTAGGAATGTTTTCAAGTGATTTTATGAATGGTTTGATAAACAGTTTTTGAATGCATGCATATGCTTTTATGAAGGGCATAAAGGTCTTTATGTGAAAATGTTTTTAATTAAAATATTATTTTGTCCACTCACGACCTTTGATTATTTTAATGCCTTTCAGGTTGATTGCGGATACGGGCTGTAGCAGAGACGAGACATCACACTCCTCCTCCTACGATCCTGGCGTACTCGGATAGCCCCGGCGAGGGCTAGAGATGGAATTTTCCCTGGTCTGACACTTCGTGTCAGACAGGATCGGGAGGGTCCCACGTTAATCCCGGGGGATTTGGGACTGGTCCTGACAAGTTGGTATCAGAGCGAGGCAAGTTCATTTGATCCTCATGGTACTCTGATACCGGATGGTATCAGAGCAGTGGAGTACGCGCAGGTCGAGGATGTGATGTCTCTGTGGTCGTAACAGCCTGTTATCAACCTGGTAGTTAGGGCATTAGTACGAGGATTCGGTAGAAGCGAACCATAGTTAGATGGTGTTTGTCAAGTGGTACGATCGTTTGAGGTTCGATTGGCACGGAATACCATGTGTTTCGAGGAAGTGGATCCTGTGTAGGATCAGAATTTGTGTGAAAGATAACAGCTTAGAGCCATGCTGTTACCAGTGGATAGGACTGTACGTAGTCATACCAGTGTGGTAAGAGGTCAGGGTCGCCCGGTTTACGATGACCCTAGACGACTACACTTACGACTGTTGGGGAATAGGAACGTGTGATTCTTTTTGGCATATGTTGCCATGGTTCAGTATGTCGAATCCGGGAGGGGTGACAACCGGCCCAGGATGTCGACTGGCAGTAGATGCCGAAGTAGTTGTGGTGTGACGCGATAGGATGCGATTGCACACGTAGCGCGTGTGCAATATAGGACCCGGAGTACGGCCAGTTCTTGTGAAGGCCAACGGCTGAGAGCCGTAGAGTTACGAGAGGACGAGATCCTCAGAGTATAGTTATTGACTGGTTTGGTACCAGCATTGGAGTTCGATGATTCTTCGGAGTCGAGAGGAAGGGATCCTTTGGGATGTTAGGGTTGCAGTGGGCAGCCGGGTTTGTCATAACCCTAGCTAGTAATTGATTGGACAAGTTACCGGAGTGTGGTACTTGTGATCGGATTCAGAGGTGGACCGATCGATGGTTGCGTGGAGTGGTTAGTACTGGCGGTGAGACTACCGCATAGATTGGGAGTCTCAGTAGCAGAGTGTTCCTGAGGTTGGTCTGCACTAGGTTATGGCAGACGCTGCTATCGATGGATGTAGTCGAGTCTTATCGAGGTGGATAAACTCAGGTTGCCGTAATGATTGTGACGATAGGTTTCGTCAGTCGTGACGATGATACGAGGTATGTGAGTGACACACAGTACGAGCAGTGATTCTGGATTCGACTCGGTGACGGCTGAGTCCAATCGCAGAATGAGATGTTGACGTTGAGTGTTGGCATACTTACCACGCTCTAGTGAAGGTGATGATTATAAGTGGGACAGAGAGAATCTCGAGTGGCTCAGTGCGAGGTACGGGAGTACTTGGTATGGAGACTAGTTTTCCCCAGTGATGGAGATTAGTTTCCTCAGTGATGGAGACCAGTTTCCCAGTGATGGAGACCAGTTTCCTCAGTGATGGAGATTAGTTTCCCCTGTGTTGGAGATCAGTTTCCCCAGTAATGGAGACTAGTTCCCTAGTGCTACGAGATTGAGTCGCGAGGGTGTACTCAGAAGTAGTGAGGTAAAACGTAAGATACTGGTGCGAATAGATGACGTAAGTGACGTCTTATGACGTAGGGGTCAGTTTGTCGGATTTGGTAGTACGCAGAGATTTGGCTTCAGATCACGACATACGGTGCGATCTGTTTAGCCTACCGACCGATGTTAGTGGTTTCTGACAAATTCTGTGAGTCAGAGTTGGGTCAGGTAATTTAAGGTACGTGATGTGCGTGTTAGAGGTCATCTATGCACATCTGTAATTTGCGTTCAAGGTTTAAACCTTGGGTAGCGTGAATTCCACAAGGGAGGAGTGAACCTAGGTAAACAGTATTCACGGACGCGTGGATGGTGTCCGGTTGAGCTGAGGACTTGAGAGTGAAGTACGGATTGGTTTTGGTTGACTACGGTTGACCATACCTCCTAAGTTGATGACATGACACTTGTTTGCCTGTAGGATACAGGAAAAGCTCGTGTAGTGAGTGAACCTAGTATTTGGAAAAGAAGCATGTTTCCAACGTGATTGGAACTTTAGAATCAAGAGATGTTGTGAGTGAGCGATGAGAAAAGTGCTTGATTCCGTAGTGGTGATGAGTATTCTGAGGTCACTGAGTGTGACGTTGTAGCAGATAGTTTTGGGTGCTAAAGGATGATAAATGATGAATTTTGATGTCATCACTTGGATTCTCCTGGATTCGTTCCTAGGTGGGACGACGAGGAGTGATGTGACAGCTAGGAGTTCGAGAGGGTGTAAGAACCGAACACCTAAGCTGTGAGTCAAATTTGATTGACTTGACAAGTGGATGGTGCTTAGCGTCACAGGATGTGACGAGGGAGTATCCGAGGTGATGGATTGATGTTCTCCTGGTGATGGACGGTTGGGGTCCGGACCATGATTGGATTGCGGACAGTAGTTAGTGGTTGGACGTTGCCAGAGTGCAGTCCTTGAGTAGGTCGGGTGACATCCCGATGTTGAGGTGATGTGGGTGCACCAGTGTGTTGTGCGCGTTAGGCGATGGGATTGATCACGATCAATCGGTATGTCGGGTTGCGAGTGCCCGAGAGTACGAGTACGTTGTAGTTTTGATAGAGTCCTAGATGGACATGAGTAGCGATCAGATCAGATCCGATAAGTGACAGTTTAGAGACTCGAGGTGGGTCTAGATGATAAGTAGTATTGCTGAGTGATGCGAGATACGATACGTGGACTCGAGAGCGAGTCGAGATCAGAGTAGAGTAGCGAAGCGCAGTGGAGCCGAGAGTTGCCAGCTGGTCACGAAGGATGTGACAGGTGAGGGTGATGGATGGATAGTTATCCGATACGTTCGGATCGATGTGGTTGATGGGACTCTCAGAAGAGTCAGGTTGGGCATAGGTCTGAGGATGGCCTATGAGATGGAATTCGTGCTATTGTGATGGCAGGATTTGCGGGATGTCTTTTGGTCGGATGTTGAGCAGGATGCCAGCTTAGATGTGTTAGCCCTTAGTAAGGAGGCGTTGTCAGCCTGACGTCTGCGGGATGGAACGTGTCCGGGTGTGAGACTGAAAAACCATTTTGATGTCGGATTGGTATTGCTTACCTTTCAACGTGAGTGATAGGCAAGATCGACGAGTGTCGATGTTCGGTCTCGAGTGAGATGTACGAGTAGACTTGTAGTTTTCGGAAGTGAATTGGAGCTTTGGTGGCTCCAAGGACAATGCGTACCAACGAGTACGGCGTGTATTTCGGATGTGGACTGTTACACGGGTACCCTTGTGAGTGGGTGCAGCGATCCGATTTAGGGGACATGATTGGATTCCACAATTTGGCTGTGGAATCGGGTCGATTTGAATTTCGAGGAAGAAATTATTTAAGGGGGGAAGATTTTGACGACCTGTCCTGAACTAACGGGGGTAATTAAGGATTAATGACGGATTAGTGAGACTAATCGCGGATTAGATGAGGATTAGCGGACATTTGGTGCAAAATGACGATATTGCCCTTGGAATGGGCAAAATGTTGACTTTTCATTCGGACAGTGAAATGGACTTTGACTGATGACTGTGACGTAGTTCGTGACGTCACGAGTTCATATATAGGTGGCACGCTCGATTCCGACGTCCGAGGAAAAAGTTATGACGTTCGGAAGTACAAGGGCATTTTGGTAATTTGGGTGATTTGTTGACTTTTGACCCGAGAGGTCCAATGGCCGAGGCCCGAAGGCCATTACGTAAATCGAGATTATACAAATCCATAGACAGGCGGCACGTCGAATTCGGACGTTCGACGAAGAAGTTACGGTTCACGGAAGTACGAAAGTACTATTGCACGAATTACGAGACAAGGACCATTTAGCTTTTAGCGGGGCCCAGATTTTATCCCAAGGCCCAATGGATGAGTGACAAGTGTCACTCATCCACTGGACAACCTTTTACATTCATGCACCCCCCATTCCCTTTATCGATCATTCATCCTCCATTTGTTTTCAAACCCAAAACCCGATCCACTCTTCACCCCAAATACCAAACCCTTGACCCCAGATGATAACTGAGAGAACAGAGAGGGAGGAGGGGACTGTGGACGTTGGTGACTGGCCAAGGGCACGCCGCCGTGGACGGCGGCCTTGAACCGGATCGTGGCTTCTCGGTAAGACCCAAATTCAATTTTAAATTCGTTTGTTACGTTGTGATTGATTTTGGGTGGTTTGGTGGGCTTAAATAGGTTGTTAGGAAGGTTTTGGGATTAGTTTGGATGGCTGTTGAAGGTTTTGAAGACCAGGGGAGATTTTGGAAGTTTGCAACGTCGGATTTTTTGGGTTTTAGGTGGATTTGATCATCCAAACAAACTCCTAGGATCAAAATAGGAATTTAGGGATCGATTGGGAAGGAAATCGGACCAAATTGAGGGAGTAGGAGCATCGAACCAGTCACGTCGGTCCAACTGGACCGGCCAAACCAGTGAACCGGTCGACTACGTGGAGAAGAAGGCATTTTGCACCGGCGCGTGAGGCCCACGCGCCGTCCCTTCTAGGGGCGCGTGCGGGCGCATGGTCACTCTTTTGAGGGTGGTTCCAACATGTGAAATCATCTATTCGATGTAACGAACATTTTGGGACTAGTTTCGTGTCAATCGGACATTGTTTCGATAGGTTTCGGGGTGTCCGAAAGTTTAGGTTCGAGTTTAAAAATAGTTAGAAATTCTAGAAAATTACGGGGCTTTAGTGGGGGGTTATATAAGTAGTTAGTAACCCTCTAAATGAATTTGGACAGGTTCGGGACTCCCGGAGGCGATGTTTAACCCGGGAGACGGTTACGACACGCGTATCGAGGCGCGGCTTCGGGCGGTCTGTGAGTGGACCTTTCTTTCGAATTCGATGCATGCATAAATGTTTTTTAATTGTTTTAGTATACATTTTGTGATGCCATGAGTGCATTTGATTGTGGTAGCTTAGGATCGACATATTTGCACGTTTTTCAAGTTTTTTGGCTTTATGTCGTACCTTTGCGTATCACATTTTCAACGAGGGTTTAATAAATGGATTTCGGATTTAGAAATATGAAATCGGGCACAATGCCCATTTGATTTACAACTCTCGGACTTGGAGTCCATTTGATTTGACGAGGAATCGGACCTAGGGTCCAATTGAGCTACACGATTAGACCGAGGGTCCAGTTGGTTTACGATTCGGGTTTGAGGCCCAGTTAGTGGTACTATCGGGCTTGATGCCCGTTGATTAAAGATATCGGGCCTGAGACCCATTTGGCTGAGATATCGGGCTTAAGGCCCTGTTGGTTGTGAAATCGGACGTGAGGTCCTGTTGGTGTATGGTTTTGGGCTTAGGGCCCTGTTGACTGTGAAATCAGGCTTAAGGCCCAGTTCAGTTTGTGAAATGAGATTTCGAGCATAAGTCCCTGTTGAACTGTGGATTTAGGCCGAGGCCTGTGAAAGTGATTTGAATCGGATTCGAGGAATCCTGTTGAAATGAATCGGGTATGAGACCCAGTTGAGAAATGAGTTTTGAGAAAGAAAGAGAAAAAGAAAGTATTTGAGATAATTGAACCCTCCATATTGATTATATGGTCTCCTCCAGCGTCGACCTGGAGAGTCACGATCCACAGACCAGAATGGGTATCCCTATAGGGATCCCGTTCCAGGAGTGGTGGTTACTTATTATGTTGTGGTCCCAGACCAGATTCCGGAGAGATATGTGGACTAGATCCAGAGAGAGAGCTCGGACTAGATCTAGAGATTGAGCCTCCCAGATGGAGATTCCTAGGAGAAGACTCGGAGTGAAACCCCGAGTAGTGTGAACACTAGTTTAGAGATGATTAATCGTGACTATATCGGGGATGTGTTCCCTAGGGGCTGTGTGCCCCGAGTTGGCACCTTCTCCGGAAGTGCCTAGGATGGGTTATATGTACGAGTACGTATGAAGTTTTACAGAAAGTGATTTGGGGGCGGAGACCCTATGTTTATGATTTAGAAAGTGATTTGGGCAGAGACCCCGTATTCGATGTTTTGAGAATGGTTTTGGGCTGAGACCCACGTGATGTGAACTGGCCTGAGTCCCTATTGATTTGATTTATGTCTTCCATGTTTTGAGTTGTGATTTCGGGTCGGGGACCCAATTGGATTGATGGGTCATGACGGTTTATGGGGCCGGGCATGAACCCTTGAAAGGTTTTAGGAATGTTTTCAAGTGATTTTATGAATGTTTATGCTTTTATGAAGGGGATAAAGGTCTTTATGTGAAAATGTTTTTAATTAAAATATTATTTTGTCCACTCACGACCTTTGATTGTTTTAAGGCCCTTAGGTTGATTGCGGATGTGGGCTATAGCAGAGACAAGACATCACACTCCTCCTCCTACGATCCTGGCGTACTCTGATAGCTCCGACGAGGGCTAGAGATGGAATTTTCCCTGGTCTGACACTTCGTGTCAGACGGGATCAGGCGGGTCCCACGTTAATTCCGGGGGATTTAGGACCGGTCCTGACAACAAGCGCAGTGGACTTAGCTCAAAACTCAAATTTAGCACCTCATAGAACTTTTGTTCTTGATTATATTCTTTTCACTATTGTTTTTTTTTCCTTTTGAGAGTTAATGCAATGAATAAAAATATAGTTTGAGCAAGTCAGTCCCTACACTTACATATAAGTCTTTATTCATTATGTTCTTCAACCAAGTCCAAGGAACAAGGGCAACGAATATCTTATACTACGCTTATGTGAAGCGATGTTTAGGGTGATGAAAGAAAAGCTTAATGTAGGCTCAAAGTGGTTAAACTAAGGGGATCACACTTGTGCGATCAAGTAGGGACATGGATATTTGGATAAGTGGTGTGAACCCTATTGCCTTAATCATATCCAAGATTAGAGAGTTTATTGACTTAAAAACTTTGAAAATCACATAGAATAAGTTCTAGTACTCTGGAGTTCATTAAAAGCTATGGCAAGCAGTTATGAGGTATATGTATATCAATTTAAACAAAGAACTCCTATGAATCATTCAATAAGGAAATATATAAGGCTCTAAAGCTCACATAGGGTTCATATGATTCATACAAATCTTAACATGCTCGTTTTGTACCAGTTTAACATGCTTCATCTACTACAAGTCAAAAACACTTAATCATAAAGCATTAACAAATGTATTCAAGTTGTAGTGATCATCTTTAGTTATGTTGTTTTCATTTATTTGTCATTATTATCATCGACAGGTTAAAGGGCATTCTAAGACTCATTAAAACACTAAGTTTAACAAATAGACTAAAGACTAAAGACTAAAGACTAAAACACATAAACTATTTTTTTTTTGGGGTTTTCGTTGTTTTGAATTTTTTTTTATTATAGTTGTTGTTTGAAATAAGACTCAATAAAGTTGTAAACCCCTCCCCACACTTAAATATGACATTATTCTCAATGTTTGAAAGTAAAGCATAAAATCTATGTAAGGAGAATTGATTTATAAAAATAAAGCAATAAAGACAAAAAGTAACTAAAGTAAAGAGAGTGAAGGATTTAAGAAAGCAAATCTCCGTTTGATGGCTCCTCCACTTCTCCATCATTGGGTTGCCTCTCAAGAAGTGCTTGAAGTTTAATGTCCATTTAGCCTAGACCTGATGCTTCATTTATTCTTCAATTTGAATATCCGTGTTTTGGAGATTCATCTTCTCCTCTAGTAGTGGAAACAAAACTCGCATTCTCAAATACATAGTTTTTCGGATTAGGAGTTATTTGAGATGGCAACTTCTCGGTGTCTTTGATTTGGCCCATAAAATCTAAGATTTGGCCAATTTTCTTCTTCATATTTGAGATGTCACACCTATGCATATTCAATGTCTCTGAGGTTTTCTTTTGCCCATCAATAAGGAATTGAGTTGAAGTGGATAGTTGTGCAAACATCTTATCATAATCCGGGTTGAAGAATTGATGAATCAGAGGAGCTTATTGCATACCCATAGGTTGATGAGGCAGCGGTGGTCATGGCATGAATTGTTTCCGTGAATACCCTTGTTGGTGTTGAGTTGGAGGGTTCAAACATCCTTCAGTGCTGCTCCACTTGAATCTCGGATGATCACGGTTGCCTTGTCCATAGTTGGTAAAGTTATTGAACCGTTGGTTCCCTTGATATCCGCTTAAGGCATTGGCTTGTTCCATTCCCTCATTGGGATTCATGATTTGAGGACAATGATCGATCAGTAGGGTGTCTGTCCAATTGTCATATGCCACATAGATGTCCACTAGGTTGCATAGCCCTTTTGGCTTCTAATTCCAAAACTTGTTCAAGCATAGATTGGAGCTTTTCAATCTTTTCATTTGAGGCACCCTTGGAATTAAGTGCACTGACTCCCTTCTTGTGAGACATGCCATAGTGGGCATCATTGGTGGCCCTACTCTCGAGTAACTTTCTTGCTTCGGGCTCATCCAAGTCCATAAATACCCTATGTGAAGCTGCGTCAAGAAGGTCTCGGTCCATGGGTTTAAGACCATCATAGAAGTAACTCATTAGGTTAGTCTCCGAGAAACCATGTGAAGGGCAAATAGAACAAAGGACCTTGAAACGATCGTAGTATGAACCAAAGGTCTCGTCTGGTGCTTCGGTGATGGATGTGATCTTTCGCCTTTTTGAAACGATCATAGAAGCGAGAAAGTACTTGGCCAAAAACAAGTCCACAAGTTGATGCCAAGTAGTGATATGATTAGCGGGCAAGTCCATGAGCCAAGATTGGGCCCTATGAGCCAAGATTGGGCCATATGAGCCAAAAATTAATTGATACGCTAAAACTAAGCATTAAAGTAAACACAAAGTCACACTCAACACTTAATAAAAACATATGCAAATTAAAACCCTTTTTTGTAGATTGTAGCATTGATAAGTAGGGATCGTTCTTAACCGAGGATTGGGGGTACCTAAGCATGATTATCGTTTGATTAATTAATTAGGGGAGTAGTTGATTGTTTCTATTATCCTAACTGATTAACTAATCTAAACTAACATAATCTATTATTTACATGGTCAACTCATCTTTAACCTAACTCATTCATGAATTCTATTAACTTCAACCTATGAAATCTTCTAATTCTAGCCTTACGAGTTACTTGCATATTCTCTTAAGTACGTACTTTCCACCGTGTCCGAGACCCCCTATATCTAGTCAAGCATTAAGCGCGAAACATAACAAAAACTAGAATCATAAAATACATAAAAAATTGAATCAATACAAATCATAAAACCAAGAATAATATTAGAAATCAGTTCATAAAAACAATATTCAAGCACAAGAGATAACTATAAGGTAAAGAGGCCATGTTACACTTTTTCTCTTCGAGACACCCTAAGGATATGAAGTGAATGAGCACTCTTTGGAGAGACAAGCGGGGACGCCCCAACTAAGTCACGGATGAAGGTGTAAAATATGAAGTATGGTATAATTAACCATACACAAGAAATCTTGAATTTATTAAAAAGGGAAAATTGGTTAAGCAGAGCTTTGGTACAAAAATGGGCGAGCCTTACAAATAACCTAAGCCTCTCTATTTATAGGAGAAAATTAATCCCCAAATAAATAGGAGTTCACAATTTAAATCCTAAAAATAAAATGATTAAACTAATTAAATTAAACTCCTAAAGGATAAAGGTAATAAAAATCCAAATTAAAAAGGTTTCCTAAATAAAAAGGAAACAAATCCAAGTTTGAAATGGACAATTTTCTTTAAAAAGGAAGGAAATATGTTGGAATTTGAACAGGAAATAGATTGGAGAGATGCTGCTGGAACTTACAAGCCATTTCGGTAGACGCACACTAAACTGGGTTAATGCACGTCGGTACACGCGCGCCGAAGAAAGAAGAGGAATCTCTGGAAACTTACGCTGAACCGGGTTAATGCACGTCAGTATAAAAGGATGCTTAATTGAAGGTTTATAACTCAGATCGGAGCACGTTTCCATGAACACATCACCGGCCGACATTCCAGATCATCGTGAACACATCACCGATCGATCTCCATATAATACCAACACTCTTGAGTCGAGCCTCCCTCAGCTGCACGACAACAAGTAGTGCTTCATGACCTCTTCAGGCGAACACATCCCATCTAGGAGGAGAGCGTTATCTACAGGGTACCTTCCGGGGAAACATATTCACAACCAGAAGCCCTCTTATACTCATCATCTCAAAGAATGGTCATAGTAAAAACGGTGGAAACATATTTTCATTTTTCAAATCAAATAAGTTGTATTGCACAAAATCTCGGCCCAAAACATGGTTTCCACAAATACTCATAAAATCATTGTCTAGTTCTCATTTCGCAATCTCAAATCATTTCACAATCAAATCATGTGTTCCATGTGGGGTTTCTGCCCAAATCGAATCTCAACAGGGTCACAAGCCTGAAATTTCATCATAATGGGGTCACAAGCCTGACACATCATTTCAATAGGGTCACAAGCCCGAAACATAGTTTCATAAAAAAATTGACTATAATCTAAGTCAAAACCATAATCCAACTAGGTCTCATGCCCAAAATCCACTTTCACGAAAATCCATAAAAACCGTTCAAAACCGATAATCAACCAGCATACAAAATATTTATGCATTTCATCAATCCAATCATATGCAAACATTGCATTTCAAACAATATTTATAAACATTAAAACATATATGCATGCATCATTTATAAACAAAAGTCCATTCACAGACCGTTCATTTTGTGCACTCCAAAACTGCGTCGTATGCCAATTCGAAGCCTATCCATAGTCTCCGGGACACCCGCACCTGTCCAAATCATACTCAAGGGTCACTATCCATCGATACAAGTCCTAATCATAAACCCTCAAAACTCCTGGAACAATCAACGTGTCCTGTACACTCTTCCCGAGGCTAAAACCCTCCTAATGACCTATCAAACCTTTCAAACATGGCCAATTTCAACCCGCAATTTTTTCCCATGCACCCTCACACACAGGTCAAAGTCCGGTCAACGGTGGTCAAAGGTCAACGCTGACGTCTTGTTGACATCAACCCTAGCTGACATTAGCCTGACAGGTTTAACACCTATCAAGTCTGACAACCTATCACTTGGCACTCCTTGACTAGTGCCATGTGTCACCCTCTGACAGTGTCATGTCACGTGATGACGTCATCACCGCCACGTGTACCTAACATGTCAGTTCTGACAACCTAACAGACTGCCAAGTTGCACCACCTCGTTGGTCCATGTGGTCTGACAATGCTGAGGTGGACCTACCACGTCATCTGAAAGTTCCTGACATATAGCCACGTGGCACCACCCTATTGGTCCATGTGGACCTGACACGTCAGTTGCTGACTAGGCCTGACATCCTACCACGTGGCATCACCTGATTCTACACGTGGACTAACAGGTCTAAAGAGATGATGATGTGGATTGCCACGTCATCATCGTTAACCTCCGGTCAGGTTGACCCGTATCTCTGTAACTGGTCAATCGACCCGTGAACCTGACCCGGCCATATCTCACTCATTTCACATTCGTTTCACTCCATTATTTCACCATTAGACTCGTCTCTCACCCAGAAACATATATATACCCTTAAAACTCAAAAGAAAATGACTAGAAATTACCTGTCGAATCCAAACCTTCACGGTTGTTCTTCGAAACATCATCTAGAGCCATCCAATAGTCCTTAGCCATCCATTCCAATCCCAAAGCACTCGTACAAACACCAAGAACATGACCCAATCATTAAAATATTTCCCCAAAGCCCCAAACCAAAAATCCAAAATTCAAACCATAAAGGATACTCGGGTTACTTGAATTTTCTAGGTTTTTCGGCCATCGTCTAAGGCTCCATCTTCATCTGTCGTTGTCTCTCCGTTCTCTCTCTCTCTCTCTCACTCTCTCCCTCTCTCTCTCTCTATCTCTCTCTCTCTCTCTCAAGCAGCAGATGAAGATGATGAGGGTTTGATGTGTTTGGGGTGGGTTTGTGGGTTTTAGGTGAAGGAAAAAGGAAGAAATGAAGGTGCATGAACTAGGGTATCTGGCCAATGGGATGAGTGACACTTGTCACTCATCCATTGGTCCAAGTCAGGATATTTTGGGACCCACTTAAAGATAAATGTCCATTTCCTCGTAAAATGTGAATAGTTCGTTACTTCTTTTGTGACCTGTAACTTTCCTATACGACGTTCGATTTCAAAGTGCCACCTATCTATGGACTCATATCGTCTCTATCTACATTATGGACCTCGATCCATGTGCATTTAAATTCTTGGGTCAACATTTAACATTTTTGCCTATTCAAGGTCAAATTCGTAATTTCACCCCGAACGTCCGACAATCCTCCATTAATTCCCAATTAGTCTCACTAATTCTCAATTAATTCTTGATAATCCCGTAAAATCGAGACGGGTCCTTACAATCTCCCCCCTTAAAGAATTTTTTCCTCGAAATTCAGATCAACTCATTTCCACATCCAAACTACGAAAATCTAATCTTACCTCTGTCTCGAGTGACACGTAAAAGCCTCTATCCACATTATACCTCAGACACATACGTCACTTGACATCCACCCACAATTCAACGATCAATACCAAAACTCAGCTCATCCTCTATGACCGTAGCTAACAAGTGCATGACCAACGGTTACTGGACTCTCCATTGCTCAATTCTCGAACCTCACATTTCCAAGTCTCGATTGAGACATCAACCCTCATCGATCTCACCTGTCACTCCTGCAGGTATACTACGAATCCCATCTAACAATATCAAGTTGACATTTTGCTCATAATTCTGCTGGGTCCGGCTCAGTCCTGCTCACAATCCTGCTCATGCCGACAAACCTGCTATACCAAGCTGACATCTAATCTCTGCACAGCTAGAGTGGTAGGACTCATCCCAATCCCCCTGGATTATCGTGGGATGTGCTTGCTCCTGTCTGACACTGCATGCCACACAAGGGATAAGTCTATAACCCGCTCGAGGTTATCTAGAGTATGCAGGTATTTCTATAGTGTGCAGCGATCATGTGATGTCTCTGTCTCTCCTACTGCTGACATCCGTGATCAACTTGGAAGGTGCCAAAAACAACAAAATGTGTGAGTGGAGAAAAATAATCTTTTATTTAAACCATTTTCCAAAATATTGTTTTCACCCTCCCGTTTTCCAAATCATACATGCATGTCAATTTAAAATAGTACTTTGAAAAAAAACAGTATACACGAAAACCAATGCAATCATCGTAAAACCAACACATGTTTTATAACATCTAGACACAATTAATTAGTCAGAAACCTCGGGACCCATTTTCATATTCGACAGCGGTCTCAGACCGTCACATCGCTGTATCATCATATCAGTCACAATTCGAATCCCAATAACGCTTGCTCATAAGCTCAAGGACCGCTCTGATCTGAGCGCGTCGCCGTGAACACATCATCGGCCAACAATCTCCAGATCATCGTGAACATATCAACGTTCGATCTCATATAACATCCGCACTCCTGATTCTAGCCTCCCTCGGTTGCCGCCTCTCTCGGCTGCTCGATAGCAGGCGCATCGTGACCTCTCTGTACCTCGGAGGCGAGCGTTATCTCCAGGGTGCTCTACGAGGAAACATATTCGCAACTAAAGGCCCTCTCATAATCACGGAGAATGTTCATAATAAAACAGTGGAAATACATTTTCAAAACTGTTTGTTTTTCAAATCAAAATAGTTATTTCGCATAGGATCTCAGTCCAAAATCAGTTTCAACAAATCTCATAAAATCGGTGTCCAGTTCCCATTTCACGATCTCAAATCATTTCACAATAGGGCCCTTGGCCCGAAACATGGGTTTTCAATACACATGGACTCACTCCCGGAGTCTAATCATCACAATAGGGCCCTTGGCCCGAAACATCTTTCATAAATCTGAAAACAGATCACAGCCCGATGTATCCTTTCCTCACGTTTGACTATACTCTAAGTCAAACTATAAATCAACTAGGACTCAAGCCCAAATATTGTTTTCAAATCTGAAAACCATTTCACAATTCAATTTTCAAACCACCCTCGACTGTAATCCAAGTCAAGTTCAATAATCAACTGGGTCTCATGCCCGAAATACCCATTTCACGCATCCTCGTGAAATCGTCTAAAAACCGCTAATCAACCAGCATATGAAACATTTATTCATTTCAAAAATCAATCCATATGCAAAAATTTCATTTCAAACCATATTTATAAACATTAAAACATATATGCATGCATCATTTACAAACCAAAGTCTACTCACACATCGTTCGTACTGCGAGCTCCGAAACCTGTGCCATACGCCACTCTGTGGCTAATCCGCAATCTCTTGGATGTTCAAACCTGTCCAAATCATACTCAAGGGTTACTAACAATCCCTATTTGTCCATACAATAAACCCTCAAAACTCCTGGAACAGTCAATGTGTCCCGAACACGCTTTCTAAGGCTAAAAACCTCTGATTGACTTATCAAACGACTTCTGATCGACCTAAAACCACCATTATTGGATTCAGATCGTCAAAACCTTTCGAACATTATAAATTTCACCTCCAAACTCATGCCTACGCGCCCTCATGTGCGGTTCAAAGTGTGGTCAATGCTAGCTGTCGCTAGTCAACGACGATCAACACTAGCGATCAACAGCGGTCAACGACAGTCAACGGCTGGCGTCTTGTTGACGTCAGCCTGACATCTAGCAGCATGCCACGTGGCACCACCCGATTGGTCCACGTGGTCTATCATGCTAACTGGGCTTGACAGTTGATTGGACCTGACAGCCTACCACGTGGCATCATCTGATTTACCAAGTGGACTGCAGCTTTGGTAGATGATGATGATGTGGACTGCCACGTCATCATCGTCAACCTCCAGTCGGGTCGACCCGTTTCTCTGTAACGGGTCAACCAACCTATGAACCTGACTAGGCCATATCTCACTCATTTCTCATCCTTTTCACCCTGTTCTTTCACCATTAGACTCGTCTCTCACCTAGAAACATATCTATGCCCTCAAAATCAAGAGAAAACGCCTAGAACTTATCTGTCGAATCCAAACCTTCACAGTTGTTCTTCGAACCACCATCTAGAGCCATCCAACCATCTTTAGCCGTCCATTCCAATCCCAAAACACTCTCACAGAAACCAAGAACACAACCCAATCGTTAAAATTCTTCCCCAAAGCCCAAACTAAAAATCCAAAATTCAAACCAAAAAGAGTATTCGGGTTACCTAGTTTTTTTGGGTTTTCTGGCCATCGTCCAGGGCTCCAGCTTCATCCTCCATCGTCTCTTCATCCTCTCTCTCACTCTCTCTCTCTCTCTCTCTCTCAAGCATCAGGTGAGGATGATGAGGGTTTGATGTGTTTGGAGTGAGTTTGTGAGTTTCGGGTGAAGGAAGAAGGAATAAATGAAGGTGCATGAACTAGGGTATTGGGCCAATGGGATGAGTGACACTTGTCACTCATCCATTCGTCCAAGTTGGATATTTTGGGGCCCACTTAAAGACAAATTTTCACTTCCTCGTAAAATGTGAATAAATCATTATTTCTTCCGTGACCTGTAACTTTCTCGTACGACGTCCAATTTTGACGTACCGCCTGCCTACGAACTCGTATCATCTCTATCTACGTAATGGACCTTGGTCCACGTACATTTGACCTCCCGAGTCAAAATTTAATATTTTCCACCCATTTATTAGCAAATTTGTAATTTCACTCCAAACATTCGATAATCCTCGACTAATTCCCAATTAGTCTCGATAATCCTTAATTAATTCTCGATATCCCGTAAATTGAGGACGGGTCCTTACAATCTTCCCCCCTTAAATAATTTCATCCACAAAATTCAAATCAACTCAATTCCACATCGAAACTGCAAAAATCCATTCATACCTTCAATACGAGGTACACGTCTCCACGTGTACGTCCAACATTTATCTGCGGTGCTCATACCGAAAGTAAACGCCACTTGACGTCATTACCATCCAACAGTCACTGCTATAACTAGCTCCTCATCCGTGACCGTATCCGACATGTGCATGACCCAAATGTCAATGGAATCTCCCCTGCTCAATTCTCGAACCTCGCATCTCCATGTCTTGACTTTCACGTCTCGAAATCCAACGTCATCCTTCAAGTCTCAATTTCAAGTCTCAGGCGAGACATCAATACTCGTCGATCCCACTTGTCATCCATGTAGGTGCACTCAGCATCCAAGCTGACAAGCCAATCAAACAGTCTGGCTCAGCCAAACTAACATCTATTTTAGTAAAAGAATCACCAATCGTCTCGCACTCGGCAGTCTCTAATCGTAAACCATATCCACGAAAACTATCGTGACTAGCCAATAACTCATTGACTTCACTCTTTCGATTCGAGTTCCCTACTAAAATGTGACTCTCTCTAGAGTCCTGTTATTGTACCTTGCCTCATCAAGAGACCAATTATGTAAACCTGACTTGAGAGGAGTCTCAAACTGTATCACAACTCAGAGTGCATATTGACCCCATTGAATACTTGCTCTAGTTGAGATAATCACAACTCAGTTTCAGTAAGGATCCTCTGGACCATCATGGCCCTGAGCTCCATGCTCGCACAACACTGAACCCTCTAAAAGTCCCTCACCTCTAGAGCACAGTACTCGGCATCTAGTCCAAGTGTCTCAACGAAAATCAACATCAGACTCAATCCGATGTTCATACCGTGTCCATCATGGATCCAATCCACCTAACATGTGGCTGCCTTGCTAATCAGGGTCCCACACTAAACCTATCTTTCTGATCTCTGATATCACATACCAACTCAAACTTTCCCCAGAGTTCTTCAGTCACTCGACCAACTCCGTAGACAATCCATTTCTTGGTTAACTCCAAAGGTTACGTCTGTTGACCTTTCGCGACCCCATCATGTCAATGCGAAGGGTTAGATACTGAAACTGTGCTGTAACATCCTACATATCTCTCAAGGAGATATTAAGTCCAATTCTTTGGTACACGCATCACCGTAGCAAGCTCCATAACACGGGTAAATAGTTCATCTCTATCATCTCGATCCATGGTGGATTCACACTAGCTCTCTCTCGGCTAACGTAAATAACCCATTGTGCCAACACGGGTCCACTAAGTCTGATACTTACTCCCAGCACTAAGTGATGGTGTCATCTTCCGTTCCTTAACTTAAACCGAATCCAGTCCGCAGTCTTACCAATATCCACCTAGGTGACATCTCCATGAAACACTTCTTGGTTTGTATTTACATTGTCCAATTATCACGTCAAATCCAACTCTCAAAGTTCCATCAAATTCCCCAATTCCACTCTCCCTATAATTCTTCTGATGACGTATCAGGAAACTCGGCATAGCCCACTCACTCCAAGCTCACTGGGCTCACTGGGGACATCACAACACGTGTCCCATGTCCCTAACTACCTGCAAATCATATCCTTCCGTCTGTTAAGCTGTAACTCATGAAATGAGTATCTTCTAGCTAGACATAGGTTAAGTTCTTGTAAAATTCTAAATACTCTTCCTTAGTGATCTCCTCTGGTCTTACCAATGGACTAATCATGACTACTCAAGACTACCCAATATCACTGGTTCCTTGAACACTCAATGGAGGAGTAATAGTAGTCCATCAATCTATCAGGAACATTATTTATCCTTGGTCACACCATCTACATAAATTCATTACGTGATTCCATCACCGCATCAGTCGTAGTATTGATCTCAAATGTCGCAATTGGATGGAATCAACTTCTGTTGCACACTATACTCGTGTTATCTGTTCAATGCAGGCATACCATGGGCCTCCGGTAAATCCAATGCAGGCATACTTCAAGCCTCCAGTAAACTAACCAAACTAGGAGGATATTGCAAGCTTACCAGGCCACTCAGGGACCCTCTCTGTCCCACTCATTGACCACTGCGACCTGTATGTCAATCACCAAAGAATCGGAGCTAGAAGCGCCCCTCTCTCAAGCTCTATGTGTAAAGCATCTTCCTGATGTCCGCTTCTTCTAGCCGCTGAGGGCGTCAGCCCGAACCATCTGTTCATTGCTGGAATACCAACTGACTCATCTCCTCCCTAGATGCCCCACATCACTAGAGCCTCACTACTTCAATCGTCATCGCCGCACTAGCTAATGCCAATGCCATCGCACCTAGTGTGAACCGAGCCAAATCATAACTCTCTGCTCAATCTGAGCAATAATCATCTGCCACAGGACCAATGCACGACCCTCACCTCTTGGTAACCCGACACGATGGATGAATCTTCATTTCCTTAGTAATCATCGTGCTCATTGCGAACCAAATATAACTGATAATCGCTTTGCTCATGCTGAGCAACCGTCAAATCTTTCATATGAGCAGGAGATTGTACCCTTCCACAGATCTCGGCAGGTACTCTGCCTCTCTTGTATGACTCGGTAAAAATAACGTAAGAACGTTCATCGAACGTCGCCCAACTTTTGATAGTCTCATCCATGTCCGTCAATAACATTATCTGCCACGAACCTCGTGCGGATTGGTCTGCACCATCTCACGTTAGCATTGCTGTCTGTACCTAATGCTCTGTGATTCTTGAGCGTGACTCAATGTCTGTACCATCCACTCAAGGCGTATAATCCACTTATCGATCAACCAGAATCTCTTCGGGGTTCATTCCCACATAACTTTTGATAGGACGCATCCCAATCCCCCGGGGACCACCTTTGGATGTGCCTTGCTCCCGTCTGACAATTACCCTAGAGTGCCAAAAATAACCTTAACGGGATTAAAATTAAACAAATAAATCGACTGGGACTCAAGACCAATATTTTTTTCAAATCAACAAACCATTTCACAATTCAATTTTCAAACCACCCTTGACTGTAATCCAAGTCAGGTCAATTATGAACTGGGTCTTATGCCTGAAATACCCATTTCACGCATCCCAGTGAAATTGTCTAAAAACCGTTATCAACCATCATATGAAACATTTATTCATTCCAAAGTCCACTCACATGAAAAAATTGTCCACTCACACATTGAAAACATATTGTCCGTATTTATAAACATGAAAACATATATGCATGCATCATATATAAACCAAAGTCCACTCACACATTGTCCGTACTGCGCGCTCCGAAACCTGCGCCATAAGCCACTCCGGGGCTAATCCGAAATCTTTGGGATGTCTGAACCTGTCCAAATCATACTTAAGGGTTATTAACAATCCCTACATGTCCATACAATAAACCCTCAAAACTCCCGGAATAGTCAACGTATCCCGAACACGCTTCCCGAGGCTAAAACCCTCCAATTGACCTATCAAACGACTTCTGATCGACCTGAAACCACCACCATTGGATTCAGATTGTTGGAACGTTTCGAACATAATCAGTTTCACCTCAAACTTCGTGCCTACGCGCCCTAATGCGCTGGTCAAAGTCTGGTCAACACTAGCCGTCGCTAGTCAACGGTGGTCGACGCCGGGTGGTCAACGCCAGTCAACGGCAGACGTCTTGCTGACGTTAGCCTGACATCTGACAGTCTGTCATGTGGCACCACCCAATGGGTCCACATGGTCTAACATGCTAACTCAGCTTGACAGTTGACTTGACCTGACAGCCTGCCATGTGGACTGATAGCTCTGACCGATGATGATGTGGATTGCCACATCATCATCGTCAATCTCCAGTCGGGTCGACCGATTTCTCTGTAATGGGTCAACCAACCTGCGAACTTGACCCTGCCATATCTCACTCATTTCTCATCCTTTTTACTCTATTCTTTCACCAATAAACTCGTCTCTCACCTAGAAACATATCTAACCTTTAAAATCAAGAGAAAACGCCTAGAACTTACCTGTCGAATCCAAACCTTCACGGTTGTTCTTCGAACCACCATCTAGAGCCATCCAAACATCCTTAGCTGTCCATTCCAATCCTAAAACACTCGCACAGACACTAAGAACACAGCCCAATCGTTAAAATCTTTTCCCAAAGCCCCAAACCAAAAATCCAAAATTCAAACCAAAAAAGGTATTCGGGTTACCTGGGTTTTCTGGGTTTGCCAGCCACCGTCTAGGGCTCCAGCTTCATCCTCTATCGTCTCTCCGTCCTCTCTCTCACTCTGTCTCTCTTTCTCTCTTAATAACACTATTTGCCACAATCCTCGTGCAGATTGGTCTACACCATCTCACGTTAGCATTTCTATTTGTACCCAACGCTCTGTGAGTTCCGAGCGTGACTCATTGTCTATACCATCCACTCAGTGCATATAATCTACTGATCGATCACCCATAATCTTTTTGGGGTTATTCCCACTTAACTTTTGATAGGACCCATCCCGATCCTCCAATGACCACCCTGGGATGTGCCCTGCTCCCGTTTGACAATTAGCCTAGAGTCCCGAAAATAACCTTAATGGGATTAAAATTAAACAAATAAAACCAATTCAAATTCTACATTTCTAGACCAGGGATAAGTATTTTACACAAAATGAGCACATATGTCAATTTACAAAATGGTGCTTAACCTACCTAAACGGGTGTATAGGTACGCAACGGATATCTATGTCTCAGCCTCTAGATCAGCACCTGCCTTAGTGTCATGGCCTGGAGGGGTCAAGAAAACTTTTAAAGAGTGAGTGGACCGAAAATAAATAATATTTCCAAAACCATTTAAGGAAACAAATAAAGGTTTTTCCCCTCCGTGTTCAAACTTGCATGCATTCAAGTCAAATCACAAGGAATGTAATCGAATCATTAAGCAATATAAATTAATATAAAATAGGATATGTGAAATAGTAATAATACACCGTATAACCAATCCCCGACATCCCAGATGTCATAATGTCACGGTCCTAAGGCTACGCGCGCCACTTGGGGTCTCAATACCGAGTCCTCCCTAGGATCCACCAGTGTCTAAGTGATATCACTAGACATTGTCCTCAGTGATATCCATATATCGCACTCCTGATCCTGAGCCACTCCTCGGAACGGCCCCTCTCAAGCAATGCACCGTGACTACTCCAAGATACTAAGAGACGTATGAAGGAAACAATACCTAATAAGGACAGTACGTACAGTGTAGTAGTAAAAACCAATCAAAACCCTATTTACCATTTCCCAAAATCCCTGTTTGACTCAAAAACTAGTCAATTTAGAATCCAGATGGGTCTTAAGCCCAAAATACTGTAAACTGTAAAACAGTTCGTAAATGACCTTTGAAATCCACAAGACCATCAAAAATGATACCAAAGTATTTCAATTCAAATCATATGATAAAGCAGTTAAAACAGTTATGCATGCATTCATTTTATAAACCAAAGGTCCACTCACACACGGTCCTCGCTGCGCTAACGAACTGCGATGTAACTGCCCCGAAGCTAAACCACAGTCTCTGGGCCTGTCCAAAACACATTCAAAGGACTCTAATGGACTCTACAAGTTCATACTCAAAGCCCCCAAAAGTCCGATATCGGGAACTCGTCCCGAAAGAGCATCCCAAAGATTTAAACCCCAAAATGACCTATCAAACGATCTCCGATCAACCCAAAACCATCACCATTGGATTCGGATCGTCTAAACCTTTCAAATGGGATCGATCTCACCTAGAAATATATGCCCACGCGCCCCACGCAAGGGTCAAAGTCCCGATCAACGTTGGTGAAAAAGTCAACGCTAACAACAGCGTGACGTTCAGCCTAACACCTGTCAGATCTGACACATCAGTGCTGACTGTGCCTGACAGGTTGCCACATGTTAGCATCCTATTGGCTACGTGGCCTGACGACTTGACAGATGATGACATCACCCTACTAACGTCATCATCTTCAACCTCACGACGGGTGACCCGTTTTCACTATAACGACTCGACCAGACCCGCAACCCGACCCGGTCTTAACTTCCTCATTTCTACACCAAATCCATCATTTTTGTCCCTATGAACTCGAAATCTACCTAGAATCAACCATATCGAATCAAAATCAAGAAAAAAAAAAAGCTAGAATTTACCTCCCAAAGATGAATAGTAACTATCGATTTTCCAAGTCGGTTTCCCGTCGTCTCTGGCCACCACAATCCTTGTTCTGGGTCTCCTTGAGATCATACAAGCCCTAGGAACCTTTCCCAATCATTAAAATGCCTAAAAAACCCTAGAAATCAAAATAGCATTTTGGGTCCAAGATCGGATTTTCAGTTTTTCCTCAACCGTGTGCCCTCCGCCATGCTCAGCCGTCTCCGTCATCCTTTCCTCGCTCACTTTCTCATTTAAACACAGAGAACAGATAAAAAATGAGAGAAGTGAAGGGAAAATGTTCAAAATATCCCACTACTTGGACCTTGGGCCAATCAGATGAGTAACACTTGTCACTTATCTATTGGTCCACCCAGATTTTCCTGACCAATCCAAAAAATGACAAATGTGTAAAATCCCAAAAAATGTGAATAGTTTTGATTTATTTCCATGACCCGTAACTTTTCCGTCTAACGTCCGATTTCGACATGCCGCCTGTTTTCGGACTCGTGACGTCTCGATCCACGTAACAGACATTGGTTAAAGTTCAAAAAGTATCGCGGGTAAAAAGTCAAAAAATTTCCCTTTCTAGGGGTAAAATAGTCATTTTACAATAAAAATTCCGAAATTACAATTAATCAGAGTTCAGGGCGTCACAAACTACCCACCTTACAGAAATTTCGTCCCCGAAATTTACTCAAACAAATGGGGAAACTGTTGTCTCATTTGTGCCTCTGGCTCCCACGTGGCTTCTTCCACGTCATGGTTTCTCTGCAACACCTTCACTAAGGGAATCTTCTCCTTCCGATCCAAAATCTGCACTCACTGTTCCTCAAAGCTCAAATCTGTTCTGAGTTCCAACGGTTGTTCTGGAAAATCATGTGATTCCTCCCGCACGTACTTCCGAAGCATCGACACATGGAACACATCATGCACTCTGGAAAGTTCTGGAGTTAAAGCCAATCTGTACGCCACATGACCAATTCTCTCTATGATCTCATACGATCCAATATAACGGGGACTTAGCTTCCCGCGTCTACCAAATCGAATAATCCCTTTCCAAGGGGATAACTTTAGGAAAACCCAATCCCCTACTGCAAATTCTAGGTCTCTGATCCGACGATCGGCTTAACTCTTTTGTCGACCATGTGCCACCTTCAACCTATCCTTGATGATCCAGGCCTTCTCTTGGGCCATATCCATAAGATCTAGCATCAAAACTGCCTTCTGGCCTACCTCGGTCCAACGGATAGGCGTCCTGCACAGTCGTCCACACAATACCTCAAACAGTGCCATACCGATCTGATCATCTCCAATAGGATATTTTCCGCTTTGGGCCCAGCCCTCATGGTTTTGTTCTCGGGAGCTCACATGAAACTTCCCAGTGGGTCACCCATCTTAGGATTGCACTATACCTTACTCGATTAACTTTGGAGTTCCCTTTGAATCCAAAGCTAGTGAGCTCCCAAAAGGCCTTATATTGGATAGATGCGTGCCCACACATATAAGGTGCATCCCCCAAATCTTCCCGGGCGATGTGGGATTGCTAACCATGCCTCCAGGGATTGGGTCCTCACAATCCACCCCTCTTGGGGCCCAGCGTCGTCGTTGGTCCTCGTTGGCACACTTTCGGTCGGGGTCTAGCTCTGATACCAAATTGTCACGACCCGACCTTCTCTAACAGGATATTGTTCACTTTGGGCCTAACCCTCACGGTTTTGATTCTGGGAACTCACGTGCAACATTCTAGTGGGTCACCCATCTTAGGATTGCACCAGCCTCTACTCGCTTAAGTTTGGAGTTCCCTAGGAATCTAAAGCCAATGAGCTCCCAAAAGGCCTCTTATTGGATAGATGCGTGTCCACACATATAAGGCACATCCCCCAGATCCCCCTGGGCGATGTGGGATTTCTACCCATATTGTGAGGACCCGTGCCCTGGAGGCATGGTTAGCAATCCCACATCGCCCGGGGAGATCTGGGGGATACACCTTATATGTGTGGGCGATATATCCAATAGGAAGCCTTTTGGGATCTCACTAGCTTTGGATTCCTAGGGAACTCCAAAGTTAAGCGAGTAGGGTATGGTGCAATCCTAGGATGGGTGACCTACTAGGAAGTTACACGTGAGCTCCCAAGAACAAAATCGTGAAGACATGACCCATCCCAATCCCCCTGGATTATCGTGTGATGTGTCTGCTCCCATTTGACACGTAGTGTCATACGAGGCATAAGTCTGTAACTCGTTCGAGGTTATCCAGAGTGCTTAGTGATTTCCATAGTGTGTAGTGGTCATGTCATGTTTCTGTCTCTGCTATAGCCCGCATTCGCGATCAACTTGGAGGGTGCCAGAAACAACAAAAGTGCTAATGGGAAAAAAATAATCATCTATTTAAACCATTTTCAAAAATATTATTTTCACCCTCCGTTTTCCAAAGTATGCATGCATATCAATTTAAAACATTAGTTTCCAATAAAATAGTATACACGAAAACCGATGTAATCATCGTAAAACCAACACATGTTTTATAACATCTGGACACAATCAATCAGTCAAAAACCTCAGGACCCATTCCCATATCCGACATCGGTCTCAGACCGTCACATCGTCGTATCATCATATCAGTCACAATTCTAATCCCAACAATGTGTGCCCACAAGTTCAAGGACCACTCTGAGCCAAGCATGACGCTGTGAACACATCACTGGCCAATATCTCCAAATCGTCGTGAGCATATCAACAATCCATCTCATATAACCTCCACACTCCTGAGTCGAGCCTCCCTCGGCTGCCCCCTCTCTCGGCTGCTCGACAGCAGACGCATCGTGACCTCTCCATACCTCGGAGGTGAGCTTTATCTCCCAGGTGCTCTCCGGGGAAACATATTCGCAACTGGAGGCTCTTTCATAATCAAGGAGAATGGTCATAATAAAACAGTGAAAACACATTTTCAAAACTATTTGTTTTTCAAATAAAAACAGTTATTTCGCATAGGGTCTCAGCCCAAAATCATTTTCCACAAATCTCATAAAACCAGTGTCCAGTTCCCATTTCACAATAGGGCCCTTGGCCTGAAACATCTTTCGCAAATATGAAACAGGGTCACAACCCGATGTATCCTTTCCTCATGTTTGACTATACTCTAAGTCACACTATAAATCAATTAGGACTCGAGCCCAAATATTTTTTTCAAATCCGAAAACCATTTCACAATTCAATTTCCAAACCACCCTTGATTGTAATCCAAGTCAAGATCAATAATCAACTAGGTCTCATGCCCGAAATGCCGATTTCACGCATCCCTGTGAAATTGTCTAAAAATCGCTAATCAAACATGTAACGCCCCAGAAATTCTATGGATGTAAATTAGTAAAATAATAAATGAAATGATGTTTTTACCGTTGTGAATAGTATGGTCAAATTGTTGACTTTTTGCATGGCAGGTCGAACAGACGTTGACCGATGAATGTGATGTAGTTCGGGACGCCACGAGTTCATAGACAGGTGGCACGTCCGATTCCGACGATCAGGGAAGAAGTTATGACGTTCGGAAGTTCAAGGGCATTTCGGTAATTAAGTCGAGAAGGGGAAATTTGTTGACTTTTCAAACGACATGGAATTTTCACGTGATTCAAAGACCGTTAGGAAGGTCTCAATTCCCTGAGTCCGTAGACAGACGGCACGCTGAAAACGGACCTCGGACGATTGAGTAACGGCTCTAGAACGAGAAGGGCATTTTGATAATTTTGTGGAGGAAGGGCAAAATGGTCATTTCAAGGCTGCAGTCTGAAACAGCCGTGGTGAGTCCTGTGTAATTGTTTAAATCTGTTATATGTTCAGTGAATTGTTTAACCATGTTAGTGACATTGGGGGGAGTTGTTTAACATTGACGGAGGCTGAGTGGAAACAGGCATGCTGAGGACTGTGGTGAAGACAGAGCACGGGCACCATTTTTCTTTGAGTTTGGGCTGGTTGTGGGAAACACAGCCACAGAAAGCCTGAGAGATTCCCACGAGCTGTTGGGTTGGACGGTGTGAATACAGTGAGTTAGAGTGAGTCGAGAGGGTCATTCTGGAGAGGAGAGCAGTGAGAGCTTGAGAGAAAACAGAGTCGGGAAGAAAACTGGAAAATGGAGGGAAATTTCGAAAATTAATTTGTGAGTCGAGAGGAGCTAAACAGAGGTTAGAAACAGTCTTCTGGGTTCATTTCGACTTCAACCATACAAAAATTGAAGGAAATCGATCACGGTTTGGCCTAGAACCGAAGTCCCATTTTCTGGAAAATTTCAAGGTTGAGGACGACTACTTCCAGGTAAGGATTTGTGAAATTGGTTACGGTTTAATGTTTGTTTAGGTCTTTCGAAGCTTCCGTGTCAATTAATTAGAAAACCAAGTTGATTTGAGTGAGTTTCAAAAGTCGACCCGTTTGTTTGATCATGTGTGAAATGATCTATTTAGGGCTTAATGTTGGAAATTAATAAGAGAGAACCTAAATTAACACTTAATGGAAGGACTTCGGTGGAAAAAGGGAAGGAATTAAGCTGGAATTGTTAGAGATTTAACCGGGTCGAGTCGCGGGTCTATAACCTGTTTAGCAGGGTTTCGGGTGAAGAAGACGACACTGTAGCTTACTGTGCAGGGCGCGTGGCTTTCACGCGTAGCCACTTTGGGCGGCGCGTGAGGGCGCGTGAGACCACATATCCGGTCACAGTCAACATATGATTTTATCCTTTTAGTGTAACGGACATTTTGAGTTAAATTTCGAGTCGATCGGATGTCATACGGGATAGTTTGGAGAGTTTGAAAATTTAGGGTTTTAATTAAATTACATTGAAAAAGTCCAAAAAAAATTAGGGGAATTAATGTAAGCTTAATGGAAGTGTTTGTGACCCAAATTGTGATCTTTGGCAGGCCAGAACATACCCGAGGCAACCGAGGATAGTACGGGACACGATTGACGCGTTCGAATTCGTGAGTGGACTTTTGATTTCTAACCGAGCATGCATAACTATTTTTACTCCCTTGATTTATGGTTCTATATCTAATTTTATAATTATATTTATGATATTTCTGTTTTACGTGAATGCAAGCTTTTCGATGTGATTTATCGTATTTTTACGTATTTCGAGACTATGGGTTCTTCGATACTTTGATGATGGTTTGATGAGTGATTTTATACGATTTGTGCATATGACATTCTAATGTTGATTTGATTATGATTTGTGAGTAAGATTCGGAATTTGAACGTGAAATTCGGACATAAGTCCTATTTTGATAAAATGTGATTTCAAATTGGTTTTGGAAATTGGATCACGATGGATCCTGAATATGTTATGATTTACATTTGATTTTGGGTTTAAAGACCCAGTACGATGCTGGATCTGGTTTTGGGTATAAAGACTCGGATGAGATATGACGGGGGCGGGCCCGGATTGGGTTTAAAGACCCAGATTGAGTTTAAAGACTCGGTTACTGTGATGTCCCCCGAGGCCTTGATTGTGTTTTGAGTTTAAAGACTCGTTGATGTCCCGGGAAGGCCTGATATATGAGTTTAAAGACTCGGATAGATCCAGCAGTTTGATTTGTTGATGTTACATTCGGTTTTACATGTTTTTATAGTTATCTACTGTAACGGTTTTCATACGGTTTATATAAGTGATTTCGGATACTTAGTTATGCATGCGTGTTTTGAAACGGGAAGGTGAACCTTGATTTCATTAAATTGTTTTCCATAACCGTTTATTTTAGTCCACTCACACTTTTCTGTTTTAATACCCTCCAGGTCGTGGTACAAGTTTTGGGGGCTAACGCCGAGGCAGAGGCATAAAGTTTTCCCGTTGCGATGTAGTTAGTTCGCAGAATAGGGTTTTATCCTTATCTTGTTTGTAATTATGCTCTGTGAAACTGTGGACTTGTTGTTCAGTTGGTTGTATCGTTTAACCTCCCTGGTCTGATAGTACTTGTAGTGTATTGTTGTGTGGTTATTTCAGTTGGTTGTGTGCAATTGTCAGACGGGAGCAGGATTCTCCCCGGTTATCGAGGTGATAATCAGGACGGGTCCTGTCAAAACAGTGTATGAAACATTTATTCATTCCATCAATCAAACCATATGCAAAAATTTCATTACAAACCATATTTATAAACATTAAAACATATATGCATGCATCACTTATAAACCAAAGTTCACTCACACACGGTTCGTGCTGCGCGCTGCGAAACCAACGCCCTATGCCACTCCGAGGCTAATCTGCAATCTCCGGGACGTCTGATCCTGTCGAAATCATACTCAATGGCTACTAAAAATCTCTATATGTCCATACAATAAACCCTCAAACCTCCCGGAAAAGTCAACGTGTCTTCAACAAGCTTCCCGAGGCTAAAAACCTCCAATTAACCTATCAAACAACTTCTGATCGACCTAAAACCACCACCATTGGATTCAGATCATCATAACCGTTCAAACATGATCTATTTTACCTCGAAATTCCATCCCATACACCCTCTCAAGCCAGTCAAAGTTCGGTCAACGCTAGCCGTCGCCGATCAACAAAGTTCCACTGCGGCGGTCAACGCCGGTCAACGGCTGACGTCATGGCATGACATCAGCCTGACATCTGCCAATGTAACGTTTGACAGCCTGCCACGTCGCACCATCCGATTGGTCCACACGGTCTGCCATGCCGACTAGGCTTGATAGCTAATTGGACCAGACAGCATGTCACGTCGCATCACCTGATTTTCCACTTGGACTGATAGCTTTGACAGATCACACGTCTTCATCGTCAACATCCAGTCGGGTCGAACCGTTTCTCGGTAATGGGTCAACTGACCCGCGAACCTGCCCAGCCAAAACTCACTCATTTCTCATCTTTTTCACTCCATTCTTTCACCATTAGACTCGTCTCTCACCCAGAAACATATCTATGCCCTTAAAATCAAGAGAAAATGTCTAGAACTTACCTGTCGAATCCAAACCCTCACGGTTGTTCTTCGAACCACCATCTAGAGCTATCCAACCATTCTTAGCCATCCATTCCAATCCCAAAACACTCGTACAGACACCATAAACACAACCCAATCGTTAAAATCCTTCCCCAAATCGTCAAACCAAAAATCCGAAATTCGAACCAAAAAGGGTATTCGGGTTACTTTGGTTTTCTGGGTTTTCCGGCCACTGTCCAGGGCTCCAGCTTGATCTTTCATCACCTCTTCTTCCTCTCTCTCACTCTGTCTCTTTTTCTCTCAGGCAGCAGGTGAAGATGATGAGGGTTTTGATGTGTTTGGGGGTAGGTTTGTGGGTTTCGGGTGAAGGAAGAATGAAGAAATAAAGGTGCATGAACTAGGGTATTGGGCCAATAGGATGGGTGACACTTGTCACTCATCCAGTAGTCCAAGTTGGATTTTTTGGGGCCCACTTAAAGACAAATGTCCACTTCCTAGTAAAATGTTAATAATGCGTTGCTTCTTGTGTTACCCGTAATTTTCCGGTGCGACGGTTGATTTCGTCGTGCCTCTTGTCTATGGACTCTTATCATCTCGATCTACATAATGGATCTCGGTCCATGTACATTTGACCTCCCGGGTTAAAAGTTAATATTTTTCACCCGTTTAGGGAAAAATTCACAATTTCACCCCAAACATCCGACAATCCTCAACTAATTCTCATTTAGTCTCAATAATCCTTAATTAATTCTCCATAGTCCCGTATATTCAGGACAGGTCCTTACATAGATCACCATAACTCATCTCTCACTCGACTGTCTCTAATAGTGCATCATACTCACGACGTCCAGTACATTCATGACGGTGCGACTTGTCTAGCTGGTAACTCACGGCTGCACTACGCTTCTATTGCATAACCCTGATCTCAACTCGCTTTAGAGTCCTATCAGGGTACCTTGTACCATAGCACATGTAACTCAGTGACCAACGTTATGCTCTTGACGCCTCTCGAGTCTGAAACTGTCATCTTACTCATCCTCTCAATACACACACATTTCACTCATCCTGTGTGTATCTGAATGCAATCGAATAATTTCTCTAGCAGGGATCATCATATACACATCTGCTAGGGTTCCTCGTGTCCATCTCGGATGTAATCTGATGATCGTACCATATCAATCAGATTGGTCAATACTCAACTATCACATCAGTCCTACTCGTAGACCGGCTCAAGGACTACACTCTGGCAACATTCGATCACGTACCAATATCCACACAACAAAACTATCTCAGATCTTGTCCATCTACTACATGGCTACTATACCACTCACGCTCCAACTTTGGAACCGATGTGTCTGATCTCCTCTCTGGACAGATCGTACACTATACTCAACGTCCTCTCTAAGTTCTCGTGGTCACCTGACCAACTCCAAAGACAATCCAACAACTCACTAACCAATCTCATTTCTTAGTTAACTACAAAGGTCAACAGACTTACGTCTCTCAAAACCTTCACGTGTAGCAACAGTACACAATCTGTACCCGCGTATCCATACATCAGTGTCCTATCCAAAACCCTCACTATCGTCCAAGATAGTCAAACTAGAGCAGTAACTAATCTTCTGCACACTCAATGATCATCTCACACTAGATTGACTCCCTTCCGAGTTAATCCCGTCAACAGGCTACAATCACGAGGAATTCTACGACTAGAGTACTCAACCAATCTAAGAGACTCTAATCTCAGTCATTGTGGTTGGTTGACGATAACCCCAATATTACCCTGGTCCTCCGAGTCGTGTGGATACTCGCAACAAGCATCATGGCCAGGACACCAACATTAGTCCACGGTTCCCGAAATCCATGTAGCATTAGTACACAGTCCACTAAATCTGATCTATGGATTTCATAATCCAAATCCCATCCCACCACAATAGGATCCACAAATCCCATAGGGATTCACACATCCAGGGTCCGCGTTTCCCAAAACCATTTTCATCTCAACAAGTATGATAAGTTT
The DNA here is from genome assembly GCA_032719365.1 of Prinsepia uniflora. Taxonomy (NCBI): domain Eukaryota; kingdom Viridiplantae; phylum Streptophyta; class Magnoliopsida; order Rosales; family Rosaceae; genus Prinsepia; species Prinsepia uniflora. Next base: position 39,492,419 of record CM064867.1, read on the forward strand.
CTGTTGCCAACTCACAATGACCAACATCACCACGCACTATTCGAAAGCCATCTCGGGGATTTCACTTCTGTGGCCAATTCCAGAGTTACACATCTGAACATACAATACATGCACCCAAGCATGTCTTTCAACCAACTCTTTGACTTCGAGTCAAGCCAACCAATTTCAATAGGGTATCTGTGCCACACCCTCATGTCTATCATAACTCTACCTCCCTCTGAGGTAGCAACCTCGGTAAATCCTGCAAGGGATACCACTAGAAGTGTCGACACAACCGACATCACCCTAAAGCTTACTTTTCCATTTAGGGACTTCACAACACGTGTCCCATAACTCGAACAGTCGTCCTATAGTAATTTTTTGGCTTCCAAGCCGTAACTCACAAAATGAGTATCCTCTGGACTACCAACTACAACTAGTTCCTCGGGAGCTCAACAGAGGAATCGTGGTTAATCCATCAATCTACCAGGACATCCTAACAAGTCCTGTATATCTCGGAAAACCAATCTGTCTCTAGTCACACCTTATCCAAAACCGAACCGTCTCGGTTCACTAAACTACGCTCAACATAGTTTGGTTGAAGTACAAGCTTGCATGTCCCAACTCTATGGGATTAACTCCTGCACCCAACACTCATGCAATTCGTCCAAAGATAACTAAGGTACCTATTATTAATACAGGCATACACCGTGCCTTCAGTAAACCAACCAACTAGGAGGATCTGAGACCTCACTAGGTTGCTCAGGATCTTATATGTCCCTGTTCAACGATCACTAACACTGTAACTCGCACGTCTGCCCCTCAAGGCTCGGAGCTAGCGACTACCCTCGTCTAAGCTTCCTATGTACACGAATCCTCATGACGCCTCTACGTCATCCAGAACCACTCAGTCGTTGTTGGGATACTGACCAGCTCATCTCCACTTGAGATTCCACATCGTCACTCGAGTCTCATTCCCAAGACCCGACACAAACCAATGAAGCCTCACTACCTCAACTGTCATCGCACATAGTGTGAACCAAGCTAAAACTCCGAATCTCTGCTCATACCGAACATCCGTCAAATCTTTTGATCATGTCGGAAGAACTCCACCTCCCTCGTAACTTGACCCACACATGGATGGTAATGTCTTTCACCAAGCCCCGTGCCGACCAATCCACAATAACTTAGATATCGAGACGCCACACTCATGCAGGAAACGCACCGCATGTACCAATCGCTCAAGACTTACCAAACCATGTCCTCAAGAGCGCAACTCAACGTATGTACAATCTTCTTAAAAGCATATAATCTACTGATCGGTCACCTCGGGATCTGAGCCACAAGTACCACTCTCCTAGTAACAAGCACAACATCACAAGAGCAACCTAGTGCTCTGATACCAAACTGGCAGGAACCATCCCAATCCCCCTGGATTATCATGGGATGTGCCTACTCCCGTTTGATACCACGTGTCAAACCAAGGATAAAACTGTAAACCTGCTCGGGGTTTCCAGAGTGCACAGTGATTTCTAGAGTACGCAGCGGCATGTGAAGTCTCGGTCTCTACTACAGCCCGCATCCGCGATCAACTTGAAGGATGTCAAAAACAATAAAAGCGTGAGTGGACAAAAATAAATATTTATTGAAATCATTTTCCAAAATATTGATTTCACCCTCCGTTTTACAAAGCATGCATGCATATCAATTTAAGAACCATTTATTTTCTGTAAAACAGTATATACGAAAATCGATACAATCAACGTAAAACCAACACATGTTCAAATCTCTGGACACAAATCAATGGTTTAAAAGCTCGACACTCATTCTCATATCCAAACTCTATCACATCTCATATCATTATCTCATATCATCATCATTCGCGTCATCCATGCAACGCGTTCAAATAAGCTCCAGGACCGCTCATATGCCATGAACACATCGCTAGCCGACATTCCAGATCGTTGTGAACGCATCACTGATCTATCTCCATATAATACCAGTACTTCTGAGTCGAGCCTCCCTCGGTTGCACGATAATAAGCAGTGCTACGTGACCTCTCTAGGCGAACACATCCCATCCCAGAGGCGAGCGTTATCTCCAGTGTTCCTTTCGAGGAAACATATTCACAACCGGAAGCCCTCTCATCTCAGAGAATGGTCATCGTAAAAATAGTGGAAACATATTTTCATTTTTCAAATCAAATCAGTTGTATTACACAGAGTCTCGGCCCAAAACATAGTTTCCACAGAAACTCATAAAATTAGTGTCCAGTTCACATTTCGCAATCAGAATCATTTCACAATCAAATCATATGTTCCATGTGGGATCTCCGTGTGGGATCGCCGCCTAAAGTCAAATCTCAATAGGGTCACACGCTTGGAATTTCATTATAATAGGGTCACAAGCCCGACACATCATTTCAATAGGATCACAAGCCTGAAACATAGTTTCATAAAACATTTGACTATAATCTCAGTCAAAACCATAATCCAACTAGGTCTTATGCCCAAAAGCCATTTTCACGAAAATCCATAAAAACCATTCAAAACCGATAATCAACCAGCATGCAAAAAAATTTATGCATTTCATCAATCCAATCATATGCAAACATTGCATTTCAAACCATACTTACGAAAATTAAAACATATATGCATGCATCATTTATAAACCAAAGTCCAATCACAGGTTGTTCAAGCTGTGCGCTCCAAAATTGCATCGTAAGCCAATCCAAAGCCAATCCACAGTCTCTAGAACGTCTAGATCTATCCAAATCATACTCAAGAGTCAATATCCATCGATGCAAATCCTAAACATAAACCTTCAAAACTCCCGGAATAATCAACGTGTCCCGAACACGATTTCCGAGGCTAAAAACCTCTAAAACCTATCAAATTATCTCTGATCGATCTAAAACCACCACCATTGGATTCAGATCGTCGAAACCTTTTGAACATGACCGGTTTCACCTTTAAATTTGGGCCCACGTGTCGATCAAAGTCCGCTCAACGGTCAACGCTAACGTCAGCCTGACAAATCTGACAACCTACTACATGGCACTCCCTGATTGGTGCCACGTGTCATCCTCTGACACTGCCACGTCACGTGATGATGTCATCACTACCATGAGTTGCTGACACGTCAACTTTGACAACCTGATAGACTGCCATGTGGCACCACCTCATTGGTCCACGTGGTCTGACAATGCTGACGTGGACCTGCCATATCATCTAAAAGTTCCTAACACACTACCATGTGGCACCACCCTATTGGTCCACGTGTCTGACATGCTGACATAGACCTGATACGTTAGTTGCTGACTGGGCCTGACAACCTGCCACATGGCATCACCTAATTTTCCACGTGGGCTGATAGGTCTAACAAGATGATGACGTGGACTGCCACGTCATCATCGTTAACCTCTGGTCTGGTTGACATATTTCTCTGTAACGAGTCAACCGACCCGCGAACCTGACCCGGCCATATCTCACTCATTTCACATCCGTTTCACTCTATTCTTTCACCATTAGACTCATCTCTCACCTAGAAACATATATATACCCTCAAAACTTAAGAGAAAATGACTAGAAATTACCTATCGAATCCAAACCTTCACGGTTGTTCTTAGAAACATCATCCAGAGCCATCCAGCCGTCCTTAGCCATTCATTCCAATCCCAAAGAACTCGTACAAACACCAAGAACACGACCCAATCATTAAAATCCTTCCCCAAAGCCCCTAACCAAAAATTTGAAATTCAAACCATAAAGGATATTCGGGTTACTTGGGTTTTCTGGGTTTCCCAGCCATCGTCTAGGGTTCCAGCTTCATCCGCCGTCGTCCCTCCATTCTCTCTCTCACTCTGTCTCTCTTTCTCAAGAAGCAGGTGAAGATGATGATGGTATGATGTGTTTGGGGTGGGTTTGTGGGTTTTGGGTGAAGGAAGAAGGAAGAAATAAAGGTGCATAAACTAGGGTATTGGGCCAATGGGATGAGTGACACTTGTCACTCTAGGATATTTTAGGGCACACTTAAAGACAAATGTTCACTTCCTCGTAAAACATGAATAGTTCGTTACATCTTCAACGACTCGTAACTTTCCCGTACATCATTCGATTTCAACGTGCCACCTGTCTACGGACTCACATCGTCTCGATCTACGTAATGGACCTCAATCCATGTGCATTTGACTTTGCGGGTCAAAATTCAACATTTTCACATGTTCAGGGGAAAATTCGTAATTTCACCCCGAACGTCTAACAATCCTTGACTAATTCTCGATTATTATCGCTAATACTCAATCAATTCTTGATAATCCCGTAAAATCGGGATGGGTCCTTACATGAATCGCTCTCGAAAAAGAATCCATTGATTCTCTCCCGATTGGTTGGACCATAGGTGCAATGATTTACTTCCCGGGTGAGGTCTCTAGTTCAAGTCCATGATGGCCCAGCTGCGCTAACTGATTGATGCATCATAGACAATTAATAGTTCAAACGGTTATCAAGAATATGAAGGGTTAACCGAATTAAGTTCATGGATTTAACTAGGTCGGGTTACAGACCAATTATCAAAGGTATATATGTGATATGTAAACAATCTACTAATTAATGGATTTCATTCAAATACTATAGATATATAACATTACGTTTTCCCTTATAATACTCGAGGCGCTAATGAAACTATTTTAGTGAAATTTATCTGTCTTAATTCTCGGGCGAGCGCGCCAAAAACCCAGGTCTCTTTTGGATTTCCTTCTTGATTAATAAAACCTACATCATTGTCATCATATCATATTATCATAACGTTGTCGTGTTTGAGTTCTTTACAAGTACATACAATTGCAGCTCGTATCACAATTGATTTTTCTAGACGTGTATTTGGTACTGCTTCCTTGATTACCGCAACAATAAAATCACTTATATGAGCATATCGTCGATTACCAGTGTAACGACCCGTCCTGAATTTTGGGGTTAGATTAGTGAGTAATCGTGGATTAGTCGAACTAATCGGGGATTAGTCGGACAATCGCGGACGAACAATGTAAAATGATGGTTTTGCCTCTGGGAATTGGGCAAAAAGTTAACTTTTGACTTGGGTAGTCAAATGGACATTGGCCGATGACCGTGACGTAGATCGGGACGTCACGAGTCCATAGGCAGGCGGTACGTGGAAATCAAAAGTTCGACGGGAAAGTTACGGGTCTAGGAAGTCTTACAGCAATATTCACACAAACTGAGACATCGCGACACGTGGCAGGATTTGAAAGAACCCACTAGATGAGTGACAAGTGTCACCCATCTAATAGGCCCAGAGCCCAATTAATTGGGGTCCTTATCCTCATCTGATTCGGTCATCTTCTTCATTGTTCCAAAACCAGTGGAAAAACCCATACCCGTGCAACCCCATCCCTCACAAACACCTCCCAATCCTCACCCATTGATAATAATGTAGACATGAAAATGGAAGGGGATACCGGAACGAGCGGAATGGTGACGGTTGAGGACTGTCGAGCACGATGGCTGGGAAAACCCGAGACGGTATGTATTATGTTCAAAAATTGAAAATAGGATTTTAGGTTGTGTTGACCGATATGATGGATGGGATGATGTTCTAGGGAAAGAGACGAGTTCGTGGGAATTGGAATCATGGCTCGAGGTGGCCGAAGATGGCTGGAAATAGAGGAGGAAAATTGGGAGCTTGAGAAATGAGAGAGATCTGATCTCCTCGGTTCAATTGAACCGGATTTACAGTGAACCGGGTTTGATCAAGGAAGATGATGATACTGTTCATCGGCGCTTGGCTTTCAAGCGCAGTGGCTTTAGACGGCGCGTGAGGGCGCGTGGGCCCGATTTTCGAGGCACAATCAACAAGTAATTTTACTTTTTCGATGTAACGGACATTTTTCGGACATGTTTCGGGTCGATCAGACACCGTTTCGGGATAGTTTTGGATGTCCGAAGGTTTAGGGTCTATTTCAAATACGTTTAAAAATTCTAGAAAATTAGGGGGATTTAATGAGAGGTTAATTTAAGTAATTAGTGACCTTTGGGTATGGTTTGCATAGGTCCGGAAGTTCCGGAGTTGGCGGATTAGCCTCGGGGAGGCTTATGGCGCGCATATCGAGGCGACAACTAGGACGGTTTCTAAGTGGACTTTTGTTTTCTAAATATCATGCATGCATAACTGTTTTATATGATTTATATCTATGTTTTGAATGCCTTGAGTACATATGTTTGTGATATTTGGTATTTACGTATTTCCATGTATTTCGAGGCTTATGATTTTATGTTGGATTTATATGTGCTGGTGTTTTCAATAATGGTTTGATAGAATGGTTTTGGATTTGCGAATATGAAATCGGGCATGTGACCCTTTTGATTTGGAAACTATCAGACTTGGAGTCCAGTTGATTTAATGAGATATCGGGCCGAGACCTAGTTGGTTTACGAAATCGAGCATGAGGCTCAATTTTGTTTGATAAAAGTGATTTTAGGCCGGGGACCCTTTTATGGATATTGGATTTATAGATTTACGATGATTTTATGTAAGTCCGAGCATGGCCCCTTTGAGATGTTTTGAAATGGTTTTATAAGGATGTTTCTTATTTACCATCCTTAGATGAGGATATGTGGATGGTCTTCTCCAGATGTCTGGGACACTAGGGAAGTCACGGCACATTGCCTACGAGGGGTCATTGCACGGAGCGACCAGACCGTATAATGACTCACGAGCAGGATTGCTATGATTAGACGTTTGGGATGTCAGAGATTGACCCGAAGAGACCCCGGGCAGCACGTGTTTCTTAGACCGTGAGATATGACGTCTGGGACATCAAGCGTCTAGGACGCTAGGCATCTGGGATGCCGAAGATCGGTATTTGGTAAACATGATTTATGAGAGCTGTGAAATTGTATTTCTGTGTTTATGGATTTGGGCAGTGGACAACTTAGATTTGGATTTGGATTTACGGTTTTGGGCTGAGTTCCCACACTTGGTTGATTTCATGGTTTTGGGCTAAGGCCCTAATAATTTGAGAAAAAGAAATGACTTTGGTTTTCTAAACGGTTTTTATTATGTTTGAATTAACTGGTTTTGTATGCACGCATGGTTTTAAGTGAAGAGCATATATGTCTTCTTATGAAATGTGTTTTTTGAACTTATTTATTTTTGTCCACTCACAGCTTTTCTGGTTTTTTATACCCTTCAGGTTGATCGCGGATACGGGCTGTGACAGAGACTGATACCTCACATTTCTCGGTTGATCTTGGCATACTTTGGGAGCCAATTGGGCTCAAGATTTTAGATTATCCCTTGTCTGACCTTCATATTACCTCGTGTGGCACGTGGGTTAAAAGGGAGCATGGCGTACTCTTGGAGATTGCGCTGCAAAGTGCAGCTAAGGCCGTGAAGACCCAGGTGGACGACTCTAGTTGGGTTAAGTTGAGGATAGAGATTGGTCGAACAGAGCTTCGGGCTTGGCTGTCTATAGGATTGTGTGACTTAGGATTCCAGTCGTGGATCTGGGATCTAGAATAGAGTTGGACTGGATGAAAACCAGTGATGAGTGAGTTGTGTTGGGATTCTTCTCAACCGAGTTTGAGAGGACGGATGTGCTAGAGATGAATAAGTGGTGATTGGACGAAATGGTACAAAGGGATGATGTAAGTATTGGCATGAGGATTAGTGGTCGATTTGTCAAATATGGTGGGATGCAAAGATTTGGCTTTAGATCACAGCAGGAGTCTGTTGTGACTCTTCAGTCGAACGGTACCTCAGGTAAATAAAGGATGTCAATTCAACCTACATCCTTTTGGTTGTGCACAAATGGTCTTAAACAGGCGAGTTGGGTGTTAGATTGGTTGCGGACACGTGGTTGATGTCCGAGTGAATCGAGGATTTGGGAAGTCCAGAGGTTGGACTTGACACCTATGTGGAAGCATATCCAAGTTGGCTTCCAACATGGTTGGAGCTTCGGAATCAAGAGAGGTTGTGATCGAGTTGAGGAGAAGTTGTGCTAGATTCCAGACTAGTGGATAAGTACTAGAGAAGTTGTGAATATGGTTCTGACTCAGGAATGAGTGGTGAGCGTGGAGAGTGTGGTGAGCATGGTGAGTGGAGCGGGGATTATGTTGCGCTCACGTAGGATAAATTTTGATGTCATAGTCTTGGATCATCCTTGATTTTCCTTATGCGCGACGTCAAGATTGATCTGATATAGGGAATGATGACGAGGGAGTTTCGATAGGTAGGGATGACAAGGAGTGACTATAAGGGATCGATATGAGGTAATTGAAGTGAACCCACAGTCTAGACGTGTTTCGTCTTTGACTGAGTTGTTCAGTTGTGGACAGGGTGTTGAGGAGTGTGGTGACGATCGAAGGGAATCGCAGGGAAGGATGACCTTGCTGATTATGCTAAGCTAGGAGCAAAGGGGAATTGTATTTTAGAATGAAATGATTATCCAACCTCTGTCTTTGTTATGTGGAGGAGCTCAGGTTGGATATGTGTAATGTGTATACGATTTGTCTTGTGCGTGTATTGGATATGTGAGTGAGATCTGTCTTGGAAAGGTGGATGAGTATGAGTTGGATATGTGCGTGTGTTGGTTATGGGCTCTGTCTTGTGCATGTGTTGGATATGAGGCTCTGTTTTGGATATTTGGATATGGAGAATGTTAGGGGTTGACTTCTTTTCGAAGTTAATCCAGTATGAGATAGTAGTTGAGTGAATTGGAGTATATTCTCTGTCTTGAGCATGTATTGGATAGGTGCGTCGATGGGATTGGCTTCCGTTCAAAGCCGATCAGTGGTGATAGTAAGTATGACTGCTTCGGTAAGTGAGATGATACCTAGAGTAGAAATCAGGAAAAGATGAATAGCCGAGAAATGAGTAGGATATGCTTTGGCCTGGAGTGGTGATCTATCTAGTACGAGATTGGACAGATGGGCTCCAGAATGGAAGCGTGATTAGCTCGTTGCCATGTTGTAATTAGTGTCAGTATAAGCCATGTTGTAATCAGTGTAGGTATGAGAATGTTGAGTGTGCCGGGGATACACCAGTTGTCAGGACCCGTCTTGTGACGCCCCGGAAATTCTAGAAATGTAACTTTGAAAGTTTGAATGTAAAATGACAATTTTGCCCTTGGTTATGTGGGTAAAAGTTGACTTTTTGTTTGAGACACTTTTTGGACGTTCTGGAAGGACTGTTGGATAGGTCCTGAGACACTGAGTTCGTAGACAGGCGACATGCCAAAATTGGAGTTCGGCGGTGAAAGATACGGACCTAGGAATGCGACGGGAATTTTGGTCATTTTCTTGGTAAGGGTAAAATGGTACTTTTGGCTGGGCTAGTTGATGAATCAGTCAAGTGGTGACTCATCTACCTGTTGAGTGACACCTGTCACTTCGAAAGGGAGATTGGTGGTAATTGTTGCCTCTTGAAATCAAATACAAACCCAACACATCCATTGTGGGATGGTAATCAATCTTACCCCAGACCTTGAGAGACACACACAGAGATTAAAAATAAGATTCAGAGAGAAAGGAAGAGGAAATTTGAAGGAATTAATCAAAACACCCAAGAAAACCCGAAACCCAAATCGGTGGAAATTTGAAGGATCCCAACTTCGAATTTGAAATTGTGGACCATGATTAGAAAAATTGAATCCCGTTTATGATCTCTGGGATCAATACGAACAGAACCAACCAACATTCGAAGGGAATTGACGGAGATTCGACTTAGAACGGACCTTGCGACGTCTTCGAATTGTGAAAGTTGGGTTCATGTAATTGGAGGTAAGAAACCTGGAAATTGGTTTCGAAATTACATTTATAATGACCTTAAGCTACTTTCTGGTTGATTAGATTTATGAATTGGATTGAAATTCGTTACAATTGGATTTATAACCGATCGGGCATCGATTTAGAAATTGACCCGTTTAAGATATTGTTTCATGAAAATAAGAATACAGATCCCTAATTAAGATTGATTAGATGAAAATCAGCGAAAGAAACGAAGGAATTGAGGTCGAATTGATGAAGAATTTATCGGGTCAGCTCGTGGGTTTACAGACCCGTTTACCAGGCGATCGGGTAGGGACGATGAACAGTATTGGTACTGTTCACCGTGAGTGAGTTCACGTGCAACCCATTTAATCGATGCGTGAGGGCGCGTGGTTGACCTTCTAGGGAAGTGTTCAACACACTTTTTCATGTAATCAATGTAACGAACATTTTGGCATTGGGTTCGAGTCGATCGGACACCGTCTCGATATTGTTTCGAGCGTCCGAAAAATTATGTTATATTTTAATTCGTATTAAATGCCCGAAAAATTGGGGGAGTTTAATACGCTATTATTGGATTCATTATTGACCCATAATGATGTTGTTTGACAGGATTCAGGATTTCCAGACATTACGGAAAGGCGTGCAGCACGGAATTGAGTGATTTGGACGGTGTGTGAGTGGACGTTTGTTTTATAAACTGTTATGCATGCATAGTCAAATGTTTTACATGATTGATTATATGATTTGGTTTGAAATGATGTAATGGTGATTTGGCATGATTAATTGTGATTAATGATTATTTTAAATGGACTTTCGGGCACGTTTTACGAGGAAAGTGCAATTGATGTTTTGGGCTAGGCCCAGGATTTTAAAATGATGTTTTGACTTGGATTTGGAGTCAAATATGAATATATGATTGATTTGATGGTTTTGTATGTATGTTCTGTGACTCCGGATGTGTAATTCCCGGAGGGACCAGATGTGTAATTCCCGGAGGGACCAGATGTGTAATTCCCGGTGAGGCTGGATGTGTAATTCCCAGCAGATCTGGATGTGTAATTCCTAGAGACTCTGGATGTGTCATTCCCAGAGGAACCTTGGATGTGTAATTCCCGAGTTATATGATTTGTTTTATGAAATGATTTTCATGTGTTTAGCTTGAGAGCCGAGATTTGATGATATTCATATGGTTTGGCTTAAGGGATGGTTGTTCATATGTTTTACCCTATGCATGCATGGTTTAATAAGCTGGAGGGGAAAATGGTCTATTTGAAATGTATTTTCAAATGATGTTATTTTTGTCCACTCACACCTTTTATGGTTTTATGACCCTCCAGGCCGTGGCACGACGTTCGGGGCTGATCGAGAGGCGGAGACATGAGCGGAAATCAGTGTAGTTATCTCTTGTCTGACAGGTGCTGAGGGGTAGTTTTGGGACTTCAGTTCATTTGTCAGATGGGAGCAGGACTAGGCAAGGTTATAAAAGCCCAGTTGGGACGGGTCTTGTCAAATTGGTATCAGAGCATTGGGTTACTGATTTGTCATTCCTCCGAGACGCGAGCCCCATGCACAGCCTGGTGATGAGCTTGAGGTTCTAGATGTTGAGAGAGCCCAACATCTGGGAGCTACTAGATTTACCGGCCAGGCAGACCTAGAAGAAGCCTACGAGTGGCTTATTTGTTTTGAGCAGATCTTTGAGGTTATGCGATGTCCGCCAAGGGATATGGTTCTGTTAGCCATATTTATGTTGAGTGACAATGCCTACCGGTGGTGGCGTGGGTTACAGATGACTGGTTTGAATGCCCACACTTTGACTTGGGAGGCTTTCTGGGAGCGCTTCCTGGATCAGTTTTACCCTCGCTCATTTCGTTATGCTAAAGAGGTTGAGTTCCTCGAACTGCAACAAGGGAACATGTTAGTGGTTGAATATGAACAGAAATTTCTGAACTTATCTAGTTTTGCTTCATTGTATGTGGCAAATGAGGAGGATAAGTGTCTTAGATTTGAGTATGGGCTGAAGAATGAGATACGGTCCGCTATGACAGTCGGATATTATTCCACCCTCCGAAAGCTATCAGATGCTGCTATCCAAGTAGAAGCTAGTTTCCCTATGCGAGAACAATCTTCGAGTTCTGGACGACGTCGAGAGCGTCAAGAAATTGAGACAATGAGTCAGGGGACGCCATCAAAGAAAGGTGGTTCTAACCCCGGATTTTCTGGTGGGTCTCAGTCAGGTTTTAGTGGGGGTAGATAAAGACATTCCTTTGGTACTGCAGTGGTCCCGTAGACATTCGTCTAGTCAAGTAGAGCTTCAGTGCCGTCAAATGGCACACATAATAACCGATCTGCCTATTTTGGTAGGGGTTGTAAAGACCCGTCCCGTGAGTCGGGATTAGCGAAGTGAGTAGCAACGGATTAGCTGAGTTAATCGGTGGTTAGTTGGCTACTTTTGGACATTAGGCGTAGAATGACGATTTTGCCCCTAGTTTGGGCAAAACGCTGACTTTTAGTTCGGGCGGTCAATTGGGCATTGACCGATGTTTGTGACGTAGTTTGGGAAGTCACGAGTCCGTAGACAGGTGGCACGTTCGATTTGGACAATCGGAGAAAAAGTTATGGTGTTCGGAAGGTTAAGGGCGTTACCGTAATTTTGGTTAAATAGAGGGGAAAATGTTGACTTTTTGTTGGACTCTTAGTTTTCACGTAGACCGAGAACCGTTAGGTAGATCTCGTCGTCTTGAGTTCAACGACAGGCGGCATGCTTTCATCGGACGTAAGACGAGTGAGTTACGGGTCTAGAACGACGAAGGGAAAAATGGTAATTTGGACTCACAAGGGGCATTTTGGTCTTTTTGGTGTCTTGGGATTTGTGCAAAGGAGATGAGGACAAGTGTACAGGAGTAATTGGATATTTTGAGACGGGACCATGGGATTGTGGACACGTGGGGTGTGTGTAGTGGATTCTAGGGTGCACGGTGCAATTATATGTGTGTGCATCGTGTTTGTTCGAATAGGGAAAAACAAAGAGTGAGATTGAGAGAGGAATTGATCGGGTTACATTGTGTGTTTGTGTGTTCTGGTGATTGGGTGAGTAAGTAGAGACTGAGTGAGAGGTTGGTGAGTGTTCTGGGGAGGTGGTAAGGTTGTGAGGGACTTAGGGACCGCGAGGAAAACCCAGGAAGAACAGGACAGAGGACCACCGTGCACGGTTGTGCATTTCCAGTGACCAAACCATCAAATTGAACCCGTGGTGGCGTTGAGAAGACTGAGGGGAGTCGAGTGGGCACAACGGAGCTCGTGGTGGCGGCCTGAGCACAAGTAATTTCTTCAATCCGTCTATATGCTCTGTTTTCTAGTTTTGATTCAAACGGTAAGTCGTGGAGTTTGAGTACAAATCGAGGTGTTTGGTGAGTTCTAATTGACTCAGTAGGTTCCTAGGGAGTTCTAGGGTTCGAAACCGTGACGGGGGATTGCACGGTGGACCGGGAGCAAGAACAGGGGAATAGACTGCTAGGAAGCGGACGAAGATGTTGGTGGAAAAAAGGCCGGAATTGGTTGAGGGATGGCAGAGAACCGATCATGTCGGTTCGGTTCGACTGAGCCGGTCTGAACCGGGAGAACGGAGGTTGAAGACGATGAACAGTGCAGGCGCGTGAGGCCCACATGCAACCACTGTGGGCGGCGCCTGGTGGCTTTTCTGGGGAAACTTCCAACATAGGTTTTGGTCTAATCGTTGTAACCAATCTTTTGGGACAAGTTTCGGGACGATCGGACGTTGTTTCGAGATAGTTCTGCGGGATTAAAGGTTTAGGGTTCCATTTAAAGTACGCTTAGAAGTTCGGGAAAATTATGGGACTTGAGTAGGACTTTTGTGAAGTAGTTAGTAACCTCGTTATGGGCTTTGGACAGGTTTGGGAAAGCCGAGGATAGCGGAATGGCCGGGGACGACGTAAGTGCGCGCGTATCTAGGCGACGTCGGAATGGTCTGTGAGTGGACTTTCCTTTCTAACTCTTAATGCATGCATATATGTTTTTATATGTTTTCTATACTGAATTCTATTATGTGCTTTACGATTTTGATGGTTTACGATTTTGCACATTTTTCGAGGAAATTACGGAATTTCACGTTTTACTGGATTTCGTTGGATATTGTGATTTGAACCTGGATTTAATAATTTGATTTCAGGATTTGAAATACAATTTGATTTCAATAAAAGTAAAGAGATTTTGGAAAGTGATTTCGGGCTTGAAGCCCAGTTCAAGAAGTGGTTTTGAGAAATGTGATTTTGGGTTTTTGAATCGGGTTTCCGGATGACGATTCGGGATTCGATTTGAGACTTGGAAGTGGATTCCAGGTTTGGGTTCTGAATGATTATTCCGGATGCCAGCTTACAGAATGATGGTTGCGGACTCAGATCTGGAAAAGAGGTGGATATGAGTTCTGAGTTTGGATTCGGGATCCTGATGAGATTGCGGATTCGGATTCGGAAATGGAAAAAGGTTTTCAAACGGTTTCAGATTGGATTTGCTGGATCTGGTTATTGGGTTTAAAGACCCGGATTATGATTGACGGGGGACGGGCCCGGATTGGGTTTAAAGACCCGGAAGACTTGGGAGTTTAAAGACTCGGATATTGATATTTTCCCCCGTAGGCCTGTTGAGTTTAAAGACTCGGATTATATTGAGGCCTGGATTGAGTTTAAAGGCTCGGATAGATCCAGCATGTTCGATGAATGGAAATGTGGTATGGTTTATAATAAATGTTTTTCGATGGTTTTGGGCTGAGACCCGGGATTTGAGAAAAAGGAAAATGTGTTCGGTTTTTCGTACATGGTTTTATGACATACCTTTGATATGCATGCATTGGTTTTTGAAACGGAGGGTATAAATATAATTGTGCTTTCTGTTAACTGTTTTTAAACTTATTCTTTATTTTTGTTCACTCACAGTCTTTTCGTGTTTTCGATACCCTCCAGGTTGTTGCGGTACGGGCTATTGGTCGAGAGAGACGAAGACATCACACCCGCGATCCACAGTAGTTCGGTACACTCTGGGAAGTCCGGTTACCTTTTCGGATGGCTGGATTCGAGAATCCCTGGTCCGACTTATGTGTCACATGGAGGTTAGACGTTAGTCTGGCACTCGTTTCATGCTTAAGTCAGACGGGAGTAGGGTTTAGTCCCTAATCTTGGGGGATTAGGGGTGGGCCCTGACAGGGGTGCCTGTTATTTCTGTGGTGAGTTTGGACACATCAAGAGAAATTGTCCACACTAACCAGCTGGTGGTAGTCTGAGTGTCAGTCATAAAGAGCAAGGCTCGGGGACGACCTCGACTGCTGGAACCACAAGTGGGAGGGGAACTGACAGCACTAGGCGTGCACCATGAGGAAGTGGTCGAGCTTCAGGCCCACTTGCTCGAGTATTCTCTCTTAGTCAACAGCAGGAAACCAACAAACCACCTGAAGGTAGTTCAGAGTAATGGTAGTGCCCTATGGGTTGCTATTTTGTACATATTGTAATTTATGTTATTGTACAGGTGTATTGGTATATGTTTGTTTAATAAATAACGTGATCGATTTTCGGGGACAAAATTCCTTAAGGGGGGTCGATTGTGACGCCACAGAAAATTCGAGAAATGTAACTTTGAAAGTTTGAATGTAAAATGACGATTTTTCCTTTGGTTATATGGGTAAAAGTTGACTTTTTGTTTGAGACACTTTTGGGACGTTCCAGAAGGACTGTTGGATAGGTCCCAAGACACTGAGTTTGTAGACAAGCGGGATGCCGAAATTGGAGTTCGGCGGTGATAGTTACAGACCTAGGAATCCTAGGGGCATTTTAGTCATTTTGTTGGTAAGGGTAAAATGGTACTTTTGGTTGGGCTAGTTGATGAATAAGTCAAGTGGTGACTCATCTGCTTGTTGAGTGACACTTTACTTGAGAGCTGGGATTTGATGATATTCATGTGGTTTGGCTTAAGGGCTGGTTGTTCATATGTTTTACCCTATGCATGCATGGTTTAATAAGCTGGAGGGGAAAATGGTCTATTTGAAATGTATTTTCAAATGATATTATTTTTTTCCACTCACAGCTTTTATGGTTTTATGACCCTCCAGGTGGTGGCATGACGTTCGGGGCTGATCGAGAGGCGAAGGCATGAGCGAAAATCAGTGTAGGTATCCCTTGTTTGACAGATGTTGAAGGGTAGTTTCGGGACTTCAGTTGACTTGTCAGACAGGAGCAGGACCGGGCACGGTTATCAAAGTCCAGTTGGGACGGATCTTGTCTAGTCCCAAATCCCCCCGAGATTAACGTGGGACGTGCCTGATCCCGTCTGACACGAAGTGTCATACAAGGGATAGTTCCGACTTTAGCCCCACCGGGCTTCCAGAGTACGTCAGGATCCGGAGAAGGAGTGTGATGTCTCGTTCTCCGCTACAGCCCGGATTCGCGATCAACTTGTAGGGCATTAAAACCACGAAAAGCTATGAGTGGATAAAACAACAGTTTATAAAAACATTTTACAAAAAGACGTTTATGCCCTTCACTAAAAAGAATGCATGCATTCGAAAACCAGTTATCAAAATGAAACCATTAGGGCCTTAGCCCAAAACCGTAAGTCAAACCAATCATACGGGCCACTGCCCAAATCCATGTGGGACTCATCCTAAAACCAATACATGTGGGTCTCAGCCCCAAATTCCATTTCAAGTGGGACTCAGCCCAAATCCAAAACACTTGGGTCTTAGCCCAAAACCAATCCTCGGCATCCCTGATGCTTGACATCCGAGATGTCACAATCAATCCCACTATCACGGTTCCAAGCTACGCGTGCTACCAGGGGTTTCAAATCCCAAGTCTCCCCAGGGTCCACCCAGGCCAATGTTCCGCAGATCAATGGCCCTCCTTGGGGGGAGGTTTTAACCTCTAGCAATCGCTGCTCCTAAGTCACTATACGGACTGGTCGCCCTGTGCAATGACTCCTCACAGGCAAATGCCCCGTGACTACTCCAGGATACTACGAGACGTCTGGAGGAGACAACCCGCCACTCCAGGGTACTACGAGACGTCTAGAGGGCATCCGTTCACGAGGATGGTATACAAAAAACTATTTTCATATTTCATTTCCAAAACCATTCAAAGGGTCACGCCCGGGTTTTCCATAAACCATCGTAAATCCAAATATGGGTCCCTGACCCGAAATCATGTTTATAAATCATAACTGGGCGTCACGCCTGATTTCATAACCAACTGGGCCTCAAGCCCGAATTCGTAAACCAACGGGGCCCCCGGCATGATCGTATAACTCAAATGGGCCTCCAGCCCGATTTCTCATCAATTTAAATGGACTCGAAGTCTAATAGTTTCCAACAAAATGGGTTTCATGCCCGATTTCATATTTCCAAATCCAAAACTCATTCATTAAATCCTCATTGAAAAACCAACACATAAAGGCACAACATAAAGTTGGAAATCTCAAAAAACGTGCAAACACGTCAATACTAACTACCACAAACAAATGCACTCATGGCATCATAAAACATGTTCTAAAACACATATAAAACATTTATGCATGCATCAATTTAGAAAGAAAGGTCCACTCACAGACTGTCCAAAGACGTGCCTCGATACGAGCGTCATAAGCCTTTCCCGGGCCAAACACCATCTCCAGGACTCCCGAACTCGTCCAAATCGTAATAGAGGGTTACTAACTACTTAAATAACCCCTCATAAAACCCCCCTAATTTTCCATGATTTTTAACTATTTTTAAAATCGATCCTAAATATTCGGACATCCCGAACTATATCGAAACGATGTCCGATCGATTCGAAACCATTCCCAAAATTTTTGTTACATCAAATAGATGATTTCACATGTTGGAACCTTTCCCAAAAAGTGGGCCATGCACCCACACGTGCCACCCAAAGGGGCTACGCGTGGGAGCCACGCGCCAACGACTGTACATCTTCTTCCCTACGACTAAACCGGTCCAAACCGATTCTGCAATTCCGGTCTTCCTGGACCGGCGTGACTGGTCCAAGGCCATATCTTCTTCATTTTTCATCCTTTTTCGTCCATTCCAACTCCTATGGCTTCCTTTCTTCATTTCCTACCTAACAATGTCCTCAAATCTAAGGAACCAAGCCTAAAACCCATTGGTTCTAAAACCCATTTTGAAACCAAACTTCCCACCTATGTTCAAGGCACTTCTAGGAGTCCAAACTTCAACCTAAGGATTCTAATAGGTTCCTGGGATCCCTAAAAACAGATTGGAGGATCGGTTTCAATTAACTTGGCTGGAATTTGAATTCGGTGGACAGCCACCGAAAACTTCCCAGCCGCCGTTCCAGGCTTGCTCAGCCGTCCTCAGCCCCCAAAACCTTCTCCTAAGCTTCCTACCAACCTCCTAAACACATCCTAATCAACAGACACCATCTAAACGTCCCAATCCAAAAATCAAAATTCAAAAATATAAAAGGGTTCCGGTTTTACCTTTTGTCGCTGTTTTCCTCCGTCGTCCATGGCGGTCCAGCAGCCTGCCACCTCCTCCCTTGGTTCAACACTCATCCTTAACTCTCTCCTGGCCTCAGACAGATCAGATGGGAAAGTTTTGGATTTGGGTTCACTAGGTTTGGGTTTGGTCAATTGAATGAAAATAGAAGGGGGGTGGTTGCATGTGTCTGTGTAAGGGAAGCAATGGATGGGTGACTCTTGTCACTCATCCATTGGGTCTGGGGAAAAGATCTGGGCCCCACTCAGGACAAAAGTCCATTTTTGCCTCGTAAAATGTACCACTATGAATAGTATCTTGAAACTTCCGTGAACTGTAATTTTTTTTATCGAACGTCGGATTTCGACGTGTTGCCTGTGACAGGACCCATCCCAATCCCCCCGGGATTAGTGCGGGATGACCCTGCTCCCGTCTGACACGGAGTGTCAGACAAGGGATAATTTCGACCTTTGCCCTCCCGGGCTATCAGAGTACGCCAGGATCCGGAGGAGGCATGTGATATCTCGGTCTCTGCTACAGTCCACATCCGATGTCAACCTGAAGGGCAGTCAAAACATTAAAAGCTGTGAGTGGACAAAACAAGAGTTTATAAAACATTTCATAAGGAAGACATTTGTACCCTTCACTAAAAAACATGCATGAATTCGAAACCATTTATTCAAAACAAACCATATGTGGGACTAAGCCCAAAGCAGATATAAACTAAGGTCGAAAGGACCACAATAAAAACGACCATACGGGCCACTGCCCAAATCCTGTGCACACCTGTGCACACCACATATCATATATCATATATCCATCACATACATATATATAAGTCACACAACCAATCCTGTCACGGTATCCAAAGCCACGCGCGCGCTACCCGGGTCTCAATCTGAGTCATCTCAAAGTCAAGGTCAATGTCCGCAGACCACTGACCCTACCCGAGGTAATAGTAACCATAGCCTTCCTGAGAGTAAGGAACCCAACTGGGGGGTGACTCCACTCAGTCGGTGCTCCGTGACTACTCCGGGGTCCACCCAGGCCAACGACCCTCCCCGGAGGAGATAGTAGAACATGTAAAGGAAGGTAGACGAACATATATATACATAACATAAACATTCATGACCGGTTCCCCTGAACCGTCATGAATCCATAATACCCATAATCAGGTAACATGCCGGTTCCCATAAACCGTCATGTACCGTAATAACCAACAAGGGTTCATGCCGGTTCCCATAAACCGTCATGAACCATAATACCATAACAAGGGTTCATGCCGGTTCCCATAAACCGTCATGAACCTGGGAATCCATTTAAGGTTCCCTGACCTGAAATCAAAACCGTAAAGTGACTGGGTCTCGTACCCGAACATAGGACATCAGTTGGGCACCGTGTCCGATATCTGAGGTCATATGCCCGAGACAAAACCAAATGGGTCTCATACCCGAGTTTATCATTTTGAAATCCAAATCCAGTTCATTAAGTCAATACAGAAATACAGACCCGTATAAGCACCGTATAAGGCCGAAACCTCGAAATACGTGCTTATACGTAACCACATAGAATTGCACCCATGGCATCATCAAACAAGTAATAAAACATATAATAAACATTTATGCATGCACCAATTTAGAAAACAAAGTCCACTCACAGACCGTCCGAGCTGCCGCCTCGATTTGCGTGCCATACGGCTCCCCGAGCCGATCACCGTCACCGGGACTCCCCAAACCTGTCCAAATTGTAATAGAAGGTTACTAACTACTTAATTAACCTCCCACTAAAGCCCCGTAATTTTTCCGTATTTTTAACTATTTTTAATCCCGAACCTAAACCTTCCGATGCCCCGAAACATATCGAGAAGGTGTCCGATCGACACGAAACCAGTCCCAAAATGTTCGTTACATCGAATAGAAGATTTCCCGTGTTGGACACTTTCCCAAATTACTGTTCACGCGCCCTCACGCGCCCCAAGAAGGTCGAAAATACTGTTCATCAGCTCCAACCTCCAGCAGACCGGTTTTACTGTTCATGGCCGGTTCACCTGGTTTGGCCGGTCCAACTGGACCGGCATGACCGGTTCACAGCCCTAGACACCCCATTTGTCATCCTAGTTCTTCCTTTTCGATTCCTTTCTTCCTATTTTGATGTTTTCCATCCATTTCAATCCCTAAAACTACCTAAAAACACCTAAATCCTAAGGTTTGATTTTGAACCAAATGGTTCAAAATTCTCAAAATGCAGCCATGGCTTCACAGCAGTCCCTAGCTCCCTAAAACCTTCCTAACATGTCCCTAGCAACTCAATGGACTCATTAAAATCATTAGAAATGAACCATAACATCAAAAATGTAAAAATGGATCAAAAGGGCCTCACCGTGAACCTCACGGGTTCTTGTCCCTCTCGCCGCCGTGGATGGCGGTTCTGGCCGCCCAGCCACCTCCTCAGTCCCCTCTTCCATCCCTGGTTGCTTGAATGAAGGATGGATGGGTTTTGGGTTGCACAGATGGAAGGATGGTGGATGTGAGATCGGGTAGTTTTGTGTGTGTGTGTGTTTGAAATGAGGAAGAATGGAATGCACGGTGCATGAAGGAAAAGAGAGGGCATGTGGATGGGTGACACTTGTCACTCATCCATAGGGCAGGTATTAAATATCTGGGCCCCCACTAAGTCCAAAAGTTAACTCGTTTCGTAATTCGTGCAATAGTGCACTTGAACTTCCGTGAACCGTAACTTTGTCGTCGAACGTCCGAATTCGACGTGCCGCCTGTCTATGGATTCGTATCGTCCTTATCTACGTAACGGTCCTCGGCCCTCGGCCATTGGACATCCTGGTCAAAAAGTCAACTTTTGACCCCATTTAACCAAAATTACCAAAATGCCCCTAAACTTCCGAACGTCATAACTTCCTCCACGAACGTCGGAATTGAACGTACCACCTGTCTATGAACTCGTGACGTCACGAACTACGTCACGGTCATCGGTCAAAGTCCATTTGACCGCCCGATTGAAAAGTCAACGTTTTGCCACCACTAGGGGCAAAACGGTCATTTCGCATCGTTCGTCCGATTTAGCCTAACTAATCACCGATTAACCTCACTAATCGTGATTAGTCACTAATCTAATCCTGGAATTTGGGACGGGTCGTTACAACCTTCCCTCCTTAATTAATTTCGTCCTCGAAATTCCAACCGACCTAATCTAACCGTTCTTCCCTCCTTAATTAGTTTCGTTCTCGAAACTCCAACTATCCTGATTCCACCTCCACCTTGTGGAACTAATTCGACCTACCTCGCAACACGCGTACACTCGCACACCAACTAACCAGAATAATACTTACTCGTCTGCCGCCAGACGTACCACTAACACTCACGTCGTATCGACTACATTCGACCACATCGAAGAACAGTAGTCATACGCTCCGAACTGACACCACTTGAGAGTCGTCAGTCGAAAACTAACACTATACTCACTCGTGGTTACACTAACCAACAATTCACCCGACCTGTGTGTAACTAGACCCATCAGAAATACCATGACCCAATGCACAGTATCCAACGTCCAGTCCACGACCCCGACTACACCAATGGTATCGGAACCATGCCGACTACCAACACGCTCTCCAACATACCACTGGTATAACCTATATACCGTCACCAGACATCCCAAGTCTGCCCGGTGTCGTACCTCGAACAACAAACCAGGTACGTACATCTACCCATCAATCAGCCTACAACCACCTAGGTTGTAGTCAATCACGTTTCAATTATGGAGTCCATCTGTCCGATCTAGACAAATCGAAACTCCAACCCATTATCTATTTCCAAATCCGAATCCGAATCCGAATCCGCAATTTCGTAAGAAATCCCGAATCCAAACCCAGAAATCATATCCATAATCATGTCCAAATTCAAATCCGAAATCATCATTCCGTAAACTAGTATTAGGAATAACCATTCCGAACCCAAATCCATAAAAGAAAATCTATAGTCAAGCTCTAGAATCAAATCCTGAATCGTCACCCAGAATCCGATTCCAAAACCCAAATCTAGAAATCCTTTTTCAAGTTCCAAAATCAAATCCTGAATCGTCATCCAGAAATCTGATTCCAAAACCCGAAATATCGTTCTCGTCCACCGAGACACACTATATCCGAACCTATCGGATACCTGCTCAGATGATTACACATTACCATCGATTGACTTCATAGGGAAGCCAATCCCAACATCAACACATCTAAGACTGACCATATCCGACCACGTCGGAAGACTACGCATCGGACAACTACTCAGGTGAGTAATAAGTCATATGGGATTTACCTCGAAAAGAAGTTCAGTCCCATCATCTACGACTCCAACATCCAAGTAAGAGCGATAAACTCTCCACCTATCTGGATCATCAAGATCACGCTCCAGATCCATAACTACGTCACCCGACCATAGACGTCACAATCCTCGATCGTCACGACGTCCAAAGTCCTCAACCATTTCCCACATCTAAACAGATTAGTCAACGACGAGACACGCCGAGACTGTGGGTTACCACTGATTACCTCGTATCGATCCTTGGCATTCCACCGTGGAAAACCAAGAACGATCCAACACGATGACATCAAAACTCATCCTACGTGAATGCGACCAAAACTTGCTGCACTCACCACGCCACGTAATCCAACATCGTCGGCCATCAAGTAGAAAATGAGAAATCTCAGTCATTTAACTTCGATATACTCATCTCCTCCTGATGATTCAGAACAAATCCCGGGTCCACCAACCAATACACGATCAGTGTACTAGTGGCAACCAACAACATCTATATCATCAACGTCATCTACCACCATCAATTATGGTAGAACCTGAGAAGTCACCCAAACGACTTCGACATACCCAATACCAATGCGGAAAACCCGCATTCCTCTCGTCACCTCAATCGCAACCTCTCGCGATTTCGAAGTTCTAACCAGATTGGAAACAACATACCCGGACATCAACCACGTGTCCCCTAACCAGTTTAACTCTATCTGAGTTCCACTCCTGAACCACAGATACCGAACATATGCCCATTACGACGGAGTCACACCCCGATCCGTAACTCATCGTCATCACGATCACCGGCACCAGTACCAGCACTAGTACCAGCACCACGCACTATCACCAAAACTAGTGTCAGTATCAACACGCCGTGTGCAAAACTGACACCCTGGATCTCCGCTCATACCGAGTGACGATCGCGTACCTCTGCTCGTATAGGAGAAACTCTGTCTCCCTCGTACCCAACAACTCTGGGTACAGTCACCCTGACAACTCATACGAGAAAAGGAAAACGTCCCCTGAACATCCTCGATTCCCAACAACCACAGCTACAACCACTCTCGGTAGTAGTGCCTTCCACAGACTCGTGCAGACCTAACTACCAGACATCGCTATATCCAGACTCCGTATCCAACGGAATCAATCGCCCGTACTAACTACTTTGTATCCCACTCAGGGATTCCATCGACAAGTACCAACCCTGGTAACTTGTCCAACAATCTCTATCCTGTCGTAACTTGACTAAACCATTGTCGTCTACCAGGTCATCCACGACCTTAGTTGCACCAACCCACAACTGAAGTAGCACGACAACCAACTCGGTCTAACCGATACGTACAACCCTGACTGCGAAGTGCAGTCCTAATACAAGCTGACATGACTAGACCGACTAACGAATCCAAATCCGAATAGTCGTCCAAGTCAAACCACCAGTCAACTCCCATTTCCGAACCATACACATACGGTAGGGTTCCACGATCACACCTAGAGTTCCCCTGAACCCACCTGCGAAAAGCAGTAAAATCAACAATCGGACCGACCCTGCGGTCCGACATCATAAAGACGTCAATCCAATCCTACCAACACTCCAACTCGGATTCCTCGAATCCGGTTGCTAACTGCCAACTGCAGTAAATCCATTTAACTCAACATAATCTGACCATCTAATGGTCACAACTCCTAATCAGTCGTCGGAACCGATCCTACGACATCGTGAAGACGATCCCAACTAACCGTCTCACGATCCAAAACTCTAACGTAATACTACGTTAAGCCTTCCGTAGGGTTCCACACTGCCAACCCTGACAGAACCATGGCAACCCCGGCATCGAGTGCCGAACCAAGGCTTGCCAATCCTACTAACTATCGTACCGGCACCCCGACAATCAGGTTGACTACGAACTGCAGCCCCTTGAGATATCACATCCTCGACCTGCGTACATACTCCAAGAGCTCCGCGGTTGCTCGAATAGAGTCAACCCCGCTCTGATACCACGTTGACAGGACCCATCCCAATCCCCCCGGGATTAGTGCGGGATGACCCTGCTCCCGTCTGACACGGAGTGTCAGACAAGGGATAATTTCGACCTTTGCCCTCCCGGGCTATCAGAGTACGCCAGGATCCGGAGGAGGCATGTGATATCTCGGTCTCTGCTACAGTCCACATCCGATGTCAACCTGAAGGGCAGTCAAAACATTAAAAGCTGTGAGTGGACAAAACAAGAGTTTATAAAACATTTCATAAGGAAGACATTTGTACCCTTCACTAAAAAACATGCATGAATTCGAAACCATTTATTCAAAACAAACCATATGTGGGACTAAGCCCAAAGCAGATATAAACTAAGGTCGAAAGGACCACAATAAAAACGACCATACGGGCCACTGCCCAAATCCTGTGCACACCTGTACACACCACATATCATATATCATATATCCATCACATACATATATATAAGTCACACAACCAATCCTGTCACGGTATCCAAAGCCACGCGCGCGCTACCCGGGTCTCAATCTGAGTCATCTCAAAGTCAAGGTCAATGTCCGCAGACCACTGACCCTACCCGAGGTAATAGTAACCATAGCCTTCCTGAGAGTAAGGAACCCAACTGGGGGGTGACTCCACTCAGTCGGTGCTCCGTGACTACTCCGGGGTCCACCCAGGCCAACGACCCTCCCCGGAGGAGATAGTAGAACATGTAAAGGAAGGTAGACGAACATATATATACATAACATAAACATTCATGACCGGTTCCCCTGAACAGTCATGAATCCATAATACCCATAATCAGGTAACATGCCGGTTCCCATAAACCGTCATGTACCGTAATAACCAACAAGGGTTCATGCCGGTTCCCATAAACCGTCATGAACCATAATACCATAACAAGGGTTCATGCCGGTTCCCATAAACCGTCATGAACCTGGGAATCCATTTAAGGTTCCCTGACCTGAAATCAAAACCGTAAAGTGACTGGGTCTCGTACCCGAACATAGGACATCAGT
Source organism: Prinsepia uniflora (assembly GCA_032719365.1). Lineage (NCBI taxonomy): Eukaryota > Viridiplantae > Streptophyta > Magnoliopsida > Rosales > Rosaceae > Prinsepia > Prinsepia uniflora. Next base: position 39,517,999 of record CM064867.1, read on the forward strand.
TGGGCACCGTGCCCGATATCTGAGGTCATATGCCCGAGACAAAACCAAATGGGTCTCATACCCGAGTTTATCATTTTGAAATCCAAATCCAGTTCATTAAGTCAATACAGAAATACAGACCCGTATAAGCACCGTATAAGGCCGAAACCTCGAAATACGTGCTTATACGTAACCACATAGAATTGCACCCATGGCATCATCAAACAAGTAATAAAACATATAATAAACATTTATGCATGCACCAATTTAGAAAACAAAGTCCACTCACAGACCGTCCGAGCTGCCGCCTCGATTTGCGTGCCATACGGCTCCCCGAACCGATCACCGTCACCGGGACTCCCCAAACCTGTCCAAATTGTAATAGAAGGTTACTAACTACTTAATTAACCTCCCACTAAAGCCCCGTAATTTTTCCGTATTTTTAACTATTTTTAATCCCGAACCTAAACCTTCCGATGCCCCGAAACATATCGAGACGGTGTCCGATCGACACGAAACCAGTCCCAAAATGTTCGTTACATCGAATAGAAGATTTCCCGTGTAGGACAATTTCCCAAATTACTGTTTACGCGCCCTCACGCGCCCCAAGAAGGTCGAAAATACTGTTCATCAGCTCCAACCTCCAGCAGACCGGTTTTACTGTTCATGGCCGGTTCACCTGGTTTGGCCGGTCCAACTGGACCGGCGTGACCGGTTCACAGCCCTAGACACCCCATTTGTCATCCTAGTTCTTCCTTTTCGATTCCTTTCTTCCTATTTTGATGTTTTCCATCCATTTCAATCCCTAAAACTACCTAAAAACACCTAAATCCTAAGGTTTGATTTTGAACCAAATGGTTCAAAATTCTCAAAATGCAGCCATGGCTTCACAGCAGTCCCTAGCTCCCTAAAACCTTCCTAACATGTCCCTAGCAACTCAATGGACTCATTAAAATCATTAGAAATGAACCATAACATCAAAAATGTAAAAATGGATCAAAAGGGCCTCACCGTGAACCTCACGGGTTCTTGTCCCTCTCGCCGCCGTGGATGGCGGTTCTGGCCGCCCAGCCACCTCCTCAGTCCCCTCTTCCATCCCTGGTTGCTTGAATGAAGGATGGATGGGTTTTGGGTTGCACAGATGGAAGGATGGTGGATGTGAGATCGGGTAGTTTTGTGTGTGTGTGTGTTTGAAATGAGGAAGAATGGAATGCACGGTGCATGAAGGAAAAGAGAGGGCATGTGGATGGGTGACACTTGTCACTCATCCATAGGGCAGGTATTAAATATCTGGGCCCCCACTAAGTCCAAAAGTTAACTCGTTTCGTAATTCGTGCAATAGTGCACTTGAACTTCCGTGAACCGTAACTTTGTCGTCGAACGTCCGAATTCGACGTGCCGCCTGTCTATGGATTCGTATCGTCCTTATCTACGTAACGGTCCTCGGCCCTCGGCCATTGGACATCCTGGTCAAAAAGTCAACTTTTGACCCCATTTAACCAAAATTACCAAAATGCCCCTAAACTTCCGAACGTCATAACTTCCTCCACGAACGTCGGAATTGAACGTACCACCTGTCTATGAACTCGTGACGTCACGAACTACGTCACGGTCATCGGTCAAAGTCCATTTGACCGCCCGATTGAAAAGTCAACGTTTTGCCACCACTAGGGGCAAAACGGTCATTTCGCATCGTTCGTCCGATTTAGCCTAACTAATCACCGATTAACCTCACTAATCGTGATTAGTCACTAATCTAATCCTGGAATTTGGGACGGGTCGTTACAGCCTGTCTACGCACTCGTGACGTCTCGATCTATGTCAAGGTCATCGGCCCTCGGTCGTCGGACCACCCGGGTCAAAAGTAAACTTTTGCCTTCGTTCAAGGGTAAAATCGTAATTTTGCCTTGAACGTCCGATAATCCTCGGCTAATCCCCAGTTATCCTCACTAATCCGGCATTAGTCTTAATTAATCCTCAAAATTAGGGACAGGTCGTCACACCAGTGGCGATGGTGGACGTGGTTTGGATAGATATGCATCGGATGACGTGAGTGAGTTGCTACTTGGAGTAGGCCCCAGATATGTTGTGGGTAGTCGAGATACGTGGGTGCATGGGATGCACCAGTTGTAATTGTGGGTAGTGGGTTAGTGAGGACGTGGACTAGACATGGGATACCGTGTGTTTGGGTCGGAGTGATCTGGTAGGGTTCAGTTATTGATGTGAGCAGTGGCTCAGAGCCGTGGATGACTAAGGGAACCCTACAGTGCATATGTGTTATAACTATTAGACATGTATTTGATGGGGTCCAGTTACCCACAAGTTGAGCGAGTTGGTGATTCGTGTAACCACGGATGAGGCGAGAGGTCGGGTTGCTTCGCGTGAAACGACTACTCTGTGACTCTGGTAGAGTCCACATGGATCGATGAGTACCAAGACCGTTAAATACCACCATGTTTAGCGATGGCACGAATCTCATCTCGTCATCATGGCACGGTTGGAAGAAATTAGTGCCATTTTGATGGCAGAATCTTACGCTACATTGAGGGAGTTGTGGTACGCGATTGGTGTCGTAACCCGAGTAGCAGTTGTCGAGGTAATGTCGGTGACTCAATGATGGTTGGATATGGCGGTTGGAGCACTGATACCAAGGTGGTGTTGTCAAGCGGTGACAATTGGGAAGTGTCGGAAGGGTAGACTGAAAAGACGAGGAAAGTCAATCGGAGTTACAGACGTCGTTGAGTAGCATTTATCAGGCGGTATCGACGTGGGAAGTATGGTCGATTGTGGACTCCTGAGTAGAGCGTGGATTTCCACAGTTGGGATGTGGACATGGATGAGTTTGAAATTTTGAGGATGAAATTTTTGTAAGGGGGTAGTCTGTAACGACCCTTCTCGAATTTCGGGGTTAGATTAGTGAGTAATTGTGGATTAGTGAGACTAATGGGGATTAGTCGGAGAATCGCGGATGGAAGATGTAAAATGACAATTTTGCTCGTGGGAATTGGGCAAAAAGTTGGCTTTTGACTCGGGTAGTCAAATGGACTTTAGCCTATGAAGGTGACGTAGATCGGGACATCACGAGTCTGTAGGCTGGCAGCACGTCAAAATCGGAGGTTTGACGGGAAAGTTACGGGTCTAGGAAGTCTTACGACACTATTCACACAAACCGAGACATCGCGACATGTGGCAGAAATTGATAGGGGAAGGTTCTGGAAGGATCCACCAGATGAGTGACAAGTGTCACCCATCTAATAGGCCCAAAACCCAATTAATTGGGGTCCTTATCCTCACCTGATTCGATCATCTTCTTCATTGTTCCAAAACCCGTGGAAAAACCCATACCCGTGCAACCCCATCTCTCACAAACACCACCCAAACCTCACCCATTGATAATAATGTAAACATGAAAATGGAAGGGAGACTGGAAAGAGCTGAATGGTGGTGAGGTTGAGGACTGTCGTGTACGGTGGCTGGGAAAACCCGAGACGGTATGTATTATGTTCAAAAATTGAAAATAGTATTTTAGGTTATGTTGATCGATTTGATGGATGGGATGATGTGCTAGGGAACGAGGTGAGTTTGTGTGAATTGGAATCATGGCTAGTGGTGGCCGAAGATGGCTGGAAACAGAGGAGGAAAATTGGGAGCTTGTTCATCAATCGGGAAGGTGAGTTTCCGTGTTTTTCTTCAGTTTCTGGGGCTGGTAGATCGATTGGAAATGGATAGATGGAGCTTTAGGAAGAAAACCGGAGTGGAAAGGTTAAGAAATGAGAGAGAACCGGTCTCATCGTTTCGGTCGAACTGGATTTACAGTGAACCGGGTTTCATCGAGGAAGACAATGACACTGTTCATCGGCTCTTGGGTTGCATGCGCAGTGGCTTTGGGCGGTGTGTGAGGGGCGTAGGCCCGATTTTCGATGCACAATCAACATGTAATTTTATCTTTTCGACGTAACGGACATTTAGGGATAAGTTTCGGGTCGATCGGACACCGTTTTGGGGTAGTTTTGGATATCCGGAGGTTTACGGTCTATTTTAATTACGTTTAAAAATTCTGAAAAAATTAGGGGGATTTAATGAGAGGTTAATTGAAGTTATTAGTTACCTTCGGGTATAGTTTGGACAGGTTTAGAAGTTTCGGAGTTGGCAGAATAGCCTCGGTAAGGCTTATAGCGCAAGTATCGAGGCGCCAGGTAGGACGGTCTGTGAGTAGACTTTTGTTTTCTAAATATGATGCATGCATAACTGTTTTATATGTTTTATATCTTTGTTTTGGATTCCTTGAGTACGTATGTTTTTGGTATTTGGTATTTAAGTATTTGCACGTATTTCGAGGCGTATAATTTTATGTTGGATTTATATGTGCTGGTGTTTTCAATAATGGTTTGATAGAATGGTTTTGGATTTGGGAATATTAAATCGGGCATGAGGCCCATTTGATTTGGAAACTATCAGACTTGTAGTCGAAATGATTTAATGAGATATCGGGCTGAGACCCAATTGGTTTACAAAATTGGGCATGAGGCCTAATTGTGTTTGATAAATGTGATTTTGGGTCGGGGACTCATTTATGGATATTGGATTAATGGATTTACGATGATTTTATGGAAAGTCCGGGCATGGCCACTTTTAGATGTTTTGAAATGGTTTTATAAGGATGTTTCTTATTTACCATCCTTAAATGAGGATATGTGGATGGTCTCCTCGAGATGTCTAGGACATTGGGGAAGTCATGACACATTGCCTGTGAGAAGTCATTGCACGGAGCGACCGGACCGTATAGTGACTCAGGAGCAAGATTGCTATGATTAGACGTCTGGGACATCAGACATCTGGGTTGTCAGAGAATGACCCGGAGAGACCTCGGGCAGCACGCATTGCTTAGACCATGAGATATGACGTCTGGGACGTCAATCATCTGGGACGCTAGGCATTTGGGATGCCGAGGATGGGTATTTGGTAAACATGATTTATGAGAGTTGTGAAATTGTATTTCTGTGTTTATGGATTTGGGAAGTGGCCCACTTAGATTTGGATTTGGATTTACGATTTTTGGCTGAGTTCCCACACTTGGTTGATTGTATGGTTTTGGGCTAAGGCCCTAACAATTTGAGAAAAAGAAATGACTTTGGTTTTCTAAACGGTTTTTATTATGTTTGAATTAATTGGTTTTGTATGCACGCATGATTTTAATTGAAGGGCATAAATGTCTTTTTATAAAATGCATTTTCTGAACCTATTTATTTTTGTCTACTCGCAGCTTTTCTGGTTTTTTATGCCCTTCAGGTTGATAGCGGATGCGGGCTGTGGCAGAGACTGATACCTCACATTCCTCGGCTGATCCTGGCGCACTCTAGGAGCCAATTGGGCTCAGAATTTCAAATTATCCCTTGTCTGGCCTTCGTGTTACCTCGTGTGGCACGTGGGTTAGACGGGAGCATGATACATCCTGCATTAATCCCATGAGAATTGGGATGGGTCGTGTCAACCAGCCCCTATGATTCGAATACACATCAATTCTCGAGCCTCGTTGTTATTCGCTACATTCAAATGGGTTTTAGATTGAATCATATCATTTTTTTTTATTTATCGGTTTTCCTTTTTCAATACAAAGGTCTAAATAAAAAAATATTATTTGTTCAAAAAAAAAACCCCAAATTTCATTTATTAGCAGCACCATCCACTAAAATTTGTCCCTTTTTAATACATTTACCTTTTCGAGCCTAGGGCTTACTGACACGACCCATCCCAATCCCCCAGGGATTACCGTGGAATGTGTCATGCTCCCGTCTGACCAGAGGTGTCAGACAAGGGATAACCTGTTGCCACTGCCCAAACGGGCTTCCAGAGTGCACAAGGATCGACGGAGGAGGTGTGCGATGTCCCAGTCTCTGCTGCAGTCGCTTCCGGAATCAACCTGAAGGGCATTAAAAACAAAAGCTGTGAGTGGACGAAAATAAACAAGTCTGTTTAAAACATTTATAAAGACATTTATGTCCCTCAGTAAAAACATATGCATGCAGTAAAAACCAATAATCACATATTTATTTCAAAATAACCATTAGGGCCTTAGCCCGGAAACCATATGACAGGACCCACCCCGATTTCACCCCGAAACCCGAGGTAAATCCTGCTCCCGTCTGACACCCCGACACAAGAACAGTAAGATGCAGGAGAAAGAACTCAATGAATCCCGAAGTCAAAGTTTACAGAGCAGAGTATTACATACAAGAAATAAAAACTGATGATAATTACACGCACGCGGAAGAAAACTTAAACACTCTGGGATCCTTCTCGTCAATTCTATGCCTCAGACACTGCCTCGACGTCAAGACCCCGCGCTAGCTCCACGACCTGGAGGGCAAGTTAAAACAGAAAGTGTGAGTGGACCAGAATAAAAGAAAATTCTAAAACCATTTTATAAGAAAACCAGGGTTTGGCCCTCCGTTTTGAAAACCACATGCATAATCCAGTTATCAAAACAGTTATGAATCAATCACCATAAAACATCATAAGAAACAGAAACACTATAAAACAGTTAGAGAAGTCATAGCATATGCATCATAAAACCATATCATAAACCACGAACATCAAATCATCATTTTCCGATCAAACTTGCTGGACCTATCCGAGTCTTTAAACTCCCGAGTCTTTAAACTCAATCCAGGCCTCAATAATATCCGAGTCTTTAAACTCCCGAGTCTTTAAACTCAATAAGCCTACGGGGGAAATATCATTATATCCAAGTCTTTAAACTCCTGAGTCTTTAAACTCAATCCGGGCCCGTCCCCCGTCAATCAATATCCGTGTCTTTAAACCCAATAACCAGATCCAGCAAATCCAATCCAAAACCATTTGAAAACCATTTCTAAATCTATATCCAAACCCGAGTCCGAAACCCTCGGTTCGAAGCCCTTCCGGCGTCCAGAACCGTCATTCCGAACCCAAATCCGGAATACCACTTTTCAACTTTAAAACCAAATCCCGTTTATAATCATTGAAATCATTTATCATTTGAAATCTATCATGGGAAATTCCGAACTATAGCATCACAATCTAGAAATCGATATTTCTCGTAAAACGTGCTGAAAACCGTCTTTTCTCGAAAATCGTGCAATTACGTAAACCATCATAGCATATTCAAGAATCATGAAATCACATATAAAACCATAAACAGGTATAGAAAACAGTTATGCATGCTCGAGTTTAAGGAAAGGGTCTACTCACAGTACCGCGCCCTCAATTGCGTCCTGAACGTCCAGCACGTTCCTCGGCTTCCTCGGGAAATCCCGATCCTGTCAACAACCACCAATGTACGTCACTAACACGTCCATGAAGATTCACCTAAATTCCCTCAAAAATCTCCGAATCCTAAACATAATAAACCGAGACCCTAAGCCGTCACCCTCGCGGAACTACTTCGATTCGACGTCCGATTAACCCAAAACCACTTCCATTAGACTCGTCATAACATCTAGACTAAACACCATGTTGACACCTTCACTGGAAACTGCCGCACGCACCCCCTTCCTCGAGTAAACCCGGTTCGCACCAGTGCTGCACATCGGACCGGCGAGAACTGTTCTCCGCCGTCCAGCCACCATTTCACCTCCTTTCTTCACCCACAACATCGTCCAGTCCTACCCTACCCTTTCCCCAGCTCCAAGTACCTCGACACGGCCCCAATATCGTCGACTCCAGCTCGAAAGAAAACCCATACTCTGCCCCTGTTTTCCTTCCCGGCCACCCAGGCGACCTCCCGTCACGGTGGCTATCCCAAACTCTTCCTAGGACCTCACTAAGTCACACCCAACTCGCAGAAACCCTCGACTCACTCCCTAAGTCCTCGACTTCCCGTCTGAAACTCACGGTAAGAACAGAGTACAGAGAATCCCCTCCGTCGTGCCAACCGCCACCGTGCACCTCCCGTCACGGTAGCACAACCAGTGACCTCCTAGGACTCCCCTGAGTCCCCTAGACCTCCCTGAACGCTTCGATTCAACCCCGAGGCTCACGACTTTCGACTTGAACTCGACGGGAAAAACAGAGCATAGACACGGAGTTTAAAAATTACCTGCAACCGTCCACCGCCGTGCTCACCGCCGCGTTCCCTGGTGTCCACAGTGTCGTCTCAACCTCCTATCGAGTTCATTGGCACCGTACACGGCCACAACACCACCACGATTCTCACAACCTCCCTGCTTTTCACCCCTGGTTTTCCCGTGGTTCTCAGTTCATTCACACACCACCATCACACCGTCCAACCTTCTCCCTGTCTCACTCTCACGCTCTGGTCACTTTCACACCCTCACAACTCACCAACACACACACCATCACCGATCAATTCTCTCAATTTGCTCCCTCTGTTTTCGTTCTTCTCTGCGAACAACACAACACACACAGCACGGTTGCACCCAAATTATTGGACCGTGCACACGCTGGAACCAACCAGAACCCACTACTCCTTTAGCACGTGTCACCATCAGCTGCATTCTCTCCCCAGTGGTTCAATCCCAGCCGTCCATCTGCCCTCTCTCTGCTGCACACTTTCCAGAGCACAAAAGACCATACTGCCCTTCCTTTTAACTCAATTTTACGATTTTGCCACTAACTTTCTTGACCCGTAACTCGCACATTGTAAGTCCGATGAATACGTGCCGCCTGTCATCGAACTTAGGACAACGAGATCTACCTAACCATCCTCGGTTAACGTACCAAAACCCGATCGTCCAAAAAGTCAACTTTTCCCCCTAGTTTACCCGAATTACGGGTATGCCCTCAACATTCCGAACATCAAAACTTCCTCCTCGGATGTCGGAATCGAGCGTACCACCTGCCTATGGATTCGTGACGTCCTAAACTACGTCCTGATCACTGGTCAATACCCACATGACCACCCGAACTAAAAGTCAACATTTTGCCCGAACCAAGGGCAAAATCGTCATTCCATGCGTACGGATCTATCGGGACCACCTAACCACTGATTAGCCTCACTAATCCCGCCTTAATCACACTACTAATCCCGACTCTCAGGACGGGTTGTTACAATCTACCCCCCCCTAAAAAGAATTTCGTCCCCGAAATTCCACAACGGGTTCCCGACACTAGGAGTCTCCTACCCGGTAATCACTACTAGGTCAACAACAACTTCTCCTGAGTTTCTTGTCTGTCTATCATCTCCACCTTGGGTATTTCACACCAACTTCAACTACAAGTACGCCAGGGAAAACTCTAGGAACGTAAAGCAACAAAGATATTGTACAATACCTCAACAGAGTTCAAAGAGTACATCCTTACGTACCACCATCTACTGGCTCACTCCCTCGGCTGTTACTTTGACCACTTGGTCGAAATAAATCTACAAAGCCCTAAAAGAAAACTCTAGATTGTGGGCTCTTTTCCTTCAATAACCTCATATCTATCAGTTATAGTCACTTCTTTCCTATTCCTTCCGTCATCCTCCTTCCACGGAACTCACCATAACACTCCAGGTCACCTAGGAAAATCCTAGACTCTACCCCAAATAAAACTGGGTACAACACAATCAAGAATATAGACATACCTGTCCCCGCACCTGGTGCCGACTAAGCCTCCTGTTGCGTCATCGAGAATATTCGGGCCTGAGATCCCGACGCTCTACCACGTCCCCTCGAACTACTAGTGGCACCACCACCTCCTCTAGTGCCCGCTGTCCCTGACGCTGTACTCTGTCCAGGCTCCGCCACTCCTCGGCCGACACCACCTTCCTGTGGCAACAGTGGACACTCACGTCGAAAATTACCTCGCTCCCCACAGTAGAAACACACATACCAACCATAAGGACCTGGTCGCCCTGTCGACGCTACATATCTCGCACTAGCTTGCGGAGTCGGCTGTGCTCGATAACCACGAAATCCTGAACTCTAGAAACTACCAGGTCTACCGAAACGATCATCACCCGCCGACGACGCTCCACTGAAATTACCTCTCTTCGGTGTCCTCGGACTCGAAGCTCCCGAAAAAGATGGTTCCCGGCGTCGCACCGGAAAACTAGCCTCAACCCGCACTGCAGCATCCGACAAGTCTCGGAGAGTAGCAAACGATCCAGCCGTCACTATGGCTCGAATCTCGCCTCGCAGGCCCAACTCAAACCTACGGCACTTCTCGGCTTCAGTGGCCACAAACGCAGGAGCAAACTGAGACAACATCTGAAATTTCTGTTCGTACTCAGCCACACTCATACTCCCCTGGTGGAGCTGCAGAAACTCCGCCTCCTTGGCATCCCGAAAAGAACGAGGATAATACTGCTCTAGGAATCGTTCCCTGAACGTCTCCCAAGTCACCGTATGGGCATTCCAACCAGACAACTCGAGGGTATACCACCACTCGTATGCCGCACCATCCAGTAAAAATGTAGCCAGTATCACCTGATCCTCCCTAGTCTCGTGATCCATCTCTGAGCTTCCTCAGGATCAGCCCCACCACTAAAAGTAGTAGGCCCGAGCCGCTGGGCTCGCTCACTCGTAGCACTCTCTGTCTCTCTCGCTACTTCGTCTTCAGGTCGTGGAGAGGGTCTACGTCTCGGAGGCATCGTCAATCGCACTCTGAAAGAGGCATAGCATCAGTCAAACAACTGAAACATAACCTCACAAACGGACAAACCCCAACAAACTCAACAAACCTATGCTCTGATACCAATTGTCAAAACCCACCCCGGTTTCACCCCGAAACCCGAGGTAAATCCTGCTTCCGTCTGACACCCCGACACAAGAACAGTCAGACGCAGGAGAAAGAACTCAATAAATCCCGAAGTCAAAGTTTACAGAGTAGAGTATTACATACAAGAAATAAAAACCGATAATAATTACACGCACGCGGAAGAAAACTTAAACACTCTGGGATCCCTCTCGTCACTTCTATGCCTCAGACACTGCCTCGACGTCAAGACCCCGCGCTAGCTCACGACCTGGAGGGCAAGTTAAAACAGAAAGTGTGAGTGGACCAGAATAAAAGAAAATTCTAAAACCATTTTATAAGAAAACCAGGGTTTGGCCCTCCGTTTTGAAAACCACATGCATAATCCAGTTATCAAAACAGTTATGAATCAATCACCATAAAACATCATAAGAAACGGAAACACTATAAAACAGTTAGAGAAGTCATAGCATATGCATCATAAAACCATATCATAAACCACGAACATCAAATCATCATTTTCCGATCAAACTTGCTGGACCTATCCGAGTCTTTAAACTCCCGAGTCTTTAAACTCAATCCAGGCCTCAATAATATCCGAGTCTTTAAACTCCCGAGTCTTTAAACTCAATAAACCTACGGGGGAAATATCATTATATCCAAGTCTTTAAACTCCTGAGTCTTTAAACTCAATCCGGGCCCGTCCCCCGTCAATCAATATCCGTGTCTTTAAACCCAATAACCAGATCCAGCAAATCCAATCCAAAACCATTTGAAAACCATTTCTAAATCTATATCCAAACCCGAGTCCGAAACCCTCGGTTCGAAGCCCTTCCGGCGTCCAGAACCGTCATTCCGAACCCAAATCCGGAATACCACTTTTCAACTTTAAAACCAAATCCCGTTTATAATCATTGAAATCATTTATCATTTGAAATCTATCATGTGAAATTCCGAACTATAGCATCACAATCTAGAAATCGATATTTCTCGTAAAACGTGTTGAAAACCGTCTTTTCTAGAAAATCGTGCAATTACGTAAACCATCATAGCATATTCAAGAATCATGAAATCACATATAAAACCATAAACAGGTATAGAAAACAGTTATGCATGCTCGAGTTTAAGGAAAGGGTCCACTCACAGTACCGCGCCCTCAATCGCGTCCTGAACGTCCAGCACGTTCCTCGGCTTCCTCGGGAAATCCCGATCCTGTCAACAACCACCAATGTACGTCACTAACACGTCCACGAAGATTCACCTAAATTCCCTCAAAAATCTCCGAATCCTAAACATAATAAACCGAGACCCTAAGCCGTCACCCTCGCGGAACTACTTCGATTCGACGTCCGATTAACCCAAAACCACTTCCATTAGACTCGTCATAACATCTAGACTAAACACCATGTTGACACCTTCACCGGAAACTGCCGCACGCGCCCCCACGCGCCGCCCAAAGTGGCTGCCCGTGGCCCTCACGCGCCAGCTACAGTGCACCCCCTTCCTCAAGCAAAACCGGTTCGCACCAGTGCTGCACATCGGACCGGCGAGAAATGTTCTCTGCCGTCCGGCCACCATTTCACCTCCTTTCTTCACCCACAGCATCGTCCAGTCCTACCCTATCCTTTCCCTAGCTCCAAGTACCTCGACACGGCCCCAATATCGTCGACTCCAGCTCGAAAGAAAACCCATACTCTGCCCCTGTTTTCCTTCCCGGCCACCCAGGCAACCTCCCGTCACGGTGGCTATCCCAAACTCTTCCTAGGACCTCACTAAGTCATACCCAACTCACAGAAACCCTCGACTCACTCCCTAAGTCCTCGACTTCCCGTCTGAAACTCACGGCAAGAACAGAGTACACAGAATCCCCTCCGTCGTGCCAACCGCCACCGTGCACCTCCCGTCACGGCAGCACAACCAGTGACCTCCTAGGACTCCCCTGAGTCCCCTAGACCTCCCTAAACGCTTCGATTCAACCCCGAGACTCACGACTTTCGACTTGAACTCGACGGGAAAAACAGAGCATAGACACGAAGTTTAAAAATTACCTGCAACCGTCCATCGCCGTGCTCACCGCCGCGTTCTCTGGAGTCCACAGTGTCATCTCAACCTCCTCTCGAGTTCACTGGCACCGTACACGGCCACAACACCACCACGATTCTCACAACCTCCCTGCTTTTCACCCCTGGTTTTTCCGTGGTTCTCAGTTCATTCACACACCACCATCACACCGTCTAACCTTCTCCCTATCTCACTCTCACGCTCTGGTCACTTTCACACCCCCACAACTCACCAACACACACACCATCACCGATCAATTCTCTCAATTTGCTCCCTCTGTTTTCGTTCTTCTCTGCGAACAACACAACACACACAGCACGGTTGCACCCAAATTATTGGACCGTGCACACACTGGAACCAACCAGAACCCACTACTCCTTTAGCACGTGTCACCATCAGCTTCATTCTCTCCCCAGTGGCTCAATCCCAGCCGTCCATCTGCCCTCTCTCTGCTGCACACTTTCCAGAGCACAAAAGACCATACTGCCCTTCCTTTTAACTCAATTTTACGATTTTTCCACTAACTTTCTTGACCCGTAACTCGCACATCGTAAGTCCGATGAATACGTGCCGCCTGTCATCGAACTCAGGACAACGAGATCTACCTAACCATCCTCGGTCAACGTACCAAAACCCGATCGTCAAAAAAGTCAACTTTTCCCCCTAGTTTACCCGAATTACGGGTATGCCCTCAACCTTCCGAACATCATAACTTCCTCCTCGGATGTCGGAATCGAGCGTACCACCTGCTTATGGTTTCGTGACGTCCTAAACTACGTCCTGATCACTGGTCAATACCCTCGTGACCACCCGAACTAAAAGTCAACATTTTGCCCGAACCAAGGGCAAAATCGTCATTCCATGCGTACGGACCTATCGGGACCACCTAACCACTGATTAGCCTCACTAATCCCGCCTTAATCACACTACTAATCCCGACTCTCGGGACGGGTTGTTACACCATAAGCATAGTTTAAAATCCCAAAAGTCAATCCAAGAGTTATTTCATAAATCCAGTAATATACATTTATTATTTTTCCATCTCCGGCATCCCCGATGCCTAGCGTCCCTGACGCTTGACGTCCCCGACGTCATATCTCACGGTATTAAGCAACGCGTGCTGCCCGGGGTCTCATCGGGTCCATATCTCCGACATCCTCGATGTCTGACGTCCTTGACGTCTAATCATAGCAATCCTGCTCCTGGATCACTATACGGTCCGGCTGCTCCGTACAATGACCCCTCGCAGACAATGCACCGTGACTTCTCCAGTGTCCCCGACACTTGGAGGAGACCAATCTATATCCTCGTATCGAGATGGTTTTATGGAACACATTTTATTATTCATTTCCAAAATATCACAAGGGCCCTGCCTCGAATTTCCATAAAACCGTCATAGTTGATTATCAAATCCGAAATCATTTATTCAATTCCATTTTAGGGTCCCCGACCCGAAATTGCATATATAAATCAACTGGGCCCCTGGCCCAATTTCATAAGTCAACTGGGCCCCTGGCCCGATTTCTTAAATCAATAGGGTCCCTGGCCCGATTTCTTAAATCAATTGGGCCCCTGGCCCGATTTCTTAAATCAATTGGGCCCCTGGCCCGATTTCTTAAATCAATTGGGCCCCTGGCCCGAATTCACTTTATCAAATCCGTAACCATTTCATGAAATCATATCCGAACCACAATTATGGAAATCAGTGCAAATCCAGAAATCCTCGATTTACGTGCAAACATGTAACTCGCCTCGAAATGCGTGAAATCATATAAATTCACTGATATCCAAAATAAATAATAAAATCACAATTATAACAATCATGAAACAGTTATGCATGCATCGAATTTATAAAACCAATGTCCACTCACAGGCCGTTTAACCGAGCGCCTCGATACGCGTGCCATAGGCCTTCCCGGGCCACACCACTATCACCGGGACTCCCAATCCTGTCCAAATCACATTAGAGGGTCACTAACCTCTTCATTAACATCCTATTAAAGTCCCGTAATTTTTCCGAATTTTTAAGTATTTTTAAATTGGATTTAAAACCTTCGGACATCCCGAACAATATCGAAACGGGGTCCGATTGACACAAAATCAACGCTAAAATGTTCGTTACATTGCATAGGATAAAAGTCATGTTGACCTTACCTCGAGATTCGTGCCCACGCGCAGTCACGCGCCGCCGTGAGTGGCTGCGCGTGAAAGCCACGCTCCTGCTACAGTGACTGCTACAGCCATCGTCTTCACCCGTATGTCTGGTAAACGGGTCTGATTACCCGTGATCTGACCCGGCCAGATAACCATCAATTCATGCTCGATTCCTTCCGTTTTTTTTTCCTAAAACAATCATTAATCAATCAATTTCTGTTCTGTGTCAATGATCAATACCAACCATCCCTTAATCGTGCCAGCAACCCGTGATCACCAAAACGGGTCGATCACCATAACTCCACAATTCCTCAACCATTGTCAAATTAAAATTCCAGTAAGCTCATTAGGATTAATACGAACTAATTCGCATGATTAATTGGACATGAAGTTACCTCAATCACCACGACTCAAGCTTGGATATTTCGGCCGTCCACCTCGTCCGTCCACGGCTCTAGGAGCTTCAAAAATTGCCCCATTTGATTTGGATCGACTCAGTAAAGTTCCAGGAAGCTATTTCAGATCACAATTAGGCTTGGGCTGGCCTAAAAACCGAAATTCGAATTTGAACTCTCCAAAAACCAGTTTCGGGTTTTTGAACAATCCCACATCAATTTCACTCCTTTCCTTCCTTTGTCAATCTCAGAACACTTCACTCAGTCCCTTAAACACATTGCCCATCACAAATCCGCTCAATTGGGCCCTGGAAAGGCTGGTCACATGTGGGAAGCACTCTGCTTTTCTTTCCGTTTCAGAAACATCACAGCACCCACTCAATTCTCAAAGTTAAACAATTTCCTCCCCCATGTTACTAACATTAATAAACAATTCGTGGGCAGATCACACAAGTCCTCCACCCAGTTCAATCATGGCTCCAACTTACGGCTGTTCAAAATCAACAGCCCAAATTACCATTTTGCCCTTGCTTGGCAAATTACCGAAATCCCCCTCACGCATCAAGACCCGTAACTCGGTCATTCGGACTCCGATTGATGCATGCCGCCTGTCTACGAACTCAGGGCATCGATACCATCCTAACCATCCTTGGCCCTCAGCCATCGGACCTCCCGATCAAAAAGTCAACATTCTCCCTTATTTCGTCCAAATTACGAAAATGCCCTTGGGCTTCCGAACGTCATAACTTTCGCCACGAATGTCGGAATCGAACGTGCCACCTGTCTATGAACTCGTGACGTCCCAAACTACGTCACGGTCATTGGTCAAAGTCCATTTGACCGTCCGAATTAAAAGTCAACATTTTGCCCACGCCTAGGGGCAAAACGGTCATTTTGCACAATTCGTCCGAATTCACTCAACTAATCCCAAATTAGTCATTCTAAATCATAATTAAATAATATTAAATCCCGATACTCGGGACGGGTCGTTACACTTACCCACCCACTAGGAGAGTTTATAAACAAATAAAGATCTTTAGTATCATCCTCTATACTGAGATATACCATAAGAATACTAAGTTAATTTGAGATCTCGCTATTAATCCGCTATCCTAAAAAAGTGATCTTTCTCGATAAAGTCGGTTGATTGGGATAAAGTTGTATCCTTATGAAAAATAATTTCACATTCTTCCTTTCAGTATGGGAGGATTAAGAAAATCCTATTGATTGCAACTTTCTCCAGACCTCCGGGAAAAACATAAAAAAGGCTTGAATAGTAGGATCCCTCCGTCACCCTAGAATGAAAGGGGTAATCTCGTAGTTCTCGGTCTGTGAAGATACGTTGTTAGGTTCTCGGTTTTATTTTTCCATTGAGGCCGAACCTAAACCTATGCTTGAGAGATAGCTGTCCATGTACTGATATATTTTGGTTCAAAGGTCACACTGATTCTCTTTATCAATGATTCAATGAAATATCTTGGATTTATGTTAAATTAGTGAGTACATATATCACTCAAATGAATTTAGTTATGATGTCAATTAGGATAGGTCTTGAAACAATTAGGATAGGTCAATTAGAGATAGTTATGAATTTATTTATCACATCCAATATCAATAAACTATTTTATTTTACCTTATTCATTAGTATAACCTAATTTATATTTAATTTATTAATTTACTGGATAAATAAAATTTATCATTTCAATAAGATATATCTATGTACATCTAGTATAATAAGTATATATACTAAACTCATAGTGTATAAACAAATTCTTTTAACTCAATGGTATGCCCTTTATTTTCTTTGTTGAGTTATAATTCTCGAAACTTCTGTCACATGATTATGTCAATTATATATATATTTTTTCATCTCTAATGAAAATTATTTTGTATTAAGAAAACGATTGTATTTCTCTTAAAAATACTTTAAGAAAGTCTCTTCATGAATAAAATACCTTGTGATAATGGTCAAACTAAGTTTGGAACCATAAATTATCGGAATATTTTGGAATTATCACGTGGCCAACAATTCTTGTAATGTCAATATTACCCTTGGTGAAATTGACATCGATATATTACGATCTCCGCATTAATTTGATATATTTACCAGCTAAATATATTAAATGATCCGATCAATGCAGACAATATATAACTTCCCAGCAAATTATTTATTTATAATCACTTATTTAATATTTTCTCTTTCAATCAATCCGACGCTCCGGTGACTCTCAAGACTTCACTATAAATAGAATGTCTCATCTCACTTCTAAAGGTAATAAAAAAATTATACAAACACTCTGTCGGTTTATTCTCTTCAGAAAACTAACTTAAATATCAGAGCGTTCTCGGTTGAACCACCCTCGGGATTCAATTTTAATCCCGTTTGATTTTTATTCTTGTGTATAAGAATCGAAAAGGAATTTTTTAGGTCCGGACGATTTCTGCATCAACATTAATGATGGTTTTAATTTAAATAATTACTTTAAATGCGGATTTGTTGGAGCTTTTTTTTTAATGAAGTGATTAGTTAGAGATTTCTCATAAATAATTATTCCATTTCTATCATGAAAAAAAAAAATTAAATTAATTTGGAGGGTAAGGTATATAGCCGACACACATATTCATAGATGCCCACATCATTAATATATCTTCCAAACACAGTCGCAGATTAAGAATCTACACACATGTTCTCGTCAACTCAACTCCCGATTAATTGCCGATTTTTTCATGTTATCTATGTACAATCACTATATACTAGCCTCTGTCTATTTTTAGTTTCTCAAATTTTTTTATCACCAAATAATGTGGACAATGAGACACAGCACAGCACCAATGGTAAACTAAATTATGTTGCAACATTAATTGTGATCTAAATTTCAATAGTAATTTTGTTGTCTGTCATATTTTATTACTCTTGAAAGATACCCAAAAAAAAAAGATATAAAAAAACAAAGAGCAAAGAACGAAGCTGAACTGCTGAAGGGAGTGGAAGCTAATTTACTGAATACAGATAAATAAATAAAGTAAATAATAAAATAATATATATATATATATATATATACACACATACATATGTCTCTGTTGCAAGACCGTATGTCTGCAATGCAGCAGAGGGGAGCAGATACAACATCTTAAACACTGAACGGTGCAGTCTCTTTCAACTCTAGGAAAAGTAAGAGAGGCCCAGAAGAACCGAGAAAATAAGGGAAAATTAATAATAATTCAAGCTTTAAAAAAATATAGAAATAGTTGGAAAAAGCCGTGGTAATTGTATATATATTCGGGGTAATTTTGATTATTGGGTTTTGTTTGCTTTTGGTTAACCTTCCCCCACTAGATCATGAGATAATGATGTCCCCAACCCAACTTCAAATCGCAATGCTGGACACACCAAAATGAAGAGAGAGAGAGAGTAAGAGGGTGTGGGGTTAAAAACCAAACAAGGAGACACTTCCAATTTTTTTTTCCTAACTTTGATAATTGATTCCAGTTGGAATTCTATAGAAACCAACTCCGGTCCAATCCTTTTTATTTTCCCTTTAAATATTTTATTAATTTGATTTGGTTTCAGGGTTTTTCTTTGAAAATGTATCACTGAGGATGGTTCTTCTTGGTTGCACAGAGGCGTGGGTGGTAGAAAGAGCCTGATATAGAAAAAGGCCAATTTTTTTTCTCATATCTTCTTAATGATTTCTTCACAGGTTGCAGAAATAATTACAGGGGTTTGGCTCAGCTTGCTGTTTGGCATGATTGGTAGAACCCTTAGGCATAACCCATCAGTTTTCTCCAAAAAAGTGATTGTTTTGATGGGTTTTTTCATGCTTCACAGATGTAAAGATATGAACTTAGCATTGGGCTGAAAGTGGAAATATAGAGGAGGTCTGGTCTGGAGGGGTAAAAGGAGCTCTGGACCCCTTGGGTTTCTTGATTTGGTGGTTTGAGTTGAGTTGGGTTTTTTTGAAAGCTGAAGTGGGTTCCATCCAATTTCACTTCTTGGCTGAGTCTTCTTCAGGAGTTTTGTGATAAAGCATTGGTCTTGGTGTGTTTGTTGAGCTGGGTCCAGTGAGAGTACTACTGGGGTTTCTGCATTTGTTTGAATTTCTGCCTCTGGTTCCGATTTTGATGACTTGTTCTGCTAGAGCTGGAAGAAGGTTGTTATCAAGCTTTCAAGGATCTCTTTGAAGTTTATCATGTATCTAAATTTTAAGGTTTCTGGGTTTAATGGTAATTTCAACTCGAACAAGGCAACTGAGCCCTTGAATGGGCTTAATTGTGTCCATAAATGGAGAAGAAAGCTTCTGCTTCCTGGGTTTTTGGGTTTCGTTTCAGCCATTTTGTTTTTCTTGAGTTTCAATGATGGAACTTTGAGGGTGAGAGAGAAGGCTCCAGATATGTGTGGAGAGCAAGCTCGGATCCTGCAGCAACATCTCAATGTCAGCAAGGCCCGGCTTATTGCTCTAGCTTCCTTATTCTCTGAATCAGATCAGGTGCTGTGTTCATGCCTCTTAAACTTGCATCTTTAAGCATGGATTATCTTTTTTCAGTTTTTTTTTCTTTTGCTTTATAGCTTCTAGCAGTGGGTGGTAAATTAGCAACTTAGCAAGTGGTTGTGTTCAGAAGTTAAGTTTATGAATTTGGCTGAACAGACAATTTCGGAACCTGGTTGACACTTAAACTGATCTTTCAGTTGTATATGCTTTGATTTGGGAGTGAAGAGTAAATAGTTTTACATTAAGATATGAATTATTAGACACAGGCTGAATTCCAGGAATCGTTTCCTCTTCTGAATTTTGGATGTCAAATAGTTGGATTGAAGTCAATTTGTGAACGGGATATCAAATTTGATGCTTCTTCTTATGTATATTTTTTTCCGAACTTAATGGGTTAAACCCTTTAAACAAAGGGTTTGTTAGGTGTATCTGTAGCCTGTGCACTTTAGTATTCTTTTACCCCCTTCAGATTTACAATTTATTGCTGGTTTTGTCAAAATTACAATCTGCAAAAATATGATGAATCGTGGAAAAGTAAAGCAAGGATAAAAAATTATTGTGTCAACTATCCATTAAGGCATTTGTTTTACAAAGATATATTTCTACTTTCTAGCAACCATATTAGTAGAAAAGTGGATTTGATCAATTGATTCTCCCTCTTTTCTGTAAAGACGATAAGCAGTCACTTTAAGAAATCATATGCAATGTGACTGAAACTCTCGCTGTGTGTCAAGGGGGAAAAACTGCATAGTTACAACAAAAGCTTTTAAATGTCGTCGTTTTCCAACTTTTTTTACACTAGTCTCGTTATATTGCAGATAGCATCCTTTGAATGTACCAAGGAACCTGGACCTGGAACAGTGTTAAGTAATAACATTTCATGTGCTGTGGAGGTGCTATGTCTAGATGAGCAGGAGTTTCAGAAGCATCATAAATGGGTCACCGAAGATGTAGAAGCCAAGGACCAATGCCTGGTCCAAGATGAAAACACCCCCAGGAAGCCTGGCCTATTATTACTAGAGGACAAATTCGTATCATGCAGTCCAGAGTCTACAATTTCAGCTAATAGGATTTGTGAAAAGGTAGAACTTTGATGCTAGAATTAACTATGGATGTAGCATGTTCAGAATTCAGCTTTCAATGTTCTATAGATTTTATGCATATTGAATATTTCACATGAATCATTATCAGCTCCTTACCAAACACATCAAAAGAGATAAAAACAAAAATGTTAACCAGGTTTTACCAGGTCGGTTTCATAACATTGGAAAAAAGCCAAAAAGCAAATATGTAAGAAAGGTTGGATGTTCAAATGGTGGAGATTTTCACTGTGATTGATTTCGTATAGGAGCTTCCTGTGACAATTGCACATCTTCTTTCCTATTTTAGGTAGCTGTGGTGCCATTCGAGGACTGTATATCTAATACCCATACGAACACCAAACTTCAGTGTGTGAAGATGTGGTGGTTGCTTTTCTATTTGTGTACAACTCTAGCTCTTTAGTGCAAATGATTTGTACTGTCTTACTAATGTAGAAAGAACAAAATGTAAAGCTCATCAGAGATGGTGCAAAATAACTAATGTTTTTTTTTATTGATTAGAACGATTTGGGACCAGGAGCACAGGTGAATTGTGCAAAAGAGGATTCTCGGATGCTTTGTACCTTGTTAATACGGTGTTGGTGGGCTGTAGTTGGAATGATCTTGTGCTACAAAATACCTGGTTTTTCTTTAAAATTGTGGAGAAACCAAAAGCAGAAGTGGGCTCAGGAGCGGAAAGTGGTTCAGGAGCAGCCTTTGGTTCGGAGGAAGCCGACAGAGAAACAGCAACAGCAAGCCCAAAGTCCTCCTAAGGTTGCTGGCATGTGGAGAAAGAATCTACTCAAAGTATTTGTTGTATGTGGAGTCATTATTTCAATTTGGTTATTTTGGCACTTGAATGACAGAGATTTTTTGTGGCGAGAAGAAACACTTGCCAACATGTGTGATGAACGAGCCCGGATGCTGCAAGATCAGTTTAATGTGAGTCTGAATCATGTTCATGCTTTAGCTATTCTCGTCTCTACCTTTCACCATGGGAAACAACCTACAGCAATAGATCAGGTAATTTTTAACATTTACCTTTCAGAAAATAAGGCTTGTCTCTTATGCAATGCTATCTAGTTGTGAACTCGTGCCTCTTCTTCCCACAGAAGACATTTGGTGAATATACCGAGAGAACCGCGTTTGAGAGACCCCTTACTAGTGGTGTTGCTTATGCTTTAAAAGTTACTCATGCTGAGAGGGAGCAATTTGAGAAGAAACATGGATGGACAATAAAAAAAATGGAAACCGGGGACCAGACTCTAGTCCAAGAATTTATTCCAGAAAGCTTGGCGCCTGCCCCAATTCAAGTTGAATATGCGCCTGTGATATTTTCTCAAGAAACTGTCTCCCATATTGTGTCCATTGACATGATGTCTGGAAAGGTTTGCCTTTCTAGCTTTTAGCTTCCAAATTTATTATCTCTATTAATATTTACTTTGTATGTTTGGTTTTTATTCACCTACTTATTACTGGTCACTTATTCTGTAATTGTAGTCAATCTCTTAATTGAAAAGTGATGTACCAGTTGAGATTCACAATCCATGGTATCATAAGATGCCAAGATTATGTTTTCTTTAGAAAGATTTACATCCACAAGCTGTTATATTCTGATCTCCAATAACTATTCAAATACAGGAAGACCGTGAGAACATCTTGCGAGCGAGGGGCACTGCAAAGGGAGTACTGACTTCCCCTTTTAAGCTATTGAAATCCAATCACCTGGGAGTTGTACTCACATTTGCTGTCTATGATACTGATTTGCCTCCAGATGCCACATCAGAGCAACGTATTCACGCTACTGTGGGGTAAATTTAGTACATGGCTTTGTGATTTGATTTCAGTAAATTATTTTGTTCAATAACTATAAGCTGACATTGGCTCTTATTATGGGGCTTTCATAATTAGGTATCTAGGTGCATCTTATGATGTCCCGTCACTGGTGGAGAAGCTCCTGCACCAACTTGCCAGCAAGCAAACAATTGTTGTGAATGTCTATGATACAACTAATTTTTCTGCTCCAATAAACATGTATGGTACTGATGTTACTGATACTGGCCTGTTGCACATTAGCAACCTTGATTTTGGGGATCCACAACGCAAGCATGAAATGCATTGCAGGTTAAAACTCATACATCATCAATTATCTAATACCAGCCCAAATATGTGAAATTGCATTTCTTTTTCTCCGGTCGAATACAGTACTCTTTTGGTTGCAGGTTTAAGCAAAAACCTCCATTTCCATTGACAGCAACAAGTGCATCAATGGGGGTCCTAGTCATTACCTTGTTAGTTGGTCACATCTTTCATGCGGCCATAAGCCGAATAGCAAAAGTGGAGGCGGACTATTGTGAGATGATGGAACTCAAAGTTCGTGCAGAAGCTGCAGATGTGGCCAAATCTCAGGTACATTTGGTTCATTAGAAAAAGAATTTCCTGCAATTTGTTTACTTCATTAGCAAAATGTCTCAATTCCCTGCTTCCAAAAGAAAAAAAAAATTGTGTAAATTGTTTATGTTAGCGAAGCGTACCTTGGTGTACAAGGAAAGCTTTGCTAACAGTTGACTTATTATTCTATTGCATGATGTCTTTATCGACCTATAACTGATCATCTCTCTCAATTTTTCAGTTCCTTGCAACTGTTTCTCATGAGATCAGGACACCAATGAATGGTGTTTTAGGTAATTGGGAAATTCTTAGTGAAAGAGTTAGTATTATGCCAAGCTTTCAAGATCGCATAATCTGATAATAATTTCTATAAAACTCCAGGCATGCTGCAAATGCTGATGGACACTGATCTAGATCCGAACCAACAGGATTATGCTGAGACTGCTCATGCTAGTGGGAGGGATCTGATATCACTGATAAATGAGGTTCTTGATCAGGCCAAAATCGAATCAGGCAGGCTGGAACTTGAAACTGTACCTTTTGATCTGCGTTCAGTGCTTGATAATGTTCTATCACTTTTCTCAGGAAAATCCAATGAGAAGGGGATCGAGGTAAAAAACAAATTATGACCTTCTTATTTGATTTCTACTTCCTCTTCTCCTTTTGTTGTTGTTGTTGATGTCAGTTGTGGCTTTTGCTATTGTTTTGGGTGGCAAAAGTTGGCTGTTTATGTCTCCAACATGGTACCTGAAGTTATCATTGGTGACCCTGGACGCCTTCGGCAGATTATCACAAATCTTGTTGGGAATTCAATTAAGGTTAGATACGTTTTTTAATACTTGAGAACTTCCCTTTTTCTTTTTCCTGTCCCTATATTGAGATGAAAGGCTACCCATTTGAGATGATGTCGGAGATATAACTTCTAGGCTCGGCCTTTAACATAAATGAACTGTCGGTTATGCCAAAAGCCATAAATGAATAGTAGTTCCATTATGTAATTGTAAAGGAAATTAGATGATTATGTTGAGAACTATCCATAATTTATAAAATTGCTTCACGGTTGAAAAATGTTATAGTTTTCGTTACTCAACTGTGATGCTAATTCGCTGTTTGTTTTTTAAATTGAAGTTCACCAATGACAAAGGACACATATTTGTGTCGGTGCATCTGGCAGATGAAGTGAGCACTCCAATTGATCAAATGGATGAAGTTCTCAGACAAGGAATGACTTTAGTTGGAGACGTTTCAAACAAAACTTATAACACATTGAGTGGTTTTCCTGTTGTTAATAGATGGAAAAGCTGGGAATGTTTCAAATCATTAAGCAGCACAACAGCGGAGGGACCTGATATGATCAAATTACTAGTAACAGTTGAGGATACAGGTGTAGGAATTCCTCTAGATGCACAAAGTCGCATTTTTACACCTTTTATGCAGGCTGATAGCTCCACTTCTAGAACTTATGGAGGTACAGGAATAGGATTGAGCATTAGCAAGCGTCTGGTAGATCTCATGAGTGGGGAAATAGGGTTTGTGAGTGAACCTGGCACTGGCAGTACCTTTTCATTTACCGGATCTTTCGGGAAGGGCGAAACAAGTTCTCTAGAGACGAAGTGGCACCAGTATGAGCCAGCTGTCTCAGAGTTTCAAGGACTGAGAGCTTTGGTAATAGATAAAAGAATCATACAAACCGAGGTCACAAGATACTATATGCAGAGGTTGGGAATATCTGTAGATATATGTTCCAGTCTGGAATCGGCATGCTCTTATCTATCTAATGCTGGAAACACAAGGTGAATTTTACCTCTTCAAAGCGTAGTTTATATTTCTAGTCAGTTTTATGTCCTGCAGCTAATCAATTGTTAACTCTCTTACATGCAGTCTTTCCACACAGTTGGCGATGCTTCTTATTAGCAAAGATGTTTGGGATAAAGAAACTGGTTTCCATGAGTCACTTAAAGTGTACAGGCAAAGCAACACAGAATCCCTAACAAACCCTCCGAAGATATTTCTCTTGGCTACCTCTGTTACTCCTGCGGAAAGGAATGAACTAACATCTGCTGGTCTTGCTGATAACATATTAGCGAAGCCACTTCGGTTAAGTGTCTTAATTGCTTGCTTCCAAGAAGCCCTTGGAAATCGGAAGAAGCGGCTTGTAAATATAAACAAACCAAATCTTGGGAAGTTACTCAGAGATAAGAAGATTTTGGTGGTGGATGACAATATGGTGAACAGAAGAGTGGCCGAAGGTGCTTTAAAGAAGTACGGAGCAATTATCACCTGCGTGGACAGCGGAAAGGCTGCGTTATTGATGCTTAAGCCACCACACAACTTTGATGCGTGCTTTATGGATCTCCAAATGCCAGAAATGGATGGGTATATCTCTTTGTTTTAGCTTTGAAAGGTTACCGATAATGATCTGCTTTTGAAGTATCAATTGTAATTCTGATACTGTCTATAAATTATGCAGGTTTGAAGCAACCCGGCTAGTCCGCTGTATGGAGAGTGAGGTGAATGAGAAAATTGCATCTGGGGAAGCATCCAGTGAGATGTTTGGCAATGTGGAACATTGGCGCACTCCAATATTGGCCATGACGGCTGATGTGATTCAGGCTTCAAATGAAGAGTGCTTGAAGTGTGGGATGGATGACTATGTGTCAAAACCATTTGAAGAAGAACAGCTATATTCTGCAGTGACACGTTTCTGTGAATCTGGTTAATAGATTCGGGGGGGACTTGTATTCGCATGGTTTTTCATGACAGTCCAATCAAGTTATCTGCTCTGATTTTCATAGGCTCTCCAACCAATGCTAGCCGTCCTGCTATGACGTGGCCTAGAGACCGACTCTATCCATATCATTCGTCTTCCCACTACGGTAATTCTATCAAATGGATCTAATTTATGCATTTGGTATCCATTTTCAACAGTTCCTATAATTGCTTGATCATAACTCGTTTTTCTTCTTTCAGGGATGCTGAGCATCATCTTACCATGGACAGGTACGTGTATTCGAGAAGACTGTCCGTCATCAGATGTATATTGTATGATCATCCTCCGGGCGAAATGAGAGAAGAATAATGGCCTTATGTACATACCTTCTGCTCTTGTTTATGGACTAGTGCCTTTGCTTTCACTTTTTAGTTGATGTTTTTCCCCAGTGATCTGTATATTCTCCATTGTAGAAAAGTAGCTATCTAGATGAGAAATGAAAATGTCATAATGCCAATATCGTTATTATTGCTATTATTTTTTTTACTCAGCCTGAAATGTAGATATATGAATGGTCCATCTTCTCGACGGTGGTGCCAGAGTGCATTTTTAGACTTTTTTTGTGAACCTTTTTATATCATTGTATCGCATATTGCAATCTAAGAGGGAGATAGATTAAACTAGATATGAAAGGTTGATATTTGAATATAATAAAAAGAAAATATGAGTAGAGAATATAAACCAAAATATTAACGAGAGGAACAAAGGTTTCAGGGACTTGATCGGCGTTGCAAAGTGGAAGACCAAGGTGCAAGATGGAAGACACTGGAGCAGCCATTGATAGTTGCGAAGATGGAATGGTAGTCAAGGAGATCAATCAGGAATAGATGGAGATACGTCTCTGCTCCTTCTAGAGCTTTGGCTCCATCTCCATCTGGGGAGCAAGGACGAGGATTGCTAGATTGACATTGACTATTGTACCTTCGATGGGCCTCGGCGCGGAATCTTATTGCAGAGTGAAGGAATGGATTTCACATGAATCGTTCAGTGATGTGTAGTATAGTCTATTGGATGGTTTGGAAGCAAGAAGGGCTTTCAAGCCAATCTATCCTTAGATGGGCTTACCTGTAAGCAAATAGGCCTTCGTTATTTTCAAAATAAGAGTGCCACTAGTAGAGATTGTTTCTGGACAATTGTAGATGAGTACCGTTTACATTCTTGTAATCAAATGATTGTGAGACAAGCAGGTAAATAGTTTGTGTTGTTCTTTTCTATACTTTCTTCTTAATTTATCTACGGACTTTAATAAATTTTCTTTTCAATTTGCTCCAAATTCGTATGATTTCTAAGATGTTCAAGTTAGTATCTTGTTATTTTAATAAAATAGAGGTTAGACATTCCGATTTGCTCATGCCAGGATGATAGTACGGGACCAAACACGGATGGTTTCACGACTTAGGAAAATATGGTTATATTGTAATGAAAATGAAGTACAAATATTGACGAGTAGATAAGTTAGTATTGAAATGCAAAAAGTAAAATTACAAGTGCAAAAAGTAAACTACTTCATTTGCAATCTAGCCATGAGGAGAAAAGACATTCTAGAATTTTTCAACCGAATGAAACATCAGTAGGAATCGTGCCATAGGTTGGTAGAGAATTCACAATGATGTTGTGACGTGAAGAGTGAGGTGTTTAGATGCCTCAAAGACTGGTTTGGACGGCAGTCAGGATGAGGTTGGTGTAGGGCGGCATTTAAAACCGATTATGAACTCAAGTGGGATAAAGGTGAATGCATGAAGGTCTTCAAAGCTAACTTGGAATGCAAGTCGGGATGAAGAAAAACTTGTTCTTAATTCAAGGACTGAGAGAAGGTGAGAAGACACTATCCAAAAAAGGCCTATTATAGCAGGTAGAAAACGTTGTTATAGCTTTTTACAACGTTAAAGAAAACATTGTAATAGCCGATGCTATAGTAGCGGTGACACCTATCGTAGCATTTTCAAAACGCTATAGAAATTTGATCTTTTATGCCGTTTCTAAAGCACCGTTGTTAATATTTTTATAGTGATTTGAAAAGATTGTGATAGGTTCTAACAACAGCATTTATGTTTATGTAAAACGCTTTGATGGGTATGATGTTCTATAGCGTTTTTTAAAAGGCTATAAATTAGTTTCCATAGCATTTTTGGAATGTTATGAAAAAATTTCAAACTTCTGATTGTTATTTCTACCAAATGATTTTCTAAATTTTCTTCTAGAGCTTCCTAGCATAATTTTCTATCATCAAACACAAAACTTTATTCACTTCACTCGGGTTTGATACAAATAAGAAAGAACAACTTACATCTAAAAACATAAGTGATTTTATAGGGCATTAGTATGCCCGGTCTACAAAGGTAATACAACAACATCATACAACCACAAATGGTCATGTGATTATTAACTAATAATATATACAAACTGAGATTTCTATTTGACAAGTTCTCAAATCTGCACTGTTGGTGGCCTTACGTTGTTTGTTGCCTAACTTGCCATCCTACAATATGTAAAGATATGCAAGCTAATCCAATTTGATGACATTAGACAAATGAGAAACCTCATCCCTAGGTTATCATTTGTTCATGAAGTCATCATTGTGGTCACCCTCCCACAAAGGCATCTTCGTTGCTCCTCCCACCCCCAACTCTCTTCCATATCCCCTCAAATCGAAAACCAAGTCGCTTGAAAACCCAAATCTCTTTACTATCACTGCAATCCCCGTCTTTCAAGTCGTCTGACCCTCCAATCGAAAACCATGCAATCCCCACGTAATCTCGATGCTATTTTCTTCAATTCCCCCAAAATTTGTGAAACCCTAGCAGAGGAATTATCCTCAATTCGATTTTCTCTCAATGTTTCGATTTTGATGGTGCACCTCATTTTACAGGTCCGCTTCCATTATGACACAACGACTCCACGTCTGCAAACACCATTCTACGTCTTCAGACACTAACTGACAGGATCCGTCCCAATTCTCCTGGATTATTGTGGGACGTGCCTACTCCCGTCTGACACCGCGTGTCAGATCAGGGATAACTCGTCATGTCACGACCCATCCCAATCCCCCATGGATTATCACCGGATGTGCCATGCTCCCGTTTGACACGAAGTGTCAGACAAGAGATAATTCAAAACCTTCAACCCGATCGGCTTCTAGAGCGCGCCAGGATCCGGTGGAGGAGTGTGATGTCTTGCTCTCTGTTACAGCTCGCATCCGTGATCAACTTGAAGGGCATTAAAAACCATCAAAAGTTGTGAGTGGACGAAAATCAATTAGTTCATAAAACGCATTTCATAAAGATACCTTTATGCCATTCACTAAAAAGCATGCATGCATACGAAAACCATTTATCAAACTATATATTCAAATAACCATTATTAGGGTCTCAACCCCAAATTTCATAAATCCATATCATACGGGCCCCTACCCAAATCCATTTACACCAATTCATAACATATCAACCATATGTGGGAACTTAGCCCAAAACCGTAAATCCAAGTATGTGGGACATTGCCCAAATCCATAAAACACAGAAATACCATTTCTGAAATCCAATTACCATTTCATAAATCCAACAAACCATGTTTACCAAATATCATATAACCAATCCTGTCACGGTTTCCAAAGCTATGCGCGTGTTACCCGGGGTCTCAAATCCTAAGTCTCCCTAGGGTCCACCCAGGTCAATGTCCGCAGATCATTGACCCTCCCTAGGGGTTATAATCCATATATGCCTTCTTGAGAGTAAGGTACCCCAAGGGGGTGACTCCACTCAGTTAGTGCTCCGTGACTACTCTGAGGTCCACCCAGGCCAACGACCCTCCCCGGAGGAGACAATCCATAAATATAAGGATGGTATATAAAAAACAATTTTGAAATCCTTCTCAAAACCTTTCAAACCTTTCAAAGGATCCATGCCCAGTCCCCATAAATCGTCATGAAACCAGAAATCCATGTTTCCAAATCCAAATCCATTTAGGGTTTCCGAACTCGAAATCAAATTTATAAACCATAAATGGGATTCATGCCTGATATCATAACCAATTGGGCCTCAAACCCGATCATGTAAACCAACTGGGCCTCAAGCCCGATTTCGTAAACCAACTAGACCTCAAGCCCGATTATGTAAACCAACTGGGCCTCAAGCCCGATTATGTAAACCAACTAGGCCTCAAGCCCGATTTCATGACCCAACTCGGCCTCCGGCCCGATGCATTATTAAATCAAATGAACTCGAAGTCTGGTAATTCGTAAATCAAATGGGTCTCATGCCCAATTCTCTATTTTCAAATCCGAAATCAATTCACGAACCAATTGGGCCCCTGGCCCGATAATGTAACTGAAATGGACTTCAAGTCCGGGGGTTTCCAAAACAAATGGGTCTCATGCCCGATTTTAGCTTTTCTAATCCCAAACCATTTCATTAAACCATTACAGAAACCATAAGCACGTATAATCAGTGTAAAACCATAAACATCGATATACGTGCAAATACGTAAATCACCTCGAAATACATGTAATCATGTAAATCACCAATCCATAATCATCATGATAGAAATCATATCCATAAAAAATATAAAATATTTATGCATGCATCACAGTTTAGAAATCAAGGTCCACTCACAGACTGTCCTACACTGTCGCCTCAATATGCGTGTCATAAGCCTCATCGGGATAATCACTGTCACGGGACTCCCAAACCTGTCCAAATCATACTAGAGGGTTACTAACTACCTCATTAGCCTCTCATTGAAGCCCCGTAATTTTCCTGAATTTTTAACTATTTTTAAACTCGATCCTAAACCTTCGGACGTCCCGAACTATATCGAAACGATGTCCGATCGACTCGAAACCAGTCCCAAAATGTTCGTTACATTGAATAGATTAAAATTCATATTTAATGCATTCCCAAAATACCCCCATGCACCGCTGCAAGAGGCTGCACGTGAAGCCTACGAGCGATGAACAGTGTCATCGTGTTCCTCTCGTTCGACCCGGTTCGGTCCCGTCCACTGTAACTCGGTCCAACCGAACCAGCTAGACCGATTCTCCCCATTTTTTCCATTTTTTTCAATCCTTTTAATTTTTATCTCTCTTTTCCATCATTTTCAATCGATTTATCTACTAAAACATAAAAATGAAACCTTATACTCACCTTCCCGATCGAAGCAAAACTGGCCAACCTTCAAGTGCAAGCTCCCACCACCTCCAGCCACCGTTGGCCGTGCTTCCAAGCCCAATCGATTCCATTCGACCACCAGGAGCTCACCTAATCAATCGATTCGATCAGCAACGACCAAAACGTGGTTTATCATTTTTGAGGTAGAAACCAAACCTTTTGCAGGCCACCGCCCACGACGATCCTCCTCGATAGCCTCATCATCATTGTCTCTCTTCCCTTTCACTTTTCCATTCATGCACTAACAGCAACAACAGGGGAATGAAGGTATAGTTATGAGGTTTTGGTGTTTGTTTTAGAGAGAAAATGAAGAAGATGAAGGCTGAGTCGCGAGGAAGAAGATGAAGGCTGAGTCGCGAGGGAGAAGAGAGAGAAATGAGAAGGGAATAATTAAAATAATAAAACTTAAATAAAACAGTTTTTTATTTCATTGGATCCACTTTTTGGGGGAAGCCACCAATGGGATGAGTGGCACTTGTCACTCATCTAAGGGCCCCACATAAATATCTGCCCAATCAAATTTTAATATTATTTTAATCGAATCTTGAGACGTTAAATTTTTTATTTCAATCCCATGACCATAACTTTATCGTCGAACGTCCGATTTCGACGTGCCGCCTGTCTACGGACTCGTGACGTCTCGATCTACGTTACGGTCATCGGTGCTAGTACGTTTGACTCCCCAAATTAAAAGTCAACTTTTTGCCCAAGATCAGGGCAAAATAGTCATTTTGCACCGTCCGTCCGAAATCACTCAACTAATAGTCGATTAATCTCACTAATCCTCCATTAGTCACTAATCTAATCCCGGAATTCGGGACGGGTCGTTACACGTCACCCGCTCGGTGTCCATCAGAGTACACCAGGATCGATGGGGGCATGTGATGTCTCGATTCCGCAATCAACTTGAAGGGTATTAAAACCATAAAAGCTGTGAGTGGAAAAAAAATAACCATTTTATAAAATCATTTCGTAAGAAAAAATTTATACCCTTCACATAAAAGCACGCATGCATCATAAAACCACTTTATTTCAAATACTTTATGAAAGCAAGACATAATGCTTTTCAAATCAAACACGGTGAATATTGCTTCTCAAACGAAGCCATTAACTCTGTAGGATTCAGCCCAAAATCAATTCAAAGAAACCAGAACGAAGTCTCAAATCCAATCATAGAACATGGGGTCTCGGCCCCAACCAATCTCAACGAAACATCATATATATATATATATATATAACCCATCCTCGGCATCTCATATGTCCAATCAATAACCCGTCACGATATATTTACAGTACGCGTACTACTCGGGTCTCATCTCCGAGTGTACCCCCAGGATCTACGATGTCTGGGAGGACCTGTCTCCGGACCTTATCTGAGACTATATCATATCTCTCACTCCTGGGCATGTGCTCCCCCTCGGAGCTCATCCAAGACAGTGGATCGTGACACTCCAAGATCATCGACGTCTGGAGGAGACTATTCATACGGGAGGGTATATACATATAAGTGTGAAAACATTCATTTGTTTCAAATCATAGTTCAACTGGGTCTCATACCCGAATCAAAATCCAGGATTCCTCGAATCCATTTCAATTCTCAATCCCATAGACCTCAGCCCAAATCCACATCTCAATAGGGTCTCAAACCTGAAATCTCATTTCATAAACAATAATTGAGACTCAAGCCTGATACCATAAATCAACTAGGCCTCAAGCCCTATACCATCAATCAACTGGGCCTGAAGCCCGATACCATAATCAACTGGGCCTCAAGCCCCGATATCATAAACCAATTGGGCCTCAAGCCCGATATCATAAATCAATTGGGCCTCAAGCTCGATATCTCAAATCAACTGGGCCTCAAGCCCGATGTCATAAATCAACTGGGCCTTAAGCTAAAGATCATACTTTCAAATCCAAAATCCTTTTATCAATCAAATCATTTGATATCAGAAGCACGTATAAAATCCTGCCTAAGCCCAAGGTATCAAATAAAACAGGAAATCTCGAAATACGTGTAATAATATATTTTCCTCCGAAAAGGCTAAACAATCCATATTAAAATCACATGCACTCATGGCATCTCAAATCATGTTCATAAACACATATAAAACATTTATGCATGCATCAATTCATAAAACAAAGTCCACTCACAGACAGTCTATGCTGCGCCCCAATACACGCGCCATAAGTGACATGACCCGTCCCAATTCCCTCGAGATTAACGTGCAACCACCCTGCTCCCGTCTGACACGAAGCGTCAGACAAGGGAAATTTCCAACCTTTGCCCTCTCAGGCTATCAGAGTACGCCAAGATTCAGAGTAGGTATGTGATATCTCGGCCTCTGCTATAGTCGGCACCGTATCCAACCTGAAGGGTATTGAAAACAGAAAGACTGTGAGTGGACAAAAAGTAATAAGTTTCGTAAACACATTTTATAAAGACCTTTATACCCTTCACTAAAAAGCACCAATCACATATGTTTAATCAACCATAATCATACGGGCTCTTGCCCAAAACCATTTACAGAAAACCATAACATGGTAAACACATGTGGGATCTCAGCCCAAATCCATTTACAAAAATTTAGAACATAATAACCAAATGTGGGATCTCAGCCCAAATCCATTTATCATTATAAAACACAATTTCCCAAACCATTTGAAATCATGTTCATCCATATATTTCATATCACCAATCCTGTCACGGTAATCTAGAGCTACGCGCGTGCTACCAGGGATCTCAAACCCAAGTCTCTCTAGGGTCGACCCAGGTCAATGTCCGTAGATCAATGACCCTCCCTGGAGGTTACGAACCAAAGACTTTCTGAGAGTAAGGAACCCAACTGGGGGCCGACTCCACTCAGTCAGACCTCCGTGCCTACTCTGGGGTCCACCCAGGCCAACGACCCTCCCCGGAGGAGACAATCATATATAAAGGATGGCATACGAAAAACCTTTTGAAATCATTCTTTAAACCTTACAAGGGTTCATGCCCGGCCCCCATAAGCCGTCACGAACCATAAAATCCTTTCAAGGGTTGATACCGATTCCCATAAACCGTCATGAACCGTAAATCCTTTCAAGGGTTCATGCCAGTTCCCATAAACCATCATGAACCGCAAATCCATTTCTGGGTCCCTGACTCAAAATCACAACCTTAAAACATAACTGGGCCCTAAGCCCGAATCCACATACAAACTGGACCTCAGGCCCGATTTGAAAACTCGTGCCCGATATCGTAACTAAATGGGCCTCATGCCCGATATAGTAAACCAAATGGGCCTCGTGCCCGATACGTAAGTCAACTGGGCTCCGAGCATTCGTAAAGCAACTGGGCCTCTGGCCCGATGCCTTGTTAAATCAAATGGACATCAAGTCCGAGAATTTGTAAATCAAATGGGTCTCAAACCTGAGTTTACCTTTTCATATCCAAAACCATTTCATGAAATCATATCCAAAACCATAAGTACGGAAAATCAGAGTAAAACCGAAAACCTCGATTTACGTGCAAGCACGTAAATCACCTCGAAATACGTGAAACCATATAAATCACAATCATCCAAATCAACATCATAGAATCATATTCATAATCCATATAAAACATGTATGCATGCATCACAGTTTAGAAATCAAGATCCACTCACAGACAGTCCTAAGTCGCCGCCTCGGTTTGCGTGCCGTTAGCCTCACCGGCGAATCGTCATCACCGGGAATCCCAAACCTATCCAAATCAATCTAGAGGGTTACTAACTGCCTTATTAACCCCTCATTGAAGCCCCGTAATTTTTTCGAATTTTTAACTATTTTAAATCTCGAACCTAAACCTTCTAATGCCCCAAACATTATCTAGACGGTATCCGATCGGTACGAAACCAGCCCCAAAATGTTCCTTACATCGAATAGAAGATTTCACATGTTGAACACTTCCCTAAATTACTGTTCACATACCCCCACGGGCCCAAGGAAGCTCCTACGCGTGAGCCCACGCACGCTAGGACACTATTCATCTTCCCTGTCCTCTAGCAGACCCGGTCCATTGGTCTGAATCGGACCGGACCGGTCTGGACCAGTTCAACCTCCTAACCTTCATGTTTTCGAGAAACTACCTTCACGATTGAAAACTGAACCAGCACCTGCAAGCTTCCACCATTGTGGCCTCCGGCCATCCTAAGCCTCAAAATCAATCCATAAATTCTCCTTAGCTCACCAGAAAGCCAACTCGTACGTTAGAATCAGTCCAAAACCTTTAAACCCAAAAATCTGAATTTGAACTATACTTACCTCGCGGATTCCCTCAACCGTGTCCACCACCGCCTCACCGTCGTCCTCAGTCCCTCAGGTACACTCTCAGTCACTCACAACCCCTCACACGGTCGTAGTGATGTAGATAAGGTGATGATTGTATGATGTGGGTGTGTGTTGTTTTAGAGAGAAATGGAGGAATGGAGAAAATATGGTTTCGGGTTTGCTTAAAGAAACAAAGAAGAAGTGTTGATCAGATGAGAGAAAGGAGGATTAGATGAATGGTGAGGATTGAGAGTTTAGATTAGATGGAGGGCTAGGATTGAGTGGTGGGTGGATTAATTATAAAATAATAATTATAATAATATTTAATTATGTAGATCCACAAATTAGGGAAATTGACTAATGGGATGAGTGACACTTGTCACTCATCCATAAGTCCCACCAAAATTTATGCCCAATCAGAATAAGTCAAGTGTCCTCGCCTCGTAATGCGCTCATAGTGCAATCGAACTTCCGTGACCCATAACTTTCCCGTTCGAAGTCCGATTTCAGCGTGCCGCCTGTCTACGGATTCGTATCGTCCCGATCTACGTAACGGTCCTCGGCCCTCCGCCATCGGACCTCCCGGTCCAAAAGTCAACTATTTGCCCCTTTTAACCAAATTACCAAAGTTCCCCTTAACTTCCGAACGTCATAACTTTTTCTTCGAATGTCGGAATTAAACGTGACACCTGTCTATGAACTCATGATGTCCCAAACTATGTCATAGTCATTGGCCAAGGTCCATTTGACCACCTGAACAAAAAGTCAACGTTTTGCCCACAGCTAGGGGCAAAACGATCATTTTGCATCGTTCGTCCGATTTCGCCCAACTAATCACGGAGTAACCTCACTAATCACGATTAGTTACTAATCTAATTCCGAAATTCGGGACAGGTCGTTACAATAAGCCCCTCCGAGCTAATCCGACCTCTCCGGGTCATCCGGACCTGTCCAAATCATACCCAATGGTTACTACTAACCTATACAAGTCCATATAAAGAACCCCCAACTTTCCCAGACAAGTCAACGTGTCCCGGACACGCTTCCTGAGGCTAGAAATCTCAATTTAACCAACCTAACGATCTCTGATCGACTCGAAACCACTACCATTGGATTCGTATCGTCGAAACTTTTAAAATGTTCCTGGCCCCACCTCTAAACACATGTCCACGCGCCCCCACGTCTAGATCAAAGGTCTGGTCAACGTTCACCAAAAAGTCAACATTGACGTTAGCAAGGTCAACGCTGACATTAGCATGAACAGTGAAAAGTTAACCGCTGACGTCAGCAGTGATGTCATCCCTAACACCTGTCAGTCTGACATGCCAGACCTGACATGATGACGTCATTAATGACGTCATCTCACCCCTGTCCTCTGCCCGAGTCGACCAGTCTGTACTGTAGCGAGTTGCGCAGACCCGAGACCCAACTCGGGTTTTTTTCCCAACTCCAGCCACCGATTTCGATGTCGTTGGTTCCAGTGTGATTGTCTAGTCCTAAGGATCCGATCTATGGCTTCAAAATCATAAAAACAAGTTTAAAATTTACCTATTCAAATTGAACTTCACGGCCTAGTTTTTCCAGTCTCTGTCCAGGCAGTTCCACCGTCCACCTTCCCTGTTTTTGATATCCACATACTCGTACAAACCCCACAAATATCATCAAATCATCAGGAATAGCCCCAATGTCCAAGCCACAAAAATTAGAATTTGAATTCAAAAGGGGTTACGGGTTTACCTCTCCCATTCCTTCCTCCACCATCCATGGTGGTCCTGCCATCCCTGGCCGTCTCTTGGTCTCTCATCCTCTCAGCCTCACTCAATCATCATAGGGTTAGGGGGAATAGGGTATGGGTTTCATAGGTTTCGGGTTTGACATGATCAAATGAAAGAAAGGGGATGGCTATGCATGTATGTAATATGATGGGCAATAGATGAGTGACACTTGTCACTCATCCCTTGGCCTGCACAAAATATTTGGGGCCCACTCAGGACGAATGTCCACCTATTTCGTAAACCATGCAATAGTTCCTTGAAACTTCCGTGACCCTTAACTTTCCTGTCGAATGTCCGATTTCGACGTGTCGCCTGTCTATGGACTCGTATTGACTCGATCTACGTAATGGTCCTCGGTCCTCGTGAACTGGACCTCCCAAGTCAAAAGTCAAGTTTTTACCCTCGTCTAGGAAAAAATCGTAATTTCCCCCTGAACGTCCGATAATCCTCGATTAATCCCCGATTATCCTTGCTAATCCATAATTAATTCTTAATTAATCCCAAGAATTTGAGACGGGTCGTTACAAACTTCCCTCCTTAACAAATTTTGTCCTCGAAATTCAAACTGTCCAAATTCCACAACTTAGCCGTGGAAATCCAATCCTGCCTCCAACTCGGGCACTCTCGTGTAAATGTACACGTCCGACACAAATCACCGTACTCATCGGTACTCACTGCCACCTGGGCTCCCAAAGCTCCAACTCAACTCTCGAGAATCTACATGTCGGTTTGTAAGTCTCACTCGAGACACCGACACTCGTCGTTCTCACCTGTCACTCACTTTGACAAGTCAGTTATACTAAACTCAGATCAAATCGGCCTTTTAGTCTGACAACCTTTCTCGTCCGTTAAACGAAGCTAACATCCTACTCAACGTCCGATCAAGCAAACATTCTTTAGATCCTGCTGTCACGATGACACTAATTTCACCTCGCATGCCATACTCAAATCTGCAGCATTTATCGGCTTCGGTACTCACATCAACCAACTCTCCCATTTTCCCATACTCAGGTTGACTCTCACCAGAGTCCCATCATTAAATATCAATCTGAACCCATCGGATATCGACTCATTCCAATAACACAATATGCCAGATTGACTTCGTAAGGAAGCCAATCCCATCAACAGCTATCGTGACCAGCTGGCAACTTCCAGCTCCACCATGCTTTCGTTACGCTACTCTGATTTTGACTCGCTCTCGAGTCCCCACCCTGTCACATCACGTATCTTGTCGAAACACATTCGACATCTCACCCATCTTGGGTGTATCTGGACCTCATTGAACATTTGCCTCAAGAGAGGTAATCACACAGAGAAAAACACTAAGGTTCCTCTGTCCCACATGGCCCGGAGCTCTCGGCTCACACAATCACTAAACCCTCTCAATCCACTCAGCTCGAGCACACAGTATTCAACGTCCAATCATCATTTCGGAACACATCTGATCATAATCATCGTCGAACTGTCACCATCGCATCCAATCTAATTACTATCTCATGTCCATCTTGGCCTTGATCCATTAGACAAAACCTTTATCCTCTCTGATAACTCTCAACTCGACATACCGATTGACAATGGTCAATTCCGTCATCCAACGTCCACTACACACCGGTGCACCCCTATCATATCAATCATCAAGGCACTTCTCGGCCTACTCAAAAACTGCATTCTGGTAACGTCCAACCACTTACTACCGTCCACGCTCCAAACTCGATTCGGACCTTAGCAGTCTGTCACAAGGCTAATATCAATCCACCATAATCTCTGTTCCCATATCCAACCCGAGGTATCAGCCATTCGTCTTTTCCTAATCGATACCCACGTATCGTCCTCGTCTCATACTCAATCACAGATTCACACATACTCATCCACCTATCCAAGACAGACCAATATTCCTTCACATATCCAACCTCTATCTTGGCATCTCACTAACTATCCCAAAATATTCTTCAACTATCATACCATACGATTCTTCTCTGCTCCTAGCTTAGCATAATCAGTAGTATGATTCTCCCCGATGATGACCAGACCTCGGTCTACTCGACTCACGGTCGCCACAATCATCTCTACTATCTCGATCCTCTTGATCGTCACCACACTACTAGATACAAACTCACCTCGATCCTTCTAGGATCCACTATCAGCTCTTTCAGTCAACGTAACATGACCTATAATACCAACATGGGTTCACTACCTTGGGCACTCACTCGTCACATCCGATGACGCTAAATACCATTTGTTCCTCAAGTCATTCTAATTTGACTCACAGCCTAGGCCTTCGGTTCTTACACCTTTTTTGAATCCTTTAACGTTCATATCACTCCTCATCATCCCACATGAAGAAAGTTAAAGATAATGACATCAAAATCCATCCTAAGTCATCCTGCGACACCAAGCACTATCTGCTATAGAGCAGAAAACGTGAAGTCGCAACCATGTTGGAAGCATATCCATCTTTTCCAACTACTGGACTCGGTGGTGCCCAACTCTCTCGGACATCAACCACGTGTCTGTACCAAGCTAATTTAGTACCAAACTCGCAAGTCCATTTATACCGTTTATGCACATACAAAAGGATGTCGTCCATCACTACCTGATTCTCACGTTTCAACCTCTATCGGTTCAACTCCTGCATCCACACTCTTGCAATCCGTCCAAAACGAGCTAGGGTACTGGTCAGTAATCCAGGTATACCCCATGCCTCGCACTGAGCCACTTGGGATCCTTTCCATCTCGCTCAGTGTCCATCGAACTCACAAGTTTGCCACCCTATGTCAGGACCCGTCCTCAATACCCCAGGGATTAAAGAGGAATGACCCTGATCCCGTCTGACACGGAGTGTCATACAAGGGAAATTTCCGATCTTTGCCCTCTCGGGCTATCAAAGTACGCTAGGATCCGGAGGAGGTATATGATATTTCGGTCTCTGCTATAGTCTGCATCGTATCCAACCTGAAGGGTATTAAAAATAGAAAGACTGTGAGTGGACAAAAATAAAGAGTTTATAAAAACACATTTATAAAAGATCTTTATACCCTTCACTAAAAAGCATGCATGCATAGTAAAACTATTTATCCAATTACATATGTTTAAACAACCATATTTAGGGTCACAGCACCAAGTTCCGTAAATACAAGTCACACAGGCTCCTGCCCAAAACCATTTACAGAAAACCATAACATAGTAAACATATGTGGGATCTCAGCCCAAATCCATTTATCATCATACAACACAATTTCCCAAACCAATTGAAATCATGTTTATCCATTATATTTCATATCCAAGAACCTGTCACGGTAAAATAGAGTTACGCGCGTGCTAACCGGGGTCTCAAACCCAAGTCTCTCGAGGGTCCACCCAGGTCAATGTCCGTAGACCAATGACCTTCCCTGGAGGTAACGAACCATGCCTATCCTGAGAGTAAGGAACCTAACAGGGGGGCGACTCCACTCAGTCAGTGCTCCGTGACTACTCCAGGGTTCACCCAGGCCAACGACCCTCCCCGGAGGAGACAATCATATATAAAGGATGGCATATGAAAAACCTTTGAAATCATTCTTTAAACCTTTCAAGGATTCATGGCCGGCCCCCATAAGCCGTCATGAACCATAAAATCCTTTCCAAGGGTTCATGCTGGTTCCCATAAACCGTCATGACCCGTAAATCCATTTCAAGGGTTCATGCCGGTTCCCATAAACCGTCATGAACCATAAAATCCATTTGTAACACATAGCTGGGCCCTAGGCCCGAATCCACATACAAACTGGACCTCTGGTTCGAATCGTAAACCAACTGGGCCTCCGGCCCGATACCTCGTTAAATCGAATGGACCGTAGTCCAAGAGTTCGTAGATCAAATGGGTTTCGAACCCGAGTTTACCTTTTCAAATCCAAAATCATTTCATTAAACTATTTCCAAAACCACAAGTACAGAAAATCAGTATAAAATTGGTAAACCTCGATTTACGTGCAATCACATAAATTGCCTCGAAATACGTGCAAGCATGTAAATCACCTCGAAATACGTGAAATCATATAAATCACAATCATCCAAATTAACATCATAGGATCACATTCATAGTCCATATAAAACATTTATGCATGCATCACGGTTTAGAAATCAAGGTCCACTCACAGACCATTCGAAGCCGCGTCTCGATACGCGTGCCATAAGCGTCTCTCGGGTCAATCGTCGTCACCAGGACTCCCAAACCTGTCCAAATTCATTTAGAAGGTTACTAATAGCCTCATTAACCTTTCATTGAAGTCCCATAATTTTCCCGATTTTCTAACTATTTTTAAAGTGGATCCTAAACCTTCGGACACCCCGAAACCTATCGAAACGATGTCTGATCGACACGAAACTAGTCCCAAAATGTTCGTTACATCGAATAGAGTGTTTCATATGTTGAACAGTTACCCAAATAAATGGACACGCGCCCCCATACACCCTAGACAGTCCCTACGCATGAGCCCATGCGCCGGGTACTGTAGACCGTCCCTAACCTTCAGCCGACCGGTCCGACCCGGTTTTTCCTGCAAATCCGGTCCGTTGGACCGGAGTGACTGGTCCAAGCCCATACAATCCTCTTTTTTTGTTCGTTTGGTCCCTAATCAATCCCTAAATTCCTATTTCTTCATTTCCCATCTATTACAATCATCCAAATGAATCAAAACCCCCTAAATCCCATGGTTCCATTTTGAACCTCACGGTTCAAATATCCCAAAACTCACCCATGGCTTCCTCGACGTCTAACCACCCTCCAAACCAACATAATAACTTCCTAATATCCTAACAAACTCATCATAATCGTTCAAAAGCAACCATAATAAGGAAATCGAATTAAAAATGGAAATTGGGCAAACTGAGTTGCCTCTCGGGTTTCATGGCTCCACCGTCCACGGCGGCGTGCCCTTGGCCGTCCAGCAACCTCCTCAGTCCTCTCATCACTCCCTGGCCTCACTTTCATGAACATAGGGTAGGGGTTGGATTGGTTTGGGTTGCACAGAGAAAAGGAAATGAGATCGGGTGGGTTTGGGTTTGAAATGAAGAAGAATGATCGATGCATGAATGTATAAGGGTGTCCTGTGGATGGGTGACAAGTGTCACTCATCCATTGGGCCT
Source organism: Prinsepia uniflora (assembly GCA_032719365.1). Taxonomy (NCBI): domain Eukaryota; kingdom Viridiplantae; phylum Streptophyta; class Magnoliopsida; order Rosales; family Rosaceae; genus Prinsepia; species Prinsepia uniflora. The sequence goes on from CM064867.1 coordinate 39,560,346, forward strand.
CCATAAAATATCTGGGCCCCACTAGAGTCCAAAATTTAGGTCGTTTCGTAAAACGTGCAATAGTTCTTTTGTACTTCATGAACCGTAACTTCGTCGTCGAACCTCCGAATTTGACGTGCCGCCTGTTTATGGATTTGTATCGTCCCGATCTACGTAACGATCCTCGGCCCTCGGCCATCGGACATCCCAGTCCGAAAGTCAACATTTTCCCCCTTTTAACTAAAATTGCCAAATTGCCCCCAAACTTCTGAACGTCATAACTTCCTCCTCAAATGCCGGAATTGAACGTGCCACCTGTCTATGAAATCGTTACGTCACGATCATCGGTCAAAGTCCATTTGACCGCCCAATCAAAAAGTCAACATTTTACCCACGCTAGGGCCAAAACAGTCATTTTGCATCGTTCGTCCGATTTCGCTTAACTAATCACCGATTAACCTCACTAATCGTGATTAGTCACTAATCTAATCTAGGAATTTGGGACAGGTCGTTACAACCTTCCCTCCTTAATTAATTTTGTCCTCGAAATTCCAACCGACTTAAATCCAACCGTTCTTCCCTCCTTAATTTAGTTTCGTTCTCGAAACTTCAACTATCTCGATTCCACATCCACCTCGTGGAAATAATTCGATCTCTCGACACGTGTACACTCGTACACCAACTAACCAGAATAATACTTGTTCGTATCCGGGCGTACCACTAACACTCACGTCGCATTGAATACATTCGACCACGTCGAATGACAGTAATCACA